>JAZDUH010000049.1:3677500-4340000 GCA_036419115.1 Scarus forsteni
CTGACGGGGGGTATTCTGGCTTCAAAACCGTTAAATGGTAGAAGGCGGAGCCACGCTGTCCAGTATATACAGTCTATGGTCTGGACAGAACAATCACTCAGTCAGAATCCGGATGTCTGCCATTTGGCGATGCCCGTGTGAGAACTTCTTAATGTTTTATTTGTGTGTTGCTTATGTCGGCCAATCTGCAGCCAATTGAGTTGGGATGTGCGATTCACATACAGCAAGAAAAAAAATGCAATGACGTCACTCATTCATTCAGTTGGCAGCCCCTACTACGTATAACATCTTCCCGTTTGCCTGAACTTAGGCCTATAGTTCTGTGAGTTTCTACCAAACGCAACTAGATGCATTTCAGATGCATGAATTTGTTTTTGTGAAGTATCCCTTGTTTGTTTCACTGCTCCTGCAGACAGACAGCGACATCCAACTCATCAGACTTGGCTGTCAGCCTAAACAGCCCAGGACTTGAGATGCCTACACGGTGTTGACATACTAATATCAGCACCATCCTCATTTTTTTTTACAAACATCAGTATTTCCCAGTATCTGAAACCGAAAAGATGGTAATAACAGATTAACTGACATAGCACCATCATTACCACTGTGAGAGGACATTTTTTCCCCTTTCTTTTCTCATAATAACTGGATTCTCATCTCATAATTACGAGTTCCTTTCTCATAATAACGAGGTATTTTCTTGTAATTATGAGATCCTGATCTGTAATTACAAGATAAAGTGTCTAAGTTTTATTTTATTAAGTGAATGCAATGCACGTCCGTACCTCATGCAACTAAAGCCTGGCATCCACTGTACAACTTTTTCGATCGCGGTGTTCAGCTGCTGCTCATACTATACGAGTGAATCACAGCAGCTGAACACAGGGGTTAACAGTTCACAGCTCACGACTCTTCTTCTCACACTATACGACCCGATGCTCGGATGCGATCTGACTGCTCACATGTATGACACGTCGGACTCTTGTATCCGGAAATGCAACATAAAAAGTAGAAGTAGAAGAAGAAGTAGAAAGTGGTCAGATGCTTATAGATACAAATGAATAAGAAACAAAAACGCATTGCCCTGGAATCAAGGTTTTGGAAAACAGGATGTTGAAGGTTTCACAAGGTAAATATCAGACACAAAAAGAACATGCAGTGACTGGGAGTGTAATGCTGCCATGAAGCCATGCTGCTCCGTCTTGTGTAGGCTATTTGTTTTCCATTCCGTATCCGTATCGTACGCGTCTCTTCGTTTGTGCATGTGTAGTGTGACATAGCCTCACGAGGGGCAACCAGGATTTCTAACAGGCTTCATTTTCATCCGATCGATTGAGAGGTGGTCGTGAGGTGTTAATCGCTTCTCATTACCTTGTGTATACTACACATTGTGAGACGCACGGTTGAGACAAAACTTGGCCCGATCCCAATAATAGTTGCACGGGTGAAAAATCGTGTTAGTAGATGCCTGGCTTAAGGAATCTAATTACACATCGAGTCCATTCAAGCAGTTTAATTTAACAGTCCCAAAACAAATGCAAGACAATTAATACAAACACACTCATGCAACTAATGAAACATTGTCACACATGGATTCCGTTCAAGCAGGTGAATTTACCAGTCTGAAAGCAGAATATTGGAATTATAAGTCCCGTTGTCAAGTCCCGAACCTCCCGTGACCTCACGCGTTGCGTGGTCAGAACAACCAACAACTGCTTCAACTGTGGAACAGAGAGAAGGGGTCGCTGCTGCGATTAACTAGAGCAGGAATGCATCCATGAGACTGCGGCACAGAACCACAGCCACACCAAAAGACAGATAACAGCCACTTATCCCTGGTAAGGTGACGCCACATGCTGGAGAGCGTCCCGCGGGACAACCTGTCCCCCACAGCAGCAACAGCCAGCCCCAGCCGCACTACAACAGAAGCGCCAGTCACTGCCACACTCACCGTGGTGGCAAACCGCGCATAGTGCCAGCAATGGCCAGTAGGAATACACACCTCTCCTCACCCAGCTTAAATCACTCATATTTCAAAGGAATTGATATTTTTGATTATGAATTCAAAATCAGTCAACTTGAAACTGTTATTTTCTCCGAGGATAAATCTGTTATTTAAAAAATAGTAAGCATTATTTCTGTCTTCTCCGAAGCTTTGGCTTACCTTTAAATGTGAAGAAAAGTGAACTTATGCCCCTGTACACTTATAATTAGCAAGAAATAATGTATATTCCTGTGAAGTATCTTGGAATAAACCAAACAAATGATGTAGCGACCCCTGTCTCTCACTGTATGTCCCCCTTATAAAATATAAAAAATATAATTGTATCATTTGTAAGTTTATCTGGAGATACAAAACATATGTTAAAAAGTTGCAGTTGGTTAAAGAGAGCAATAAAGAAGGCTTAAAAACACTTGACTTTGAAACAGTGGTCAAAGTGTTTAAGATAAATCAGCTTAAGCCTTTTTGTCAACTTCTGAATCTCAGGGGTTCCATATTCCTGTAAGTGTGTTTAACAAGGTAGGTGGGCTAGACTTTCTGTTAAAATGTGATTTTGAATCACAAAACTACCTTTGATGCTGTCAAGTTTTGTACTACTGGAAAAAAAAGATTTTTTCCCCTCATAACTTCCCTCCTCATTGCTCCACCTTGTGGAATAACAGAGTTTAACGATAAACAAACATAGCAAAGCATTCAGTCATGATTCAAGTCAAATCTGTATTAATAACTCTTTATTTGTCTTCTTAATGTAACTTCTATAAAGATAAATACAACTCCAACTTCATTTCTTTTTGAGCTGTTGCTTTATTAAAAAACTCAAAACAGACTCCTGACCTTTCTCTCTCCTTTAAAAACTAATATGCAACATTTCACTTCAAGGTCTTTTTCATGTCTGCTTCATAAAAGTCTAATATTAAAGCTTTTTAAATACAATAATGTTATTTGTGCAATGGACTTATTTGGACAATGTGCAAAAGTTTATCTTTAAGTGTTTCATGAACACACTGCCCCCTTATGCACCTGAAATAGAAATAGAAGTTGGAGATTAATTCCAGGAAAAGCATGTATTTACACTGTATAGCTGTGTTTGTGTCCATCTGGCCTTTCTCATGAACCAGCATGTTGCCTTTTTTCCTACATATCACAAGAAAATTAAGCAGTCATCACAAGCAACACATTTTTTTTAAACAATATTTTGTTAATTTTCCAGAATCCACATTCAAAACAACAAGAACATGCACATGACAGCCAAGTTGTTAAAAGGTGATCACTGATCTCATGAGAGTGAGAAATAAAATATATACATGCATGAAGAAATTACAGCAACAGCAGCAAAACGACAAAGCATAGTGTTCATATACATGTATACAAACATACTGCAGCACTACATAGGGCAATAAATTGAAAGTTTTCTACATTGACTCAACTTTGGTACATTAATAAGGGAGTGCATAGTCAACGCAGTATTAGAGTGTCCAGGGGAGGAAGTCAGGCGTCCGTACAAGTCCAGAAGGGACGCCAGTTCACACCAGAGTGTCCCTTGTATACCAGGTTTGCGGCACTGATCGGGAAATGGTTAAAAAGAGGCGCCCACAACTTGTCAAAAGTTTTCACATTTCCTTTCAAAACTGAACTTAAGTGCTCCATTGGTAACACTTTAAAATTCTCTCCATACCACTGGTTAACTGTTGGAGGTCTGGGCTTGATCCATTGAAATAAAATGCATGTACCAATGGTAGTGAGGACCCAGAAGCAAGTAGGTGATGTGAGCAATGAATAGTCTTTATTAAATACCAAGACCAGAAACAGTTCAGGATGGGGCGCGAACCCGCGACCAGGAGATTGGCAGGCGGGCGCTCTCCCAACTGAGCTAACCCAGAGCGGTTCAGATGCAGGTTCCCTCAACCTTTTCAGGGGAGATGCTGCGGCTTGAGCGGGGCTCACAAAGTCTTTACAGGGGTGTAGCTGCGACTTGAGCGGGGCTTTAACCCGCAACAGCAAACTTAGGAGAGGGACACTTCTCTGAACACAGTTTTTACAGAGGTGTAGCTGTGACTTGAGCGGGGCTTCAACCCGCAACAGCAAACTTAGGAGAGGGACACTTCTCGGATTGCAACACGCAGAAGGAGTCCAAAACTGAGACCCACACAGTTTAAACAGAAAACAGGCTGTGGCTTGAGCGGGGGTCGAACCCGCGACAGCTCGATCCGTAGTCGGACGCCTTACCGACTGAGCCACCCAGGAGATGCACTGATAGAAGTTCACACAGTCTTTAGAGAAGGAGGTGATGCAGGCTGGACTCACACACAGACGAGCGGAGGCGTTCAGGAACACTCGGAGATGTGATTCAGGCGAACTCACGTTGTCGAAGACAGGCAGGGGGTCGGATACCAGGCGGACGGTACAACGTAGAGCAGACAGGACTCGGCAACAGGAGGCGGAAGCAGGATCAGATACCAGACGTGGTTCACAACGAAGAGCAGACAGGACTCGGCAACAGGAGACGGAAGCAGGATCGGAAGCCAGGGATTCAGACAGGCAGGTGAATGCAGGACAGAAGCTAGTCGATACCTTGGAGTCAAGCTGAGGGTCAGGCGTATAAGGCAGAGTCTGGGACGAAACTTGTCGGCAACGGGTGATCAATCCGGGAAACAAGTCTGGACTTCTCAGCATGAGTGCGACGACAGTCTGACGCCGGTTGAGTGTGGAGCTGGGGCTTTAGTAGCTGGCTTGATTGTAGGAGATGAGGTGCAGGTGTGAGCAGCAACACAGGTGAGGTGAGTCTGGGCTAATTAGAGTGCAGCAGGGAGTGACAGGCTGAGGGAGAGGCTGAGACTGAAGCTGAGATTGTGACAATGCATCTCCTTGCTAGTAAGAGAAGCTTTAGCAAAAGTCTTTGCTGGACATGTGATAAGGTGAGCTCTTCACATGACAGGTTTAACAAAAATAAGCCAGGATCCATTTGTATTTTCTTGCCCGTAACAGAATCAAGTTCCTGAGAGACCTTCTCCCAGAATGTAAATATAAGAGGGCACTTCCATATGCAGTGTATGTAAGACCCAACCTCCTTCTTACACTTCAAGCAGAGAGGAGTGATCCCCGGATAAAAGGTATTAAGGGACTGAGGTGTGCGCTGTAATCTGTGGAGAATTCTGTACTTGCTCTCTGTTAGCCTATTGCATAGAAACAAGCAACACATTTTAATGAAGTTAAATCCACGGATCTTTTATTGAGAGCCGCATGTTGGTGCAGCAACAGCTGCATCAAAACAGAAGGCTGGATCAGCCACCAAGTTCAATGGAGCTGTGTAGAGTCTTTTTTTCCCTCTATTGGTCTCATCTACTATGATCCAAAATATTAAATTTTAAATTTCATGTGCAAACTTGCAAAATTGTATGTGCAATTAGTGAGCCTATTGTCGGTGATGTACTTTGACAGCGTGAACAATGATAACAAGCACAAAAGTGGTGTAAACTGCCTCTAATGAGAATTTTGCATGTGCTACCGCCTGTCACCATGGAGAGTACGGGAGAGCAGTGGCGCGGCAAATGAAAAATGAATTTTGAAGCCATGGAGTTTGAGTCAAATAAACACACTTGCACTTTTTGCTGTCATTTTGACAGACAGGGTCACCACTTTTTCTTTATGCCATATTTGTATCTGTCATTTTAAATGTTTCTTTTCTGATTCCAGTTAAACATAGCCCAATTTACAACAGTCACACAGTTACACAGCTTCATCATCATAACTTCTTATGTGAAGAACAGTGTTCACACCGAACACGACTCTGCGATCAAAATCACGTTGCCCACTTAAGTCTTGTCATGTGTCCATAAATATCTCATTCTGGTCACTGTTGCCCTTCGTTGTGGCTCAGTGATGTCACGTCCACTCGAGTTTCATATAATCATATCATATATCATATAATAGGATGTATAAGCTGACAGTATTCCACCTATATCTTTTCACTCACCTATCAACCACAAACACTGCAGCTGATGGCCCTGTAGCAGCATCCTCGGTGAGGTTTTTTGTGGTCCATCAAGGCGGAACTAATGTACTCACTGGCCAATGTTTCCCACACTGACATAGATTGCAACTCGATAATCTGAAAAAATAAACTTTCAGTCACACTGATCTCCACAAAGATCTCCTTTTTCAATTTTGGCAACGTGCAAAGAATGAAGTGATCAACTTGAATGCGTCCAACGCGTCGCAGGAGGGTTAACCCTGACCCATCAGCTGTACATTGACTTTGCATGGAGAGTGATTGCAGAGGATGCTCAAGTCGTGTTCGGTGTGTAGGCACCTTTTTATAGTTACACACACACACACAGAATACATGGGCACTTGTACCTTTTTATGCACTGACAACATCACACTGTCCATGCACTGACACCTCCTAAACTCACTGTCAGCAGAAAACACAAATGGTTTAGTTTATGCGTGGGTCTGCATCAGTATGATGGCACACTGGATCGTCCCTCTTTTCCCAGTCCATCGTAATGATGGGCAGCATCCAAATCTTTCATTCATCAAAAAATTCAGAAAATATTTTGTTCTTAGTACTCTTAGTATTTTGCACATTTTGATAATCTGCATGTATTCTGCATATTCATGAAGCAAACGCGAAATGGACTGTGTTTGCTATTTTGCTCATTTGACAGATGCAACCCTCAGTGCACGCTGTTAGTTGATCAGCTTTGCATGTGCTATCAAGTTTGCACACTTTTTAATACACGAAAACCTAGAATCATTACATGGTCCTTTGTGTATCAGGGTTTTCTCTCTAAAAGTTGGTTTCCACCCACAGACCAAGAACAAGCCTATTAGGTTCATTGGTGACCAAGAATTGCTATTTGGATTGAGAGGCAGTGTAATTCAGTGTTTGGAACTGTATGTCAGCTGTGATGTGCCCTGCCACTTATAGTCACAGCTGCGATGACAAAGTGTAAAATGTACCATTTTGTATTTTTTTTTACTTTGTGTCAACTTTTATGGTTAAAAAGTGACATTTATTAAAGAACTGAATGGTTAAGATTTTGTGTTCATAACACAGAATATTGGTATAGATATCAGCAAAAGTTCAGTATTGTGCAAACCTAATTTTAATGATAAGGATGATGAGCCATTACTATTTTTATGACTATCATCATTATTACATGCAATTTTTAGCATATTTTATTATTATTAATAATTCTTATTATTATTTGTAGTATTTTATTGTTGTGTTAAAACTGTTATTACTGTTGTTTTGTTATTGTTGCTATCATTGTTACTTGGTTATTACCTAGATATGTATCTCACTAATTCAAGCCACAAGCAGTGTTTCGTTTTTTTTTTTTTTTTGCTTCTTGTTTATGAGCTGTTTTTTGCTGACTGCAAAAGGTAATATTATACTGTGTTTATGTTAATTCAGGAAATTCCTGTGTGTGTGTTTTCACACTGTGTGCTCATGCTTATTGAGGTTTAGCAGCAGCAGCACTGATGAAGGCTTGGAGGATCAGATTGCATTGACATAATGCAAACACACAGTCACTGTCCGCTATGCCTTTTTGCTGAGGGAATGTGACTTGTTTAGACACTACTTCACTGAGCTTATTTGTCAATGTATTAGCACAGATTAAATTTTTTCTTGGTGGGGGTGCTGATATGGTGGAGTGGTTAGCAACCATGCACATCCCATACATATACTTCTGCCGGTTTGGGTTCGATTCCAGCCTGTGACCACTTCACAGAGTGTCTTCCTCTACTCTCTCTCACCCCCTTTCACATGCCTACCCATTGTCTCTCTCCTATCAATAAAGGCACAAAATGCCACAAAAATACATTTAATTTTTTTTGGCATTGACATAGTAACTTAAAAATGAGCATCCAGTGATGACCTGCAATCTGAGCTCACATTCATACCTCTTGTAAAGCTAATGAACATTTTTTTAGGTATACTTTCCTCCAACAAGTGGTCGCATGGCTCTCCAAGCTCAAATGCTGGAAAGATGCAAAGAAAAAAAACACCATTCCAATGGTAAGTTTTATAAGAACAGAAGAAGAAGAAACAATACATTTTCAAAGATGCCATTGTTCTTGTTGTGTGTTAATTTAAATATTTTCTGTTTTCTTGCACTTAAAGGAGACATATCATGCTGATGCATGATTTAATACTTACATATAATATAATAAATTTGAAAACAAGACCTTGCACCCCCTTAATTTTCAAAAAATGAGATACTGTATTTTTTCTGATATCCTAGAACGAGATTTGATGCCTCTGAAAATAGGTCATTGCGAGATGACCGCGAGATTTAAATCGTCGTGACGACACGAGGTACCTTTCTTTTTATTGGAGTAATCTGATAAAACACTTCCTCCTCTGTGATGTCCGTTAGCCACAAAACCGTCACCGAGGAACACATCCACCAGCAGGGGTATATAGGTCCCTAGCTCACATTCACTCATTACCAGCTCTGGCCTGTAGGGGGACTCAATACGTGGTCGCTGCTTTGAGCTTGCCGGAAAATACAGTAGAAGAAGAAGGACGGGTTGGCTCTACCACTGATAGAACTGACCAATCAGAGCACAAAAGGCTGTGACGTTGCGAGGTAACTTTAGGTCAGCCTTGAGACCGAGTGTTTCAACGTGGGCTTCATAATGGCTTAAAATGAGGATATTGAGAACGCTATTGTGGGGCAATGAAGGAACTAAATGACTTGTACTGAGGGCAGAAATGCTTTACAGGCATCCTAGTCTGGCATAGTGAAAAGGAGAAACAAGCATGATATGTCCTCTTTAAAGGATTTCTTAAAATACTCAAACATCGTGGACAAAGCGAAGGCTATGGCTATGTATGTGTATATTAGGTATGCTGAAGTTCATGCTGTATAGCCTGTCCTTTCCTTCCATTTCGTCCATGGCATGTCTGACAAAGCACGAACCAAAAATCTTAAAAATGCTTGAAGAGATTTTCTTCAAACCGTGATTTCCACAGGTACTAAAGGACGAATCAAAAGACTTTGGAGGTTGTGGGTCAAAGATGAAGGTCACGGGGTCTCATGTTCATCTGTTGATTGCAAACCCATATCTCAAGAACACACATTAACTTTCTCCATGACTCTTCACAGCACATACCAATATCATCATCAAGGATGAAAACATTGGTTCTTGGAAATAAAATGTCCAGGTCAAAACTGCTCTAGCCTTTCCTTTAAATTCCTGACTGCATTTTTACTAGCAAATAAAATATTTGCCCTTCGTCCCTCATATCCCTCAAAGTTTGAGTTTCATTGCACATACATTTATGCTCTGAAATCAGCACACAATTACTTGAGTGAAGTGCTCATACGAATAAAAAAACCCTACACAAGACATCCTCATGACAGGAAACAGTTAACCTTTTTGTTTGAACTCTCACAACTGAATTACATCAATAGTTGTCACACATTTACACCTTCATAGGAGCCTGAATGTCCACAGTAATAAATGTAAACAGCTTATCCCTCACTTTCTCCTTGACTGTGTATGTAAGGGTATGATACCCATCTTTCTTTATGTTGATTGAGGTAAAATGTAGTTTATCAGGATTGTGTGGATTAGGCTCATTGTGCAGGTCTCTCTGATGTTTTATCATTTTGTATTTTCCGATCACCAAGTTAGGCCGAGAGATGGTCATTTTAAGGAAAATAACTCTATTGTAGATATCATCATCTTCACCGCCCCAGCCCCAGTAAGTGTTGGGGAAGCCATTGATTTTCAAAAATTGCTCCTTTGATAGTGAAGTAACCCCACCAAAGAAACCAGGATAGGGTAATCGGAATCCAAATTTGTCCATACCCACAGAAAGGTGTCTGGGATTGTCAAAACATCGGTAAAGGTTACGGTCATCCATAGGAACCAGATCAACATCAGAGAAGACAAAACAGTCATAATCATATTCTTTTAGTGCTTCAGCAAAGCCGACATTCATCAGTTTAGCCCGGTTAAAGACTCCCTCTCCATCCTGGTTGATGACATACACACCGTAGTCCACTTGCTGTCTGATGAGTATGGGATGGAGGTAATACAGCCAGTGCTTCAGGTGCTCATGACGGTTTCTGAATGGGATGATGATCGCCACCTAAACAGACAAGTCAGCTTTATTAGAAGTTCTTGAAGTATATCTTTCTTTGATGTTTTCTTTTCTCCCTCCTTTTATTTGATCCCTTCGTTCAAGAAATCTTTGCAAATTAACCTTTAAGCCTTTTTTTAGAAAAGCATTCACTGTAATTAAAGGTGGTATTTATAGAACTTGGAAGCACATCTCATTCAATAAAGAAAATACTCAGACCTCCCCCTCACAATTATATCTGATCAGATCAGTTCAAGATCTATTCTCCCTATAACAGGAATCAAAGACACAGATCTTATAATGATGAGTCCTTACGTTGCAAGAACAAAACACAGACTCAGATCATATAAGATCTTTTATTAAACATACAAGATCCTTGTTCAAAATCGTATGAAACAGTTTTCAAAATTATTAGCCCTGCCTTCATAATTACAAGCCAGAGATCTCATAATTCTGCTCCCCCCTGACTCATATGTAAAGATCATTTCCCAGATTTAGACATGCAAAGGTACAATTAAAGGAGACATATCATGCTGATGCATGATTTAAAACTGACATATAATATAATAAATTTGAAAACAAGACCTTACACCCCCTTAATTTTCAGAAAATGAAATATTGTATTTTTTCTCATATCCTAGAACGAGATTTGATGCCTCTGAAAATAGGTCATTGCGAGATGACTGCGAGATTTAAATCGTTGTGACGACACTAGGTACCTTTCTTTTTATTGGAGTAATCTGATAAAACACTTCCTCCTCTGTGATGTCCGTTAGCCCCACAACCATCAGTCAGGAACACATCCACCAAGCAGCAGTATATAGCTCCCTAGCTCACACTCACTCATTACCAGCTCTGGCCTGTAGGGGGACTCAATACGCGGTCGCTGCTTTGAGCTTGCCGGAAAATACAGTAGAAGAAGAAGGACAGGCTGGCTCTACCACTGATAGAACTGACCAATCAGAGCACAAAGGGCTGTGATGTTGCGAGGTTACTTTGGGTCAGCCTGAGAACCGAGTGTTTCAACGAGAGCTTGATAATGGCCTAAAATGAGGATTTTGAGAACGCTATTGTGGGGCAATGAAGGAACTAAATGACTTGTACTGAGGGCAGAAATACTTTACAGGCATCCTAGTCTGGCATAATGAAAAGGAGAAACAAGCATATGTCTCCTTTAAGACCAGAAACTGAGCCCACATTAAGAAAATTGCTGTTCACTACCAGTATCCAGTCCATTGTAAAGTATTTGCCATTACTACCTTTGAGAATTTTTTTCAGGTTTTGTAATTAGTTTCTAAAGCTCTTTCTTGCCCAAGCTTATTCATCTGATTTGCTTTTATGTCCATATCGCATCTTCAGGTGGCACTTGTTTTCGTTTTAGTGCCAAAATCTGGACAAAGACCCACAGTGAGGCAACTCTAATGACCCATGTCTGCTGAACAGCCTACTGATAGAACTGATGGTGGTAAAGAATGATAATATTTCCCGATGCAAAATCAACACCTACCTTTTTAGCCATGCTTTTGACAGTTTTAAGTTATTGATATTTTGATTAATTTTAATGACTTTAACAATAAATCCATATTTGTTTAATTGTGCCAAACACTCTTGTCATATTTTTTCTCGATCTGTTTATTTTACAAATCCTAAATTGTCTTTTGTTTAATCTTTTAGTGTTTCATTGGGCTTGTTTTTTGTTCATTTATCTGGATTTCATAGTTATGAAAATATTGTTACTATGGTAACATAGAAATAACAATAATAATAATGACATTGTAAATTTCATTATCATAATTAGCAGCTGAAAGGTTGCACTGTTGGTGATTAACTGAACGCTTATTTGTTTATTGTGAATAATATTCATGCTTGTCTTCACTCCTCAGTCCTTAAAGCCTGCAGCACAGACACTGAGAGTATTAAGAATTAGGCAAAAATGTCTAGTTAAAGTCACTTTCGCCTAAATACCGATTCACAATTCTGCCCCGTGACTGCTCAAGTCTTTGATTCATCTTCAAGGTCTGTGTTTTTGGATAGGACTGCTAGTTTAAAATGAAACAACAACGATGCTATTTGAAGTGCCATAGATTATTTTAAATGTATTTAGTAATGCAAAAATGTGACAATAAGTGCAAAAGTACATGAAAAAAGTCATACTTTATTACTTCATCAATTCATTCTTTAACCCTCTATTGCATGAATTACTTAAAAATGGTAAAAAAATGTTTTGAATGCTTTTATTACCTAAAATGGCCTAAATAATAAATAAATGAAAAAACAAAATTAAAAAAGCTTAAAGGGGGGGATGGGGGGTGGGGGGTGGGGTGGTGATCAAATGTTGCCATATGGTAACAATATGCAATCGTGGAAAGTACCATAAATCAACATTTTTGACCAAAAAGGCATTTTATTTAAAACAAGACTCATCATATCCATGTCATACTCATCAATAATGAACAAATAAACATTTATACAGTGAAAATATTGTATAATTTTAACAGTTATCTAAAACATCTGCTAATAAAAGCCCCAAACCTTGAAACTGGCTCAATAAAGTACGATCTATCATTCTTTATTTTCATTTCATTCAGGTTTTTTTTTCTGTTTCATTTCATTTGATTTCAGCTCATTTCAACTGATTTGATCTGATTTCATTAATTTGATCTGATTTCATTTCATGCCTTGTGAAAGTCAGCAAAGCAGTTCCTCTCAACATCTACTAATAGAAACCCAAAACCTTGAACCTGTTTCAATTAAGTTCAATCTATCATTCTCTTTTTTTTCATTTCATTCAGTTGTGTTTTCTGTTTTATTTCATTTGATTCATTTGATTTCAACTCATTTCAGTTGATTTTGATCTGATTCCTCCTCTAGTTTGATAGTTATTTTTGCCCTGCTGTCTTTCCCTCTCCCGTAGAAGTAGCTGGGATGCATCTTGTATGGAGGAAATTGGATACTATGTTAAAGATTGCCAGCAACATACCTTAAATTACAAAACATAAAAAAAATATATAATGTTATTACTTTTAAAACATAAGCCAAAGATGTCTCAGGACAGTTTCATGCTATGTAAATTAATGGAACTCCATTAGGTTGTATACACTAGGAATTTTTCCGTATTTGCATATTGTTGCCATATGGCAACAAATCTATTTTGGCATATTACAAAAAAATGTATAACAAAAAAATTTAATTAAATGTAAAAAAAAATAAAGTTTACTTACCCCAAATAGTGATCTAAATTTTTATTTAGTGAAAGTACTCCAAAAATTCTAAATAAAGGACAATCTTGGAGAGCCCCAGACAATTATGTTTGGATGTCAAATGTCCATTAGCAAAAAGGACTGGCAAACAAGATATCCTGGTCATGCGGCCTCATAAATTCTATTTCCTTCAAACTAAAAGCCCCCTTTCACACCTAAATGTAAAAACATACATTTTTTTTCACAGCTTTATAGGAAAATGAAGATAAAGTAATTGTTGCCATATGGCAACACAATGCAATAGAGGCTTAATATCTTTTTTCATATTATTACAGGTTCAATGACCCTCAAAAAAGGGGGAACGCTCCTGTGCTTTCTTTTCATAGGAATACTGTGCAGGTAACCCTGTCAAATAAGCTAATTTATCAGCACAAATTTGAATCTTAAATGCTGGAGTGTAGATCCCTACATATGCCATTTGGCTTTTGATAAATATTCCCGAGTGAATTCACATGGACTGGAGTGACATCCCTCTTTTTGACACAATAAACTCCAAAGGCTCTTAATTTGTAGAACAGGTGCAGGCGCAGCGCACCTGCCCTACGGGATGAGTCCAGGATATTTTACAATTTTTTTGCACAGCACAGTCTGGCACACCCATGCCTCTGTCCCTCCCATCTGATCAGGATGACAGGCACACATTTTACGCACTCACAGAGAAAGTGCACATATTTGGCCCCTCTGAGCTCCCAAAATGAGAGAAAAGTTAAACAGGGTAGTGATAAAACAGACTGTTCTAAGACTTGTTGTGACTGAAACTGTTCTCTATGAGGCCAATGTGTTACATTTTCCTCTTTCTAATTTCAGACAACTTTGTTTAAACAGCTCGCTAAACTAGGCCAATGTTTAGCTAGCTGTCTGCCAATGTTTAGCAGGCTGTTTAAACAAAGCTGCCTGACATTTCTCACATCGTCTCACATTTGCCTGAGAGAGAACAGTTTGTCACATTGAATCTTTGACTCAATCAAACGCAGTACATTTCATGTTTAACATTATTTCTCTGTAAAGTCCACATGCAACAGTTTCTAGGCCTGACAGCCCCTGTGTGTAATCAGGGAGGAAAAGGAAAAAGAGAAACTTCTACCTTTAACCTGACTGGAAATACTACGATGTTTTCATTGCTGTTGCGTTTGGTTATTTGCTGCTGTGTTTATTAATTAATTGTGTGTTCAGTTATTTGCCCCTGTGTTTGTGTTTAGTTATGTGCTGTAGTGATTTGCACTTCAGGGCCACCATACCAGCAGTGATTAAAAAATCAGGGAGGAAGCAGGGGTCAAGATCATTTAAGGTACAATAGTGTATATTTGAGTCCAACTGTAGTAATCCCCCATACCTCTGAGGAGGACTTGCCAATTGCTGTACTCTGCCTGTTGAGGGAGGGCTAGCAGACCCTGGGAAGTGTTGGTGTTATTATTGTTTTAGTTTGTGCGTGTATATGTGTGTGTGTTTGAAAGAAAGAGAGAAAGTCGAAATGTTTAAATAGCAGAAAGATAAAAAAAAGGAACATACAAATAAAACAGCCATGAAAATGGATTCTCTGACATGTTCACAATGGCCTCCATGTCAGAGAAGTATGAAAATAGGGATAAGGATAAACAATGAATGAAAAAAGAAATTAATTAATAAAAAAATGCAAAGCCTTGTTAACATACAAGTTCTAACATATAGAATTAATTATGCAAGATGCTAATACTATCATCATAATCATAGACTTATAAAATCAACACAGAAATAGACAAGTTGTATTCTCTACGGAGAAAGAGCTAATTTAATACTACGACTACTACTGCTACTAATACTAATACTACTACTACTAATAATAATAATCATAGTGACAATAATATGTTATCTTGTAAGAAGGAAGAGAGTCATGCTCTTTTAGCAAAAATAATGTACATATCAAAAAATATATTCAGACATGGGCATATAGCGATGAAATTATACTACTACTAATAATAAGTTGATAATAGTAATAATAACACTTACTGTCATAGTCATTACTTTGAGCGTTGGTTTGGCAATTTGACAAACACAACTGCAGTCAAAATCATTAGCTGGCAGGGCCACGAGCTGCAACTGTCCCTGCAACATTTTATAAAGGTCATTTTTGATGCAAGTTTTTGGTCTGACCTGGACAGAAGGAAGTGCCCTTCCTCCTGAGGTGAAGTAGATTCATTGCAAAAATATAGAAGCATAAAAGCAAAGCAATGTAAGGTGCCAGGGGTTTTTCAAAGAAAATACCCAATTTTGCTATCAAGATTTGAAAAGGCTGTAGTTTCAAAGGAGTAAGAGATAAAGGCAAACTGTCATTAAGAAAATCTTCAGTGTGACTGAATATTTGGAATGGATGTAATCACTTATCTAATTGGCATATTATGACATCATCAGGTGGTGGAAATATTGGAAAATATTCAATTTTGTTATAAATATTTCAAAAGGTTGTAGTTTAAAAGTGGTTAGAGACTAAGGCAAACTGTAATTGAGAAAAATCTTTAGTATCACTGAAATAGAATGAAGAATATAAATTTAGAATGAAAGTAAATTCACTCACCTAATTTGCATATTATGACATCACCAGGTGGTGGCCATATTGGAAAATAAACACAGATAAAGTGGCATGAAAGCTTTCATCTCAGGGACTGTAACATCATACCAGTCATGAAATATGGAATTTGGTTTGGGGTTTTTCCTCTCGAAGAACTGGAGGGCATATCTGTTCATTTCATTTTTGATCAGGCTCCAGAATTCACCATCCAAAAGAAAAAAAAAAAACTTATAACAATTTTTAAAAAATGACCGATGAAAATCTGGTGGTACCGGTTCTCTCCTTACAGGGACAGAGCTGATCAAGATTGCTGTAGCTATTACATTTACCGTTGAAATAAACTTCATACAGCCTTACTTCAAAAACACTGAACCTTTTCTTCAATCAAAAAGAGAAAAATACACTTATTTCCTTCAGGCTACTGCAAAAAATGATGTTATATTTTGAACATACCACATGAGACACTGCTGTAAGATCGTACACAACAGTTGTGTTGCAATATTTAGTAAAATTGAAATTCGGATAAGATTTTAGTGCTCTGTCTAAACTGAATTCAAGGAAATCATGGTACACTGTTTCAACGATAATGTTCTATTTACTTTTCACTTCATTTATCCACCTACCTTTTGTTTAGCAATGCAGTCATGTGGTTTGTATCTGCCTCCTATCTGAAGAGGAGCACCAACTTCTTCTCTCACTTTATCGAGAGTCATGAAGTGACTAAAATCCACACGCAGAGCACCCACAAGTTTTGGAGGGGATTCAGGGCAGGGTCCCAAAGTCTTGTTCTCATAGGCTGGTGGTTGGGTCTTCTCTTGGATACCTTTGAGGGCTTTAGTCACCTTAGAGGCTTGAGTTCTTGTGGTGTTCCTCATGAAGGATTTACCATCTGTTCCATCGTTCTTCATAGAGACATTTTTCCCAGGGGAGGCTTCTCCTTCATTTGCATCCTCACGTATTCTTGGGGGTTTAAAGTCCTGCTTGCTTCTACTTTTGATGGCTGGAATCAATACATTCCTTTTTTGGCTGTAGAACAGAAATAAAACATTGACAAGACCTAAAACGAGCACAAATTTGAAGAATGTATAAAGCATTTTGTCACAGTTAAGCACTGTGCTCCCTTCCTACAGCTCCTGCCCTGAAACTCCACCTGCCTCACTGTTGTGCACGTCAAAGTTGTTCCTGATCTCTGTCCTAGCACAAAACGGCACTGACACTGATGCAAAATGCTCACACCCACTTTGTGTTAGCCCACAAAGAGGTAAATGTTAACACACTACAAACAACAAATCCATTCTTGCAAGGCAGGTTTGGTATATTGTAAGTCTTCAACGCACACTTTGTGGCACTAGCTTTAGATGACATTGCTGTACTGCAAGATGTAAGCCAATCTAAACACAAACCAATTTTCTGTATATTTGAAATGAAAGCTAGTGATTAAAATCAAAATCTAGATTCTTCTGTCACAGACAGAGGATAAATTATAAAGATTATGATGATGATAATTCTGATAGAAAATCAAAATTACTTTCAATAGAAACAGATCATGGTCAGAATTTTAAGATTATGTGTTTGATATTAAATATGGATGACAAGATGAAAAGGTAAAAAAAAAAATATTTAAAACAATGTAAGACTGAAACACCTGCCCAAGACATTATGGACAGAAAATTCTAGTTCTTTAATCTAAGGCTTTATTTGGCTTTGTACAACCCCAGAGGGCCCAAAATGGGGGCCCTTTGGCAGTGGTGGCCAGTGAATTTTGCACAGAACACATGAGAAAGTAAAGAGCTTCTCCACAGTGTTTGGACCTTTATCACATTTGATAAAGATACAAACAAATCAATTATTAACTACAGAATTTGCATTTCCATGCAGGAAATGCGTTGAAATGCTGAGTGTGACTGCTGAAACTGTGAAATGAAATTGCTAAAAGTAATGCAAGGAAAGTTGAAAATGTGACATGAATAGTTGTAAGCAGTAAATCACGGCTGAAAATGTGTGAAATGTGCAATAAAAATGTTTGCAGAAAATTATAGATACTGGTGCTTAGGTGTGCAGGTCACGTGACCACGCTCTAACTTCAAAGAAAAGTGCAAAAGTTGATGCTGCTTCAACAGTCATATCTCAGAAACTGTAGCAGATAGTGAAAAGTGCACTAAAAACTGTTTGCAGTTGTGAAAGAAAGCAGAAAGTGAATGACTGTTTTGTAAGATGGTTAAATGTGTTGATATCTGTAGATGTACCTAAAAAAGTGGCCCCGTCAGTGTAATACGTCCAAAATAAGGCTGAGAGTGTAAAGACAAGCATGATTACGCTATTGTAATGAAGAATCTGTACTAGATGGAAAGAAAAGTCCATCCTTATCAGCCGGGATTTGATCACAGGTCTCTCGCTCCATAATCCACTGCTCTATCCTTTCAACCATGGGGCTAAATATGCTACATCATGAAAAGCACGGTACTTATTCTGTTTGTCTCATATAGCACTGTAATAACGCTCGGTACTTCCGGGTAAACGAACGGTCGCTGTGCGAAAACCGTGGTAGATATCAGAAAAGAGATTGCACTGTGAGCATCCCAAGAACATGCTGAAGCCATGGGTATAAGTTTCATGTCCATAAAGTTGAAAATATTGACAAAGTGGCGAGTTAAAAACGGGCTCCAAAGTGAAGCACTCGACTGTCCCGAGGTAAAGAATTACCGCAGATAGAAGATTTTGCAGCATACCGCAAAAGCTAAAGCTCACTGAGACAAAACGATGTCAGATTAAACTTTGAAGCGGATTTCACGTGTAAGAAGAGAAGTGAGTCGACGTTTTGATGCATAAATCATGCCTGTGGAGGACGTTTCGACGAAGTTATGACAAGATAATTCTGCTGAAATTTTTTCAGCGTGTGAAGGAGGGCTTCGGTCTAATGAAGCTTGTGACAGGCAGTCAGTCCAGAGCAAACCGCAAAAATTGGTGTTGCTCAAAAATTCATATTTAAAAAAACCGTAGACGCCAGCAAAAAGCTGAAGATATGTAAAAATAGCTGAGAAGTCAGTGCAGCTTTTAAAGCACGTCTGTAGGTGGAAGCATGCCCAATCTGTGGAGCTTCAAAGTTGCTGAAGTTTTCAGCAGAGCTGCGGAAATGTCCCATTGATTTCAATGTAAAAACAATGCAGAAATTATTTTTTTCTGTAAAAAGTATAACTGTTAAACCTGTGAAAAATACAAGCGCACTTCTCCAGAACATGCTGCATATGTCAATTTTTTTCTGTGAAAATCTGTGCAAATTTGAAGCCTGTGAAAGGTGCCAAAATCTTAAGGAATAAGAAGAAGAAGAAAAAGAACAAAATGGAGTTTAGGGAGAACAATATGTTGAAATACTGACTCAGCATTTCAACATAAATATCAGAATCTACGTAGCACCCCATGGGACACCCACTGGATGCATTTCCACCGCTAGCTTTTGCTACTAGAAGCTACATGAACATGCTAGATCTTTGCTAAAAGCTGAGTCTGAGATCTTTCTGTCAATACCAACTGCGTTGCTCCATGGCCAAAAATCAGGAAACCAGCAGCCAAAGAAGACATTAAACCATTATGTGTTTCACACACAAAAAATCAGTCTTACCTTTGCTGATACATGATAAAATGTTGTGTTTGACAGCTTATGATCCTTTCCCCGTAATCCACTTTGCATCAATCTCAAAAGTGTTCTTGATGTACCCACTTGATGGTTAGCTTATGAGAGTCTTTTAAAAAGGTCAACAGCTGGATTGTGGTAAATAATCCCTTTTCTGTATTATTCATGAATTAGTATTGTATGTATCAATATTTATGCAAAGCAAACAAAAAAATAAGTGTAAATATAATTAATTACATCCTACCCCTTGCTGAGAATTTACACAGGTGAACAACATTGTTGGTACCCTTCAGCTGAAGAAAGAAAACTCACAATGGTCACTGAAAAAACTTGAAACTGACAACAGTAAAAATTAATTAAAAAAAGAAATATTGAAAATTAACTCATGAAAATCAGACATTGCTTTTGAATTTTGGTTCAACAGAATCATTATAAGAAACAAAAAAATAATAAAACTGGCTTGGACAAAAATGATGGTACCACTGTAAAATATAGAAAATGATTTGACTGCAGGGACATGTTAAACTAAGGTATGTCCTGTAATTAGTATCACAGGCGTCTTCAAACTTTTAATCAGTTACTCTGCCTATGAAAGGCCGAAAAGTTGTCACTGGGCTGTTTGGTATTAAGTGTGCACTGCTCCAAACATGGACCACAGAAAACCACATGGAAAGCTAAAGAGAGAGCTGTCTCAGGACATTAGAAAGAAACATAGAAAACTTGCATTTCCTTGTAGCAAATTTGCCGAAATGCTGAGTCTAAATGCAGAAAATGTGAAATGAAATAGCTGAAAGCAGTGCAAACAAAGCTGAAAATGTGTGAGGATTCATCCTTGTTGTCCAGCTCTCTCTCTCTCTCTCCCCCTCCCTTCCTGCTCCTCAGCCTGCAGCGGGTGTTCTTTCCTCTCTCTCCTGGGCTCCCTGACCACACACCTGCGGATGATCACCTCATCACCTGTACTACTTAAGCTCCAAGGAGTCACCTCTTCCTCACCGGTGGATCGCCTCACTTTCTGTGGTTTGTGCAGTATCGACTCTGTTCAGCTCTCAGCCGTTCTCCTCATTTTGGGGTTGAATCACAGTGTGAAATATATGATTACAAAATATATACAGTTTTCCCCATAGTTTCACATGTCATGTGACCCAGTGACCCCAACCAGCTTAATTGTATAACTAAACTGAACAAATAAGACACACCACTTCTCATAGGATTTTAATGCTTGATCTTTTTTTAAGAATATTAATATGCAAAAAATATGTTTGTTCAATAACTTCTAGGTCTGTGACCAAGTGACTCCAAACCAGTGTCGAATTGAACTACTAAACCCTACATAAAAGTCACATCACTTTTGATGGCACGGCAGTGCTTCACCTATTTTTTGTATCAATATTAAAGCGACTATGAGGAGAATCTATTACCGGTGACTCAAAAACTCTGCTACCCATGAGCACGCGTGGCGACTATCGCTGTTGTTAGCACACCCTGCGTTGTTGTTCACAAATATCACATGAAGAATGTGATTATCACTATGGCAGCATTTTTGTAAATATAATTCTAACAATACAATGTATACAGCTGATCTAGAGCGACACACCCCAGTCAGAAATGCTAATAAATTGATTATTACAGGAGCTAAATAACTGTTCATACTGGGGCATCCATCTTCGATTGTCAACTCGGGGGTGACGAGGTTTCACTTAGTTCCCAGTAGGAAATTCTGACTTCGGGGGGTCGTTCCAGCTGCAGTTTCCTACTAAGAACTTGGAAATTCCTACTTCGACTACAACTGGAACGCACCACAACACGTTACCGAAGCCATAGCATGTGTTTGTTGTGTTGTAGCCCGGACCTTTCTCAGAACTCTGCATTGATTTACAACTTCTTTTTTCAACAACTTACAGGATGCAAAGCAATGAGGTAATGTATCTCTTTCTAGTTACATAGCGGTAGTTTTTGATGTCATCAATATCATTGATTATACTTCTATAAAATGATCACCACAACCATTCAGACATGAGGACCCTTCTGAAAATGAGATGTAGCATTTCAAGAGGCTAAATCAGATGACAGGTCTGTGTTCATGAACCTGTCCCTAACTTTAGGTCTTATTATAGTTCACTTGTCTCCTCCTACCTCCCTTCCTTTGCCCACACACCCAACACAGCATCGTGTGGATTTGCTGTTCATCATGAGACTGGGATCCACATTCAAGATTTCCTGCTGCTTAACAGAAGTTTTTTTCTTGCCGCCGTGATGGAGGGATTCATGATTGGCTATATGGATTCATGTTGGGTGTGGGATGTATATATTTGTATATGTATATGTGTATCTTTATATGTATATATGTATCTATGCACATATGTGTATCCACAAAATGAAGAGTTCTTGCTCTATTGTAAAGTGTCTTGAGATAACACTTGTTATGAATTGGCGCAAATAAAGATTGATTGTTTGAAATAAAGATTGATGTGTGACAACAAGCAATTTTTGAAAAACTTGGTATCGTAGTTTTGTAGCCAGCTATATATCGCTAACAGCCCGTTGCTCTAAGATGTGTCTGAATAATAGAAATTTGCTCTAGTTTTAATTGTCTTGTTCCCGAAGTTGAGTATCCAGGCCAGGCCAGTCCAGCCCTGTCCGACCCGACCAAGAAGCTAAGGAATAGCATTTATAGATAATCCATTTTGATGTTATAAAACTCATCGATAAGTGCGTATTTTCATCAGGCATACATCTAAAAGTGAGACTTTTTTGCAATTACTTAGAAACTCCTCACAGTCCCTTTAATATGCAAAAAATATGTTTTTT
Source organism: Scarus forsteni (assembly GCA_036419115.1). Lineage (NCBI taxonomy): Eukaryota > Metazoa > Chordata > Actinopteri > Labriformes > Labridae > Scarus > Scarus forsteni. The sequence continues at coordinate 3,699,848 of JAZDUH010000049.1, forward strand.
TTCCAAAAACTTCCAGGTCATGTAACTCATTGACTCCAAACCAGTATCCAGTTGTATTACTAAATTGGAAAAATAAGACATATCACTTTTTAAATTATTTTTTTTTACTATTTTAGTGCTTTATTTATAATTATTAATATTATTATACAAAAAAGTCTTTTTTGAATAACTTCAAAGTCATATGACCCAGTGACTCCAAACTACTATCCAGTTGTATGAATAAACTGGAAAAATGAGACACTACTTTTATGTTACATTAGTGCTTCTTCAAAAAATGGACCGATCTACCAGACTATCATTGCTCATAGCAGAGGTTTAGAGTCAGTGGGAGTGCTATCCGACTCATATGGAGGCATGCTCTGTCCAATACTGCTCCAGATGATGTCAGAGGCCATGGATTTAGAGTACAACCGTCAGAGAGGAGATGAGGATGAGTGAAGGTGCCTCATGGACTCAAGTTCCTGCAGAAATAGGTTCAGAGTCGAGAGAGAGCTTTACAAATGGTGAGGTCATACAACCAAAGGGAGAACTAATCTGGCCAAAAATCATGCAGCAAATCATATTCAGCCAGTGACAAAAAAAAAGAAAGAAAAAACTAAAGAAACCAAGTGTGACATCTGCTCTGCACTGCATACTTCCAAGCAGAAGATGCAAACCTGCCTATTTGGTGACAGGGCTGAACACAGATCCAAGAACTGTCCAGACCAGGGGTCGGCAATCTGCAGCTCTGGAGCGGCATGCGACTCTTTTGTCCCTCACTAGTGGCTCTCTGGACTCTGAGACAGAAGAGCAACAAAACTTGTTCATTAACTTGCATTAAACTCTCATTAATTCATGTTATTTCTGCATGTAGATGATAGATAGATGAACCTTTATTGTCCCAGAAAAGGGAAATTTGTTTCCGTTTCAGTTCTGAAATATTAGGTGTGGGCAAACAGATGATTTTGGAAGCTGTGTGGGTTATTTTGAGGAGCTTATTTCTACTAGAGACTGACAGCATGGTATAAAAACAGGATGAACAATACAACAGATTTACATGTTTTAGCATTATCTGCTAACAATGTGCATTTTTTTTTTCATAAAATGATGATTTCTTCTTATAATTTTTTTAACATGTTCATTTTTTATTTTCATTTACCACAGAGTATAACAATTCATTTTTTGGTCAAACATAAACCTTTATAACACATAAATATGAATTCATGAAAAGCAGAAAGAGGAAAAGGGAAAATAAAATAAATAAAAAAATACACTCAGGTGTGTGAGTTATTGTGTAATAAGACATCAAGATTGACATGAAAGTAAAAATTTATTCATTATGCGGGATAGGCTTCAAAAACACTGATGAAATTTCCAAAAGCACTTCAAAGATCACAAGGCTACCTCATGATTATTAAAAAACTGTGCGTAAAAATGATCAGAATGCAGGAAAGATTTGATAGGTTTAAAAATTCCAGGGAAAGACCCTCTGACCCCCATCTCACCTGCGATGTCGAATAAATATTGCTTTCTCCGCTGCAAGTAAAGCCTAGCCTTGCAGAACAGACAGGCCTTCCTGATTCTGAAATCATCATGCATATCCGACATGACAACAACAGGAAGTGATTGCATGTTTGAAAATAATGGCAGCTAATGCTGGTTATTCTGTGGTTATCATGGATACGATGTATATCTTGGCGAAATATGCTCACCTCAGAAGTTTACTTTGTAGTAACTGTCTTTGACAAGGTTCATGTCACATATAAGTGTCAAATGATACATCTGTGTGGTACAATTTAATGTGAAACAATAGTCTTGAGGTAGTTTAAGCTAATGGCTAATGGCTATAAGCTAACAAGGGCAAACCTCTTGTTAACCACTACATTTAGCCACTACAGATGCTTCTCAATAAGTAGCAGTGTTGCTTGGCATGGATTGGTCTGTGATGAGTGTGACGAGCAGAACGATTATCCAATCACAAGCTGCTGTTGTTTTTGAAGGTTCTGCCCCTGAAAACATTTTCGCAGGGCTCCTTCCCAGATGTGAAATATTTCCAATATAGAACTATTCATATGGCGTATCAGGTTAAGTAAAACCTGTTCCTGTGGAAAAAAACTGAGTAGCAACAATAGCATAAAAAAACAAAAAACAAAAAAAACAAACAAACAGTGATAACACAGGCATATTAATTGACGGTTATTTTTGTTGACCATCCTGATAATCAAAGTACATACACCATTGTTGTCATTTTAGCTCTAAACTAAATACCACAAAATAATAGGGAATAACAATAATGCCAAGTTAAAGCAACAAAAGTGCATGACCTGTTATAGAGCAGTCATGTCAGTTGGTAAAGCAGTTTGCTTATAGATCTAATGTCATTATAATGTAGGGTCAGCAGATGCTGCTGTCATCATTTTTAGGTTCAGATGTGTTTTGTGGCTCCAGACAAATTTTTTTGTTGTGCGGGTAAAAAGGCTTTTTTGATTGGAAAGGTTGCAGGACCCTGATTTAAGGGAATATATCAGGCACATATAACAAAATATATGAAACCATTAAGCATACAAGCTGAACCCCTTAATCCAACATTCCTTATAAACATAACTAAAATAAGTAATCAATGGCATTGAATATCTATAAGAATAGGCAAATAATAGTCACTATAAAAGTGAATCATCTAAATGTGAATCCTTGATTACAACACTGATTATAAAATCAAATGTATAAGTGTTTTACTGGGTAAAACATTGATTATGACAGTAAAACTACTGACCAAAACACCTGATTAACCAAAAAACCTGTTTAAGACCATCAATCATCAATATTATGAGTGCACAGATTGTTCTGGGGACTGGAGCAAACCTGTTGAAACAGTGTCAAAAATGTGATCTTTAAATTTTTGCCAATAATTCTCAGTAGATCATTTTGGGGATTTTACTGAAAGCACTGATGTAGCAAGCTATTCTTCAGAAACTTATTTTGTGTTCTGTCTTAAAAGTGAAACATCATACTTTATCTATACTTTATTATAGTTTGTTAACTATAGTAAATATGCAAACTGGTGCTTGCTACCTACCAGTTAGCATATTAATTTGCTTCCTAGTGAAATGACACTTTCATAAGTTTAAAGGTGAATTTTAAATGTGCAAGTGATAGTGGAGCCTGAATGTCTACAGTAATAAATGTGTACAGTTTGTCCCTCACTATCTCTTTAATTGTGTAGTTCAGGGAACTGATCCCATCTGTTGACATGGTCTGTCTGGTTTTATGCAGCTTCTGTACATTTTCTGGATTAAGCTCATTAAGTAAGTCTCTGTGATGTTTTATCATCATGTACCGTGCTATCGTTGGGTCAGGCCGAGAAATGTTCATTTTAAGGTGAAGAATTCGCCTAGAAATATCATCATCTTCACCATCCCAGCCCAGCGTCTTTGACAGTGAAGTAACCCCACCAAATAAGGTGCCATATGGGAGCTTGAATTCAAATTTGTTTATAGCTACAGACAAGTGTCTGGGATCATCAAAACATCTGTAGAGGTTACGGTCATCCATTGGAACCAGATCAACATCAGAGAAGACAAAACAATCATAATCATATTCTTTCAGTGCTTCAGCAAAGCCGAAATTCATCAGTTTAGCCTTGTTAAAGACTCCCTCTCCATCCTGGTTGATGACATACACGCCGTAGTCCACCTGCTGTCTGATGAGTATGGGATGGAGGTAATACAGCCAGTGCTTCAGGTGCTCATGCCGGTTTCTGAATGGGATGATGATCGCCACCTAAACAGACAAGTCAGCTTCATTAGAAGTTCCTGAATGTCATTCTGTCTTTGATGTTTTCTTTCCTCCTTCCTTTTATTTTTTCCTGTCTTTCAAGAAATCTTTCTTTTTTTTTTTATTTAGAACAGCACTCATTGTAATTAAATGTGGTATTTTTAATACTTGGAAGCACATCTCGTTCAACAAAGAAAACCCAGTCCTCCCCCTCACAGTTACATTACACTTGTCATATCAGTTCAAGCTCTTTTCTCACAATAATAGTTTTTTTCAATGATTATGCGCAGGGGGCGCATGCCTGGCGCACCCCGCGCAGTGTTAATTTCGTCCGGCGCACCACCATGCGCTGCCAATTTAACAATTTGGTAGACCGTCTGCGCAGAGATGGGTGTGACGGCGCACCAGGGGGAGGTGTCGGCAGATTCATGTTGGCGCAGTGACAATTTCGTGCCAAAAACAGTGCAGAAAGTGCGCTGAAAGCTCGCCTGCTCCAACCTGGTCTATTCTCGGCACAAGGCGAAGCGCGCCCTCTACAGCTGTAATTTTGTGACAGGCGCACATGTGCGCACACGTCAACAAACCCTCAGAGGCAGGTTTCCAGAGCGTCAGGCACATTTTAAACCAATAAACAATCACATCAATCACTATTTAATGTAACCGTCTGAACCAGCATATACATTTGTATCTACATCAACTTTCCCGTCACATCTGATGACGGATTAAAGCCATGTGTCAGAATGGAAACTTAACCTGACGGCAGCTGGAAGTTTGATGCACATCTTAAAAGTCAACAATAAACAGCCTTAACATCTGATACCGATTATATATCTGGCTTCTCTCATTTCATTAAATTCAAGGAAAAGAGGGAGAAAAAAGACGAAGAAAAAAGAGAGAAAAGAAATGTATGTCACTCAGGATGTACCTGTGATTTCCCATATTCCTCTATTTTAGTCTTTATTTTTAACGTGATCTAAAAAGATAGAGTACATTATTGTAAGGAGGATGAGGCGGAGACACTGAGAGAGTATACAGTATATCACTAAAGGCTCTGTGAATGGATAAGCCGCTGTGTAACTGTCTCTTAATTTTGTACTCCTATAATGACAAAGGAACAGATTACATCTGTCCCGGGAGCTGGCCCACATGGTGACATGCTTCGTGGCCTCAGATGCGCGCCCGGATGGCCAGTCCATTCTCCCAGCTGCTGAAGTGACAGCAGCTCTGACCATCTCCGCTGGAGATCATTCTCCCACGGAGACGGTCAGAGCAGCGGGGATCATTCAGACCAATCAGATGCTGTGCCTCGCCCGCAGCGCATTTAAAGGCAAGGAGAGGCTGTCATTTGATTGGTGAAGACAGCGCTCGGCTGTGTTAAACCCACTCACGGCTTTTCTCCTCCTACTCTGGCATTTGCGCCGAGGGGCAGAGACGTGGGTGTGGACGCGCTCCTCTGCGCCTTGAGTGCGCCTCTCTTGGCACTGCAGGAAACTTGCAAAGTGCGCCTGCGCTTGCGCCTGGTCTACGAAATTAGAGCCCCCTGTCACGGCTCGTCACACCTGCTCCCTGATTGTTCCTCTCCCAGCTGTGTCTTGTTAACCCTCATTACTGCTTGTTTATAACCCTCATGTTCTCCCCTGTCTTGCTGCCGGATTGTTAAGAATCCAGTTCACTTTCTAGGCACTCTCATAGTCAGTCATTTCTGATCACGAACCTGTTTTTGTCTGACCTCGTTTTTGTCTCTTCTCTTCTGAATACCTTACTACCTTCTGCCTATCTGTGTACCGAACAAGCTTCGTCTGATAACCTCCTTTGTGTACCGAACCTTGCATGGCTGAGAACCCTCCTTTGTATTTTTTGATCCTGGCTTGTAATAAAGACCCTGTTTGCGCTTTACGGACTCAATTTTCTGCTTCTGAGAGTTTCTGTGCCATTGTTCATGAAACCTTGGGTTGTAATAATGCAGACCCAATTCACATAAGATCTTTTATCAAACAGACAAGGTCTCTGTTCAAAACCAAATAAATACAAGGAAAAGACGCAAAGATGGAGAGGAGACGTAGAGACAAGAGACAGACAAGGCAAGGGAGGCAGCAGCCTCCTTGAGAGGTTTTACCTCGGGCACAGACAAACTCGGAGAGGGAGTGGGAGAGTGGGACAGAGAGGGAGGAATCCTCACAGATAGATGTTTTGAGATAGGACTATTGTTATGAAGAGCTCCTACGGGTGTTTCAGGTAGAAATACACTTGCAGTATTGTAGCCATGAAGTGCAGACCAAAACAGTAAATAACTAAACACAACAGAAAATTAAAAAGCACTACAGCAGATAACTTAACAAATTGCAAAAAACTAAACACAATGGTGAATAAAAAGTACGACAGCAAATCACTAAACACAATGGCAAAGAACTAAACAGAATAACTTTACGCTACCATAAGAGATGGGTACTTATGGGAAAAATCAGTCATCACTGATTGGACAAGTGTGAGTGTGAAGAGACAGAGGGAAGAAGGACGATTGGACGAAGGAGCCTTTCAACCTTTGACCAGGTAGTGATTCTGCCCTGATTGTGTTTGGTTCAGGATAGAAACATCACAGTCATAACAGACAAGAAACCCTGTGGCAGGGGTCTCAAACTTGCGCATGCTATTTTGTAGTCCCTTATGGCAGGGGTCTGACACCTTTCCAATCAATAGAGCCAATCCCATCTCCATCAGTGGTAACATAATAGAACAGGTCAACAAATTCAAATAGCTTGGACTCACCCCGGACAATAACCTGTCCTTTGACACCACATAACTGATATCCATAAGCGCTCACAGCAGAGGCCACATGCCCCCCAATGACAGCAACAGCAACTGTCATTGTCCAAAGAGAAAACTGATGTGCTGGTCTAATAGGTCCAAACTGGCAGTACCAGAATATATGGTAATGCGAACAGACCTCCACAGGCCAATAATGCAAGAACAGCCTGGGAGGAAGTTACAAATATTGTCAACCAAGTTTGCCCAGATATTCTGAGAACCACTGCCCAATGTTAAAGAATGGTTCAATGATGTAAGGAGAAGGGCCAAAAGAAATCTGTCAGATCAAAGAAGGCACACGGTGGCCATGATGTGCTGGAAAGACCCAGTGGTGAAGAAGGTTGAGCCGCTGTCCATTTTACTGCAACTTGGAGAGCTCAGGGGCCACTGGGCTGCGCATCCGAGGCCATGATGCCTGTTACCGTGTGGATCACCTTGCGGAACAGATGTAATCTGTTCCTGTGTCATAAATAGGAGCACAAAATTAAGTGACGGTTACATTTAAACACAGCAGCAGGCTAATCCATTCATCATGCTTGTGATTCATCTGCATTCCTCTAGGGCTGTAATCAACCAAAGAAATTGTTGGTCGACTAAAACACAGCAATTGTCGACCAAAAATCGTTTCTCCCCTGTGTGCGCCTCTTCTATTTTTTCTCTCAACACAAGACTCTTTGCTTTCCAGTCTTCATCAATGAAATGGGCAGTCACTGTCATATAGGACTCCATTTGAAGAGACGTACACATCTGTTGTCTTTTTCTATTAACTCGGTAACCTTCTCTCTTTTACTCCCTCGTATTTTGCTGTTAGTGCATGCGTAATTGTCTGGTGAGCTGGCAATGAATATCCAGAAAAACATTGGAACCTGGATATTCATGGGACTCTTTTAGTGTTTTCACGCAGAGTTTCATATTAACCACGTTGTTCACTACAACAGAAACTTTTTTTCTGCTGGAACTTTGAAGGCATCGGCAACTCGATATAGTCGCCCAGCGATGTTTGTGCGCCTCTTCTATTTTTTCTCTCAACACAAGACTCTTTCCTTTCCAGTTTTCATCAATGAAATGGGCAGTCACTGTCATATAGGACTCCATTCGAAAAGACGTACACATCTGTTATCTTTATCTATTAACTTGGAAGCTTGCTCTTTTTTACTCCCTCGTGTTTTGCCGTTAGTGCATGCGTAATTGTCTGGCGTGCTGGCACTGAATATCCAGGTTACAATGTTTTTCTTGGCCTTCCACGACACCAATGGGCCTCATACCCTCAGAAATAAAATTGTCAATTCCTTCTGTGATGTTGTTTTTGCATTTGGGTGTTTATATGAGGTATAAAATCCAGCGCGGACTGGTGAGGGATACCGCTGTTGCAGCGGGCAGCGGGCATGTGTGCACACAGTTATAAAACGAATAGACGATTATTAGACTAGAATATTTAAATGTTCTTAAATGAAAATATTGAAATGAACGATAAATACATTAAAATGGTGTTCTGAGACATGATGGGGGTGCTCAGAACATACCCCCATTTCCCTTGATACGTTTCTCCTGATGAAATGAACTGCAGGGAAAAAAAACATTGACGCATTTGGTCGACCAATCAGAATTTTGGTCGACTGAGCACGCATCGACCAATTAGTCGACCAGTCAACTAGGACTTTACAGCCCTAATCTCCTCCTCATCCTCCTTGGAATAATGTACCCCATCTTTTTAGATCACGTTAAGAATAAAGATTGAAACAGAGAAATATGGGCAATCACAGGTCAATCCTTAAGACACCCAGTTAATTACATTTATCCAGCGAGCCTCCCTTTCTCTTTTTGTTTTCTTTTGAATTTCATGAGATTGAAGAAGCTGGAAGACCCCGTATTGGATGATGAGGCTGTTTGTTGTTGGCTTGGGAGATGTGCTTCACACTTCCAGCTGCCGTCAGGTTAAGTTTGTTTGTTAAGACAACTTTGTTTAAACAGTTCGCTAAACATTGGCCTTGTTTAGCGAGCTGTTTAAACAAAATTGTCCTACGTTTGAAAGAGAAAAATGCAACACACTTGAGAGAGAACAATTTCAGTCTCAACAAGTCTTAGAACTAAACAAATTTAATACATTTCTTGTTTTACATTATTTCCTGGCTTTGTAGCCCCTGTGTGTGATCAAGGAGGAAAAAGGGAAAAAAAACAGCATGCGATTCCTATCATAAACCTGACTGGAGAAAACTGTGATGTTAAAAAACCAAACACTACCTACCTGGGAAGTGTTCAGTTATTTGAGTGTTTTTTAATTTGTGGCTGTGTTTAGTTAATTGTTGTTGTGTTTGTTATTTTCTGTAGTGTTTTTTAATTTGTAAAATGGAAGACTGTCATGCTTTTATAAGCAAAAATAATACATAAATAAACAAATAAGATACAGACATGGCCATATAGCAATAAAATGTTGGTTATAATAACAAAGTTTAGAATAATAATAACAATTGTTGTCAAAGTCATTCTTTAGAGGGTTGGTTTGGCAATTTGACAAACAAAACAGCCATCAAAATCATCAGCTGGTTGGGCTTAAGCTGTGATTGTCCCTTGTTACAATTAAATAAAGGTCATTTTTGATGCAAGTTTTTGGTCTGAACTGGACAGAAAGAAGTATCCTTCCTCCTGAAGTGAGGCAGCGTCATAACAAGGAGGCTTTTTAGCATAAAAACAAAGCAATGTAGTCATGTACAGTCCAGTGAACATTCACCTCAGGGCTTTTCAGAGCTCTCGACCCCATCTGCGGCATTTTCTGGCCAGCTGTGCCTGTTCTCTCCTTACAGGGACAGAGCTGATCAAGATTGCTGTGGCTAATGTATTAACCTTTGAAATGAACCTCAAACAACCTTACTTAAAAAAGAACCATTTCTTCAATTAGAAAAGAGAAAAAAAAAACTTGTTTCTTTAAAGGGATAGTTCAGTATTTTTGTAGTGGGGTTGTATGAGCTCTATATGGTCACTAAGTACATTAGATGCAGTTGAAAGTTCTCTCTTCTCCACCAGTAAGCCACAGTCTGTAAGAGTCTGTGAGGAAGAAATAGCTAATAGCAGGAAAGTACCGTACCAAAATCAATGGTTATTTTCTCCGCCTACAAGAACTCAAATCAAAAAGTAATACCACAGTTTAAGAGTACGCTACATATGAGTGTTTTTAAGTGCGTTAACAGTTCGGAAATATAAAGTTGATCTGGACCTAAGCCAACTTACGTCATGTATCCCTCCGTGCAGCACTGCTGCGAGCTGCTGAATCACCCTGCCACCCCCTCTCAGATGATAAAAACATACAAGCTTGCGGCTTCAGACGCTGATGAAGTTCCATTCACTTTGGAGTCAAGAGGATACCTGTATGAACCGGAGTTTACAGAAGAAAAGCTGCTGAAGATGGAGACCGAACAGACTGAAAGGAATACAGAGGAGACATCCACCGACACTGGACATCAAGAAAGAGAAATAAACAGTGGTCAGAATGTTTGACCTGCTAATAGCCAGAGGAAACAGGTGATATGGATGACGGTATTACTCATCAAACAGACTTTCCTGCTCTTCTGAATCCTGGAGTTTTGTGAATATTCTTCAATTTCCTGACAATAAACTGTAAAAAAAAGTCCCAAACCTGAAGGACCTAATGACAGTTTCTGCTCAAAGTAAGAATGATATGTCAGAAACAAACAAGCAGAGTAGAGGAGGCTGTTTATCAAAACAGTGCAGACTACTTGTGTCCGTGTCTCTCTCTCTCACACACACACACACACACACACACAAGCAACGATTACTGTATACTAGCCTCTAATTTATATATAGATGTAAAAATCTGTACACACAATCTGTCAGGTAACAGGTAAAGAGAGATGCATTTGCTATATCATGTTACCGCATGCCCTCGTTACCCAGAGGAATACGGTGAAAGCTGAGTTCTCCATGATGCACATCTGTTTCTGCATCAAGGGAAGCATCACATAAACCCCATCTCAGAAATATTTGTCTTATAATGTGCTTTTAATTGGTCTACAACAGGCATCTGAAGCCGCTAGCGTGTTCTGTTCACTTCAGCTGAGTGAGGTGGAGTAATTTATTGGAGGGATACATGGCGTGAGTTGGCATAGGTCCAGATAAACTTAATATTTCCAAAATGTTAATGCACTTAAAAACACTCCTGTAGCATACTCTTAAGCTGTGATATTACTTTACTGGTCATACGGAGCTCATACAACCCCACCTAAAAAAACAAACAAAAAAAAAACACTGAACTATCCCTTTAAGGCTACTGCAACATATGATAATAATTTGAACATACCACATGAGACACTGCTTTAAGATAGTAAGCATTAATGTGTTGCAGTAGTAAGTAAAATAGAATTTTGTGTAAGATTTCAGTGCTCTGTCAAAATTTAATTCCAGGAAATCATGGTACACTGTTTCAACGATAATGTTCTGTTTACTTTTCTCTTCATTTATCCACCTACCTTTTGTTTGGCAATGCAGTCGTGTGGTTTGTATCTACCTCCCATCTGAAGAGGAGCACCAACGTCTGCTCTCACTTTATCCAAAGTCATGTTGTTAATAAAGTAGACACGCAGAGCACCCACAGGTTTTGGAGGGGTGTCAGGGCAGGGTCCCAAAGTCTTGTTCTCATAGGCTGGTGGTTGAGTCTTCTCTTGGACGCCTTTTGGGGCTTCAGTCACCTGAGAGGCTCCAGGTCTTGTGGTGCCCCTAATGAAGAATGTACCATCTGTGGATTTAGCAGCTTCGCTCTTCACCGAGGTAGTATTCCCAGGGGAGGCTTCACTTTGATTTGCATCCTCACTCATTCTCAAGGTTTTATTGCTTTGATTCTTGATGAGTGGAAAATATACGAGAGTCCTTGTGTGGCTGCAGTACAGACAAAACAAAAAACTGATAAGACCATAAATGGCCAGAAGTTTAAAGACTTTATGAAGCATTTTGGATGAAAGTAACAGTTTTCCTACAGCTTCTGCCCTGAAACTCCACCTGCGTCCCTGTTGTGCACATCAAAGTTTTTCCTGATCTCTGTCCCAGCACAAACTGTACTGCCACTGATGCAAAATGCCCACACCCACCTTGTGTTAGCTCACAAAGAGATAAAAATAACCACACTTAAAACTCAATTGCAGGGGGTGAGTCTTCTTTGCAAACTTTGTGGCACAAGCTTTAGATCACATTGCTACACTGTAAGATATATGTACGCCCATGTAAACACAAACCAATTTCTGTCCTTATTTAATTAAAGCTAAGCACTAATCAAAGAAAATCTAGATTCTTCTGTCATAGTTTTATGACAAAAGATAATAATATGATGATAAATAGATAGAAAGTTAACCCTCCTGTTGTCCTCGGGTCAAAATGACCCGTAACTGTGTTAAAAAACAAAAAAAAATCCCCTAAACAATATTTTTTCAACTTGAAATTTTTTTACTTTTTCTAGATTGGCCTAAACAGCAGAAAAAGTGAAATGTTGTTTTTATTCACATTTCCATGTAAGCTGTACAAAAAAAGTTACAAAGGTGGTCTTCGGGTCAAAATGACCCGTGAGACAAATAGAGTTGAATTCAAGGTCACAGAGTAATTTACACACCACAGAATGTAACAATGTTTTAGTTGTGTCTCAGATCAATCAGTAGCAGAAGTAAACAAGACAAGACAGGTGGCGTTCTCGCAGATTGCAGAGCTCTTTGTCTGTGGATTCTAGAGGTTATAAAGATGCTGCAGATGACAGGACCCGCGTTCTCTCTGTGCTGGAGCCATCAGTGTGTGTTAACGTTGGAGAGGCTCTAGAGCAGATTTTTCAGATGTCCAGCAAAGACAACTCTGATTCAGAAGAGGAAATGGAGGATGTATCAGAAGAAGAAGATGGGGAGGAATACATCCCAGAGTATGATGAATCAGGCCAATGACATTGTCTCTACATTCTACCTGTTTATCCGACCAGCATTAGAAAAAACTAGAAAAGCACTGGGAGAGCGCAGACCTCCACCAGCACCACAGTCCTCTCCCATATTGTGATTTTTACCATAAATATTGGTCCTACCTCTGTTTCATCTAAAAATTTAGATTCATTGACCATGAAAACATACCATTAGCAACTAGATTCATCATGATATCTATCTTAGGCCCCATCCACACGAAGACAAAACGCTGAACAGTTTCCAAAACGATCGTCATAAAGACGAAGGTATCTCAGAAAATGTGTGCGTCTATATGAATGCACTTGACACGCATCAGAACGCTGTAAAACACATGCCAGACGTCTAGGGCCGCTGTAACGATATGACAGAATGAGCAGAAACAGACAAAAAAACAGTGGGCATGCGCACTTGCGGCAAAAGTTGTAAACAGAGATTGTGATAAAGTGATCATAAAGTGGCATAATATGTCCTCGATAATTGTTTGTTCAACTTGGTGGTGATTGAGAAGAAGGAGATTTTGCTGCAACAGGGATAGTAGGGTCGCTAGCTTCATCAGCACTTATGCTTCACGTACGCCGCCATTGTTATTGTCGCATGTGGCGCATGCGTGTCAATGAAGATATGAAACTATGACGTCAGCGTATCTGAAAACTTGTGCAGAGCCAGTAATCATGGAGCTGCGTATACGGCATTTCACAATCTTTCCACTCTAGAACCTGGTTTCAAAAATGATCGTTTACAGACCCCCAAAACGGCGTCTTTGTATGGATGATACGCAGATTCAGCAAAAAACATATGCGTTTAGACCTCGGTTTGGCTTCGTGTGGATGGGGTCTTAGTTCAGTTGTTATTCACGTAGATCACAGTTTTTCGTCATGGTGGATCCAGACAGTGATCCGGATAAACACCAAAATTGAATCACTTCTTCCTGTTCCCATGCTAAACATTTCCTGAAAACTTCATCAAAATCCATCCATAACTTTTTGAGTTATTTTGTTCACAGCCAGACAGACAAACAAACAAACCCTCCCGAAAACATAACCTCCTTGGCGGAGGTAATAATCCTGGAAATGGCAAATCTGGAGGGTTTTCGCAAATATGAAGACTGGTGGAAAAAGATGGATGAGACTGACCTGCAGGCCTACTTAGGGCTGCTAATCTTAGCAGGTGTATACAGGTCCCGAGTTGAGGCTGCAGCTAGTCTATGGGATGCAGAGAGTGGTGCTAGTTGTGCTAATTAGTTGAATGGATTATGTTATTTTTCACATTTTTGACATATTGTCTAAAATTGTTCACTGAAAAAAAAGAAAGAAACTGAGTAATCGGGATGAATAAAAATCCATTCAAAACTCCTTTTTGCATATTTCTATTCTTTTCTTAAACTATGGAAATACAAGTGAAGAGGGAAAACTCAGGTTTTCACACATTTTGTGGTGAATGACAAGTTATTTCTTTAAGCAAGATAAAATTTGGTGTTTAAAATTGAATTAAGCTGTTTTTATTGGGGGTTTAGTGAAGACGGGTCATTTTGACCCGGAGGACACGGGGTGTATACAGTATATGAGGACAACAGGAGGGTTAAACTTATGATCAAAATTCTCAGACCATAGTCAGAATTTTGAGATAAAGTGTTTGAGATTAAAAATGGATTATGAAATAAAAAGGTTTAACAAGAAAATAAAAAGCAGTTTCACAATAGCAGCTTCTAAACTTTAGCCTTACTTCTTTTCTTCTTGGCATCTGTGGCAATCAGTAGCCTATGAGAAATTTGGGCATAACACAGTTTTTTTAAAGAAAAAAAAAAATTCTCATTCCATCTTTAACATTTGCATCCACTGCTACCTTTTAAATCGGTATTTCTTTACTTTGCTAGGTGGTATAGTGAGAAAATAATCCCGGTCCTTCTTAAGGCAGTGGTGGTCAGGTCATTACATTTTGAACAAAACTCATGGAAGGTAAAGAGTTTCTCTGCAGTGTTTGCACGTTTATCACTTTTGATTGATGATAACATTGCATGATGCTTTATAGTTGACTTAATGCATATTGCATCTCCAAAAAAGTAAGATGACAACGAAGGGTTTTACTATGAAATTCCTCTTTGTACCTGCAGTGTCAAATTTGATACAGCATTACCTGCATATAGTTTACTATAAACTAAAATGCAAAATATAACGTAATTATTTGTTGCTTATAGAGGAAGCACTCATACTGAAGTAAAAGAACATAAGTAACAGTAAATATTACCTTGTCTCTCAATGATACAACCAGCAGGCTTGAATGATTGCAGTGCAAAAGGTATGCACATGGGACAGAAGACAAGTATTGCATACAACAGGGTTTTCAGTAATGATTGTCTTAGAAACATTGTATGTAGGCTATGAGTATAATACACACAGCATTATTGTTGAAAAAGGTAGGGGTGCTGGGGTGATGTGACTGGACAGCCAGCGCTGTCAATCATGTCAACATGTCATCACAGCAGTGCTTATGCGTACGTACAGCGCGTGAGGTGGACCAATGCTCCCATGCTCCAGAGGGGCTTCGGGTGCTGGGTCCAGAGAACTACCAGAGGATCACAGAAGAGGTGAGATTTCATTGGAGAAAAAAAAAATCAATGAGAGGCTTTACTGAAGATTAGATTAGTGTGTGTCGAGTAGACATAACTTAATTTGGGGGCAAAATTTCCCATTTTATGTCACACATGGCACCAAACTACAGATTAGGAGCCCCAAAATGAGTTTGAGAGGATATAGCTTCTTTACTCAGTAGAACATTATCCTTTTGCAGACTTAAGTTAGCATATTTGTTTTTTTACAAACACAAGATCATTTTCGAAGGAATTGGGGCTTTTGATGGGTAGCTGGGTTTATTTTTACCTCACGAGAAATTCATTTTAAATCCTACTGGCAACAGAGATACATTACTTTGTTGAAATTATTATATAAGGGTACCTAAAAACTATATGTAAAAAATCATGGCAAAGCAGAAACAATTCACACCAATGAAAAGTAAAAATGGACACACAAAGTTTGAAGTACAAAGAAACATACTTGGAATAGGACAAACTGTAATTTTAATATTCTACATGTGCATGCAGAAATTGCAAAGGTTTAATGCACTGCTCATGAAGTTTTACCGCAACATTGTTTGACAGCCTTTAAAAATTACAAAAATAAGAATTGATAATGCTATCAAGTTATGTGTTACTATTTGCTGGTTAAAATAATGTTTGTTTGTGTAAACAACACATTATTTACCTCTTACGTGTTAAATTCCTAAGAGGTAAATTATTACATCTTACAAAATTGAATTTTAAATAAACCCTTTCAATTCTGTTATCCGTACCAAATAGGTTACTTTCAACTTCCAGTTAAATCTGTCTTAAAATTAACTGTATGTCCATTACAGAAGTATCTTTTAATCTGGAGCTTTTCGATACTAACCTTGTACCTCTCCAGCTTGTACCATTGTGCACAGTAAAAAGTCAATGAAAACAGACCAGCAAAATTTATCATCCTGCTTCCAAATGTTCATAAAATGTTCTATTTGGATACAAAAATTATACATTCTGTTGGTGTTTCTTGCTGACTGACTGCACATAACAGCACAACATGTTATGTAAAATTTATTTTTTGGACTTTTTAAAATTTGAAGTTGTTTTTCCTATTTGTTTACTTTTTACTGCTAATCTAGACCAAAAACTATATCACACAGTTTTACCTTTAATTGTAAAAGCATCAGTTTAAGGGTCCAAAAGAGACTGTTTGTGTTTACAATCTTGAGCCATGAGACATAAGACATGTATAAAATAAAACACTGCTCAGTTGACACAAGAAATGTTCTTAACATGGTGAAAATGAAATAAATTACAGCTTTACTTTGTTGGAGCAGATTAAACTTGGGCTGTTTCATTGATTTTTTTCAGTAGATACTGATATTCACTTTTGATGTATTTTTTATTCTTCTTCTGAAGGTCTACAACACCACACTGAGGGAATGATTGTCATTCACTGACCATCTCATCGGTGTCACTTTGCTGCAGGGTCACAGGTTCACACAGTACCACGCCATGTTTCCTGAAGATTTCTTTTAAGATCTACCCAATGACCAAAGGAAGCAAGCTAAAGACAGAGCTCAGTCTTAATCAGCAGCAAGAGTTCAAGGCCTGCTGTGGTGCTGTGGACCTTATCCAGTTGTTGATGGAAAATAATCTTTAGAGGTATTTTCCGAAACTGTCACTCTGCTGAAGATCCTCATCACCACACTCATGACCACAGTAGAAGCTGAGGTGCTTCTTCACCTTGAAAAGAATCAAAACTTTCCTGAGAAAAAACATGAACCAGGACAGGCTGAGTGCACTGGCCATACTGTAAATAGAAGAGAGACGAAATGATGAAGGTGGCACGGTGGTGAAGCAGGTAGTGCATGTGCCTCACAGAAAGAAGGTAGATATGTAGGTATGAGTGTAAATGGTCGTCTGTCTGCATAGAAATGAATGAATAAACAAAGATGATGGACTTCAATTAGAGGGTCAATAAGGAATTTGAAGCCCAGAAGAAAAGGAGGGGGATTTCTGTTAAAATATTTGCATTGTTTAAAGTAGGTTGCATTGTGATTATGTTTTGTTTTTAGTTTTTTATGTAGTATGGATTTCTTCTTTGTTTTTTTCTTCCAAAGCTGTGCCTTTTTAAAAAAATTTTCTCCAGCCACCACTAGTAAATGGTAATACCTTTTGCTTTAGATCCTTATTTATACTTTTGAATTTTAATAAATCATTTTGACCTCTTAAGTCATTTTGATTACTTTTATCTCAAAATTATGGCTTACATACCCTATCATAGTTGCAAATTTGATGTAACAACACTGACTTTTTTCTTCAACAATAATGCCATAGGTATCATATTTCATACATACATTTTTTGAGACTTGATTCATAACCATATAGTAAAAACATTGCTTAAAACCCCTGTTGGATACATTACTTATCTTCTGTCCCATGGAGCACACCTTCTGGACTAGAGTCTTTTGAATAATAACATGGTACAATCCAAAATGGCTAAATCCCAATAGCCAAAAGTAATGGGACAAATTAACAATCACAAATCAAACTTTCACCTTTCAATACCTTAATAAATTCTTTGCAGTCAATCACAGCCTGAAGTCTGGAATGCATAGACCAGATCGTGGGTTCATCCCTGATAAAGCTCTTGTTCCTGCTTGTTTTTGGTGCATTTTAATTTCAGTTTTGTCTTCAGCAAGTGAAATGCTTGCTCAACTGGATTCAGGTCAGGTAACTGACTTGGCCATTACATAACATTCAACTTCTTTGCCTTAAAAAAAATCTGGTGCCTTTCGCTGTATGCTTTGGGTCATTGTCCATCTGCACTGTGAAGTGGCATCAAATGAGTTCTGAAGCATTTAGATGAAAATAACTGGGCCCGTATTCACAAAGCATTTTATCTTACCGCTCGGAGGACTCCTAAATGACACTAACAGTTCCTAACTAAGAGTTTTCTCTTTAAACCTATTCACAAAGCTGCAGAGACTAATTCTTACTAAGGACTTCAGAAAACTCCTAAGCTAAAGGAAGTGGTGGAGCTGACCCTGTTGCTTTGGATGATGTTTCAGGAACCACTTGACTTACAACGCCTACAGTGATTGGCTGACAGGGAATGTGTCTTTGTGAGTACTTTCTACATAGAAATCACAGTAGTAATATACTGACTAGTCCAGTATGTGTTCTGCTATATTTAAGCAGCTGTACCTGGTTAAACGATTGGCAGATATACTGTACATATAAGCAGCCTCTTAATGACCGAGACTCTTGAATAACCATCAAACAATCATTTATCAATCACTCTTTATTTTATTAACCCTGGCAGAGAAAACATCAGGCAAAAGAAGGCGCAAACCAAACTGGATGCAAGACCAGCTTTTTCTCCTTGACCAACTTGTCCATGAAAGAAAGAACATTATCATCGCAATTGAAAAAAGAAGCATGGGAACAAACTTGCTTACAAAGAAATGCAGCATTCGCACTTTTGACCTGACCCACTGCTGACCGTGACAAACTGTGGTTCTCTTTACAGTCTCAAGGTCAGAGATTGCAGAGTTCAAAAGACAAACCATATATATATATATATATATATATATATATATATATATATAAATTTATATATAAAATTATATATATAAATTTATACATCTAACACCCGACATGAATCCATATAGCCAATCATGAATCCCTCCATCATGGCGGCAAGAAAAAACCTTCTGTTAAGCAGCAGGAAATCTTGAATGTGGATCCCAGTCTCATGATGAACAGCAAATCCACCCGATGCTGTGTTGGTGTGAGGAAGGGAGGTAAGAGGAGACAAGTGGACTGAAGTAAGAACTAAAGTTAGTGAACCATAGACCTGTCGTCTGATGTATTAGAAGTTAGCCTCTTGAGATGGTACATCTCGTTTTCAGGAGGGTCATCATGTCTAAATGGTTCAATCTATTTAGTGTGTTCAGTAATTAACTGAAATGTTACACATAAATTAACCCTGCAAAACGTGTCATCGCAAATTTTATTTACGTGAACTTTTATATTTGTATTTCAATTATTAGGAGGCTCTGCAAGCCACTGGATTGTTTCTATTTTTTGGTGAGGTGACTTCATTTTTGACTTATTCTATAACCATTATTCTACCCTCCCGATTGAGGCAGTACCTTTTCAGAAGCTCATCGTTATTGTATCTTTCCAAAGTGTTCTGAGTGAATTGGTCTTAGTGACTTAGGAGTCCTCTACACTTCTTCTAACTTCTCACAGGTTTAGGAGCTTCTCTTTCTCCCACTCTCACTCTCTCTCTTGCTGAAATGATTGGAAATTGCACTGAGCTGGTGGTGACTGTGGAGCAGAGCCTATATAGGGCTTTCATACCAGGACTCTCTGGTAATCATGGCAGTAGTTATTGTAGCCAGATAAAGGCACTGTGGCAAGTGCGCACGAGAAAGGATTTATTAGAGGAGATAATCACATTGATTTAAGTGACAATGAAATCATTTGCAGACACATGATCCTTTTGCTACGAGATGGCATCAAGGATGGCAGTAATATAGCCTACTGTGTTCTTCTCTGTGACCATTCCACCATTTTTAATTAAACATGATTAATTTGTCTAAATACAGTATGTTAAAAACCCCTATGACCCCCTTGACCACTTTTTGGTCATTTGAGTGTTATTTTCTGCATTGTTTTTGCAACCAGAGGTGCTAAGTGTGCTCAGCTGCCAAACTGTGTGGGCATGTTAGCACCAGCGTATGATTAGAGCAAATTCTTTTGAGGTTAAGACACTAAAACAAGGCAGTTTTCATGCCTGAATTTTACGCAAATAATGTTGCTGTTAGCAGGAGCAATCCATTCTTTGTGGACCTGGCTCATAATGTGTTGACGTAAAAAGTACAGTTACTGTGACAAAAATGTACTCAGGCAAAGGCAGCACTTTATAAACCACCTCAAGTAAAAATAAGTGGTACTTCCTTAAAATGGGACTAGATGCACCCACTATTTTGGTAAACTTTTCAGAGAATTAAAAAAAAAGTCAACTGCTGGATTGTGAGAAGTCTTCCTTCTTATGTAGTAATATGTTATAGTGTACTATATATTATTTTTGTCAAGCAAATAATTACAAACTAGAGTAAATATAATCAATTACATCCCACTTCTGTTTAAAGGTCTTGCATGACTACAGTATATGAAGCCTAGATAAGCCAAAATATTTATTAAACTCTGTCAATCTGTCTGTCAATCTGTTTAATAAAATCAGAGGTGAGCATAGTGGTCATACAGTAGAACTGTCCATTATGGTTCATACATGTGAGGAACAATTTGACTCTTGTATATATTGTATGTATTTTTTTCTTATGAGTTTGAACTTTCCTGAATTTCTGTAAAATCATTGCTTAGTGACATGACCTAACATAACCCGTACATGACCTTACATAGCCCTCTCCTGGCTAGAGACTGCTTTCCCACACACTACATGACCGTACATAGACCTCTTAGCCCTCTCGTTACCTTTTCTTCCCACAAACTGAAGTTATTCCCAAGAACTTACTGAACCTGCAAGGCCATCTGCCTCACCAAAACAACCTCACGTGACCACATACAATGCTATAAATGGAGATGACACTGTACTAGTTTTCAGTTCAACTCTCAGACTGCTTTGTCACTGTAAAGTTGTAACTCACTTGTCCGGACAAGAAGAAGGAATTAAAGCTCCATTTGATTGCATCCAGCTGCTTTTCATTGTCTTTATTTTTAATAAATGTCAGGTGTAGGTACAAACCTGAAACTGAGCTATCTTAGGATTGTAAAGGGAAAAATCCTGACAATTCACGAGTGTAAAAAGCCACAAATTCAGACTGATCTCATGATAAAACAAAGTTTAAACATTGCACTGACTGTGTATAGCCACACATCTTTAACCTGACAACAGTGGCCTCTAGTGGCTCTGAGTTTCAGTAAACAGAAAAGAGCCATGGATTGTGTTGTGAAAATCAAGAGCTGACAGTTAGGTCATTAACCTTTGGATGGAAAACTGAGTCAAAAATCAAAGGTGTGTTTTCTTCAATGTTTTTTTCTCCGTTGCCAAGGAGGTTATGTTTGCATGTCACAGTTGATTAGTTGGTTTGCTAGGTTTTTTTAGTTTGTTAATATGACAACTCAAAAAAATAGAAACAGGATCTGATTAAATTTTCTGGGTAGGTCAGCAATAGGCCAAGGACAATTAGATTTTTGAGGTGATCCTGATCACTGTCAGGATCAAGAACTTCCTTTTTTAAAGCATTCTTAGTTGTTGCAGGATGGGGTCATGTTCAACATTTCTGCCAGAGACTCCACAAATAAAGTTGAGAATGTTTGGCCAAAAAAAACCAACAAAAAAAACCCAATAAAACTTGGCAGGTTCTACTCCACAACAAACATTGATCCCGATCCCAGAAATATTCTGGATCTACAATGCTTCAATAGGAATTTGGGTACTGTGAAATAAAAAGTCAATTTATAGAGTAACAATAACTTTTATTTTATGTTTTTGAAGGTTAAACTAAACTATGCTGCCTTGGTAGAGGTCTGCCCTTATTGAGTGCTTCCAGGTTTTCTATGAAATTTCTCTTTTTGTCTGTTTTATTTTATTTTATTCCAGAAAAAGCAAAGAACAATAACAAAAACATGAGAATGTGTGAAAAATGCCTCATAACCTATTAACCAACTGAAAAGTGACCTAGACACCACTGTAAAAGAAGAGAAGATGGAGATTCTAAACCAGGACTTAATACCTTGCAGCAAGTTCTGACCAGTTAGCTTAATAAAACATTTTTTTGTGGCACTGCAGATATAATAAAGACCTCTTCTGAGGGGTGTGAATGAAAGTAACAGTGATGATTATAGTCTCAGAACACAAGCATGAGGACTAGTTATCATTGAAGCAAGATAAAAACAATACAGTGAAAA
Organism: Scarus forsteni; assembly: GCA_036419115.1. Classification (NCBI taxonomy): domain Eukaryota; kingdom Metazoa; phylum Chordata; class Actinopteri; order Labriformes; family Labridae; genus Scarus; species Scarus forsteni. Next base: position 3,721,847 of record JAZDUH010000049.1, read on the forward strand.
CTAAGAAAAATATATATATATATATATATATATATATATATATATATATATATATATATATATATATATATATATATATATATATATATGTGTGTGTGTATATATATATCGTTAGGTCAGCAGACTTGTATCACAGATTAGATTAAATTAAATTTCCTTAATACAACAGTGATTAGTCATAAAATGTGTCTTTCAACTGTTGAAAGGACAGATTCAAACAACTCTTAAATACTTTTTGGTGCTTGCATGTTCTTTATTTGATTATATCCTTCCCCATTGCTCCATTTTCAAACAAGGAATTTAGCATACTTACAATGTATTCCCATGCTATCCCATGAGTCTGTCCAACAGCTAATTATAGTTACATGAGCAATGGCTCTAAGTATTGTTAGTGACACTGCTGTGGGAGGGCGGATTGTAACTAAATACTCCCACATTCTCCAACATTTTCCCAGGGCTTTGATGGAGATGTTCCTTTTTCCCCTATTAGCCTGTTAAACCCATTTTCTATGGTTCATCATGCTCACCACGGGGATTCCCTATTTTTGTTTTCTTTACTGCTACAGTTATGTGATATACATGGTTCATATGTTGGTGTTGGCACTCAACTTCATTTGAGTTCTCAAAGTTGAAAAATAGCCCCAAGTGCCAGCCAAGATGTTAAATGTTTGCTTAAATCATAATGCTGTCCAAATTTGTTCTGATAACAACCATAAAAGCTGAACTTATTCACTTATAATAACACTAAAATAACATGTGCTGTTTTCCATTCTTAAATACATAATCAGTAAGTGATGTTTGAAAAATAAGGTAATGAAAAAGCTGGGTGACTTTCATTGAGGTTTTAAGTTATAATTGGGGTGATATTGATTATATCAACAAAGTTTACGATGATATAAAAACACAGATGCCAATGCTAATGCTCAGTGGAAATTGTTTTTACAATAAGAACTACAAATCTCTTGACCAGCTGTCATTGGATGAGAGGCAGATGACACCCTGGACTTGTGATCAGCTAGTTACAGGGCTCATACATAGAGATAAATAAGCAGTCACAATTTTAATAACATGTCCTGTGAATCCAGATATTCTGCTCTAACACTAGAAAAGCCAAGGGGGTAAATTTTACCCCCTGGCATTTTCAAATGCTGGTATTTCTTTTAAAATAAAACCCCTGCATCTTAAAGTCCATGACTTTTCCTAAAATGGATTTAATGATCATTTGGTGAATTTTGTTAAGTGTGTGATAAAAAAAAAAAAAAATTTGAGCATTTTTACCTAGAACTGCCAAGGAGTCATTTTTACCCCCTCATCTAAAACAGTGTATATTGCACTCATATTGGAGCAGCATCTTGTACGCCTTGCTCAGCTGCTCGTATCTTTTTGCGCCACGCCCCTTCCGCCATTTTGGTTGCTAAGCAACGCTTGTTTTGTAGTCTGATTTTGACAGCTATTAGTAGCTATTGCAACCAGCTGTCATATTAGTAATATGGATCCGAACAAAAGGTTTACAATGTACTGGACATTGCCGCACTGAATGCATTGGTCCTGTACTGGGGCTGCACAGACACAAATATTGCCCGGCAAGATTTCATCCTGGAGCTCTGCAAGCTGTAGCGCACTGAGCACATCTTGAGGCTAGCACCAAATCCTGTACTTCCGTCATCACAGGCCACCCCTAGGAGAAGAGGAGAAACTGTACCAGAAGCGTAAATGCATAAAGACCAAAACCACAAAAACATGCCAGCGTGCAGTTTGTGGACAGTGCACAGTCAGTGTACAGCATGTGTTCTGCCTGTGAGTAATGTGTACACATGTGTATGTGTCAATGTGTTTGTGTATGTCTATTCACGCGAATGTGCTTGTGTGCGTGTGTGTATGGGGGGGGGGGGGTGCATGTGATATGTATGTTGAGTTGTTGTGAATGTTAGTGTGAATGTGACAATGTGACCTGCATGTATGTGAGTGTGTGTTATTGTAAAAAGTTGATTTGATTGTTATTGTTTTCATATTTGTGTAAACCTATAGTTCCTGTTAAAGAAGTGAAAATGTATTTATATGTGTAGGCCTAAACGTCTTATTATTATTATTATTATTATTGTTATTATTTTTGTTATCATCATCATTAGTATAATCATTATTATGAATAATAATAATAATAATGATAATAATAATATAATAATTGATACTTCTTTAACATTTTGAATGTAACTTTTTATACATTAATAAAATAGTCTATGTATATCTCCCAAACCATACCTGTTCTTATAATGTTATTTAACAAAATAATTTGTATATATATATATATATATATACAAATATATATACATATATATATATATATATATATCTATATCTATATCTATATCTATCTATCTATATATATATATATATATATATATATGTATATATGTATGTATATGTGTATATATATATGTATATATGTATGTATGTATATATATATATATATACATACATATATTTATATTATATATATGATATATATACATAAATGTGTATATATCTATGATATATATATACATAAATGTGTATATATATGATATATATACATAAATGTGTATATATATATTTATATGATATATATTATATATATATACATAAATATATATATATATATATTTACATGATATATATATATATATTATATATATATATATATAATATATATTATATAATATATACAATATATTTATATTATATATATATGTTATTATTATCATTATTATTTTTATTATTATTATTGAGAAATGTGTGATTTTGTACAGTTTGTTTAGTTTAAAATTGTATTATATTATTATAAAGTACTTTTTAAATAAAAAGGCAGAAATAAATCTTTTTAAACACTTTTTTTGCCAAGTTTCCATAATTACTTCAAATAAACTTCAAATATATGGAAATAAACCACTTCACATGTTTCAGAAATGACACCATAGATTTGCTAAAGTTGTTTCAGTTTGGGGGTAAAAATGACCCCCCACGGCTGTTCTAGGGGGATTAGAATGTTGGCTGTTCTAGTGCTAAATACAATATCATGAGAGTGAAATTCAATTTCTAACACCCACCCACCCACACATCAACACATTCAGTATACAACTGAAATCCAGGAAGTCCCATATTTACTTGAATATACAACTGAAACCCAGGAAGTCTCATATTTAATGGGAGAAATACAAGATCTCTGTAATTTGTTGCTTTCAAACCCCTCTCTGGTGGCTGTCTTGTGGGCTGCTCAGGATTGTTGGCCTCGACTTCCTGCTGCTGTGGACCTACATAGCTTCAGTTATGACAATTGCTGATATTTGGTGTCTTTTGGTCGCATACCATTCACTCCAGAATGCCTTGATGGTCTTGTGATTACCATGCACAGATTCAAGACACCCTGTGCCAGATGCAGCAAAGCAGCCCCAGAACATAAATGAACCTCCTCCATGTTTCACAGTAGGTACAGTGTTCTTTTCTTTGTACGCTTCACTTTTGCATCTGTGAACATAGAGCTGATGTGACTTTCCAGAATGCTCCAGGTTTGTCTCATCCGTCCAAAGGACATTCTACCAGTAGCTTTGTGGCTTGTCAGTAATTTTGGCAAATTGCAGTCTGGCTTTATTATGATTGCTTTGAACAGTGGTGATCCCTCAGTCCTCTGATGTACCCTGACCTTGAAGATCACCTCTATTCTCTATTGAAGTTGTTCTTTGGTTTCCATTAGTATTATCTGTCTCTTCAACTTGTCATCAATTTTCCTCTTGTGGCCACATCCAGGTAGGTTGACAACAGTTCCGTGGCCCTAAAACTTCTGAATAATATGTGCAACTGTAGTCACAGGAACATCAAACTGCTTGGAGATGGTCTATATATATGTATATGCTGATCAGGACAGTATCTCTGCAGCTTTCTCTCTTTGCTTTCTCTCTACGTTGTAATAGTTGCGCATGTTGTGGTGCTGCTTTATATCCACCTCTGTGTCCAACAGTTCTTCACTCAACCCTCTAATCGATGTTGCTGATATGCTTTTAACATGTGACACTGAAATTTGGATATGAATTGGTAACCTGCCATCAATGATGAACACTGATTCCACAGATGTTTGACATGAGTGCTGCCTATCAAGGCTGCTGGGTATTATCCTGATATTATCAGGGTTGCATATGTGAAAAGTGCTTATTTGAAAAATCTATCTCTCCAAGGTTTTATGGATAACACCACCACAGTAATTAGCTACAACTGTATACAGAGGAAGACTGTCTTGAACACAAGATGCAGCAAATTCAGAGGTAACCCTTTTTTAAATTTCATCAATAGAGACAATCATAATAAGGACAAATTTATGGTCTGGGTATCCATAAATGTATCACTATCATTAGTTCTCATTTGAGTCCTTCTGTCTATGCCCACCTCTCTGTCTTTTTCCACTCACATCTCATATGTGGCATTGGTGGATAACTTTGATCATGATTCGGATTTCCTGCTATTTAGCTGAGGATTTTTCTCACCACTGTAACTGTTTCCAAAGTGCTGCCCTCATGGTGGATTCAAGGTGGGTTTGGGATTAAAATAAGGAATGAAAAAGTTGATATAAAAAGAAATACATTAAAATAATGAAAGCATAGTACTGAGCTACTCTTCTGTAAAATTTCTTGACATTTGCTATGATTTGGAACCATGCAATAAAGACTGAATGATTGATCAATTTTGGCAAATATAAGGTGTGAAATACGTCAATGCCTGAAAAATTAACATTCAAAGTTTGGTGAATGACAGTACATAAAAATCTGAAAAAAGGTAAACACAAGTAGCCATACAAAGCTGTATTCCAGTTTTTTTTCCATTGCTTCTCTTTTTGAGGCCAGTACTTGCTCTATTTCATGGGTGCAGTTTTGTGTCTGGCCACAAGATGGTGCTCATTTATCATGAATAAATACTTGTACGACAGTAGAATGGATGAGATGTCTTTTTCTGGAATAGAAGGGACTTGGCATTGCTTTAGGACTCTGTACACCCCTCTCAACCACACATACATACAGTCAAACAGAAATGCATGCACACTATTTACATTAATGTCTTTAAATGCCTATGCCCATGCATGTTAGTTCTGCTATGCTGTTAACCACACTCTCTGGATTAATGTGCCGCTGTTTTAGAGAAACACGATACCAAAGCCTCTATACATGGAATCCAGCACTGGTCTGAACATTTTAATAGAATTCTTTCAATCTTTTACACCTCCTCCAGCTTTTCCCTTTTGCTTATTTTTGCTGCTCCCACCAACTCGAGTTTCAGGACAAGAACGATGCTTACAGAGACACATTTGTAACCAGAGAAGGAGGCTTGTTGGACCGACATCCAACCCACACTGTGCGAGTGGGCCTGGTAAACCCCCTGCTGATTTAGCTGCACAGTTCCTTTCTGCCTCTGTGGGATTCCTTTGGAGGTGGATGGGTTTGTTTGTTTTGGACCAGCACTTACAGTAACTCTGCATACATACTTGTGGTTAGAGAGGCATTTATGCAAAATGTATATCATTTCATAATTGGACAGATGACTGGAATGTTAAAAATTGTGCATCCTCTATTTTTTCTTCAGGGCTTTATACAAGGGACATAATGTCAATGCAAAACCCTTCACCTAATTCCAAAACTACTTTTTCATGCCATATGAGGGCAATTTGTAAATCAGCACATGATAATACGTTAGTTATCTTAATATAGGACACCAAACACATGCAGACAACATTCAATTTGGCAAAGCACTGGGATTTTTCCCCCTCATTTTTCCTAGGGATGAACTAAATCCAGTTTGATCCAAAAAGTATTGTAAATAGCTCTTTAGTTGGCCACATAGAGGGCCTGAAGGGTGCCAAGCATGGATTTACAAAACATGATATGTTGTAGAAAGGACAGGGCATTATTCAACAGCATACATTTGTATATGTTACATATCTTGTAGATTTTGTAGCTTAAAATGTCAAAATATCTATGTCAAATGTCAAATATTTTTGGCCAAGCGCAGACCCCCGAGAATTATCAAAGCTTCATGAGGCAGGAGAACATATTCCCTTGCAATACGAAATTTAAATGCATTAAATAAATGCATTTAATGCAGCCATGTAGACAGATGTTAACCCACACACACATGCACATTTATACTCAACCACAGCTCTTAAAAAAGCCCTAGCTACAGCCTCCAGAACTCAGCAGTTTAGTGAAACATGATGCCCAGACCATAAAAGTGTGTTTGTGTGTATGTGAGTCTATGTGCGTGGTTTTGAGTGGTCTCAGCTGTATGGGACACACTGCAATGACAGCCAATCAGAGCTAATTCAGAATCAGAGTGGTTTTGACGGCTCCATGGTCTACCCGGGGGAACAAAGCAGTTTGTGTGTGTGTATAGTGTGTATGTGCGCACACCTCTCAACCTTACTCTGCACTCCACCTGCTTCTCATTGCACAAATGGTCTGACAAAATGTGTTTTCAGATATATATTCATCGTGTTTATTCCAGAGCTTTTTATTCCATAGGCGAAAAATCGTAGAAATGTATAAAAGTACTTTAATCTAAAAAAAAAACAATAAAAAAATAAAGGAAAAAGGTCTCAGTGTTTATTTTGAAGTGTGTGTTTGCACCTGCAGAAAGCATTGTATTCATCACATCATAAAAAAAATATCTTTGTGTTGCAAGTTACTAAATTAAAGTATTTTTTGCACATTGTACACTGGGATGGAAAGAATATGAGGAATAAATGATAGATGGAAAGATGGACGGACATATCAAACCAAACAACATCCACAAACTTTGTATTACACTGTTCCTGGATTGAAACCAAAGTATCTTTTTTTTGTTATCAACTCAAGACATGTATATAATTTTTACATCAATGACCAGACATGCATCCATGCAATTTATTTTTTTTACAGTTTCTAATTATAAAAATGAATTTACAAGAATTTTCTCATGGTTATGTGTCGGCATGGAGTTCAAAAAACAATTCCAGTTGGTAATCTATAAAACTTCTTTCAAGGTAATGATAGCATTTTTCTTTTTGTTTATTAATTCCCCATCACATTTTTCAACATTGTGCAATGAAAACAAATAAGTACAAAATATGGCAGAGAGGAGACAGAAGAGGTTGAAATTGTGTCTTGTTTCCCAACCAATACATGCTTACAGTGGCTTTACCTCTGCAGAGTGTCATATGTTTGACATTGTTGCACTAAAATCATATGTATGCCAAATATTGTCCAAATAAAACATCTGCAGGAGTTGTTCAAGAATAGGATTAAGGTGCAAAATTGCTTATGTCATTGGTATCAATAATATCTTATCAATTGCCATCCCTGGTTATTGACCCACGCATGATGTTCTTTTTTGTTATATATATATTTTAATTTTTCTTCTTTCTCCCTTTATTTTTTTCCCAAATGTGCAACACCACTGTGATGCATAATTCATACAAAAAATCCAGAGAAATTCCCTGTTTATTCAACAAATCAAGAAAATACCATAATAATATATTAAAACACTGAAATAAAACAAGAGAACCCATAGCTATTTAGATGAATAATAGCGATCATAATAAGTAAAAAATAAGTAAATAAGACTTTGTTAACATAAATATTTACACAGTATGGATAAACCTTAGCAATTGATAGACTTTTTACACAGTAAAGTAAAATAATACATAAAATACATATATAGGTACAATAAATGCCCACAAACTTAGTAAGATAGATATAAATGCCATTGATACATAGTCAAAAATCAAGTAAAGTTGAATAGCATAGTTACATAATTCTTTTTTTATGTAACCACGCATGATGTTCGATGTTTAACATCAAGAATGTTTGCAGCTTGCCAACTTTTTAGTATGGTCATAATAAAAAGTCACCAAGGTTTTAGTCACGCTATGTGTTTTACTTGGTTGATGGCAGTGCATGTAAATTTAAGTTTGGTAAGCATTTTATCAAGTCAGTGCTTTCAGGCTGAAAGTGCAAGCGGCATATCCATGCAGAAAATCTTGAGAATTGGAAGCCCACCATTTTTTTTGTAAGTCATGCTAGTTTCACTGCAAAAACTGATCAATTTTTATGGCCAACAGAGCCATATTTATCTTAATCTAGCAGATATGTATGTCCAAAATATAGAACCCATCCAGTTATGCTTCCTGTCACTTCCGCCTCCAGACTTTGTTAATTTGTGGGAGTTGCTCTGACACAAGGGAACTTAATGGTTTTGGCTCTGTTTGTTTTGGAACTGAACAATCAAACTAAACAAGTGCACAGGGTTCACTTAGAGGAGTCTGTCATGGAATACTTCCAGTCAACCCATGAAGTGGTTTGTTTGCAGTGAGAAAGCAATCAGTCTTGACACAAGCTCATTAAGGCTAGCAAGTTAACTTTGTTTTTTTACTTCCACCAAGGAAGTTATGTTTCACCGGGGTCTGTTTTTTTGTCTGTTAGCAAGATTACGCAAAAACGAAATGTTGCGGAGACTTTCCCCCAAAAAAATCTGGCGTAGTCAGAAAGGTACGTTTTCAAAAGGTTTTATTTTACCAATCTCCCAACAGTGGAAACATAAATACAAGTGACAGAACAAAAAAACTATTTACAAAACCTTTGTACAAAAATTTGTAATGGCTGATCTGAGTTCTTCACCAACCCCTAACTCCAGTCCAAGAGAGAAAGAAAAACAGCAACACAGCCAATGTTCAAACAACAATCACAATCAATCTGCTCAGGTTCTGCTTTGCCAAATACCTTCTTTGTATCTTCAACTCTCCCACGTGGCATGTTCAAAATGGCTGCCTTTTAAATGATAAGCCCCTCCAAGTGGGCATGCCACAAAAAAAATAATAATTCAACAACAATATAAACAACTCCTTCTCATAAACACAATCAAAAATGCATTAATGCCAATGAATAAAATGAAAACTATTTCAAATACATTTTCCCCCAATTTATGTGTTGTTATTCAGTCTGCTTTACTGAGAAAAAAACAACTGGGGCAAATAAATGTGACGACCATTTTCCCGCCAAGTGCCCTTTATAACACAGGAAGTAGGTGCACCCCTGTTTTGACGACACTGTCTGACAGAGGGCAGCAGGGAGGACCACTTGGCATCTAAGGTGACTGTTTATGTTATGTATGAACGTGTGTGTGTAGAATGGCGAGTGTGCACCCTCGTGCCAACTACAAGACCTGTGGGTTGTGAATTATTGTGACGATGTTGACCGCTGCGGTGGATCAGAACGGGGCAAGGGAAAGTTTGATGTGTGGCATGTACTGTGTAGCATGTAGCATGTGTGCGCGCTCTCTGTACTCAGTGACGGGGCCGCTCCGTCACACTACGACACAGATTTACATGAAAGTGTTACCAGAGGTGTGGTTTGGTCCAAGGGAGAAGCCATTACATTTAGGAGCTGATCCGATCCAGATCCCAAAAAACATTTAAGTTCAGCCCATTCATTTACGGCATCATGGGACTTGTAGTTCATTTGCAAACTGACATCTAGTGTTTCAAGCCTATGTCACTACATTTCCCAGCTTCACTTGCAATGTCAGACTTCTCTGTCTGCATTCACAACTACTACTAAAATAACTGTAGGCCCATTAACCTTATAGAAACATGTGCGGCAGCTCTGCTCTCATGCTGTGAAAATGTACTTCTTTCACAAGACAAAAAGTCAGCAGCACCAGAAACTCTACCTTCCCTCTCTTAACAGCACCAGTAGCTGCTTAAAACAGCTGATCCCCCTTGTCCTTGAATAAAGCGATCAGTGTCACATCCTGTCGTTGCTGTGCTGGCACTTTAAGTGCACTGGTCCAGGCAGAGCATAGAATGCAGCGTTAGTACAGTCCTTAACAATATGGTGCTAAGGAGTGATGAACTGATCAGCCAGTCAGATCAGACAGATTGTCTCAAACAGACTAAAAATACAACTGAACTCTAGTAGTCATCTTAATCAAATGTATGAACCCATATACATATATATATACATATTTCTCCAATGTATTTTTTGGGCATTTTGTGACTTTATTGACAGGAGAGAATGACAGTGGATAGGCTTGTAAAAGGGGGTGAGAGAGTAGGGGATGACACTCTGCAAACTGGCCACAGGCTGGATTCAAACCAGCAGAAGTATGTTCATGGGACGTGCCTGGTTGCTAACCACTTTGCCAAACCAGCACCCCCTCGGATAATATTTTTATCTTCTGTAGAAAGCCCATTAGAGAGTGGCCAAAATGAAAAATTAGGATTTGATCACATCAACTTTGCCTATTTAATCAAACATCAAATGAGTGTTAGGTGTTCAACACTCCAGTGTCCTGGATTTCAGCCTGTCACGCATTAGATCAAGCAGTTATGTGGTCACAAGTCTTCCATTCTCTCCTCAACACCATGACCATTTATATAGTTAAAAAGAGAGCTGAGTTGGCAACTTCAGTTTGTCAAAAGTTGAGCAAACATCAGCGCCAAGTCACAGGGCTGTGGGTAGAGAAACCTTCAAGCACCTTCCTCTGCTCCCTTCATCATCCATTGCTTCTCTTTTCTCCATGACGTAAAGCTGGCCTTTTCCCAATGGGCCCTGGGGCAATGTGTCAGTACTGAGAGGAGAACGAAGGAGAAGTGCTCAATTAGGGCCCGCTGACGTATGGTCGTCACGCCTAACTATCTTCCTCTCCCATCCCTGATAGGTAGCCGTGTAGATGTTCACTCTGCCTCGCTTGCTCGCTCAGTCACACACTTGTTACCTCAAACACCCACACACTGACTGTCTCGCTCACCCATGAACCACTTCACTCATTTCCCTCTTCATTAACACAGCTCTTCTCTATCTGAGGCAGGTACACTTCGAAGCTCATTTACTCTCCTGCTACCATTTTTAGAAGTCTTTATATTCTCTTTCTGAGTGGAAATACCGGTTCAGCAACACTGTCATTCACTTTAGAGTGATATGGTCCTCATTGACTAAATGTCTATTGGTAGAAAAAGTATGTATCACATTTAATTAGACAAGTTGTATTTAACATTAAAACAGCTTCATGGTGGCCTTACACTTAAAGGTGTAGTCAGCGATCTTCTAATGTAATGCAGTATTTGTCAAATTCACCGTATTTCTCCTCTCCATCCACAAGATGTCACCACTGACAGCATGTTGAAAAAAAAGTCTGGTTTTAATACACAGCCTTGGCTCAGAATTTCAGCAGGTAAATACTGTGGCTCAGGCCGAGTTACCAAAACAGGGTACACCCCCCCCAACATCCAGGGGCGATCATACTCATGTGCAGATCAGACAGAGGGGGGAGGAGGAGTAGTAGGTTGCGTAGCTTGCCCAGTTAGCGTAAGATAGAGATACAATAGGTGCTGTAGCAATGGCTGAAAACAGCCCAAAAGAAAAAGGTCAGAGGAGTGAAAAGTGAAAAAGAAGGGCTGTGACCATGAAAGAGCGAAGACCCGGGTCAACATTGGTGTTGCTTTCCGACGGTGGAGGGAACGCCGTGAATTTAAAGACCTGAAAATGGACGCGGACGTCGCTGTCTGTCTGCTGGATAGGTAAGCAACATTAGCTTTGTTGTGCTTCACATAACAGTAACAACCATCGGGCATTCATCTTATTGTCTAATCTGCCAGAATGTACTGTTGTCGTGATGTTATCAATATTGTCAGTCGAGTTGTCAGACGAGTCGGGGTTACCTTAGCTACGTTGGTCAGCTACGCAGTTTCTACGGCCGTTTCCATGACGATGCACGTCCATCAGCTTTCGGGGGTTGAGCCAGGGGTGAGGTATGAAGGGAGAGGCGGGTCTTAATTCATTTATAAAGAACTTCTACACTCGTTTTCTCCCACATCGCTGACTACACTTTTAACAAGTTATACAATTTTAAATTCACAGACAAATTTTTCAAAGTCTTTATAAAATATTCAGAGTTATGGAATCAGGGCGCACTTGCGTGACCGTGGTAGTCCTCTTGCACTATGTTCTTTGCACTCCACTGCAAACCTCAGTCTAATCGGTCAGTCAGTTTTCACAGTCTGTGCCTCAATCGGTCTGTGAGTTCACTAGAAATATGCGGGGAGTCAGCAAGACCTGCTGTAAATCCACATCTATCTCTACCAAGCAGATCAACCCAACACAGGAAATCACACACTCAGAGTTTCCTGGTAATTTCACAATACAGCAGAAATAGTGAAATAATATTGATGCATACAGCTTGCAAATTTAGGCTGTTGTTTACATATTGCTCTTCCTGGTATCTAATTAACTCAGCTATCTAGTTAAGTTGTGGTTCTCTTGTGATCTTTACATCCAGGGATTCACTCTGTTGTGCATGCTTTAAATATGCTTCCAGGGGGCAAGGTTATGTACCGTCGGTAAGACCATTGCTGTAGCAAGGACATGGCACAACTTAGTGAAAATTTGGGATATGGTGGGCTGATGACAACATTTTACCTTTTTTTTTTTTTTTTAAAGAAAGTCTCTCTCCATTACAGGTCTTGCAACAAAATCACATATGTTTTATATTATCAAATGCCTAAAGTATTGTTTTATGGAAATTGAGTTTACAAAATTACATGACCATCATCAAAAACCAATTGCAGTGGGCTCACAAGTACCAAACAGGAAAGAACACATTGTGAACATTGCATGAAAATGGAGGAGATGATCGCTCTGCAGGACTGTAAAAATAAATGAGAAAATATTTTATTTGTAGAGGCAACAAGCAAAAGTCTGTCTTTGTATTGTCCTCTTCTTTAACATCAATAGTGAGGAAAGAAGAAAACAGAATTAACTGCTTAGCCGTGTTATAGTGAGCTAGCTCAAGAGCTAATCATAGATATGAATCAATGGAATGCCTAAGCTAAAGATTACTTTATGTACAAACCCAAAACCAGTGAAGTTGGCACGTTGTGTAAATCGTAAATAAAAACAGAATACAATGATTTGCAAATCCTTTTCAACTCATAGTCAATTGAATACACTGCAAAGACAAGATACTTAACGTTCGAACTAAGAAACTTTATTTTCTTTTGCAAATAATCATCATCTTAGAATTAAATGGCAGCAACACATTGCAAGTTGGCACAGGTGCATTTTTACCACAGTGTTACATCGCCTTTCCTTTTAACAACACTCAGTAAACGCTTGGGAACTGAGGAGACCAATTTTTGAAGCTTTCGGGTGGAATTCTTTCCCATTCTTGCCTGATGTACAGCTTAAGTTGTTCAACAGTCCGGGGTCTCCATTGTTGTATTTTACGCTTCATAATGCGCCACACATTTTCAATGGGGGACAGGTCAGGACTACAGGCAGGCCAGTCTAGTACCTGCACTCTTTTACTACGAAGCCACGCTGTTGTAACACGTGCAGAATGTGGCTTGACATTGTCTTGCTGAAATAAGCAGGGGCGTCCATGAAAAAGACATTGCTTGGATGGCAACATATGTTGCTCCAAAACCTGTATGTACCTTTCAGCATTAATGGTGTCTTCACAGATGTGTAAGTTACCCATGCCTTGGGCACTAATACACCCCCATACCATCACAGAGGCTGGCTTTGCGCCTATAACAGTCCGGCTGGTTCTTTTCCTCTTTGGTCTGAAGGACACGACAACCACAGTTTCCAAAAACAATTAGAAATGTGGACTCGTCAGACCACAGAACACTTTTCCACTTTGCATCAGTCCATCTTAGATGAGCTCGGGCCCAGCGAAGCCTGCGGTGTTTCTGTGTGTTGTTGATAAATGGCTTTGGCTGTGCATAGTAGAGCTTTAACTTGCACTTACAGATGTAGACGAACTGTAGTTACTGACAGTGGTTTTCTGAAGTGTTCCTGAGCCCATGTGGTGATATCCTTTACACAGTGATGCCGGCTTTTGATGCAGTACCACCTGAGGGATCGAAGGTCACGGGCAGTCAATGTTGGTTTTCGGCCTTGCCGCTTACGTGCAGTAATTTCTCCAGATTCTCTGAACCTTTTGATGATATTACGGAGCGTAGATTATGAAATCCCTAAATTCCTTGCAATAGCTCGTTGAGAAATGTTGTTCTTAAACTGTTGGACAATTTGTTCACGCATTTGTTCACAAAGTGGTGACCCTCGCCTCATCCTTGTTTGTGAATGACTGAGCATTTCAGAGAAGCTGCTTTTATACCCAATCATGGCACCCACCTGTTTCCAATTAGACTGTTCACCTGTGGGATGTTCCAAATAAGTGTTTGATGAGCATTCCTCAACTTTCTCAGTCTTTTTTGCCACTTGTGCCAGCTTTTTGGAAACATGTTGCAGGCATCAAATTCAAAATGAGCTAATATTTGCAAAAAATAACAAAGTTTACCAGTTCAAACGTTAAGTATCTTGTTTTTGCTGTGTATTCAATTGAATATAGATTGAAAGGGATTTGCAAATCATTGTATTCTGTTTTTATTTACGATTTACACAACGTGCCAACTTCACTGGTTTTGGGTTTGTATTTTTTGGGGAATTTTGTGCCTTTATTGATAGAAGAGAGACAGTGGATAGGCTTGTGAAAGGGGTGAGAGAGTAGGGGAAGACACTTTGCAAACTGGTCACAGGCTGGATTCGAAACTGGACTGGTCGAAGCGTGTTTATAGGACGTGCATGGTTGCTAACACTCCGCCAGACCAGCACCCCTAGATTGCTTTTCTCAGACAAATCACACTGCTCCCTCTAAGCCTTTCTGTCTCACACCTACACATAGATGTTTGTGTAGATGAGGAATAATCATATATAAAATTATTTAGCAGCAAATATAGCTAATATACGCTGCTAGCTTGTGGGCTAGACAGTTGCATACCTACATTCAGATCGGTGGTTAGCTCCTTGGTAAGCCACATGCAGAATACTCACTGGGATTTTGGAAGTTGCAAAAATTTGTACTCATACGTTGCCTCTTCAGGCTGCGGTGGTTTAAATAAATTATGAATACATTAATAAGTACCTCATTGAGTTAAAATGTCTGTTTAATCAGTTAAGACAAAAACTTTAATTGAAGTTCAGCAGAAACGATCCAGCAAATTCATTAAGAATTAAAACAAAATCCCATAGGACTTAGCCTCCTTAATTCCGCAAACATACCACACCCAAACAATAAACATGACTTGATATATGATATTACTGATAATGATAATGATTATAGTTGTTATGGTAATGATACAGGCAGAGACTTTACAATAACAGCAGGTCGATGTCTGTGCATGCACAGGGAGAACTTGCAAGCTCTACGCAGAGAGGCCTCATCTAGCAGAAGAGTTGATCCAGCAAGCTTCATATAGTGAGGGAATGGCACCACCATGCATCCTGAAACAACTGTATATAAATAAAAAGAAAAAAAAACTTAAGGTCAAAAACCTCACTGCAAACCAATATTATCCCATACTGCACAGACCAGTTTCTTGAACAGTCATTTTGAATGGTTGAACTTCAGCTAATAAAAAATTTTGCCTGTTTACAACAAACAGAACAAAAGGGGAGTTACTTTGTTTAATCATGCTGCTGTGATGGAAAGGGAAAGGAGATGGTCTGTAAGGCTAAAACCTAAAAGATGAGACAAAGGGGAATACATTGCAACATGCTTGTGAAGTGATTTGAGAGAGATTGAGAGGTATGTGTTGTGTGTAAGAATATAGAATACATAAGATGTATGTGTTTCTATTTAACTTCTGACAGCAACAGCACTTCCTCAGAGTTTTTCTTCTTGTGACCATGCTTGTCTGTTAACATTTTGGAGATATGCCCAGTGAGAACAAAACTGCAGCATGCAACAGGGCATGTCTGGCATATTGCAACATCACTTGCACTCATTAGTCCCCAAAAGTAATCCATTAGGCCTATTTTGTAGACTATTTGATATTAAAAGTATCAAAAAATATTTACTTTTCTTTTGAGGTATATTTTAGCTTTATTTTACCTTCTGGAAGAAAATATTTTACAATATATTATGATTATATTTCAATAGATACAAACTCAAAAGTTAAGATAATCTGTCGTGCCGCTGTAGAAAGAACTTCATACAAACAACAGTGATATTTTTCATACAGGATAATGATGATGCTTGGTAAAATTTAGTTTTAAATGAGAAGAAAAAATTGTAAAAAGGTAGAAAAAGAATTAACAATTACCCTTTGTCACAATATGCCAGTATTACCAAAATCATTATTGTTGGTACTGCTAGAAAAAAAGTGCAACAGCTAAGAGGGCCAACAGACTTACTGTATCTAGACTACAATACTACAATACTTTTTTTGTACCAGCAATGTTACTTTGAACGATACCTTAGAATGCTGATAAAAGCATGCAATGATAAAAGCAAAAAAAAAAAAAAAAAAAAAAAGCAAAACCCCCCCAACATTTTATTCTTAATCAATGACCCTCTGATTTTAAAAAGTCACATCCAGTGAATTAATTACACCACGATGGTGCATTTGTACGGTGCATATATGGGACATGTAAGACTAAAATATTGGCTGTACAATTACCATACCTGCTGATAACAATGACAATTATCTGCAGATAGTGATGCTCATTAAACAATATTGTGAATCCCTGTATCAATGTTTTAGAATTCAAAAGTTGATTTTAATTTGGCCCCGTAGTTCTTAGTTGAATTAACTGATAATTAATGCAAAAAGATCTCTGAAAATCTTGGAATCATCTCAAGAGAGGGAGGTATATCATCTCCAGGTCTCTTGCTTCCTTCACACCTCCTCCTCTCCCCTCGCTTGTTCTTCTTCTTCTCTCCCTACCTCCTTCCTCTTGACATGTGTCACATTTTGGGCTTCTGCTCTCGAGGGATAAATGCCAGATTACATGGTGTAGTATTTTTATCCGTAGTACATTAACCGGCAGAGCTTACTGCATCAAAGCTTGGAGGAGATCATCACACACACACACACACACACACACACACATGCTCTCATATCAGAACTGAAACGGAGAGTGTAAAGTGCCTGCTTTGATCTTTCCCTCCCTCCTTTTCCTAATTACCCCAGTGACACACATACATGCTAACACACACAATGCACAGATGCCCGAGCATGTACTCACACTTGAACACAAAGAAATGAATTCATTCCTGGTCTCCATGATATCTAAATCCTCATAAAATGTTGAATTAGATGTCAAATGTTCATTGGCAAAAAGAGGCTTGCAGGGAGGAAGATAACACATTACTTGTTCTTAAATTCTCTGGAAATTACAGCTGCCCTCACTAAATACGCAGCAAATCATGATTTGATAAGGCAGTGAGATACACAAAGCTTTAAGCCTGAACTGACATCTTAATTTTTTTAAGTTTTTCATTTACTTTTGCTATCCCATAGGCAGAACATCAAACATTTTAGATACTTTTATTTACCATTTTATCATTGAGGCTGGGTTGTGGGAAAAAAGGACAGTATATTCTTACATTTTTCAATGGTTAACCTGACACAGACACACCAGATGGACCACCTAATATATTATATTTCACGAGGTTTGCCCTCTTCATTGAATTTGAAATTTATAAAGGCCTTTATATTTTTTATTGTTTTCATATCTTTTTTCAGTGCTGTTATTACATGTTCAAATGAAAGACATAAATCAACCAGTTTTAATACTCTTCATTTGAGGTTTTGAGTCATTGTTGAATTACAAATCTGAACCCTTTTCTACTTTATCATTACTCACTGGTTGCAGCTTGATCGAACTTTCATACAAGTAAGAAGAGGGATGTGAAGCACAGCTAAAATGAAGGAGCATGTATTTTTTCATACTTTAAAACTGACAAATAAACGTGTCTGTCCTTTGTGTAACTTTAAATTTATCAGCCAATCTAAAATTGGTTTGAAATTTAAATGAATTTGATTTAACATGATCACCTTGTGATTTTTAATTCTATAGAAAACCAAACATATCCATGTTGAGCTGCCTAAAACCATTTACCAGTCATGGTTCAGGAGGCAGAGACCCTCTTTACCTTTAAGGTTAGACTAAAATCACTCCTTCTGATAAAGCTAAAAATACGGCTGGCTCAGGCCTGGACCAGCTCATAGTTAAGCTGCAATAGGCTTAGACTGCCATGTCTAGGACTTCAGCAGATTGATAGGCACACTGGAGTCTGACATGCTCACATGCCATTCTAGACGTTGACAAATCGCTCAATGGCAAATTTGTGCAATTTTTAAAAAAAAAGTTTTAGGGAACTTTTTACCGTTTTCATTAATACTCATCTGACTTTCTTAGGGCTTGGACTGTCCTGATACCAGAGGTGGTGTTTTTATCTCTGATAAATTCAGATTCTGTATGCAGAGCAGAACTTTATAAAATCCAATAAATTAAAAGAGTTTGTTCTATGAAGTGGCTCACATTTCAAGTTTTACTCCATGGCATTAGCACCTGCCTACTACATTTCCTGGTTGGCACCAAAATAAATGTGATTGCCAGAATGATTGTTCAATCATCTGTTGGACATGCATTGGAAAGGTTCTGCCCATTTTTAAACACTTTCTATTGGATGTTGCCTAGACGGACTACTGAAATATTTCTCTTATTATTATTATTATTATTGTTATTTATTGACCTGTGTTTCAGGAATGTCAGGTAAGTGTATATTACAGAAGTTCAGAAGGACAGGATTATTTTTCTGCGAAATGTTGTAGAAAAGTTTTAAAACAACATTCAACGCTTGATAAAATAAAACTTCAACAACCAAGCAAAAACACCTTGTATTCTTGCATCCTTGAGTTGAGATGTGAGGTATCTCAGTTTGAAGAACAAAGTACTGGATGTCATGCTTGTGCATAGATTAAAAGATTTATTTAGTAAAAGGGAAAAGAGGCAATACACTTTGGTGGCAATATATCAGTGTGGCCTCCACAAATAGTGTCTTGTTTGGGCAACACAGATATAAGCACAATACTGTGTCTTCACTGTGCTGCATTGGTGGATATACTATTTGTTTGGGCCTTCACAAATTTACATTTCTAAAATGTTCCCCACTTAAGAACAAGTCTGAGATCCCACACGGTAGAACACTTAATTACCTCTGCCAAGGAGGTTATGTTTTCTCCAGGGTTTGTGTGTCTGAATGTCTGTTGCAACATTACACAAAAACTACTGGATGGATTTACATCAAATTTTTATCAGAGGTTTGCTTTGGTCCAAGGAAAATGCCAATACATTTTAGTGCTGATCCAATCCAGATTGACATCACAAACAACATTAAAGTTCATCATGAAATCCCATAACTTAACAGCACCATCCAATTAGTTACATGATCTGGTTACACCAAAAGTCAGGGCACAGTGAACAGCTAATCAGTAGTGTGCACTGTAAAAACCTAACCCCTAAATTCCAAATAGAGTGCACACATTGTGCACCGAAGTGCCGGAGTTTTGCTCCAACTGACGGGCTGGCGACATCGGCCACTGGAAGCGTCGAGGCATATACAACACCAACAACTGTACAAGCAGCAGCAAATTGGTTTAGTCAACAAGTTACATGACCCACTACTAACTAGGTCACTCTATTGGATGAAATCTATGTCAACAATAATCACACTTCTCGCAGATTTATATTTTTCATTTCACAATGTGCATATACCGTAAATATAGGACTATAATGTTGGGTGGAAATCACAGTTTATAGGTGGAACTGAGCTACTTGGTGGAGGTCTGCACTCTAAGAGTGCTCTTTTAGTCACACATTTAATAGTTTGGTTCTAATAATGATGAGCATTACTGTACACCGCACTGACAGATTCATTCACCAACAACCAGTGTCATGACTCCCAAAGTTCGTGACCTCATGAATCTGCACATGACATGACATGACCAAGCTGATATTTGGCAATAATAATAATAATAATAATAATAATAATAATAATAATAATAATAATAATAATAATGATAATAATAATAATTTGACAAAACTTGCATTAACACTAGGTTTGTCATCACAAATCAAACGTCACATCATGTCAAAGTACATGCCCCGCTGACCTTTGTACTTATACTGTATGTATTTATGTTTCAAATCTGAATGGCCTGGCTATCCAAGAGTTCATCAAGTGGGGTATAATCACACATGATAGACCACCTATCACAGGAATATCTGGCAAGATAATGTTCACACATCATATAATTGGGCATTTTTTGACTTTGATTGGGAGGGGTGATGAGGCCAAGAATCTACAAGTTTGTTTCAAGTGTGTACCCTGATGTAGTTTTTTAGTCCGTTAACTAAACTAACTACCAAATGTATGACATGTAGAGTTCAGTAACAACCTTTCTGACAATGCAGGCACTTGCAAGACTGTGATTTCTACTGTATTTTCTAAATTCTGAAAAGCCTGGGTTTGAAGTTTCCTATCAAAATGTCAAAACATTGGCCATAGCTGTGTGGAAAATGATATGATGACAACATCCTCTCCCAGCCCCAAACACATCATTACTGTGATGTTGGACATAATAGCCAACATCACTCATCCCAAAACATAAGCCAAGCTGTATTACTCATTGCCTAGACTCTTGCAATAATATTACTGCCTTTTCTGGATTTTTGGTTCAACTAGACATTGGAAAGCAATTGAAATGTTAAGGTTATTACCCCACTCTGCAAATCTAATTGAGAACAACTGCTATGTGTCCACCGCAGTCACATAGACACAAATGCACATGTATTTGAATACACAACCAGCTGCTTAAATTAAATTGTCTGGCTTCTTGCTGGGATTTGGATCATTTTAAAACAAACTAAGTTGAAAGGCTGACAGGTAAAGGAAAGGGGCAGCAGCTTTAGCATTTTATGCATACAAGCATTCCAGCTCAATTATGTCATAGTTCCTCCACATTTTTGAAATTATACACAGCTTGTACACATTTATGGCCTAAAGAAGGTCATTTTTTTTATGTCTAACAGTCTATTTGCCTAATTTAAACTATCTTGATTAATTTTTGAAATTGCAATGTATGCATATTGAATCATAAAAAAACCCTGAAGCCTAAAGAAGATATCCAGTTATTACTGTGTATGCTTTTCAAATGAGCCAAGACAGTATTTGTGCAAGTTTGAAGACATTTCCTAAAATGTGTCTCGAGGTATAGCATTTACAACCATGGGACTGGAAGGCTTTGTGATCTTTATCTTTGACTCACGACCTCCTGCGAGTTTGTCCTAAAGTCAGATAGATAATTTACGTAAAATCTGGAGAAAATCCACTGAACCATGAGATGAACATAAGGCTATATGACCTTGATTTCTGAGACAAGACCTGTAAAATCCAATCATTTTATAGTAAGTCAAAACTGATCATTGGGCAAACTCAGAACACTACCCAAAGCATTTTTAGGTTGCTGTGACAGTCAAAGGATGAACAGGAGGCTTTAAGACCATGGCTATTGGCAAGATAATTTTAACATATAATTGCTACACCCTTGAATCAGAGAAGAAGAAGGTGCCAAGTTTTAATCAAGTCCCTACATATTCTTGAGATATTCTGATCATAAACTAAAAATTGACTCCATGACCTGATCCTTGATCCATGACCTTAAAAAGCTGGATAATGTATCCAGGGGAGGAGTGGTCATTTAATGCAGAATCGCTTAAAGATTTGTACACATGTAAATTTACAAACTAAAAAAAAACTTTTTGTTGCTGGCCCTGGAAAGGCTGGAGTGGAAGTATCTTTTAAAATTAAATATTGTAAATATAAAATGGTTTGAACGAGTTTAGTCTAAACTAAAGCGAAAGACATGTGAGCAGATCAAATTGAAGTTCCAACTTGAGCTTTATGCAATATTTTGGATTTCCAGATGCCAAAGGTCCTTGATGGCACAACCATGGGCGAATTTACCAGGGTGTCATAGGGTGGCAAATGCCACCCTAAAATAAACACTTGCCACCCCTTCTGCCACCCTAACTGGAAGCAATGAACTGATAGAAAAATTTAACAATCATGAGCACGAAGTTCCGATGTCCAACGACTGTGAATGCAGCATGAGAGAGCGCAGAGCGACATGAGACTTCTTTGTTGGGAGAGGCACGAACATACAGTCTATGGGTGCGAAGCGAGAGAGAGAGACTATGGAACGCCCCCCAGCTCAAATATACATGAATTGTACCACGTGAACAACACGTAAACCACACATAAACAACACGTGAACAACACGTAAATAACACGTCAATTTTTCATGCGTTCTTTACGTGTTGTAGTCTACGTGTTGACAACACATAAACAACACGTAAAGAACGTGTAAACAAAGGGGGGAGGACAACTTAATTTCATGTCTTTATGGGCCTTTTGGCCACTTTCCCAGTTTGAACACGCCATAGTTGTAAGTTCCCATTGGCTCCTGAGCCAAAATAAAGGTTGATAAGAATTCCAGATTTAAAATCACAGTGAATACCACTGTGGCTACAGAATGCTTAATTAGCTACATTCTAAAAGAAAATATTTAAACCTTGCTCTAGTTAAACACCCACAGAAATAGACCATTGTGAGAAAACACTTGCATATACCTATATCCACATACATGTCTAAAAATCCATACAACCTAGCAACACATACAAAGAAAAATGTGTGTGTGTGTGTGTGTGTGTGTGTATCTATACACAAAAAACAAAAATATTTCACTGGTGTTAAAGATAATTGAATTAATTGTATGATTTCAGAAGTTGACAGTGAATATTGTTAAAATGAGGCGGGATGTGGAGAGTGAGGTGCTGCGCTGAAGTAGGGGGGGTCTGTGCAGTGCTTTAAATCAGAAACATGGGAAACACAGCTATTTACAGGCTTTACTTATCAAGTGCAAATGCAGTGCAAAAAACGATGAAATACAATTATTAGGACTTTATACCAATTCTATGCAAGTCATACTTAAGATTTTAGTGCACCCCCCCAGCCATATAGTAAATGACATATATTAGACGTCTATTAGACGTCTACCATTACAAATCCATTAGACATCCACCATTAGACATCCACCATTAGACTTCTATTAGACGTCTACCCTTAGAGGTCTATAAGACGGCTTTAAGCCATTTATTAGACGTCAAGTCTAAGCCTAGATGACTAAAATACTTTCATTTTTAGACCGCTAGTAGACCTATTTTAGCCTAGACTACCATTACACGTCAATTAGACATATACTACATGTATACCATTAGACCTCTATTAGATGTCTACCATTAGACGTATATTAGATATCTACCATTAGATGTCTATTAGACGTCTATTAGACATCTACCATTAGATGTCTACCATTAGACGTCTATAAGACGTCTACTATTAGAACTCCGTTAGACGTCTACCATTAGACGTCTATCAGACATCTATTAGACTTCGACCATTAGACCTCTACCATTAGATGTCCAGTAGACATCTACCATTCGACGTCCCTTCGACCCCTACAATTAGGGGTCTATTAGATGTCGACCGTTAGAGGTCTATAAGACATCTATTAGACATCTACCATGAGACATCAATTAGATGTCTATTAGACATCTATTAGATGTTTACCATTAGACGTCTTTTAGGCGTCTACCATTAGATGTCTTTAGACATCTACCATTAGACGTCTAAAAGACGTCTACCATTAGACGTCTACCATTGGACATCTATTAGACGTCTACCATTAGGCGTCTATTAGACATCTACCATTAGACGCCTATTAGACGTCAATTAGAATCCTACCATCAGACGTCTATGAGACATCTATAAGAAGTCTATCATTTGACGTCTATTAGAAGTCTAATACACGTCTACCATTAGATGTCTATTAGACGCCTACCATTAGAGGTCTATTACATGTCTACTATTAGAGGTCTATTAGATGTCTACTAATTAGACAGCTATTAGACGTCTACCATTAGACGTCTATTACACGTCTACTATTAGACGTCTACCATTAGACATCTATCAGACGAGTACCATTAGATGTCTATTAGATGTCTACCATTAGACGTCCATTAGACATCTACCATTAGAGGTCTATGTCTAATGGTAGACGTCTAATGGTAGATGTAGTTTGCTACCATTAGATGTCCCTATCCAAGACTCATTTTCATCAGGTGCGGATTTCACATTTTTCAGGCTAATTTTGAAATTTTTTTTTTATTTCAGATTTTATTTAAAACCTTGGCCACAGGCCTGGGGTCAAAAATTAAAACTTTTTGAAAAATAGCCCAGTTTGAATCAAATGTATATCAATTTTCAATCACTGTTGAGGTTAACTCATGTGTTTTAAGGCAAAGGCTTGGCCGTGAAATTATTTTTACTGAAAATGTGCATATTCACACACACAGAAAGCAAAGACAGCATTTTGAAATGTATTCACTGTAGGACCAGTTATTGAAAGTGGGATTTCTATCATGTTGTCGGTTCCTACCCTGAGAAAACGCCAACATGAATCCATCAAACTGTGCCTGTGTTCTTAAATTTGTTTCTTAAAATAACTCCTGCATTTTAATGTTTGTATTTTAATCTCTGTTGCTGTACTCTGTCTTTTTTGTCTACTGTGACATGTGCTGCTGCCTCTCTTGGTCAGGTCACCCTTGTGAAAGAGGTCTTGACCTCAATGGGTCTTTTACCTGGTTAAATAAAGGTTAAATAAATAAAGTTTTTTTTTTATGCCTCCCAAAAGGCCAGATCCATGTTGACAAGATGCCCAAATGAAAAAAAGCATTTTATGGATACACTTGAACCTATCTTCTTAGAATCTGAAGACTTTATAAGTCCCAAAGAAACACTTCAAATGCATCTATGAATTAGGTCTCGACCCATTACACCTAAAGGTGCGTACACACCAGACACTACTTGTACTACCTCAGCAGTCACTCTCCATGCAAAGTCATTGTACAGCTGCGATGGGGCGGGGCTTACCCTCCCGCGATGCGACAGCCGCTTTTCACACTACCACATAGCTTGTCGCGCGATGTGAAAGGAAAAAAAAAGTTGGTCAATCAGCAGGTGTGGGTACATGTGACGATACCCTAAACAGACAGTTATTCATCCGGACTACAGAGTAACAATCCATGTCCGTGTGGGAAACATTAGTCAGTGAGGACATTAGTTCCGCCTAGATGGGCTGCGGGAAACTCACAGATAATGCTGCTGCAGGGCATCAGCTGCAGAGTTTTGTGGTTAATTAGTGAATGAAAAGGATACAGCTGGAATAATGTCCGCTTATACATCCTATTATATGATATGTGATATGATCGCGGTGAAACTCGAGCGGACGTGACGTCACCGAGCGATGGCCGACGGCAACGTCCACCAAAATGAGGTATTTAAGGACGGGTGACGCTACGTCAGTGGGCGACGCGATTGTGGTAGCAGGGTTGCTTGCGGTGTGAACGCAGCATAGCACTGATAAAAAATGTTTCTTTCTTCAAATAGGTCTTTCTTGCATCAATCGAACTGATACTAAATTGCATCACACTATCATTTATGAAAAAAGAAAGGGTAAAAGAAAACAACAAACAACTCTTCTGTACTTTCACACAAAAAAACAAGAGAAAACTTGAAAGAGCAGAACCACCTCAACATTACATAATTAGCCCTTTCACAGTACATTTATGCACTGTTGCGATAATGCCCATGGACAACACATTGATTTTGTAAAGATATCATACTGTGCCAATTCTGTTTGATTTGGCCTTGTGGGAACATGAGAAGCACTGAGCTCCCTCACTGGCTCTCGGTGATCCATTTTTCTTCAGCAACATTGACAGTGAAGACAAAATGCCACATGGGCATAGATATTATAGTTTCAAACTTCACTATGAAAGACGTTAACTTGCTTTGTGTATTAGACCTTAAGACAGAGCTGCCAGAGGGAGTGAAAAATGCAGAATTTTTGAAGCAGTTGATGGCCTCAGTTCATCCATACATAGGGGCCTTGTTTTGTAAGTTCACCGTTCACAGCAGCCTGTTCTTGTAGATCATAAACAACAGTCACAGCCATTCAAGGTTTGATCTCAACTAAAGTAATTGTGAGGGAAACAAGAACATTAAAGTTTGTAAAAGCACAGACCAGAACATTCAGTTTCAAAACAGCTGAATAAAAACCAGCAAAATTTGTTGTAAAGTGAAAAAGCTGAAAAAAGACTAAGAAGAAAGGACATGTGAACAGGTTGAGAAAAAAAGAGAAAAACACTCTCCTCTAATGTTTGTAATTGCTTGCCAGCGATTAGTTCTTCTAATTTAAATAGCAAAGAGTTTCTCAGTAGCTCATTGGTTTATACCAGGACCTGAAACGAGCCCATTCAGCTGGCAGAGAACGCTGCCTTGTTGACCTCTGGGTGCCGTCAACCGATCAATGAGGGGATGTTTTGCTCGGTTTCCATCACTGTTGCTAGATGTGTGAAGAGCCTCACCCTACTTCATGAGGTCATTTAGGAGAGCGTGGAGTGTTGGGGAGAGGGTGCGCAGTGGCTCTGCTGAATATGTGCTGCAACGAAGATTGAGACTGTGTGTGTTTGCTTGTAGAAGGGGTCAGTTGTTTGTAGGGGAGATGTGGCATGAGTGAGTTGTTGAGAGGCTGAATAGGCCCTACAGTACATGCCGTTTAGGTGGAATCAATAAGGATCCATTCATAGAGTGTCTGACTCTTTGCTAGTGTGCCTCATCTCATAACAGCAGGAGATTAGTGTTATTGTGTGTGTTTGTGTGTGTCACTACATGTGTGTGTACCTCTCTTCACAGGTGGATGAGTGTGTCTGATCAGTTTATAACCCTTGGGAGGGAACTTCAATCTTCCAGTTTGATCTTTCGCCCCTTCCAGTTGACTCCTGTATTACTCCAGGTCTGACCCGTCCCCTCTGAAAAATCATGAAGTTTCTTAATACCCGAGTGATTCATCAATCTGTTAATTGAAAAGATGACACTGAGTTATGGAACTCTGGGTTATCTGCTGCACACAGTGGTCAAGTGGAACTATAATTTTAGCTAATTAATCATTATCTCTGTAGAAAAGTTTGAAAAATAATGTCTTTCATTAAAAAGGAGACAAATATCAATATCTACCTTAAAGCTATGGTCTACAATTTGGAAGCTTTGTACATATTAATAACACCGTTTATAAGGCTGTAATGGTCCTATGGTCCTATCTACACAGTATAAAGACCAAAAAGAATGAAAATAATCCATTCAGTATATCCGCTGAAAAGCTGCATACTAGCTGACCAATCAATCCTAAGAACCTGCGACTATTAATTGGTCCGTGAGTTGGTCCGTGAGTCCATCCAATCCCCTGTCTCTCTCACTACGCATCGTCATGCGATGCGTAGTGCGTCATGGTCCCGTCTCCTCCCCTCCACCTCCGGTGAGCAGCTAGCAGCGTTAGCTACTGAACTATCATGGAGCCGGAAAAGCCTAGCGCCGAGACCGAAGCCGCCTCCCTCTCCCGCGGGGCCTAACGGAGCTCTGCCCGCGGGTTGAGGCCTGTTAGTGGGCTAACGGCTAACGGCTAACGAATAGCCTCAGCCAGCCGTCAGACCTTCAGCATCGACCGTTTCGCCCCTGGTTGATCAGGTAATGGCTTTGTTTACTACAGTGGGAGATGTCTGCTGAATAACTGGTTAGTCTGTGCCTGCACGGGCTAATAACTTGCAGGGGAGCGGGTTAGCCTGTTAGCCGCTAATCGTTTGCACTGTAAGCTGAGCTGGGGAGGACAGGCTGAGAAAGATAAATCCTCCCCCACACTCGGCTCCGCTCTGGCGGCGCCAGACCCGCATTGCCGCCGGTCCAATTGAAATGGCTACTGCTGTGTGTTACAAGGGGGATGTCTGTCGTGTTTGATACTTTCAGTTGAGCTGAGCTGTTTTTGATTGAGTTTGCTGCTGATATATTGTGCTAGTCGCTCGTAGCTCTGTCTGAGGGGGCTTGATAAGAGGCGAGGCGACACGAGCTGGGGGCGGGATCTTGGAACACGGGGGGGGAGAGGTGAGGGAAGGGGGGGCAGGCTGCGGTTTCAAATCGTAGACCACAGCTTTAACCAAGGAGGTTATATTTTGGTGGCTTTTACAAGTTTTTGTTATTTTTTAAAGGGACTGTGAGGAGTTTCTAAGTAATTACAAAAAAGTCTCACTTTTAGATATATGCCTGATCGAAAAACACACTTTAAGATGAGTTTTATAGCATCAAAATAGGTTATCTATAAATGCTATTCCTTAGCTTCGTGGTCTGGTTGGACAGGGCTGGACTGGCCTGGATACTCAAATTCGGGAACAAGACAATTAAAACTAGAGGAAATTTATATTATTCGGACACGTCTTAGAGCAGCGGGCTGTAAGTTGCGATATATAGCCGGCTACAAAACTACAGTACTATGTTTTCCAAAAATTCCTTGTTGTCACACATCAAAAACTACCGCTATGTAACTAGAAAGAGATACATTATCTCGTCGCTTTGCATCCTGTAAGTTGTCGAAAAAAGAAGCTGTAAAGCAATGCAGAGTTCTGAGGAAGGTCCGAACTGCATTTATCACAACAAACACACACTTTGTCTTGGGTGATGTCTTTTGGTGCGTTCCAGTTGTAGTCAGCAGTAGGAATTTCCGGGTTCCGAGTAGTGAACTGCAACTGGAACGTCCCCTGAAGTTGGAATTTCCTACTGGGAACTCAGTGAAACCTCGTCACCCCGAGTTGACAATCGAAGATGGATGCCCCCAGTGTGAACAGTTATTTAGCTCCTGTAATAATCAATTTATTTGCACTTCTGACTGGAGTGTGTCGCTCTAGATCAGCTGTATACATAGTATTGTTAGACTTATATTCACAAAAATGCTGCCATAGTGATAATCACATTCTTCATGTGATATTTGTGAACAAAAACGCAGGGCATGCTTTTTCCCGACTTCAACTTGAAAGCCAATAAATCGGAGATGATGTCACTCCCAGTTCCGAGGTTACTGGAACACAGCATTATGACAGTCGCCGCGCATGCTCATGGGTAGCATAGTCTTTATGTCACCGCAAATAGATTCTCCTCATAGCACCCTCAAGTAAAGTTCATCTCACACAGTTCCAAAACACTTCAGGACAAAATATATTTCAATAAGAGAAACTGAAAAAGTATTGTGTAATAAAGCGTAGGTCAGTCAATTAAACTCAGATTTTCCAACATAAATCCTTCAGTTCATAAACTTAATAGTGCCCCTAAGAATTCATTGAATTAACATGAAAAAGTCCAAAATGTCTTTGATTTCAAAGTCCAACAGCAGAATTGGAAAAGGTCCCAAACAGCTCATTGAACTAATATTCAGAAACAGTCATATTCAGAACCCAAATGTCCAAAAGCATTTATTATATTTCTAACTTACAAGTCCTATCATTATAATAGAAAAAAATTTAGAGGAAGCCAAAAAATGAAATAAAATACAAAAATTTGTCACCCACTCTGTGTGTCCTCCTGTTCTTCCCTTTCTTCTTATTTCAAACAGCACAGGACTTTTAACCACTTAAAAAACTTAAGCTTGATTTGGCAAAAACAGTCCCTTTAACTTTCTCTGACCTCTCCTCCATGAGTGTCTCTCTTCGCTCACCCTCAGGTCAAAGGTGCCAGCAATCAGCCCTTCTCTGTTGACCACACCCACCCCCTCACAGCTGTGTTGTGTAGCAAGGTGCCGTATTTTTCTGTCTGCCACAAGGTCGAAGGGCACTGTTACAGGGCCTCATGTTTACCCTGTGCTCAGAGAGCTAATTTGTGAGTGTTATATCAACACAAAGCCTTTCCCAGGACTTTCTTATTTTACCTTTCAAGATGAAACAGGTTTATTTACACAAGAAGTAAAGTTACCTTTGCCAAAGTTAGTTTAAATAACAGAATAAAACTAGTTCTATAATAAAATCTTCATCTTAATGGATTACTTTACTGTTATATTTACATAGAAAAGTCATCTAAAGGTGAACTCATGAAAAGTGTCAATTCTCACACGCACATTAACTGAGTTTCATTGACCTTGCAGTGCAGATGGATCTGCTTAATCCAATGGCTAAGATCAGGCAGATCAATCTTGTCAAAGTCCAATCTACAAGGTTGTGCAGGACTGGCCTTTGGTGCAAGAAGAGGTGGGAAGACAGCAGGAAGTGACTGTTTGTATTGAGGTTAACACAGATGCTCATAGCTTCAGTTGTAGCTTTGTCAGAACCTGACTACATTTATTTATTATATGATTAAAAAAACTACAACAATGAAGTATTTCTCCATTTTGTTCCACTGGACAGGACATGTTTGTTCTATGAAGTGACATACGTTTTGTACTTAACACTGCAAAAATAGAGCTCATTTTTATATTGTCTGTAATGAATTTGTTTGGTGAAACAGTTGTGGAATAACCTGCTGGATATGCTTTTACATGTTCTGTCTCCCCAAACACTTTCTGTGGGCTGTTGCCCAGATGGTCTATTCAATATTTTTAACAAGTCCATCTGGTGTTTCTGGTTCAAGGATCACTGGACATCACTGGGTGATACTGTGAGTAGATAGTAGTATTAAAGATAGTAATGTATTTGAAAGCAAAAGGTCTCTCTCAACCTTTAAAGGAGTACTCCGACTATTTTGGACCCACGCCCTTTCCCTATCATTGACAGAGTGAGACAAGCTCAAAAATACCTTTTTTGTGTCTCTGCGTCCAGTGACTGGCTCCCAGCTGTTAGCTCCGTACGTAGCTTAGCTCAATGGCTGGAAGTCAATAGGAGTCAGAGCCGGACTGACAAAAGTGGACAAAATACTCCTTGCAGTGGTCCAGTGGAGGGCGTATTAGCAGGTGAAGTAAATCCAAATGGTTATAAAACATTTTAAAAGACGTGTTTTCTTTCTTAAATCTGTTAAAATAACGTTTTGATAAACACAGAACTGCGCATGCGCAGAGCTCCGCGGACCGGAAGTAGGAGCCGGACTGAGTACTGCGCATGCGCAGGTCCGTGTGTGTATCAAAACGTTATTTTAATGGATTTAAAAAAGAAAACGCGTCTTTTAAAATGTTTTATAACCATTCTGATTTACTTTAGGTGCTAATAAGCCATCCTCTGGACCATTGTAAGGAGTATTTTGTCCACTTTCGTCAATCATGCTGCTCGCGGAGCACTGCGCATGCGCAGGTCTGTGTCTATCAAAACGTTGTTTTAACGGATTTAAGATAGAAAACGAGTTGGCTTATTAGCACCTTAATTAAATCAGGATGGTGTAAATATTTATCAAAACGTTATTTTAAGGGTTTTAAGAAAGAAAACACGTCTTTTAAAATGTTTTATAACCATTTGGATTTACTTCACCTGCTAATACGCCCTCCACTGGTCCACTGCAAGGAGTATTTTGTCCACTTTTGTCAGTCCGGCTCTGACTCCTATTGACTTCCAGCCATTGAGCTAAGCTATGTACGGAGCCAACAGCTGGGAGCCAGCCACTGGACGCAGAGACACAAAAAAGGTATTTTTGAGCTTGTCTCACTCTGTCAATGATAGGGAAAGGGCGTGGGTCCAAAATAGTCGGAGTACTCCTTTAAGGCCCCCTACACACCGAAAGCGGTTTGCGCGGTGGCCACCGTGCGGAACAGCGCAGAGTGCGCGCAGAGCCAGCGCTGAGCATGGCGGCGGCACGGCGAGCGCCAGTTGCTGAGCGACAGAGCAGGAAGTGTTCTGGGCACGCTTGGTTCGACGAGTAGTGCATGATGCTCTCAACTACGCAGCAAAAATCTCTAGCTGTAATCCTCCTAAGGAGGAGGACCAGAGTAGCAGCATCAGCAGTGGGGAGGAGAAGGATGTGGGTCCATCCGACCCTGATAGCAGGGCAGATAGCCTACTGGAGGAGTACAGGCTCATTCGGGAGCTGCATTTTCACACAGGACGCTTCCAAATGTACTTCAGGCTGACCAAGGAGCAGTTTGAGAGCCTGCTGTCCCGAGTTGGTCAAAGTCTGGTAAGAATGCAGACAAACTTCAGGCAGCCAGTCTCTCGTAGCACAGTTCAGCTCTGTATCCACGGCCACGGCTGGAGATTAATCATGGTTGTCAGGCATAGAACTACCTTTTATATTAAATAACATGAAGGGAGCATCATGTGAAAGGGCCAAGGTGATGTAACCAACAGTCAAGGTGATTACTTCAGGTAAATAAAATCATTTAGAAGAAGCCCACCCAACTTAAAGTTAGAAATTCCTAATACATAAACTATAGCATTTTTTTTGCTTTACCTTGGTTCCATATTTTTCTCTGCTGTGGTTAAATGAAAGTTGTCTGAGGTTGAGTGGAGTGTTAATGTCTGTCTCTGTTTCTCTGTGTGGGGTACACACTCCCACCAGGGGTGTCTGACAAGAGATGACTGTAGCTTACCACACACTGAGAGTGACGCTCTTCTTTAATCTCCCTCTCTCATTCTCCCTCTGTTTCTCTCCCCCTCGTCTTAATTTCTCTCAACCCTGACATATAAAAGCCTCCCCTCCCATCTTAACCGCAGAGCTAATCCTTCAGCAGGTTTTTGGGGGTATCGTGCTGTTTTGGGGCTCTTCTACTGACACAACGGTTTAGTATCATAATGGCTCACATACACCTGTCCAATTAGGCTGATTGTGATGCACCTCAAACTACCAGACGGATCCCACTGCGTTGCACGGAGATTTAGCGAAACACACTAAATACTTATACTCAAGAGGGATGTTTTTGCACTTTTGTGACAAATGTCTTTCTGTAAATCCAGGTTTAGTGAAGGGTAATTGAGGGGGCTTCAGGAGTCAGTTGTCAAGAAAGGACAAAAGTCTTTCCACTTAATTTAAGTTCCACCGTCAGTTTTCTCCATGTCACAAAAGTGGAGAGAATTAGAGGTTGTCCAAGGTTTAGGGGAGGGTTTAAAAACACATTTTACTGAGTTGAATTCAGACATGTCTGAACTTAAAAGTAGTGCTCTGGCTTTAAATTTTTGTGTTTGTTTTTTTAGCAGAAGGAGAGGTGACAAGATAAGAGGAGGCTCAGACTGAACATTCTCTGTAACAGATATATTCATATTTTCATAGCACCGACAAGCCAACCACTTTTAACTTAATACTCTCAATGCTGTAGATTTGCTTTTATGACAACAACCTTATATCATCTGTTTTGTCACGGTCTCATCAGCAGTACACCCAAATCTTAGAAAATGACTGAGTGTTGCTTTGTGTCAGAATGATCCACAGGTGCATAGAAAAGTAAGGTAGACACTGAATTCAAGGGCTGCTTCTTCAGTAAAGAGAGGGATCCTGACTTTGAAGGGGTTGTTTGTGATTTTTGAAATGGGGTTAAGTAAGGTATGGCAGAGCCTAAATTTTAGCTGGAGGGAAATTTCTGGTAGAGGAACATGAGGGCTATGCCATGTCACAAAATAGTGCAAAAACAAAGAGGCATGCCAGCAGAAAAATGAGTTGTTGTATAGGTCTTGCACAATGATTTGAGCTGTAAGTGCACAGTCAGTTCAGCTTATTTGTGAACTACACTGAATATTTGTTAAAAGGGATAGTTCTGGATTTTTATGATGAGGTACGTGGCATTAGCTTGAGCATTAGCCACAGTGACTGAGATGAGCTCTGCTGAGGAGCTATAGGGCAACACATTGCAGCAGATGGTTCCACCAACAGTTGCAGTGATTTTGGGTGAAACAAGCTGCAAAAACATTATTAGGTGATTGGACACAGCATTGAGAACATTTAAGGTGACTTATTAATCCACTTGCAAGCCACTTTGTTTTGGTACTACTTCACAGCACATCCAACATGTCCTTAGTCCTGTGGCATCAACCAGCTGACTTCACAAGAGGAAACAACTTTTACAGCACCAAACTTTGGATATTTTGGATTACTTGAATGAACCATAGAGTCAAACAAGAGAAACTTCTGAAGATGAAAAGTGAAAAGGCTTAAATTGAAAATGTGGGAAACTGTTGTGGAAATGGGAGGGCTGACAAAACCTACATTATGTTATTGTGAAATCTACATTATGTTAAGGAAAACCTATGCTACGTCACAGAGAAACTTGCTTCATGTTATGACAAAACATACGTTATGCTGTGGCGTTACAGGTGTCTGAATTGTTAGCTTTTGTCATTAAAGTGGGTGAAATGACAGTGTGACGCCAAAAAATCACATTAAGATGTTTTCACCCTCTTGCGATATGGAACATACATTTGTATGGACCAGATAAACAGTTTTATAAACTATCAGGAAAAATCAGACAAGGCGAATGAAAGTTGATATTTGATGTATTTATCCAGCTTATACTGCATGTTTATTTTGTAAAGACAGAAATCACAGATTCTATGAAAAGCTAAAGTAATGAATAAAATGTTTGTTGTTGATAATGTTAACTTAGCTAGTTGCTAAGTTGCTTCGCTAGTTAAGACTGTTTGTCAAACTGTGCTTGATCAGCATGATAGTCCTTGAACGTTTATTGAGCCAATCTTTATTTAGAAAGTAGTGATATTTGTGTAATCAGACAAATTCAAGTTTGACTGTATTGTAATGGTGGAAGGACATGTTGGCTGTGCCATAAATCGAAGCAGTGTTGAACAAAGTGGCTTCCACTGGTAGAGTAATTTTTTGTAAATGTTATGTTTATAGCATGTTATCACTCTGGCTGTTTTGTGGTATGTTCCATCCAAAATTATTTTAATCATGCAGGGTAAATGGCCCCAACTGCAGCAATATATAGCTCCACCTTCCAAGTTGCCTATTTCTGCACAGATGTAGAGTGGACTTCTATTACCATGCCTTATGTTCAGGCAACTGTCATTTACCTCATACAATGCCACTTCAGAAATCCTAAAATATCCAAGTAAACTAGTGGTGATGGTGTGGCAACATTTTTTGTGTGATAGAAAAAAGGTTGCATCTCAAGACCAGCTGCTGATTTTTAAGTTCCACGGGAAATAGCTAATGCTTTTGTATTTTTAACAAAGAGTTAGAGTTTCTGTGCCTGAATGATTGGGGCAAAAAGTAAAAGAGCAGGCATAATTTTCCTCTGCAGAAGTCTGGTAGGAAGTGTGATGTGGTTTTGCGAGGGCTGAGACTGGGACATTGTGGACATTGGATAGGTAATTTACCGTCATTGGTAAACGTTGATGGTCTGTGCCAGTGCGGACTTGAGGAGACAATCCAACCTGTTGTTTTTGTGTGATAAATATATTAAGAAAAGACAACAGGTATAGAAGGAGCCATCAGATCTA
Source organism: Scarus forsteni (assembly GCA_036419115.1). Classification (NCBI taxonomy): domain Eukaryota; kingdom Metazoa; phylum Chordata; class Actinopteri; order Labriformes; family Labridae; genus Scarus; species Scarus forsteni. The sequence goes on from JAZDUH010000049.1 coordinate 3,757,048, forward strand.
TAAGTCTATATTTTCCTCATAACGAGAGATTTTTTTGGCAAAAACGTGGAAAACTATCTTGAAATGTTAAGATGTTTTTTAAACAATCCTGGAACTACATCTTGATTTAATTCACCACCAAATCTAACGATGTTTATTCTTGCCATAAACATTTCATCCAAATCTCTCAGCAGTTCTCCAGTTGTACAGTTCACAAACAAACAAACAGAGAGTAGCAAGCACTTGCTAAATCTTATCTTCCTTGCCGGAGGTATCTAGTTGGCTGATGGCAATAAAAATTTTCCTTTCACTAGATAACTGTTTGCCTTGAAGCATAATTTTCTTCATACTGAGACAAGTTCGCTTCACACCTTACTAAACAAACTGTAAAAAGAAAGTACATTTTTTCTCTTTTCTTCATTTGCCATTAAGTTGTTATTGCAGATTTTTCTTCAAACTGTCTTGCTTTCAGTGCACCTCCTTGCGACAATACTTTATTAAGCACACAATGCTGCTATTATGCATCTTTTCATGGCTTACGGTACTCATAGATTCATCTGTTTTTTTCTTTAACTGCCACAACTTAAGGATTTCAAGGCTTTAAAAGCTTAAAGGACATTCACCCACCAGCTGAACGTGGTAAATGCTGTATTAGGTTGACTGTGCCCTTCACATGAGCCCAAGCATCACTCTGTATCTAACTGTAATCTCTGTCTCCCTCCAACTTCATGAAAATGTTGAACAGCTTTTCTCTGAGTGACCTGGGCCTTGTTCTCAATTAAACCCAATCGCCCTCAGCACAATTAATGGGCTTATACCAATCTTGTAATTTCATTACTGACATGGTCCTATCTGCTAGATGGCTGCTCCACCACACACACTTTCTTCATTTTCCTTTTTTTCATTCTTGCATCACTGCGACAGCCTCCTGCCTTCTGTCCTTTTGTAGACATCAAATCTATCATCTGGTTATAATGTAATTTTATTCCCTCACATAAGCAGGGAGAGTTTTAATTGTCTCTTTGTAAGTGTGGTTTTGTGCTTGTGTGTACTAAATGATGCAGCATATGTGTGTTATTATCAGAGTGAAGGCGATGGTGGCAGCCTGCAGGTTCTGGTGCCGCTTTCAGGAAGACATCACTCTCCGGGCCAGGCTGATAATGAAGCACAGCGTACAGAGAGACAGATAAGACGACAGACTCATGAACAGCTCTGTCTTTCCCTCCATCATTTCTCCATCTCTTTTACTCTCCCTCTCTTGCTTTCCTTGTCTTTCTCATCCACACACATACAGTAGACGCCATGTGTTTCTCCCTTCCAGCAAAGCACACTCTAGTTTTCTTCCTGAGCATGATTAGAAGAAAATAGTTGTCAGAGAGAGAGAGAGGGGGAGAAAGTGAGAGATATGGGGATGAATGGGGACATGAAGGGACATGTCATACCATTCACAGAGCACCAGGTCTGACAGGAACCCTCAGGACATGGCACTCGTTTCAAGTGGGGACCAAATGGAGGTGGCACCAGGCTGTCACTGCTCTCTAGTTAATTAGAAGACATTGCTGATCTGACTCGGAGAGGCCAGTCGGAAATCACAGTCAATTACATCCAGGTTATAACATGAGTTTGGCACTGCTAGTCAGCTTGTCACAGCTTATCTGATGCTGACCATAATGGCTTCATACTGAGCATTTGCAGCAAATGATCACAGCTGTACCCACTCCTGGATGATAGCACAGAGTTTTGTTTTTATTTTGCTTAAAGATGCAAAAAAAAGTCCACACGTGGCATTGTAGCATTTTTTGCTAACAGAAAAATTTTGAGTGACAGCGAAAAATTGTCAGTTTTCAGACCACTTTGGGATTAGTGATCTGATACAACAATGAATAAGTGATTCTTAAAAAAAACATGACAGATACAGTTTCTACCAATAAAAGAAAAAAAAATTAAATCCAATTGTACCACTTAGCCCTCCCCCTTCGTCTTACCCCTTCCTCTTGACCCTCTTTTTTGAGGTCCAAGAGGAAGAAGTGAAAACATGCCCATAAAAACACAAGACGCCACTCGATTCCTGCTTCGTCATCACCCAAAGCTGCTTGCTAGCTGTGTTGTAGGCAGATAGGGTAATGGCTGTAGCGATAGCTGCGAAACCTAGCAAAACAAGCAATATTAAAATATGACCAACAATTCAAAACATGATTGAGATTTACTTAACAAATGAATAATTACCTCCACCAAGGAGGTTATGTTTTCGGGAGAGTTTGTTTGTTTGTCTGTCTGTCCGTCTGTGAACTAAATAACTCAAAAAGTATTGGATGGATTTTGATGAAATTTTCAGGAAATGTTCAGAAGGGTAAAAGGAAGAACTGATTCGATTTTGGTGCTGATCCGGATCAGCATCTGGCCGCCATGACGAAAAATGTGATTTTGGTGAATAACTACTGAACTAAAATAAATATCATTATGAATCCAATCGCTAATGGTATGTTTTCATGGTCAAGGAATCTAAATATTTCAATGAAATAATGGTAGTACTAATATTTATGGTGAAAATCACAATATGGGTGAGGACTGTGGCGCTGGCGGAGGTCTGTGCTCTCCGAGTGCTTTTCTAGTTATATTCATGCGCTTCCTCTTTCTCCACTCTGCAATATTGTCTCAAGCTCTACTATTGTCAACATATTCTCAGTGCTTGAAATCACCTGAATTAGGGCGCAGTTGCTCAGTTAAGTGCATAACAATGTTATATATTGATACAAAACACTACTACCATACATTTAAAGAGCTCATATTATACTTTTTTGAGTTTTATATGTCCGAGGGATACCATCAATATTTGTAAAAGGGGCAGTTTTTAAAATAATAGAAATAAGACAAAAAATGATAATTTAACATATTTTTTTGTTAACTGTTTGGATTTTTAACTTGTATCTACCATTTCTTTGACTGTAAAAGTGTGATCAGTCCTCAACTCCCACTGTGAAGCCAGCCACATGGTGCAATTAAGACATCTTGCGTACCTTTTTCTGAGACTGTCCTGTTTTACGTTGCTGGGATTAACTTCAATACATCTGTTTTCATGTTTGTGTAGTTGACAAATAATATTTGACTCAGCTCAATTTAGGCTTTAACATCAATAACTCGACTCTACTGGATCTGTGCCCATTAATTCAAAAATACTCAAAATATTAACAGGCCCAAAATATTATTTAATGTAATTAGTATCTGTCCCTTGAATCGATGTTGAGAAAAAAAAACTCTTAACCAAATGTTGTTGATGACCTCTGCCATAGACTTTCATATCTAATACAGCAATAATCACATTTTTAAGTTAATATCTGTTAATAGCTTTAGTGTGCAAGGAGTAGTGCTGTGTTACTTGAGATGGGTCTTGGTCTCAAGACTGGTCTTGAGACCACATTTTGAAGGTCTTGGTCTTGTCTCGGACTCGAGAACATTTATACTCAGGCGTGTCTCTGTCTCATACTGGCCGGACTTGGGATTTTCTGTCAAGACCGATCAAGACCGGCACTGATCTGCTGTTCTTCAACTTCATTAATGTTAATAAGGAGGAACACTTGGTAAAACAGCAACAAGCTTCAATTCATGTGTTATTTCCCCCTGTGATGACTTTCTGATAGACACCCTCTTAACTGCTCAACCTTGTCATGGTTTTTAAAATAGATTTTGATGGTCTTGGTCTTGTCTAGGTCTCAACTTGGTCTCGACTCCCAAAAGTCTTGGTCTTGTTTTGGTCTCAGTGCATTCTGGTCTTGGGCAAGTCTTGGTCTTGGATAGTGTGGTCTTGAGCACAACACTAGCCAACAGTACTGTGCATCTCTTGTTGAGGGCAACACCATGTTTTCTTACACTTGGCTTTACGACTTAAATTACTAAAATATTCAAAGAGGCAAGTTTTGACTCATTACTTAGCAAAAATGATTTCAACTTTTTCCACTTTTAGTGACCCCTCAGAAGCCCCCAAGGGTCCTGAACAGAGCAAAATCATTTCTCTGCTCCATCAGACGCAAGCGTATTTTTCTGTTTAGTACAAGAAATGCCAGAAGAACAAACAATGCATGAACTGAAAGGAAAAATTGAGACTTTCGAGATGCTTTTACTTTTGTTTTTACGTTGATGTGAAAACGTGCATGAAGTCTCACATTCTGCCCCTTTCAACAAGTTCAGGGAAAATGTTTTTTCTCTGTATGCAGAATCTTTCAACAGCACCATCCCCAGCAGAGCACTCAGAGCCTGATCCCCATCTGAAAACACAAAGGAAAATATCTGTCAAGTCTTGAAAGAAATTGTGTACCTGCATTTGAAAATCCATTAGGCAAGGCGTGGAAGCCGCAGTATCCATGAGCAGTGGAAACAGATGAAAGGGATGACGCATTCACTGGTGCCGTCATGTGTTTGAAGATGGAATATGGTCTCTAACTCGATCACATGGGTCAAAATCAGAAAACTTTAAAGACACATGATGGAGTTTCTGTGTGGGCATTCAGAGGCGGTAGATAAACACAGAAACATACCTGTGACACTCAATAGCTCAGACTTATAGATGTTCAATTCCAAAAAGCTACAGCAAAGCGGCCAAATCACCACTTGTGGGCAGGAAAGGAAGTGGGGGAGGGCACGAGGGGTAATCAAACGAGAGAGCACTTGAAGAGAAAAAGGCAGGCTGTTGTTCTAGTGCGGCTGTCTCCATCCTCCATAAAGTGAAGTCTGGTTCCTCCCTCTCCATCATCTTTGCTACGTTCTTCAATCTCCCATCTTTTTTGCAAACCCAATTATATCAACACCGCTCTAATACTACCTCAGACTGAAAGAAAAGTGCTCATTGTTTTCCTGGACTGCATTTGCTGCTCTTCCTGTCTCTGCCTGTTTTCCCCTTTTTTCATTCTGTCCAAAACAAAACAAAACAAAGAAAAAAATAGACATGAAGCACCCCGCTTTCTACCATTTGCTATGGCTGATGAGGGCCTTGTATGTTTGAGATCACTCCACTTAATACCCATAAGAAGGACAGGAAATTCAGAGATACTGGGTTTTTAAGTTGGTCTCATCTGGTGTTATACTCCTCTCTAAACCACTTGAGGCTAAATGAAATCAGTCAGGGAAAGATAAGTGAGGCTTGCAAATGACCAGAGATGGGAAAGATCATAGACCCTGCATTCACCTTGCAGCAGTTAGAATGAAGGAAATAGGACTGAATGGGTTTTGTCAATTACCATCATAGGCCTGCAAATATATGCTTCCCCCTTTTCTCTTAAAGTTGTGCCTACTTTTATATATTTTCCATCCTTTTGATGGGAGAAGCACAAACCTGGGTAATTGAAATCATGTCCTTTGGAAGGTAGTATGATATTTTTATGCATTTGATATTAAGTGACAGGGATTTTAAGCATAAAGAAAACGCACAAGTGGGCACCTATTCTGTGGTAATACTTCTGTTTGATTTCCCTAATCTAGTTGCATCTCTTTCATTTTCTGCTTGCTATGACCAAATACAACTTATTTTCTTACTTTCATTCACTAAATATAACAGTCATTTGTTCACATTGTAGTTAAGGGTGCAGCCCTATACAAGCAGACTTTAGAGGGTGTGTTTGATATACAATACAAGACTTATGCTATAACCCAATTTTACTAAACATGAACATTTTTCTTTCTTTATCAATAAACTCTCCCTCTGCATCAACACACAACTGCATTCAGGTATTTCGCTGAGCAGAGCAGTGCAGAAGGTCTTTTTCAGGCAGTTGTCTCAGAACCTCTGCCATTCTTTTCTTAACTTTACACACAGACTCAAAATGAGTACAAATTTGATCAAGGGAAAGAGGAAAACCTCACATGGTCCTGGATCAGTTGAATAGGGAGGGGCAATCAATTCCACATTGCCAAGTAATTTCCTAAAGCATAACACAATCACCAGAGCCACTGATAAAAGGCAGGATCGCCCCATTCAGTCATGTTGTTCATGCCAGAGTCTGACCAATCGAATGCATACTTTGGTTGTAACAAGTGGTTATAGGTACTGTTAGTGCACAATGTCATCCAAGCAATATCGGTGTTAGTCCACAATTGCCTAAAAAGGAGATTATTATCAGCAGATCTGAAAAATTTGCTGATATTTATCACTGATATATGCTGTTAAAATTGCCATAAATAGCACATTTGCTGTAAAATTGGCAGAATGGACCATAATGGTGTACCTCATCATCACTGAATGTCTGCTTCTGTAGATTGAAAGTGCAATTTATTATTAAAAAAATGTTTTCTCATGCTCCACATCTGTTTCTAACACAAATAGATGTGCACCTTAAAAGAAACTGGTTATGTTTAATAAATTGGAGGCTTTGAACTCTTGAAACCATAATGGTAGCCATTGTGGTGATGAGTTTTGAAATACACTATATTGCCAAAAGTATTTGTTCACCTGCCTTGATTTGCATATAAACTTAAGTGACATCCCATTGCTAATCCGTTGGGTTCAAAATGACGTCGGCCCACCCTTTGCAGCTATATTGTGTCGAATAATAACATGAAAACTTTTAATTTTTTGTGGGGTAGTAGTTCAAGCAGACTGTGTTTGTCTAGTGATGTGACTTAGATGAAGATCAGAACATATTTTATGACCAATTTATGCAGAAATCCAAGTAATCCCAAAGGGTTCACATACTTTTCATGCAACTGTAATAGCTTCAACTCTTCTGGGAAGGCTGTCCACAAGGCTTAGGAGTGTTTATGGGAATTTTTGACCATTCTTACAGAAGTGCATTTGTGAGGTCACACACTGATGTTGGATGAGAAGGCCTGGCTCTCAGTCTCCGCTCCATATCATTCCAAAGGTTTTCTATTGGGTTGAAGTCAGGACTCTGTGCAGGCCAGTCAAGTTCATCCACACCAGAGTCTGTCATCCATGTCTTTATGGACCTGCTTTGTGCACTGGTGCACAGTCATGTTGGAAGAGGAAGGGGCCAGCTCCAAACTGTTCCCACAAAGTTGAGAGCGTGGAATTGTCCAAAATGTCTTGGTATGCTGAAGCATTCAGAGTTCCTTTCAGTGGAACTAAGGGGCCAAGCCCGGCTCCTGAAAAACACCCCCACACCATAATCCCCCCTCCAACAAACTTTACACTTGGCACAATGCAGTCCGACAAGTATCGTTCTCCTGGCAACCGTCAAACCCAGACTCGTCCATCAGATTGTCAAAAGAAGAAGCATGATTCATCTCTCCAGAGAACGCATCTCCACTGCTCTAGAGTCCAGTGGCAGCGTGCTTTATGCCACTGCATCTGACGCTTTGCATTGCACTTGGTGATGTATGGCTTGGATGCAGCTGCTCGGCCATGGAAACCCAATCCATGAAGCTCTCTGCGTTTTGTTCTTGAGCTAATATGATCTGTAGTGATTGACTACTGCTGAAAGTTGGCAACCTCTTTGCACCATGTGCCTCAGCATCTGCTGACACCACTTCATCAGTTTACTTGGCCAACCACTTTGTGGCTTAGTTACTGTCGTTCCCAAACACTTCCACGTTCTTATAATACAGCTGACAGTTGACTGTGGAATATTTAGGAGCGAGGAGATTTCACTACTGGATTTGTTGTTCCTGAGAGCGACCCATTTTTTCACAAATGTTTGTAGAAGGGTCAATGACGAATTGAGGGTCTAAAAATGTATCTTTAAAAAGTTTTTTCAAAATGGATGTAATGCATATTTTTGAGTCAAGGACAAAGTGCTTTAACAGATTTCAGCCGTTAACTAACATTTTTTATGTTTTAAATTACTTTTTTGAAGTATTTTTAGCTCTACAACCCCAGAAAATGTCAGGTGGCACAACCAATAATATGTAAGTATTTATATATATTTCTGTTAATTTTTCTAAGCGACATTTTGGGCAAGTATTCCTTAAGTGTCTGTGGTGACTCATACATTATTAATTTGTGGGTACATTTTTTTATCTACAATAATTCAAGCGTGTTACATTCTAGAGTCCAGATATTAAGCATTTTTGTCATTTGATTTTGTATTTTAAGACAAAAAAATTGAATAAAAATTTTGCAAATAAATGAATTCAATAAAATAGCTATTCTCATCCAACTTATCTACTTTTGTTCACTTTTGTTTGTTATTTGATGGTTTAAATTAATATTTTACCCGGTCGCACCAACTGACGAGGAACAGTTGTGCCACCTGACGGCATTAGAAATGACAGAAAACATGGTGTAGAAGATGGGTCTGATCTACAGGAAATGTTTGGATGAGGTTATTGCTGCCATAGTAGGGTCAACCAGTTACTAAACCCAAAGGTTCACATACTTTTTCCACCCTGCACTGTGACTGTTTACTTATTGTGTTGTATAAAACGAAAAAATGAAAACATATTATTTTTTGTGCGATATTAGTTTAAGCAGACTGTGTTTGTCTAGTGATGTGACTTAGATTAAGATCAGAACATATTTTCTGACCAATTTAAGCAGATATCCAAGTAATCCCAAAGGTCTTATATATTTTTTCATGCAACTGTATTAATTAAAGATAAATCAATGATGAAAAAAAATTACCTTTGTAAGTGATTAGTTAATTTAATATTTACTAGGATAAAAATCGAATACCAATTACAGTTTAAAATCGTTAACAGCTCCATAAAATAATCAATATCAAGAGTCTTTTTGTTAATCAATTCCCTTATCAATTCCTCCCACTGACAGGGTTCAGAAGTGTCAGAATTGTGGCTTAATCTTTTACAAAAGGCGCCTACTGCACAACCTTAAGGGAGTGGAAATACCAGCAACTTGCAGAACAAGTTATCTATGCTGTGACATGTGTTTGACATTGTTGACACTGAAAATCTACAGGCCAACACTTGCTCACAGGAAAAATCTGCAGGAATCAATCAGGGAATAATTGAAGAATTGATCGATTCGCAGGAACCTTAATAGCATTGGTATTAGGGCCCGACCGATATTAATTTTTTTGGGCCGATGCCAAAACGATATTTGTCATTAAAAAAATACTGATTATTTGTTAAACTTTACACCACAAAGGAAATTTGAGGTACAAAAACATGCAAAAATGCATTCTCTTGGGAAACTCCTTGGAAATTAATTATATCACATTAAAAAAGAGTCATTCTGTATCTTGTACTTTGTTGATTAAAATTAGAGGAAGATTATAGTAAAGATAGAATAACTTTTCAAAAAGTTGTTAACAGGAAAAAAACAACTTAAGGTAACATTCTTTTTATAGTCCTCTTTTATTTTTATTCTCTGCAGCTATGAAGTACAATATAAAAGAGTGTGTTAAACTGAGGCAAATTCCTGCTAAATAAAGCAAATTACCTTTATAAAAATGTAAATATATAGATTATTTATGAAGTCTTTGTCACATCTGCCTTTCAGTCCACATTAGTTTATCAGAAGCAGCTTTTAGTTCAGGTAGAACCACTTTATTATTTTAAATATGAGGTAATGTGCGTGAGGAAATCCAAATATTTTGTGGGACACTGCACCTATTTCACAAACTTATTTAAACAGCCTGATTAAAGTCCCCAGCTACGCTGAAGCCTCCCCTGAATGAGTCTGCTGATGATCACGTAGCCTCCGAGGAGCTGTGCTAACGCCACCTATTTTCCATCTAAAACATTCACATCAGACACTTCATTAGCTTAGTGTCTGTGTTGGGAACAAGCAAATAAAGCCAGATTTCCATAATCACAATAAAACAGTCATGGCTAAACTGATCCCGTGCCACCAGAAGGTCCAATTCATCAGTATTGAGAATGACAGAGGTGGCATCGGTCAGAAGACTGTTCGGCGGTGCCCGGTCTGTCTGTGAGGTAGGGCTGGGCGATTATGGTAAAAATAAGAATCCTGATTATTTTAATTGATATTGAAATCACAATTAATATACACGATTATTCACTTATCTAAAACCTTCAGTATTGATTTAACACAGCTTTAAAGAATCAGTGAGTGGCACATACAGTATCATTGATCCACATAAGTCACACACACTTGCTGTGGCTGCACGTGGAACACAGAAAAGCTTTGAAGTGCAGGAACTTGCATACAAGGCACTCCACACTGTGTGGCATATTAATATTTTTCTTCGATTATAATGTTTTTATGATTGTCAGATGGCAAAATTGAAATCACGATCAAAATCCGATTAATTGTTCAGCCCTACTGTGAGGCTGATCCAAGCCAAACTAGCAGAGGGCCTGATGTTCCCTCTGTGTCCAGCAGCGAGTCATTATGCACAGCGTAAAGTTGCTTTTCATGACGGACCTTCAGTCTTAAATGAACAACTCTGTGTGAGTGTAGGCGAGTCATTCACACACAAAGCATTAACAGAGAGGTAAGAAGAGCCGCCACCAACGCTGGCCGCCATCTTCCACGCTATTATTCTATGCTGCTTGGACACCTAACAGTGTTTACTGTTTGAGAAATTAAAAATATATCGCGTTAGATCGGCAAAACTCTGGCCGATGTTGAATACTTTGAAAAGGGCTATAATCAGCCGATAATTGGTATAAATAAAATTTTCTCAATACGAAATCACAATTACAATAAAAAACTTTAAATTATGACATTTTAACTAAAAATTAGAAGAAAAAAAAATAGAAATGTAACTGATAATGACTCTAGCACCACTACTTATCTCTTATAGTGACATTCCCTGCAGTTGTGCCACTGACCCACCGGTTGCGCCGCCTGACATTACAACTTATTTTCAGTTTAAACAGGCATCTGCTTGGACAACTGTATAAGCATTAACCTTTTTCATAAAATAACTATGTATCATTTTAGATAAAATTTGTTATTTTAAGTTAAAATGATATTTCAATAGTATTACATTGGTTGTACCACCTGACATGAAAATTGTATAAGCCTACCGATGAACTAAAAATATGAATTTTTATCAGTATTTGAGAGAGATCTACAAAACTTTTCACTTGGTCTCAGATGTCAGTTGGGGTCCTCTAGATGATACAATATCCTTTTTACTGTTATCTTGTTTTCACTTCCAAATTAAAGTCCTATGTTACAGTTGCGCCCTCCTGATATTTAGCAAACTGCAAATTGACGGACAAAAGTTTTTGAGCTGCCTCAAGAGATTAAAAACTGTTTTATTTGCAAGAAGTGTTTTAATTGAAATGTTTCAAAAATGAAATAATGCCACAGTATACATTTTTTAAATTTAGTATCACTGACATACTAATTTTATAGTTTAATTAGTGTGTTCATTTGCTCGGACGGTTGTGCCACCTGACATTTTGGGGGTTTGAGGTGCTCCAAAAGAAAAAAAAAGTATTGTATGAGTGTGCTGGAGATATATAAACATGAAATAGATTTTGTACTTTAAAGTAATACATGTAGTGAATTGCTTAATTTATTCTGTAAGGAAATGTTGTACTCGGACACAAAAATATGCATGTCATGTCATTGACCCAGAAGCAGTCTGCATGCCTAGGTGCTTGATTTTATTCACCTGTGGGTATGGAAGTGACTGGAACACCTGATTCTGATTATTTGGATGAGTGAGCAAATACTTTTGGCAATATAATGTATATGCATTTGGGTTATAGGCAAAAATCATCACGCTTTCCTGCTACCTTACCATCACCTCAAATAACTCAGGCCATTTTCCTTTGACCTCTGACATTAAACACTGCGGCTCACTGGGTTTACTTTCCTTTTCAGGCTTTTCTTTATAAACCCTTGGGATGTCTGTGCAATGAAAACCCGGTAGATCAGCAGTGTCTGAAGTAGTCACACCAGAACATCTGGTACCAACAACCATGCCACATTCAAAGTACATGATGAATTCTCTTCTTCTTTATTCTGACGGAACTGTTGGGACTTCAGCAGGTTGTCTTGATCATGTCTACATGTACTGAAATGCTGCCATATGATTGACTGATGGACCACTTGTGTTAACAAGCAGTTCTACTGGTGTTTAATGAGGTGGTTGGTGAGTGTATGTGGTATTTCATGAGAGTAAGACGGTTTATTTGGAACCCTTTAAGCATTCACCTGACTGTTATTAATTATACAAGCTTGGTCATATGAAGCATCTGGATTTGTTTACATCATTTTTAGTCCATAAAAATACACAAACAGAGCCAAGTTTTTCCTCTTGCTAAATGCTATCATTTTAATGTCCTTCTTCTGTGGTTGATTGGTCTGCAGGATGGTCTGCTGGCAAAGTAAACAAACACTCACAAACAACTGCATGTGCATGCTCAAATCAAACTGACCAGGCAATCTTCTACTCAACCAGCATGCACAATATTTACAGTTACTCCAATCATTTCCATCACAGACTTAAACATTAGTTATTACATCCATGCTTTGAGTATTTGATTGCAGATGTCATGTCTCTTTCTGTTTGTAATCCGTATATCCTGTTGTAATTACACCAGACCAGAAACTAAGAACATCAGAGGAGAAATTGTACCCATAAATATATTATGAAAGATGCACGATAAGGCTTAAAATAACATTAAAAAATAATATTTATGGACATATTTAGGCCACATTAACTGCCAACACAGCACTCTCCAATGTAAATGCACATTAGCATATATTATGACTTGGTGAGCTATGCAAATAAGCTGCCTTAATTAGGGATAAAACATAATCTTTCCCCTCTCGAGGAAGTTTTCTCCTGGCAAGTGGAGCACTTGGCTGTCAACAGGGAATTAACTAAACAAAAGCTCAGTGGAAAAGCACAAGTTTTCCCCATCTGACTAATTCCTAGTGTTTTCTCAGCAAATGGTGTCATGATTAGTGCCTCACTCAGTGGTCTCAAAGCTCCTCAGCTGTGGACTCAGGCTTTAAACAGCTTCAAACCCCGACTGAAACACTAAATGTGATTGGACATTTCTGGGTTGGCTAGATGGCATGTTGGATTAGCTGCTGTATTAATTATGCTCTTAGACAATCAACAGCTAAGACTAAGGCTCCGCTTTGATTCTGAGCTTCGTTTCTGCACTGCAGAGTGTAAGTCCTACATGAATATGTGCTGAGGAAAAGCAAGAGTGTTTTTTTTAATATATATTACATCTTTTGCATCCCAAAGAGACATGTATAGGTTGTTAATTGGGTGATATGGCTTTATATAATGTTAAGACTTTGCTGTAAAATCAGTACACATCAACTACATAGTTCTCTTTCTTTTACAAGTTACAGATGGTGGACCTAATGTCTGATTGAAAGTCACTCAGTGTTTGGAAGGGTGGCATATCTACAAATAAACACATTTAATGTCAATTAATTGTGAGATTCACACTGAAATATGAAAGCATTGACCCATTTTGCATACAATATCAGCTAACTTTGTGCAGTTGCTATTCTAACACCACAAAATTATGACCATTTTTTTCTTTTAAACTCACAATATTTACCGTATAATTTTCAGTTTTATGATTATTTGTTGAACAAATAGGTCAGAAGATGGCTTAAAAATAAGAAAAAATACAACCATACAATTCAGTTAAATTTTTTTTATTTTTATGCTCTACTTAAAGAAAACAATACCTGTATATGATGGATATCAAGATATTGCTGTTTGATTGGTGTATCACCCTTTTGTAATGTGTTTTTTAAGGACTCCTCACCTTGCTTTGACAGAAAACGGGTAATATTTTGGTAATATTGCTTCAAAAAGTAACTTGCTTTATAATAGGAAAACTGCCTTTTGAAAAAAATACCCGTTTCTTTCATTGATGTATTATAAGAACTGGATAGCGTGGCTCCGCCCTCCACCATGTAACAGATTTGAAGCCAAAATATCCCTCGTCAGGGCGCCGCCATTGTGCAACCAGTAGAGAATTTGGGCCATAATCCGGACGCAGCTGTCGTAAACGGTCGCAACACTCCACAGCATACGCCGTACACAATCATTGTGAAGCTGCCGTAAACCGCGGTCATTTTTAAACTCTAATAACTAATAAAAAAGAAACTTTTCAGAAAAAAGAGGACTTGGAAAACACGCAGCCCAATAATACTTTAATGTCACCACAGCATACGGATGGGAGAAATATTTCTACGAGGTGTAATAATTTTTTGAAGTTTCACTACGGCCCGTCCAGATGAATGGGGGAGACGGATTTTTGACCTATACTGCAGCCAGTCACCAGGGGGAGCAGTTTTCGTGGCGGCTTCAATTTTAGCCCAGCATCATGGCGTCCATGTTTTTTACAGTCTATGGTTTCTTTGCTGCCTTGCATACTATGAATCAGAGTTCTGCACTGGGTCAGGCAGGTTGCAGGTGCACAGCTGTGGCTGCAGGACCTGTGTGGATAAATTTAAAAGAAATAGGTGGTTTAATTTAAACCTTCATGCGCAGGATCAGCTGAAAAAACACAATTTACATGGGTATTTTAAGCATCTAAATATCCTGTAACCCTTCTTTTGAAGCTCCAGTGCTCATCACGCTGCCATCTGATCGCACGCGCATGTCTCCCAGCCTCCAACCATCAACTTAGCGTTCCTATTCTCCTGGATTGAATCTAATTGTAAACATTGTGAGCCCTGTGGAAATCTTGTTTTTGAAATCTAATGCTGTGTAATACTGCATCAGTGAAGGATATTTAATTGTATAAAATCATGTTGTCAACTTTAGGAAAGACAAAATCTCTAATTTTCAATGTTTGTCTGAAACATTTAATAAGGCTTTTTGTTCAATGAAATAATACAGATTTCTTAGTAGGTCTAAATTATCATGCTTTATTAAATGCAATTTGCTTGCAAATTTAAGAATGGCTCACAAATAAATGGCTCACTCACAACTGTGAAACAGCTCTTATTGTTAAAAGAGCTAGTCAAAAACCTTGACTTGTTCAAAAATGTGACATCTCTACTGACAAACATGGTGGAAGTAGGTCAACAAAACCAAACAGCGTTGGAGGAGAAGATAATATGAAGAAAGAAGAAGATAACATAGCATAAAGGGGTAAAAGCATTGAGCACAGGACTGTTTTTAGTTGCTGAAGAGTATATCTGATGACTGTAGGCAAAAGCAGCCTAGCTATACCCATTGACTCCCAGTGTTTGAGCTAAAGCTAACTAGTGGTGGGTGAGCTTTGTCTGTTTCTTCCTTGTTACTAGACACACAGACAGGAGATGGTGTCTGCCCGTTGTCATGGAGTCAACCTTGGACCTTGTACCACAACAGTCAGCGTATCATGAAATATTAGGAATTGCAATAAAATAAAATTAGGATTTAAGTGTTGTGATATAATCATATAATGGGCCACTCGTGATTCTCACCCTTAGCTCATATGCACTTTTTATCCTTTGTTAAATTGTATTTCAATGTTATAGTATACTTATTGTTTTTTTCATGCAAGGAAGCCAGCAATATAAAATTATCAGCTTGCTCCTTTGTCTACAGAACAACCACAACTACCTTTACAGAAGGCAATATCGCCAATTCCCTAAAAATAATGCCATAGAAACATTTTTCTAAGTTTGTGAATTAAGTAATTAGAAATATTTATGTTGTTAAAGGTGCTATGAGGAGAATCTATTTGCAGCGACATAAAGACTCTGCTACCCATGAGCACGCGCTGCAATTGTTGTAATGCTGCGTTCCAGTAATCTCGGAACTGGGAGTGACATCATCTCTGACTTATCGGCGTTCCAGTTGAAGTCGGAAAAAAACATGCCGATCTACCAGGCTATTGTTAGCTGTTGTTAGCACGCCCTGCGTTGTTGTTCACAAAAATCACATGAAGAATGTGATTATCACTATGGCAGTAAATATAAGTCTAACAATACTATGTACACAGCTGATCTAGAGCGACACACCGCAGTCAGAAGTGCAAATAAATTGATTATTACAGGAGCTAAATAACTGTTCACACTGGGGGCATCCATCTTCGATTGTCAACTCAGAGGTGGCAAGGTTTCACCGAGTTCCTAGTAGGAAATTCCGACTTCGGGGGACGTCCCAGTTGCAGTTTCCTACTCAGAACCCGGAAATTCCTCCTTTTGACTACAACTGGAACGCACCAAAAGACGTGACCCAGGCCAAAGTGTGTGTTTGTTGTGATAAATGCAGTTTGGACCTTCCTCAGAACTCTGCTTTGCTTTACAACTTCTTTTTTCAACAACTTACAGGATGCAAAGTGACCAGGTAATGTATCTCTTTCTAGTTACGTAGCGGTAGTTTTTGATGTGTGACAACAAGGAATTTTTAGAAAACTTAGTATCGTAGTTTTGTAGCCGGCTATATATCGCTAACAGCCCGGTGCTCTAAGACGTGTCCGAATAATATAAATTTGCTCTAGTTTTAATTGTCTTGTTCCCGAAGTTGAGTATCCAGTCCAGTCCAGTCCTATCCGACCTGACCAGAAGGCTAAGGAATAGCATTTATAGATAACGTATTTTGATGCTATAAAACTCATCTTAAAGTGTGTATTTGGATCAGGCACATATCTAAAAGTGAGACTTTTTTCGCAATTACTTAAAAACTCCTTACAGTCCCTTTAACTTGACATTTGATCAAACCATCTCAATAAAGTACTGACACTTTAAAGAACAAACTCAGTTCATGCTTCCCCATAAAATGGCTATAGCTTACCTTGTTTCCATGAAGTTTCTTCATTTTTTCTTCTCTTAGCCCTTGGTGAGAGCATTTCCTGGTTTGCTCACGTGGTCCTTATTGATTTTTCTATTTTTTTTTGATGCCACTGGCTACTGTGCATCACCTGGGAATAAGGAGTTGTGGGTTTGATTTCATGGAGTTATTATAGAGACACAGGGGGCTCGAGGTAGTTTAAGGAGCCTAAAGCATGCACACACAAACAAACAAACACACAAACACTCACACGCACACTTCCAGCCCCACCTCAGCTTGGTAGGGGCCGATTGTTTCAGATGATGGATGTCACACTCTCACCCGTCAACACAGTGCCCCTGCTGCTTTTAATTGCCCAATCAGAAAGCTGGAACATTTGTTATTGTGGGGCAGTTAGGGGCCAGATGGCAAACAGTGAACAAACACACACACTTACACTCAAACAGTTGCATACACACACCGCACCTTCCTTTCTTTAATCATCGTTTGATTGTGGGTGAACAATACCTTGAAGAACGCGAGTCGTCTGTACTTCCCGTATGCTGATGACAAGGCCTCGCAGTTGTCACAACACATTAAAACACTGTGACACCTGTAAGTGCGCACTCACTTCATAACCGTCCACTTTAATCTCTGCAACAACAATCAGCATTTAGCAATGAAACGGAACAGCAGGGTTGTTGTGCTGACATGAATTCGTGACAAAACACTGCATTTTTAGACAGATAAAAAAGGAAAATAAGTTTAAAGTCAAAGAAAATCTAATCAATTTTGCTTCAGCTTCACACATCCTCCCTCAGTGTTGACTCCGTCTTTGCCGTGCCGCAGATCTCTCTTTGGAAGTCAATAAACTCAACCAAAATCAAGTTTACACTGTCAAACTGTGAACTCAAATCAAAGCTTTAACATGTCATCTTGATGCAGAATCTGTAGAAAGATGTTTTTTGAAAAGATGTGGGACAGAAGGTCTCATCATATTAACTGGCACAGCAGACTGACGTAGGGTGTTGTTTCTTGTATGACCAGAAGGGGGCAGTGCGATACAAGAAAAAATAGAGTTTTCAGTTTTTGCTCCTCTCATTTTACTGTCACCTCTTCATATCACTTTGTTTCTCCACATTCAGCTCCATCTCTCCGTCCTCCCTCTTATGCATGTCTTTCTTCTTCTTCTTTTTGCACTAATACACACACATACATCAACACACACATAAAGCCACGCACGTACAAGTGCAAAGTAATCTCAAGTCTGATACACCCCGCTCAATTATGAGCTACAATGCGTGTAATTAGAAAAGAATAAAATGCATTTCAGCTTTCATTAATGAATTTCATTGATTGGCTCGTCTCTTTGTTCCTTGTTTTGATGAAGTTAACTTTGAGGGGGATAAACACAACACTTCCAGCGCACAATCAGACCAGCCGCGGATGTGCATGTGCAGTGTGTGCTTTCATGTGTGTGGCATCGACTTTGGATGTGTGTGTTGTCTTTGGCCGATTTGCAGTGGTGTGTCTTTTTAATCTGTCCAACTGGAGAAAATAGAAACAGGCCCCACCACAAAGCTCACAATCGCAACAGAGAGAGGGAGAGGGAATTAAAATCAGAAGAAAGAAGTAATAAATCATGGGACAAGATGGGGAGGGAAAAAAAAGCAAGAGACAGTGTTAAAAAAAGGAGCGAGCAGCGGAGAGACGGCTAGAATAGATGAGGTGAGGGGGAAAGACATAATTGGTACTGTGTTTGGGGACATCTTGCAGCAACACAGTAAAATAAACCGCAAAAATATGAGTTGGAATAAGGGCGATGGAACCAAATTGAGAGCACTTATGTTTATTTCTGGCTATACAGTGCAGAGTGTGTGGCAAGAAGAGCGTGTGCGCTTCAATGCCAGTGACCGGGCCTGGATGGACGGGCGCACTTAATGCCCACACCTTTTGTTTTCATGCATTTCATTGTATGTTTGCCACAAGCATGTGTGTCTGCCGCCCAAGCTTTCCTCTCAGTGTGTGTGTTTGTGGAACAGAGACTCTGTGTCAGCAGCGGTGTGCCCTCACTGAGCCTGTCTCTAATTACAGTCTAGGGTTTCAGCGTTTCAGCCCGTCCATCTCCCTGTTTAAACCGGGCTAAGGCAGCCAGGCCCCACTGAGCCAAGGTAAACCATACAGCTAATTAGACAGACCAGCTTCCATCTCTGTACCGACGGGAGGAGGCGGCTAGGTGGGTGGGTGGGGGTGCAAGTGGAGGGGGCTGGTTGAAGGAGGGGCGTGCGTGGAGAGAGGGAGACGTGGATGGAGGGAGGAAGTGAGGAAGAGAGAAGTTAAGGAAAGGAAGTAGGGAAGACAAGCTGGAGGAGGTAATATGAGGGGCTAGGGCTGGGTGAGATGGGGCGAAATTTGTATCCCATCATTTCTTCCGGTGATACACAGGTTTTATATGAGTGGAAGAACAGGGCTTTCCATAGAGACATGGAGTAGTCATCCAATGGGAGAAAGGAGGCAGCCTACATGTCCTGAGGTCTCCTCCATAAAACCAAACCTGAACACATGTGTAACAGACAGACCCTCACCATTTTTTAGAAGTGCTGAACCTTTGCATTGCCACAGATACAAATGTTAAAAGAATACTAGGACAGGATCACCAAAAAGATACAGAAATATTAATTGAGCTCTTATTAAAAGCTGTTTTTTAATCTTTTTTTTGCATTTAATACATGTTTGAATGACAAATTAAATTTTTTTTAACATTTTTTACAAACATGAATAAAGGAGGAAATCATGTTTTCATAAAATTATATGAAATTTGGCAAAAAAAAAAAAATCTGTGGAGAATTGATGGAAATGTGGAAATGAATACCCTAAACTAACAATGTATTCTTGGAGACTGAACTATAAATGAAAGATAATGTCAAGCTTTGAATAATATAATTTGTGTTCTTGTAGCTTGTATGTTTCAGAAAACAGCCATAAATTTTAAAACATATCTATACATGTCAGACGATTTAAGGGTTAGGCAAACACAAGAAAAGTACTGTAACTGGTTGTAATTGACTGAGTAGTTGGTTATTTGGCTGGCACCTGGTGTTTGTGGAAAGCCCTTGAAATACAACATGACTGTCAAAGAACTAGAATTTAAAAATGTAGGATTTAAGGAAAAATCAAACAGTTATCAAAACTTATGAGAAGCATGGCCTTGAAGATGTGATCAAAAATGTGTAAGAACAGTATTTGATGCAATAGCAAATCTCGCTGATTTCTATTCCTATCCAATGCCCTCCCTATCTTAAGGAGGCAACAACCCCCAAGTGAATTAATACATTAAAAAATCAAAGTGGATGGAACTGGAAAAGTCCCTTTCTATTTGTGAGTCTAACCCACTTTTTCAAAAGTTGTCTATAAATGTGTGCAATTAAGACAGTGTACATAACTTTCCCTGCAATTTTTGATGATTACAAAACAGAATTGGTTACCACTGAGTTAGGTACCTTTCTTCTCTCTCATTGTGGGATGAATTTCATTTTATTTCAGAAATTAGAAGGATCGAGCTTCTAAAGTCTCAAGCTGAAACATTTGTTCCTGGTCAAAAATGGATTGTAACAATCTTCTTGAGGAGAGGGAGGTGATAGTTTGGGACATGAATTTGTCATAACAGCAAAAGTTCCAGTGACATTCAAAGGATTTTTTCCAAAGTTCTTCATTCATCTTAAACAGTCGGTAAGCTTTTTATTAATTATAATAGTGAAATATATCTAATAGACATGTGCAGCTATTTATTATGTGTGTCAAGTTATCAATTCTCCTTGATGAAGTCAAATACATTAGACAATGACTTTCTATTGTAGTCAGTAAGCGTATCACTGGTAAGAATTCTTCCACAAAGACTGGGTTTGCCATCTTCTGGGTTTGCTCAAATCAATGAAATCAACATTGCTATTACAAATGATTTAAAGTTTGCAAGAACATGAGGCTCTTGTTTGACAGACGACATCACATCCCCTTGGTTTTAGCCACTAAAATTGGCTCCCTATTAGTTTTCGAATACATGGGTCTGGCTCAAGCATTTTCCATTAGAGCTCCTCGACACTGAAACAACCTGCCCAAGGAGATAAGGCATGCACAATCAGAGACATCCTTTAAATCACTTTTTAAACTCACTTGTGTTCTTTGGATTCTTATCTTATTAGCGTTTTATTTGATACCCTGAGTGTAATCTCTTTTCATGTCATTTTTTTTTTTTCACTAAATCCATTACTTATTTATTCAATGCTTGGGTTATACTTTGCTCTATGTAGTTTCTATGAGTTTGTCAAAGTACTTTATAGACCTACACTTTTAGAAAGGCTTTACAAAAAAGATATTATATTTGTGTCATTCTTAATATCAAATGAATTAATACCGCCCCCCCTAAAAAACTTGGAAATTTTGCTCTGATGCTCTGATGACTACTCTGACTGCACTGAATTTTTTTTGGACCGCCTTTAGCTTTGACTACAGCATAGATTCGCTGTGACATTGTTTCCATAAGCATCTACAATGTCACAAGATTCATTTTTATCCAGTGCTGCATTAATTATGCTATGTACAGTACACACTAGGCATGATGGGTGCATCACTTCACCTGCCTCTTTCCTTACCCTTTTGCGTTCATCACTCTGAAAGAGGGGAAAACTGGACTCATCGTGACCTTTTTCCAGTCCTCTAGAGTCCAATCTTTATGCTCCCTTGCAAACTGAAGCCTTTTTTCTGGTTGGCCTCACTGATTAGTGGTTTTCTTAAGGCTACACAGCTGTTTACTTCCAATCCCTTGAGTTCCCTTTGCATTGTGCATGTGGTAATGCTGTTACTTTAGCTAGTAAACATACTCCTGGGTTCTCCTGTTTTGATTCGATTTGATTTGGTGAAAGCTTGAAATGATCGCCGTTCATGATCATTCATGATCATTTTTTTCCAACCACATTTCTTTCAAAGAAGACGATGGTTCCCCACTATCCTCCCAGTATTTAATAATGCGTCAGGCAGTTCTTAACCCAATTTAAGTAGTTTCTTCATCTTTTTAGATGTTTTCTCTGCTTGATGCATGCCAATGATTTGACCCTTCTAAAACAGATTTTCCACGACCACAGGATGTTTCATTTACATGGTTGTTTAAGAAATGAGAAGCTACGCATTGCATCAACTGGGGTTAAATAACTTGTTGCCAGCTAAAAGAGAATCACCCGTGCTGTCATTATCCAATAGGAGGCTCAGACCTACAGTACAGGCCAAAAGCACGGACACACCTTCTCATTCGATGTGTTTTCTTTATTTTCATCACTATCTACATTGTAGACTCTCACTGAAGGTGTCAAAACTATGAATGAACACATGTGGAATTATGTACTTGATTAAAAAGTGTGAAATAAATGAAAACATGTCTTACATTCTAGTTTCTTCGAAGTGGTCTTTGCTCTGATTACTGCTTTACAGACTTTTGGCATTCTCTTTATGAGCTTCAAGAGATAGTCACCTGAAATGGTTATCACTTCTTAGATGTTCCTTTCAAGGGTTAATTAATGGAATTTCGTGCCTTTTTAATGGGGTTGGGACCATCATTACCTCAGCCAAGGAGGTTATGTTTTCGGGAGAGTTTGTTTGTCTGTCTGTCCATCCGTCTGTCAATCAATCAATCAATCAATCTTTATTTGTATAGCCCCAATTCATAACAAGTGTTATCTCAAGACACTTTACAATAGAGCAAGAACTCTTCATTTTGTGGATACACATATATGCATAGATACATATATACATATAAAGATACACACATACATATATATACAAATAGATACATCCAACACCCAACATGAATCCATATAGCCAATCATGAATCCCTCCATCTGTCCGTCTATGAACAAAATAACTCAAAAGTAATGGATGGATTTTGATGAAATTTTCAGGAAATGTTCAGCATGGGAAAAAAGAAGAACTGATTTAATTTAAGTGTTGATCCAGATCAGCGTCTGGCCACCATGATGAAAAATTGGATTTTCGTGAATAACTACTGAACAGAAGTGTTGTTCAGAAGTCAGGCTGATGCACAGCCAACAGCCCTATTAGACACTTTTAAAATTAATATTATTGCAAGAACCAATCAGCTAAGTTACGAGAAACAAGTGGCCATCATTACTTTAGTGGGAATCTACAATGAATTAGTGATAAAAAATAAAGAAAACGCATTGAATGAGAAGGTGTGTCCAAACTTTTGGCCTGTACTGTATTTGTAAGTTAAATCCAGGTGGCGACTTTTTTTTTTTTTTTTTTGGCCAGACAGGGTATATTGTTTGAGAGCCTGATTAGTGACCTTTACAATAAGATACAACTTATTACAGACAATTACTAGTATTTTGTTTGTTTGTTTGTTTAGTTGTGTTGCTCATTTCACATATCCACAATGCAGACAATGTGTGCCTTGTTGTAAAGGTGTCTAATCTGGCTCTCAGGTTATATCAATTACAATACCAACTGATATTATTACAGGGGAGAAGAAATCAACTTATTTCCCAACTTTTTAAGAAATGTATCTCACTAAAACCAATTCCCAGCCCCAAGAGAGAAGGAAAGAGCAAGGATGTTAGGATTACAGCAGGAAAACACCCTTTACACCCCCTTTTTTCAAAGCAAAAGCAAAGTATTAAAAGCAGGAGAGTAACGTTGTGATAATAGTAAGTCTTTGAGGCACAAAACAACCCGGACACACCATCAAACACTTCAGCTGACAACATCTCCTGCTAAGTTGTTCCTGTTTTATTTGCACATGCTCACTCCTGTATGTGAGCATGGGGGAGCTTGCAGGGGGGCCAGGCAGTTTTTGTGGCAATACAATGTTAGTGGAAAGGTGTTTTGACACCCTCCAGCGCGTTTTTGAACCCGTCTGTAATTTGCATATTGTAAACAAATGTAAACGGGGGGGAGAAGGTCATTGGTCAACCTGGGGCAAGCTAATCTGCATAATTGGCTCCGGTGGTTCAAATTATAGCCTGCTGCTGCTCTGCTGAGAGAGGGAAACAGAAGGGGGAGTAAAAGGGAGGGGTGCAATTATGGTCATATGCAGCCTATGAAAAAAAAATTGTCCTTTTTCCTTTTTTTTTCACCTTCTTTCTGCAGCCTTTGCCTCTCCCCCCTGGCTTATTCTGACCAATGGGAGCCCCCCATGCTGCCCGACAGCAATCAGAAATTTATCTCGCTCCACGACAGCTAAACCCCACCTCCCCCCCTCCACGTAGAGAGATGGAGAGGGAGGAAAGTGAGGGAGACAGGAAACGAATGAATGAAAGAGAAATGGAGAAAAGAAGAAGAAGAAGAAGAAGGGGAGAATGAAACAGAGGGGAGCGAAGGAGTGAGATGGCATCTGGACTCGCCAATCGGTGGTACAAAATGTGAGGAGGAGGGGGAGGCGCAGGGAAGGGCGAGGATGGGAGAATAAGGGCGAGAGGCAGACATTGGCTCTTGGAGAAGGAGCTAAAATGAGAAGAGGACGGAGAGAGCGGAGAAATGGAGGGGAAAATAAGATGCTACTGCAGTCAGAGATAGGGTGACAGATCTGTTCTCCCAGCACCAAACACCATTTTCTCCCGTCTGTCCTGTCCTGAGTGGAAAAAAAGCCACATTTGCAGATTCCCCCCCCTTATCACTGAAATACTAGAAATCATGTGTTTGTCTGTGTGTGTGTGTGTGTGCAGGCAGAGGTTGGATAAGGGCACAGTAAATAAATCATGGGGGGGCTCATTGGAAGAAGGTCACCGGCTGGACCTTGCCTGCGCACGAACACACACGCACGCGCACAAACATCCCCGCGTGCTGACAGGCCCCTGCCCCTCATTTCGGGGTGCTCTGGGTGATTCTCCCAGTGTAATGGCTTCTACCCCATTTCCAGTCTCCTGTCTGAAAGAAATCACACACAGACCCTCCAACAGTAGCTCACACACACTGACACACACACCTGGCCAGTCGGGCATTGGGGAGAGGGAACGGATGGAAACAGCCGGGTAAATACGTTCTTTTGTAGATATTTGGTGTTTGTCTGCGTCCGCATGCTGTATGTACCATAAAGCCTTATCTATTATTATTTTCTCTCTGTATTGTCCACAGTGTTGTATATTTCCAGACTTAGCCGTGTGCCTTTTGTTAGTTTCTGGTTGTAAACACGCTCTCATTCTTCTGTTTGTTTAAAGAGGCCCCATGCTCGAGTTTGGCCATCTTGAGTGCCGGTCTTGTTTCTTCCTAGTGTGCTGCTTTGTCATGGAAAGAGCCCTTGCAAGTGTGTGCATGCGCAGGTACGCTCGAGCCAGGCTGCAGTCAAAATTTAATGCACTGAACGCCGGGGTGAGCCGTTGCTGTCAATCGAGGTTGTTGCAGGAACAGTTAGATGGATTTTTCAGCAGTTACTTGTCACACGTAAGAGGCTGGATGTGAAAGTTGACACCTTGAGGGATTTAAAATGGCTGCGGTGACTTATTGAAAACTCACATGGTCCATTGAGTTGATTTATTCATGTATACTGGTCATGTCCTGTAAGCTATGGAGTTATTGTTCAACTTCTCCTGGAGCGAGGTGCTCGAATATCTTTGTTCTTTGTGGCAGCTTTGTAAAAAATTAGAAAAAGTTGTTCATAAAGTGCAAAATGATCAAACCAAAGGTGGCTTCTGGATGAATAATTCAAGGGCTGGCCGAGGCCTGCTTTAAAGAGTAAAAGCCTGGCTCCCAAAGTTGATTCAAAGCCCCCCTCAATAGTTAATAACTTGTTGACAATTGCCATGTTTTTATGAGTATAAATGTGAGGGTTAAAACAGAGAGCGAAAGAAAAGGAAGAGAAATGCCAGAAAGGAGCGACAGAGATGCATATGTCTGTCTGAATTTCTATCTGTCTGCAGAGGGCGGCGAGTGGGAGGGTCTATCAATCATCCCCAATCATTTATATTCAGCGGCTCATATCACTTCAGCACGATTGGGGGCTGCGAGAGACTCGGCTCATTTGCATAGGGGAGAGTAACTGTTGAAAAGCTGTCAGGGCAAACAAAATATATGGCTGTATTGATGTATACATTTGGTGTTTTTGTTCACTGCGAGGGGCTGAGGGTAAATGTGCGTATGCCGATTGCGTGTGTGGTGACAGATGCAATCTCAGAGCGGTGCATGAAAAAAGGCCTTTTTGACAACTCGTGCGTTGCTGCTGTTGCATTTCTTAGTTGCTTAACAGCCACTCTTCTTTATTGTGATGTTTGAATGGTTTGACTGAGGATGTTTGAGATTGGAAATATGCAGGAGGAAATAAAAAAACGGATTCAGTTGGAGTTTTTTAAAGCAAATCATCATTTTAAATTAGGAATTATTTTGAAAATAGCATCAAGGCAGGAATGACAACTTTGGAAGATTGATACAATTACAATTCTGACTTTACTGGCATCTTGAGATATTAAACAGTCAATCCACAAAATAGAGAGCACACTTAAAGACTGTCTAATTTGCACGTCTATAATTTACCTCAATATTCTACTTTTTATACTTTATTATTTGCAAAGTTGTACATAAGTTACTCATTTCTCATGCTTGTTTCTTGAAGTGTAAGTTATAATTTATGATTTAAATCTTACCTATCTTCTGTTGATGTCATGTGGAGTGCTCCTTGAAGTTTGAATCGTTCTTGGGATTTGTTACATCTCCATTGGTCCATCTATCAATGAAACAAAAGCAAAAGATTAATTTTTGACTTCCAAACTACTGTGGATAAGGTCTTGCATTTAGAGAGCAGAATTCTTTGCAATTTTATGGATGGACAGAATGAACTTTAGTTTACATAAATGATTAAACTGATGCAAGAACAACTTCAAATCTTATTCATAAACCACAAAGGCCAAAATAAATCACAGCACTGTATGATTTTTTTTAATTTGTTTATTTTTTGTTTGCGTAAAGCATGAGCAAGAAATAGCAGCTGATACAATTTCACTTGCAACAACATTGATCTGCTGTGTGGCAAAAAAAATACAGGATACACTCAAACCCCCTTTCACAAAAATGTGCAAAATATTCTTATTTTATTATATTAAAACAGCCACAAATTCCTTCAAAAAATACCACTGAACGCCATGCCAAACCAGACAACCAAACTGCAAGCTCACACATTTGACAAAAAGCAGAAAAAAAACTACTTTTGCGGTTTGATCCGGCGATCACATCTCATCCTTCCCTGCCATTTTTTTTCCCAAAAAAGTACACCGAATTTGATGTGTGTTATTTTTTCTGTCCATTATGCAGTTGTATTTCACTGCAAATTCAGAGTCCCTTCAAAATCACAAAGCTCAGGGTGTAATTCAGTAAGACCGAGTATCCATCACCTTGAGGGAAAAATGATGGAAGCGAATTTTGTTCTTCCTTTTTCAGTTTTTGCGACTTTTTTTCCTCATCTTTGACACATTACAACTAACATAGTCGCCACGGAGGTTATCCAGTTTGTAAAAACGCCTTCCCCAGTTTCTCCAAATCTCCTTGAAACCAGTGTAACAAAAAAATGTGGTCATGCTACACCTTTCCTCGTATCTTCATTTTATCCGCCCCTCACTCTCGGTCCTTCATTTCTGCCCATTTCTCTGACTCTCACAGTGTGCGACCTTGTGTTCCTTCTGTGTGAGTGTGTGGAAATTGGGCACACCTAACTACAGGGGCTTAAGTATAATCATGTATTTAGCTGCAGAAATGTACTGACGCACTGTTCCTCCCTGGAAAAAGAGAACTCCCAGCATTAATTCAGGGGATATTACTGTTGAGATCAATTTCCATGTTTCTGACAGTGATATTCATTCCCTCAGACCTGAGCAAATATTTATGTCTGGGTGAAAATAAGAGAGCAAATGACAGTATGAGGGAGGAAAAATCAATATGAAAATGACTTCATCCCAAACAGATGTGCCAATACCTTTAAATTACATAAATGCTCAAAACTTGATAGCAGAACTGTAAATTGAGGAGAAAAACTCAAAATAAATCTGATCTTTAAATGTAATAAATGTTAAAATTAATGACATTGTTGCTGAGTTAGACTTAAATCATTCATAACAGAATTCTTTGACAGAACTACAGTTTGAGGAAATATCAAGAACGTTATTCCAACATTCTAGAAAGGTGTAAAAGAAGCTCTCGAAACCTGAAGCAAATAACAAAAACTTGAAGACATTCCCTGCATGTATCGATAAATCCCTTAAAAAATAACAGTTCATGAAAACAAAATATAAAAATCAATTCATCATGACACCAGATACGATAATTACCTGTAAATGGAATGGGTGTTTATACCTTTTAACAACCATTTGCATTATAAAAGCATAGTCTAAATATTGTTTCTGTTTATATAGTTTGTATATGAGAAAATGAAAAATTTGAATGAAAATGATTCCCATATCACATCTAGATTTAACAATACCAGTTGACATTATACAAATTCAAACCTAATTACAAATATTAATTTTCGAAATTCATAGTGTAATTGTTGTCTGATCAATATTTTCATGACTGCATTACAGAATAAAGGGAAAAAATAAAAATGAAAATGTCTCCAAATTTGAGATGGCCTGTGAATATTATAAATGCTCATAACAAATACTGTATTTTTTAATTTTAGTGTAATTGTTGTCCTCATGTACATAGTATTTAATGAGGAAATAATAGTGTAAGGAAAAAAATAGTCAATATAATAATGACTTCATGAGACAAGATAGGCTTAAGAATAATTGATAAATGTTAGTTAATAAAAATGTTTAATTTTAATGTTAAACTGTAAATGTGGCCTTGATCTACATATTATTTTCATGTGAAAATTACAGTATGAGAGTAAAAAAAGTCAACATGCAAAAGAATTCATCAGAAAAGATAAATGTTAAAGAAAAAATATATAAATGTCCAAACCTAATGATAAATATAGCAAATTAAAGTGTTAAAGTGTAATTTGTGTCTGCATTTGCACAGCACTTTTTTTTTTCTTCGAACAGAATCTTTACAGAAAGAGTAATTTATTGTAAAGGTAACATCATGAGACCTGTGCACATTTATTTCTATATCTGAAAAATACAATTTCTCATCACTGACCACCAAAGAAAAACAACTGAAAAAACAAAAACATTTTTCTGCCCACTTGCATGCATCCCCTCAGATCTGTCTGAGAGGTAATCCCACCAATAGGGGCCAGTGTGTAACCAAGTATCAGGCCTCAGTGAGGCCGCTGTTCATTGGTGGAAGACAGAGACAGGCTGGGGGGAGCAGGTGGGGAGGACAGAGAGGGAGAGAGAGAGAGAGAGAGGGGGGACCTATTGTTGGAGGGGGTTATTGTGAAATAGGAAACAGCAAACAAGGCGGTCTTTAACTCTGCTTATAGAATATGTTAAAGTGATGTCTGTGATGCACCGCGTGAATTATTTGCCTTATCATAAAGTGCATTTATGACGCATGGCCATAAATATGCATCAGTACGAGTGTTTTCAAAATTGAACCTCTCCCCTCTCTTTTTCTCCTCTCCTCCCCTCTCCCCCTTACAGCCTCCCTCTTTCTTTTTGCATCGTGCTAACAACACAAAAACAACGTTTTTAAAATGCAACCCACCGGTGGATGTTTTGGAAACATTTCCTATTCCCTCCCCTCTTTTTAGTCATTGCTCCTCTCTCTCTGTCTCTCCCTCCCTCGCTCCTCTCTCCTGTCAAAGCTGCTTATTGTATTATAATATGGGACGATTTAAAAATGTTTTGAAGTCACAAAGTAATTAGAAAATTCCAGGAATTGGTGCGATTGTACTTTCTAATGGAGGTACTACAAGAACACACATTAACTGCTCTCTTGCTCACCCTCCCTCTCCCTCTCTCTCTCTCTCTCATCTTCATCATCAAAATCCTGTTTCTAATTTCTCTGGATTTCCTGCCAAGAGCAGCCCCAGCGATGACCCCCTTAACTCCGACATATAATGTTCTTAATATCCAGATTAAAATTTTTTCTTTAAGCCCTTTTCTACAACATGTGAAATTATTTCTGCAATCAACCACAAAGCCAACCCCGCCCACACCCTCTGTCCTTCCTTTCCCCCTCGATTATGGTCTGGCCTCAAACAAACACAAGTTCTTATGCAGATGCTCCGAATGCACACAGACACACACAACCACACACACATTCACCTCCCCCTGCTCTTGTCTCTTTGCAATTACTAAGTGAAAGACTGCAATAAAGGTGGCGCTGTACCAGGAGGGCAGTTAATGAAAGAAAGGATTATGGGTAAAGGCAGCATCAAGGGGAGATTAGGAAGGGACGACCAGGCTCGCTGAGACAAAAGATCCTACTGACAAGAGCTGCTTAGGGCACACATATCTCTAAACACACACACACAACACACTTTTTAAAATGTGCATTCAGATGTTGCATCCAAAGACAAAGCTGCAATGTATGGAAATGTACAAAGTATTGGAGCATGCCACACATGGCCTTGTGAGTGGTGGGTGAAAATAGGGGAGTTTCTGTCCAAACTTACCACCAAATGTGGCCAAATTTCACGTTGTTTGGCAAAAAAAAAAAGGCGACCAATGTTATGCAAGTTTATGAGGAGTCAACAGGTCGAGCAGTAAGTAGCACTACTGTTGAAAAAATAAGAAATGAAAAAACACAGCAAAGAAAAGGCCTCAAAGCTGCCCTGAATTATAGCCTTCGAAGCCAAATGAAACAAAAGACGACTATATCTGTGGGAAGGTAGTTTTTAACAACTTTCTCTGAACTGGCTCTTAGAACAATTCTTATAACAGTCCTGGCTGTTTATTTAAAAATATTTTATTTGTATGGAGACAGCAAAAGGAGTTTGGAGCAATTTTCTGCCTGTAGTTGTTTATTTCCTTCTCTGTACAAAATGTGGGCTGCAACCCTCCAAGTAAGCTCTGCACCTACTGCAGTCGGTCTTTGAGAGGACATGAGAATCCATGTGCATGTCCTTGAATTGATCATGAAATATGTGATTACATGCTTTTAATTTGCACATTTTAGGTTAAAATTGTGGTTAATATATTCATTTTTGATGACTGCTAAAGTGCTACTGTTGAAAAAAAAACATCTGTCCTCCTCAAAAAGAAGGAAAACGTTATCTGGTTGATTATTTCTCCCTTTGAACAACACCAATTGATATTGTATTTTATATCATTGGAAAGCCTGATTAGTACATCTTACACCGAGATATAACTTGTAATGGTTGTGCATTAATGGAATAAACAATGCAGCTAAATGTGCCCCCAAAAAAGTGCTAATATCCCTTCCCCCCCTGGACAAAATCCTACAGTCCCTTGGTGAAGCAAACATGAGGAAGTGGTCTTCTTCAGAGGTTGTCTTCCTGGGACGCTCACTTCATGGTCTGTCTTTGACTTCACCAGTCTCTCAGGCCTTGATCATAAGTTTGGAAATGATAACAGGGCTGACACCAAATCATGCAGCCACTCTGCATACTGGAACACCAGCTTTCAGTTTTAGGGAATTTTGATAGATTTTTTCTCTACCAACATGTTTAGCTGTGTTGCTAATTCCACAAATACACAATCCCTATCCTGCCCCTCTCTCTTTCCCACGTGAGTCTTCTCTGATTGGTTCACAAGTCTGTGGTAATTATTCAATTTAATTCTTTTCTGGTCTGCACTAGGTTGCTACATCAAGCCAAAACTACTGACAAAACTACATATATTAGCCGGTACTAGCGCCTTAAAGAAAGGAAAGGGGAGAAGTAAAGATGCCAATTACTTTTAGTCTTGTGGATAGAACTACTCTATCACACAAAAGAGACATGTTGAAAGCAGAAGCATTATATGTTCTCTTTATGTCAAAAAACTCCTGCAAGATTTAACTAGCATGTTAGCTTTTTATTAAAGATGTCTGACAAACAAAACCACAGTTTAACTGCCAATGAATCAGCAGGTGAAACTTTTTAAATATTTTATTTTCACCACTCACTTTCTAATTAAAAAAAAAAAAATCTCAACTTAGAATCATTAATATTCATCTCAAGAGTCTGCAGTGTCAAAATCTGTCAAAATATAGAAAATCCATTATCCTTATCACTTGTCCCGCTTGGGGTCAGCAGAAGTGCTCGAGTTCTGCTTGGGTGGAAGCAGGGGACAACTTGAATAAGTTGCCAGCCAATCACAGGGCTGACATGGAGAAACAAAACCATGAATGCCAAGACTTGGGGTCACGTTGTGTTTTGTTTTGTTTTATTGTGTTTTGATGGGTTCAGATTTGTGGATTAGTGCTATGCTACACCTAGGTTTGGGAAAGGCAAACAAATTTGACAACATTGGGTCCATGATTGGTCCATGGATCTGTCACTACCTTAAGTTCTTACTTCAGTCCACTTTCCTCCTCTTACCTCCCTTCCTTCACCCGTACATCCAACACAGCATTGTGTGGATTTGCTGTTCATCATGAGACTGGGATCCACATTCAAGATTTCCTGCTGCTTAACAGACGTTTTTTTCTTGCCACCATGATGGAGGGATTCATGATTGGCTATATGGATTCATGTTGGGTGTTGGATGTATATATTTGTATATATATATATATATATATATATATATACATATATATATATATATATAGAGAGAGAGAGAGATATATATATATATATGTGTGTGTGTATTTTCTATATGTATACATGTATCTATTCATATATGTGTATCCATAAAATGAAGTTTTTTATGCTCTATTGTAAAGTGTCTTAAGATAACACTTGAATAACACTAGATTGGCACTATACAAATAAAGATTGATTGATTAGTGTGCTACCTTTCCACTTCCATATGTCCATAAAAACTGTAACATGAAATCCCACTTATTTCTCTTTATTTGGTGGCTGAAATTGCTCTCTTACGGAAACTCCAGTTACACAAAGTGACACAGATCCAACAGTAAAGGAGTTAACTAAGATGTTGCCACATAATCCCACATCATAAAAGTTTGCGAGCACATAATAAAAACATGAAATCACAAAAGTTTGAGTTTTAGAATTTAGAAGACCCCCTACCCCCCTCAAATTCAGAGGGGGGCGTGATATAAACCATTAAAGGCTGAAAAAGCATGATTGTGGTGCAGCAGTCCTAACAGTAGTGAAGAAAGGGTTTACACAATTTCGTAACAGAAAAATGCAGAGAAAAGCAAAAGACCAAGGAGATGTTTCATTTTCAAAATATTCCGGCACTGTTGGCCTGGCAGTAAGTTTTTATTCTAAAATGGAGTTCGCTGTTCTCAAGGCTTGCAGCCCAGACTTGAATCCAACCTGTGGCTCCTTTCATTCTGTCATTTCTCACTCTATCTTTGGTTTCCCACTCCTTCTAATGTCTCATCTCTCCAAAGAGTTAATGCAGATCTTTAAGAAGCTTTAAAGGCATTCAATACATAAGGAAATATAACCAATCACACCGTTTGAGCCACGAGACGCTTAGACAGAGAGCATTCCAAAGATCTCCGTCTATATGCCAGCTCACCCATGGGAGCCTGTCAGTATGGGCTTAACCTTTGCTCTGTCCCAAGTGTTCCTCTCATTTACTGACTGTGAAGTAGTTTAGACATAGAGAGGATGGTCTACATTGACACTGAATTATGTCTGTTTTGTTCTTTTTTGGAGTAGAAAAACATCTTGTTGCTGCTACATTTATACATCTGTTTGATTATAGTGAAGCTTGATATATATGCAAGCATCCTCAAAATGCTTGGACACAGTTTATCGTGAAGCTTTACGATTCACAATGGCTCCAATGCAACACTGTACTCTACATAGGTGAGGCTGAGGTAGGAGTAGCCTACCTCTCTTATACATAAATAACTACCGTAATTTCTCAATTAAAGCACGCTCTCGATAATAACACATACCCTATATTTTCCCAATTTTGCCAGAAAACACTATGCTTGAATAAAAAACTTTAGTGAAAGTTTTAATCAATGAAATTTCAGTATTTTCATGACAAACACACAATTCTATTTCTCTCAAACGGATGTGGAAACACCTCGTTTCAGTCATGCCGAATTACCTGATTCTGCCCAGGCATGCTCAGTCGTAGTGTACCGACCAATCATAGAATCAACATGCCGATCTCTTTGACCAATCACAATCCATCTACTTTGCATCGATTGCTTACAAGATGGCAGCACTCTGTGTTTGACTGTGAGTGGTAACACTTAAGAATTAAGTGATCATTACACAAATTTAAACTACTTAAAGGGGACATATCATGCTTGTTTCTCCTTTTCACTATGCCAGAAAAAGGATGCCTGTAAAGCATTTCTGCCCTCTGTACAAGTCATTTAGTTCCTTCATTGCCCCACAATAGCGTTCTCAAAATCCTCATTTCAAGCCACTATGAAGCTCTCGTTGAGACACGAGGATCTGAGGATGACCTACAGTTACCTTGCAACGTCACAGCCCTTTGTGCTCTGATTGGTCAGTTCTATCGGGGGTAGAGCCAGCCTGTCCTTTTTCTTCTACTGTATTTTCCGGCAGGCTCAAAGCAGCGACCGCGTATTGAGTCCCCCTACAGGCCAGAGATGGTAATGAGTGAATGTGTTCTAGGGATCTATATACTGCTGCTGGACGAATGTGTTCCTCGGTGACGGTTTTGTGGCTAACGGACATCACAGAGGAGGAAGTGTTTTATCAGATTACTCCAATAAAAAGAAAGGTACCTCGTGTCGTCACGACGATTTAAATCTCGCGGACATCTCGCAATGACCTATTTTCAGAGGCATCAAATCTCGTTCTAGGATATCAGAAAAAATACAATATCTCATTTTTTGAAAATTAAGGGGGTGTAAGGTCTTGTTTTCAAATTTATTATATGATGTGTAAGTATTAAATCATGCATCAGCATGATATGTCTCCTTTAAGACCCAAAATATTTGATTAGAGTACTTTCACAGTCGGTATAATAAGAATTATACAGGTTTGGCGGTAATGTTTCACAGATAAAGCGAATATTTCAGCTTTTTGTATCAGATGAGTTGCAATTGCGATGTTGGCAAGACAAATATTTTAATTATGTTCCTTGTACTCATGTATAATACGCACCCAAAAATTAGAGCTTATTTAAAAGCAAAAAAGTGCATGTTATAATCAAGAAATGATGGTTTACTCATGAAAAAGGTCTAGAAGCTAAAGCCTTATTCTGTACCAGAGTCAAAAATCATACTTCTGCTATCTGTCCTCAAAGTTCATCTTAAAATGGGAAAAGAAGTTTCAGATATGCTGCACCTGCAGACTGGAATGTGATGCAGGAAAATAGATTCTTACAATCTTGTCTCTTTACATATTTGTGAAGCAGGTTAAAGGCACTGTAAGAAAGTAAAGCAGGTTGTAACTGAAGGTTTCTGTTGTGTGACTGAATGGATTGGTTGATGTGTATGTATCTGAGATTATCATTGTTAATGTTCTTAACTTAGTCAATACAAACACTCATGTAAGTGTATTTTTATTTAATCTCACAAAAAACACAAACCTAGAAATATTCTTGAGCAAATTTGTTCGAACTTCTATCTCTAAACAATGCCACAACTTACAAATTGATCTGCTCTTGTCTCTGGAGGGAAATAAGGAAAAGGGTGTTTATTTACCGCTAATCTCAATCAGAACCAGAATATACCAACTGCAAAACAAAATATCAGTAAGAAGACTTAAATACATCACATTTCATATTAAAAAATATCTTTATTTCTTTTGTTACAATGACCCATTCCCTCTGTCATTTTGCTTTTGCAGCCAGCCTCAAACAGATACTCAAAAATAAAATTAAAGTCTGTTCTTAAACATGCTGTCTCGCGTCTGTATCTCTTCATTTTTTGGAAGAGATTTGATATCCTTTTATTGGCTTAGGGTCTAGAGTACTGATATACTCAAATTTGATGAAATTACAGAACTTATGGTGGGGATTCTAATCTCACCATCATGTAATTTTAAAGTTGTTTGGAAAAATAAACTATCATGCCAGGCATCTGTTGATAACCATTTGTTCTGCTGTTTGATTTTTTTTTTTTAATTTTTTCTAGTTCAGGGCTTAAGGTCTTTAACAGTCTTCAATTTGATTTTAACGGCATAAAGTCAAGAAAAGAAACTGAACATATTTCAAGTAAAGCAAATGCTCCATAATAGAATGATTCTGAAATTATATTGCCTGTACAGATAGAGAACAGATGTTTGTGAGTGTTTTTTCTGGATTCCAGTGCTCTGAGTGGACACCCTTGGCTGTCCACCAGTCCTCCCATCCGCGAGACAGGCACACGGTCTCTTTAAGTAAAGTGATAAGCACTTCGGCCTCGATGCTGAACAGGGAGCAAATTGAAAGTGAAGATTGCCTTCCCATAGACTTTATCTTTTCCCACTAAAACAGGGAGCAGGCGGCTACGACTACACCTATTGATTTTGCAATTTCAGCAAATTAAGAAGGAGACAGCCGGGCCTATTAGAGAGCTGTCTGTGGCTTGGACTAGCAAGGCCACTGTGGTCTGTGATGGTGATGCTGAAAGAGAAAGAGAGAGAGAGAGAGAGTGAGAAAGTGTGTGTATCCACTTTGGACGCTTGTCTAATTATGTTACGAGCAGGATGTGTATAAATAAGTATATGCCACTCATCTCTTGATTTCATGGTGTATAATATGTCACCAGCAGCTGTCACAGCAGGCAGGCAGAGGCGTGTTGCTGTGATGTATAAATATAACACAAGGCAATCAGGATGAATGAATTACCTACGCATGTGGCCAGCCTCAGATTTCAGTAATAAAAGGAGCTAAAGGCCAATCTGTACAGCTCTAATATCCACAGTAATATCAGTGCCAATATGAAGAGTAATGACAGGAATAAAAATTTCTATAAGGGCGAGAGAAAGAGGCCAAATTCAATTATATACATCAAAGAATTTCAGGTTCTCTTAATGTGCGGCTGGTATATATTCCTATATGTTCTTTCTTGACTACTTTAATGTTACTTCTCAGTTCAGCATTGGAAACAACAAGGGTTGCTCACCATAGATCCACTTTTTATTTCCAAGGAAGCAACCTTCCAAGTTCACTAATCCGTGATATACATTTATCGACACGAGGTGAATTTTCCCCAGTTTTCAAACTGATTGTGTTATCAGCCTATATGACTTCTATATTGGAGTTTTAATATGGGAAATTCAATAGGAGCCGTGATGGATGATTTCTCTGGTAAAGGGTGCACATTTTTCATACTGATGGCTTTTTGGGTCCTCTAACAATGATGAAATATGAGCTTTTTTTATTGATCATTAGTCTCAGGACTGCACCTGCTTCACCAATTTGTTTCCAATCAAAATTGGCATTAAGATTCATATTTGGCATCGCGGCGGCAAAATTTTCTCATTATTCATTTGATAACGAGAGGGAATTACAAAGACAAAGAGCAATACAAGACATCCAATTTGTTCAATTTCCTCTATTGTGATTATTTTTTAATGTTTTTCTTTGCTCCCCTCTGTTTTACATTGAATTTTAATCTGCTGCCCTCAGGCATCAGGCGCGTATAGAGAGGGAGAAATGAAATTCTTGACCACTTTGCTTACTGAAGGTGCAAAATACTTTTACAATCCACCTTGGGATATAGAATAAGCTAATTGGACCTGGTTTGAATTAATTCCTATTTTCTTTGCCGTGTATTTTATATGTATCACACATCAGTTCACATGTGTGTGGCAAAAGAGTCAAAGCGGGGGAAGTAAGCGTAATTGGGAGGGCTCTCTTCTGGCAAACTCAACAAGGGAATCACAAGCTAATTCATTGATTGCCCCTTGGAAGAGACGTCTTGCTAATTGTTAGGTAATTAACATGGCAAGCTGTAATTATGTTCGCCTAAGGACCCGATTAGTGTTTCTGCATGTCTTATGGGCGCAGAGGGGCTGTATCTGTGTGTGCGTGTGTCTAAGCCTATCTTTTGGCTCGAGGACAGATGGCACATTGTCAAAAGCTGACATGTTTTGTTTTCCCTGATGTGTGTGTCTGTGTGTGTGTGTGTGTATGGGTGTGGAGAGAGAGAGAAAAAGAGAGAGGGCCCTGTACAGAGAGGGGAGACGAGCTGCGCCGGGGGACTTGTCCTTTTGTTTCAGCATTGTTAATCAAGTGCTAATTGAGTGTAATTATTTACATCATCACACAGAGCGAATGGAGATGTCAAGTGGCAGAGGCACAAAGACAGTTGGTGGGAGGCTGGCAGCTGAGAGCTACAATCTGTTGATGCCTGCATGCTTACAAGCTTCTGGCAGCTGAAAAGGAACAATTAGCAACAAGCTGAACTCAGAGCTACGGCTGTGCCTTTAAATATTTCTACTGGGGAGGCAGAAAAGAGAGTTTTTGATGATATCCCATACATAGATATTTCCAAAGTTGATAATTAAACCAACATTTGGAAGGTCTTTTAGAGTATTTTAAAGCTGCTTTACTGTTTTATCTAAAAATATAGCTTTTAAAAAGTGTTCATATGATTTGAATGCGTAACCGTAGAGTATGAAATTTTATTGCTTTACGTGTAGGGTACATAAAAAAATGGAAGGCTGAAGTCAAAACGGGCTTGACATCAAGTGGCTCTGGCATGAGGCTGATTTTATTATAATAGAAAGTTTTCCATTTGTAAAAAATCCCCAGGCTCACAAAAAATGCACAAGTGCACTTCTAAATGCTATACATTAACTTGAAACCTTGTCACAAATACCCATCGTTTTGGCAAAATCTGTGCAGAGCTGTGCTGTTTTTAAATATTTTCCAACCAGCATGTCTGACTAGTGTTACACCTTAAAGCCATTGTAACATTCAGCTCTCTAGGGGCCTCTATGGTCGTTGAGTGTAGCTGCTCTGTTGTAAAACAGAGCGCCTCACCAACGTGCATTGCTTGACATACAGAGGGAGGAGAAGCAAGCCAACAGAACTTTCCAAGAGTCAAATCAACCATGTTGACTGATATGGTACAGTCTGATCATGTTTCTTTTTAAATAAATCATCATGCACTTACAAGTCCAACAATAACAGGGCTAAATCAGCATGGGTTGGGCATCCCTACTTGTCATGTCTGGGCATTGAACTCGTTACTCTCCCGCTTTTGCTTTTTTGTCTCCTCCAATAAAACTTCTTTCCTATGGGTTTTCCGCTCAGGTAACAACTCTACATTGACCTATCTTCTTGTGCTTGTTTAACGGCGAGTGGCATCCAATGCCAGAGGAGCATTATCACCACCTACTATATAGCAGTGTGAGCAAGAGGTCTCTGTTTCATTTAGGAAAATAAGTGCATATTTACTTCAAGCAAAATTCTGTTCATGAAATCTGTTTTGAAAATTCAAAAACTGCTTTATATTCTCCTTTACCCAATGTTTAGCTTTGATGGTGATGTATGCCATAAAGCAGTCAGAGCAGAGGCAGAGGTTTGCTTATAGACTCACCATCATCACACGGCAGCTCCAATACTATCCCCTTTCATACATTATCTTTAAATTCATTATCCTTGTCAGTTGAAGACATTGGTTATATCAAACAGGCTACTGTTATACAAACACACCATCAAGTGGGTTGCCATGTTGAATGTTTTTACTAGTGATGCACAATATGAAAAATTTCAACCAATCCTTATAATTTCCTGCTTGTCATGGCCTTTACCAATACAAATAACCTGTAAGTTCATATTTATATATTAAATATATTCCACACATCATCTGCAGTTCTTACAGGATTCAAAACTGATATTTTAGTAGCTCTCATCTATCAATAATACCAAACAAAAGTTTGGGCTCCTCAAATGTTAATCTATTTTTTTTCATGTTGTATCGCACAAATGTTGGTAGTCATTTAGCAAAGACAGTCATAGGCCAAACACTCTACATCTGAAATGATCAATTCAGTTGCACTGACATATCAAATCATTACACAATGAAAACAAAGAGAGTATCCATTGAAAACCGTTTATCAGACCCATGACTGGTTTAACTGCAAGAAACAAGATTCATATTCAAATATTTATGTATTAGAAATACATCTATTCAACCTGAAGTGAATGAGGATGAGTAAGTATTTGTGGAGTTAAGTCAAATGTTTTTCAAATATGACATTTTCGAAATTGAATCAAATAAATAAAACGAAGAGCCTCCTCAAAAAATAAATGTGAATCAGCAACCAAAGGTTAATGGCACTGGTCATAGTACATTTTTCTCTAAAATGTTATTGTTCAAATAAAAAAAGAAAATGATTTCCAATTGTCGGTCAAGTTGTGGATGTGTGTGGCAATGATATCATTGAGGGCAGGGAGGGACACATCCGAGGACAAGTGATGACTTGGGAGGGTGTAACGTGGTTCACAATGTGCAATTAACCTGCGAAAACCTGGGTTCTCAATGGGCCCGTTTACATGGGTCATAAAATCCTATTTACAATCAGACTGAAAGGTCAATCAGATTTGAAATATCTCATGTGTACACCTTCGGCAATCTGATTCACCCGGATCTGATTGTATTTCAGATCAGATTGTAAGAGGTAGTCTACGCCGATTGATAATCCGCTCCATGCTTCATGTAAACGGCTGAGTGGAGCGGATTGGGTTGAAAGAGAGGATTGTTTGGTCTGTGCAGGCGCTCCATAGTATGTAAGAGGCACGTAGTGACGTACGCAGAGCGTGCCCAAACAAACATGGTGAACAGAAGAACTGGACGGTGGAGGAAACAAATTTTTTAATAGAAACCCTGCAAGAGTTAAAAATTGTTGATGTAAATGTAACCATAACACTACAAGAGTCCCCAACAAAACACGAGATGGATCCATCTTTCTAGAGGTAAACAGGAATTAGGAAGTGCACCTCTTCTTCTCTTACACATTCGCAGGTAGTGGTCGAGTGACCTTCTGTACATGACCAAAAAAAATGATACAATCAGATTCAGCTGGGGCCATGCAAACGCGGATTGAACGTGGATCTCTTTACTCAACGTTCATGTATACAGATCGAATCAGATTCACTTAATCCGACCCATTCCAATCAGATTGAGGAAAACTGCCCATGTAAACAGGGCCATTGACAGAAAAAGGCTGGTCATCGAGCATTGTTAACTCCATTACTTTGTCGTTAATGGCTTTTGCCTTTTCTCTGTCTTTTAAAAAGTTTGTACTGTTCTCAAACACCTGCTGAATGGGAACATCCACGCTCTGCGTACCTGTTTTAGCCTTAGCACCACTAGCTGCTACCAACGCTGCTTTGTATTCTTTCAGTACCGCTTCACCGCGATGATGACTTTTCAGGTGAGCTTTAAGATTTGTTGTGTTAAAATGTAAAGTCTTCTTTCCTCCTCTCGGAATCCTCACTGAACAGGTTTTACAAACAGCAATGCTGGTATTATCTTCTTCCATAGACGAAAATAAAACAAACTGGTGTAACCGTGTTTATTATTGGTCTGGCAGAGACGGGGACAGGCTTGTGTCCTTCAAGTAAAAGTGTGATGGATGACGTAACCAACGTCAATAGCATGGCACCTTTAGGTGGGTGGGATATATAAGGGAATAAAGAGAATATTTTGTCCATAAAGTTGATGTGTTAGAAGTAGGAAAAATGGTCAAAGGTTTGGATTCTAGTGTGTTTGACAAGGGCCCGACTGTGATAGCTGGATGACTGGGAGCTTCTCCAAAACTGCAGCTGCACTGGTCGAAGGAATGAAGAGTGGTTAGCCTAGAAGAGGGTCACAGAGGGTCAAAAGTCATTGATGCACGCCCTGTGCGGTCCAGCTCAACAGACAAGCTAATGTTTCTCAAATTGCAGAAGAAGTTAGTGCTGGTCCTGATAAGAAAATGTCTCAGAATACACAGTGCATCGCAGTTTGTTGCATTTTGGGCTCCAGACCAAGCAGGGTGGCAGGTGATCATAATATCATGCCTGACTTTTATATTAAGCTATGATATTCTGATATTATGTGGATAAATGGTGCATCCTTAATTTTTACATACTCACAGAATGCTATCGTTGCTCCTTTAAAAATAAAAAAGAACTGAATATTTACTAAGCATATCAAGCTGCAGCTTAATGTGAATGCAAAGCATGGCCACAAAGAGAGAGGGAGGAGGTGAAGAGGAAGTGAGAAAGAGAGTGACATTGATCAGTCAGGAGGAGAATGAGATGAGGCAGTATCTACTGTGTTAACACCTACAGCTAATCAACATGACATAGTTTAGACTTGCCCCAGAAACATTACACACATACACACACACACGCACACACAGGACACACACATCCATGTTCTCACTGAACATCATGCCCACACCTTGCCTGAAATCACCATCCAACTTTCTGCTCTTACATACAACAAAATAATTCCATTTTCTGCTCCCTGCATTTAAGTTTACACACTTGATCATGTAAAACAGGTCTGACTGTTAAAAAACACCTCTCACCGCTCACACCCTCTGTATCTTCATCTGAAAACCACTGAATCCTGAATCAAATTTAGGTGCATC
The DNA here is from genome assembly GCA_036419115.1 of Scarus forsteni. NCBI lineage: Eukaryota > Metazoa > Chordata > Actinopteri > Labriformes > Labridae > Scarus > Scarus forsteni. Next base: position 3,799,129 of record JAZDUH010000049.1, read on the forward strand.
TATCTCCTCTGCTTTTGTGAAGACAAATGAGCAGCGATGAATCTTGATCATTTTCTACCTCGGTCTGTGCATAAACACCACAAAGGCCGCAGAAGACAGAGCCTCCCCTGGTTCGATGATTGCATGAAGCATGAAGAACGTGGAAATCTGAATAGCTGCAACCCCTGATAACAAAGACAGAGTGTGCCTGGAGTCAGGAGAACGAATGTCACTTAAATACGAGTTAACAAAAGGTCACTTAACAAGCAGCCCGAATCAAACAAAACCCAAGGGAGTTAGCAGACACGCATCATGCAGTGTTTTTAGAAAATAGTGTTTATTTGGGAGAATCACAGTCAACTAGCTGTGACATTTTGCTGTTTTTAGAGTTTAAATGTATTAAGAAGGAGCCAGCCTATATCGATGTTGTAAATCAATATTCCTGGAGAGGCGAGCTAATGCTGCGGTATCAAGTTTTCCATTCAAAAGTTAGACATTTTAACAGGCTATGTGCTGGGCTGCTGCATACCTCCTCACAAAATATTATCTATCAAAGCTTTACACTTCATGCAATATATAAATAGCTTCCATATGCGAAAGTTAGGGGCAATTAAAAGTTTCTGTGACAGAGTATTTAAATAAAAATCAAGGCTTGATATGACAAACTGCCTTCTTCAGGCTCATCTTGATCATTTTGATGTTTGCCTTTAAAGACTCAAGTGGACCAAATTTAGCATTCCTCCTTAATTTGCATGCAATTTGTAACCTCTTTTTTTGTGTGAACAGTTATATTTTATAATTTCAAAGTCCAGTGTTTGATTACAGAGGCACATAAAAGAGGGGAATGCTCTGCTTAAGCGTGCAGCAGTTTGACCAAATGCTGCAGCCCTGCTGTCTGCTGACAGGCCTGTGATCGAGACTGAATAGTGAGCAGCGAGAGCAAATAAGGACTGCTCCATATTCAGTATGTGTGCATGCATGCGTCAGCCTGCGTGCTCGCGTAAGTGCTTAAATGTGTGTGTGTGTGTGTAAGGGGCTTAAGTGTGTGTTTGTGGGCGTGCAAGTGTGTAGAGGGGGTTAAGCAGTGGGGTATTCTCGCCTCTGGTCAGAGGTGGAATTAATTTTAGCTGGCAGTCCCACGCTGCGGTCATTTGGTTTAAAGGGAGGTGTTATTATCCTGATTTGGCCGTAACGGCTGGGGACTGGATCCCCAACTGGCAGCCCGACACTCTCCTTTAAAGACAAAGGGGGCTGGAGACTGTGTGTTCTTTTATGACTGAGGGATAAATAAAGAAGAGTGGAAAACCAGATAGAAAGGAGAATCTACCTTGAAAAAAAAACCCCACACTTCTGCAAAACGCCCAAAATTTATCACACTGCACTGCATTTTAATGTTCATATCACCTTTTTTATGATTTGGAAATGGTATGAAAATTAAACCTTGTGGTCTGGCAGAACAGCTTTAGGAATATAAAACTGTTTTTGCATGTTTAGCTGTTCTTTTTGATGCAGCCTGTTTTCCAGTAGATTGCAGATGACACTGCAGAAGTATTTTAGGATTAATGAAGAACACGGTACATCAATAATTGCAATCAGATACCAAGCAAATAGTGATTAAGTATGTGTATGTAGGTCATCAAGTGTTGAGTAAAATCCAGCAGGACTGAACGTACAGGAATATTACAGCTTCATAAACACACAGAGGATATACTCGCTCTAATCAGAAATGTTGGTTATAAAGTAATTGCATTGTTTATTCTTCAGAATGAGCCTAAGCCTCTATTTCATTAAATCAAAGATCCATCTCATGACAGAAATACCCAAATGACCGCATACCCCATTTTAAATACCAGCCATCTGCCAAGGAGGGCCTTTTCAGCGGCCCAATCATTTGCATAACCAAAAGATGATTATTTTTCCCCTTATGAAAGTTGAAATGACTGAATAATTATAATGTAGTGGATTAGAACGAGGAAAAAAAACATGCCTTGATGTCAGAGAAGATTGCTGAGTAGTCACTATAATCGCCGCTTAGGTTTTTAATCAGAGTGAAATATGGGCCATAAATTATTGCCTTTCATGCAGACTTGTGTTTTTGCACCGGTGCATTGCAAATCTAATTTTTCAGCATTTTTAAGAGGCTTAAAAGATAGTTATTTTTGCTCAGGAACTCTGAATTAAAAGTCGTGCTGGTATACTTTCACTCTTGGGGATTATGCTCCATACTGTAAGGTTTTTCTCAGAATTACATTATAAACTTAAAATAACCTGCCCTCGCTGCAGCGGCTGAGAAACAAACACAAAATACACGACACGGACCTCTGACTCCCAGCTCACATTGTGTAATACCTGGAAACCTTCATCTTCATGTCCTAAAGGAGCGCACTTTCCTACACTCGACATGTTGCATCACTCTGGATCCACAACTCATAAAAGTGTGCGCTGTTTAATCTTACAGCTGATGTACAACATGGCGGCGTGTAAAGAAGAACTCATACATTTATTTAGACTCCCTTTCAGCCAGAAGGTGAAAGATAGTTTTAATATTACAAAACACCTCTGGATTCAGACGCTCAGATAAAATGCTCTGAGCCCTGAAAAGAAAAACGGAGCACATACGTACAATGGGAGTGCAGTTTTTCTTGAACTGACTCAGACTTGGACTCAGACTCAAATTTATTGCCATTCAAATCATGTTCTCTGTGTATGCAGCATGAATAACACTTAAATAAGAGCAAAAATCCATTGTGCCGAAAACATCCAATTACTGTAACAAATTCATACATCCATATCAACACACTGGGAAACAAGGCACCCCAGGAGCAAAAGATAGAGGGATGGATGAAAGACGGAGGGATATATTTCTCCTTCTCTTCCTGTTTCATTGGGGTATTTGTAATCAGAGTCGCCCTTTTAGTCTTTACAGCTGCAAATTGCTTTGCCACCTTCTTTCCCCAGCAGTCTGTCCCCCCAAATCCGCCCATGATGTATCATTATCACAACTTTGGGTGGAAATCCATAGAATCAATAGGTTTGTCAGGGAAACTCACGCCTGGGATTGCTTACATGCTGTGAGGCTTGTTCATGCACTAGTCAGGTCTATCCTGCCAGAGGCTATGAAAACACAACACATATAGGAAGTACAAGAAGGCACATAGACAGGCTAACACAGGAAGATGATGCATATCCACAATAACGCATGCATGTATGCTAACAAAAAAATGCAAAAGACAAGCCACAAAAGGGTAGGGGTAGTTCTTTCCTGTGAGCTAATGTTAACGTCAGAGATGGGCATTATATCAAAGTTTGAGAATAATTAAGTATACTAAATGATAATTACATAAACACAATTGTATATGTGTAATTTATGTTGCAATGACGTGCATGGGCAGAAATGCCTTGTCTTTAAAATCACTATTTTTCAGGATATGAAAAATCACTCTTCTTCTGAATTGATAAATATTACTGTCCTGAGAAGAGCTATTTTTTAAAAAAAACTTTGCATTCCTAAAAAAAAGTGTACAAAACAGCAGATATGAGCCAAATCTGCTTGACTATACACATTGCAATCATCATTAAACTCCTGTTTCATTTATTTATTTTGACTGTTTTTAATCTTAGGTTATTACTGTTCCAATTATTATTGTTAATTCATTTATTGCCTTATTAAATTGTAATTCTGCCAATTTTTTTGCTCTCCACGTTGTGTAATTTGTGTTGTATTTTCTCAAAATGTATTTTTTTGAAAGAGTGACGCTTTGTTTACTCCATATATCCCAATGTCTCTGTCGAATTGGAATCTTGTAATTGCAGCAGTTCTTTTCTTATACGAGAAAAAAAAGGACCAATTTCACATGAAGGTTTTAAAGTTAAATAATATATGGCACAATGTTGGTACTGAAATAAAAAAAAAAATGTTTCTTTCACTCATTTTATTATGAAATGTAATGTTCAGAATTTTTCAGAAAAAAAAATGAAGTTTACTAAACAGTTATATGCAGTAAATGTTTAGTTTTTAACTGGGCACTTAAATCACCTCAAATATTCCTTATTTCAAGATATGAAAATTCTTCATGATTATCGTTAATCAATCAATGGGCCATCCCTTCCATCAAAACTGCCGCCATAATGGACACGGTTTGTTTGTAGTTTGTATTAAAACATGTCATCATATGTCTAATCTGCTGCAGAAGCATGCATATGCTCATTGATGCTGTGTACTGCTTACTTGTGATGGACCAGGACCACCAAGATTTTTAGATTCCTGTCTATTCTTTTACTAAATGCCCCCTGTACAGCATAACTCTATCTCTGAACCTCTATAACAGAACAGCCAAACAAGAAAAATACATGTCACAGGAGTGTGTGTTATTGTAAACAGTTGATTCCTGATTGTTACTGTACTTTATATTTGTTTTGAAACCTATAGACCTATAGTTTGATCAACAAAAAATTCACTCTGTCAAGTTTATTCTCTGACAGACAAAACAGTGTTTCAGTTTTATGGTTCAATTTCACACATTAAGGGGGAAAACTCTACATGAGGAGGAGATGCCGGAATGCTCTGCAAATAGCTAACCAGTTATTTCTAAATGATTCTTTGTTAACATTTTGTGAATGTAACTTTTATACATTAATAAAATAGTCTATGTATATCTCCCGAACCATAACTGTTCTTATAATATATTATTTAACAAAATAATTTGTATATATATATGATATATATATGTATATATATATGTATATATATGTATATATGTATATATATATATATGTATATATATATATATATATATATATATATATATATATATATATATATATATATATATATATATATATATATATATATATATAGATATATATATATATATGATATATATAATATATTTATATGTTATATATATATATTATATAATATATACGATATATTATATATATATATATATTATTATTATTATTATTATTATTATTGAGAAATGTGTGATTTTGTACAGTTTGTTTAGTTTTAAATTGTATTTTACCTGTTTAATAAAGTACTTTTTAAAAAAATAAAAAGGCAGAAATAAATCTTTTAAACACTTTTGTCTGCCAAGTTTCCATAATTACTTCAAATACACTTCAGAATAGATGGAAATAAACCACTTCACATGTTTCAGAAATGACACCATAGATTTGCTAAAGTTGTTTCCTCTTTTGCAGGTAAATGCAATGAGGCAGTCAGGCTGTTCAGCTAGGGGAAGAAATTGGAATGTTGGCTGTTCTAGTGTTAAAGAAAGAAAACCCTACATGGTCACTGAAATAACTAGAAACTGACAAAAGCAAAATAAAAAAAATAATATCAGCTAATAAAAATCAGACATTGCTTTTAAATTGTGGTTCAACAGAATTATTTTAAAAAACAAACTACTGAAACTGACCTTGACATAAATGATGGTACCTTTACTCAACCTTTTAAGAATCACTGCAACAAGGCAATTTCTGTAACTCTTAATGAGACTTATGCACCTGTCCACAGTTATTTTGGCCCACTTCTTGTTAACAAACTGCTCCTGCAGTCTTAGGTTTGAAGGGTGTCTTCTCCAGACTGCATATTTCAGCACCTTGTGCAAATGATCAACAGGATTTCAGGATCAGGGCGCATAGAAGGCCATTTCAGAATAGTCCAATGTTTTGTTCTTAGCCATTCCTGAGTGTGTTCAGTGGTATGTTTTGGATCATTATTATGTTGGAGGACCCATGAACTGTGACTGAAAATAAGCTTACTGACATTGGACAGCACATTTTGCTCTAGAATGCCTTTATAGTCTTGGGATTGTACAGAATCAAGACACCCCGTGCCAGATGCAGCAAAGCAGCTCCAGAACATAACTGAGCCTTCTCTATGTTTCACAGTAGGCACTGGTTCTTTTCTTTGTATGCTTCATTTTTGGGTCTGTGAACATAGAGCTGGAGTGGTTTGCCAAAAAGCTTCAGTTTTGTTTCATTAGTCCTAAGGGTAGTTTCAGAAGCTTCGTGGCTTGTCAAAATGCATTTTGGCATATTCCAGTCTCCCTTTTTTATGATTTGCAATCAACAGTGATGTCCTCCACTAGATCTACTAGTTCAAACAGCAACGAATGGTGGTATCTAATTCTGATGTACCTTGACCTTGGAGTTCATCTCTAATCTCTTTGGAAGTTGTTCTGAGCTCTTTGGATACCATTCATATAATCTTATCTTCAATTTGTCATCAATTTTACCCTTGCAGCCGCATCCAGGGAGGTTGGCTACGGTCTTGTGGACCTCAAACTTCTGAATATGCGTGACTGTGGTCACAGCAACATCAAGCTGCTTGGAGATGGTCTTACAGCTTTTACCTTGAACATGCTTGTCTATAATTTTATGTCTATTCTCCTGAGACAACTCTCTCCTCAGCTTTCTGTGGTCCATGTTCAGTGTGGTACACACCATTATACCAAACAGCACAGTGACTACTTTTCAGCCTGTAAATTGGCAAACTGACTGATTACAAGCTTGAAAATACCTGTGAGACTAAGTAAAGGACACACCTTAGTTTAACATGTTCCTATGGTGAAATCATTTTCAATCTATTCTCGGGGGTACCATCACTTTTGTCAAGGCCAGTTTCATTAGTTTGTCTTTTAAAATAATGCTGTTGAACCACAATCAAAAGCCATGTCTGATTTTCATTAGTTGATTTTTAGTAATTTTTTATTTATTATTACTTTTATCAGTTTCAAGATATTTCAGTGACTATGTGTTTTTTTCTTTCTTTAACGGAAGGGTACCGACAATTTTTGCCATATCTCTATATAACCAAGGGATATTATGCAAATGACACCAAAAGCACATCATGCAATATTAGTGTCTTCATTATTAGCAGGGGCGGAAACACCAGTAACATGCAGAGACATTGTTTGACGCCGCATAGCATTAAACATCACAGAAAATCCATAGAGATCAATGAGTGAGCTGATAAAGGATTAGACTAATAGGCAGAATCAATAATGGTGTTGGTATCAATAAAATCTCAACTGCTGTCCTCAATCCTCACCAGTTACACCAACTTTTCCAAATGCTGCCTATGTATCTCTGCAATTTAGATGTTATGATCTCATTTTTTTTTAATTTCTCTAAATATCCTTAAGTTTATGTACTTAAAGACACCACCAATCATTCAAATACTGGAGAGTTTTACATTTAAATGACACATGGTATGTAGGAGTACAGAATATTTATAGAACCTAAATGTAGGAAAATGTTGTTAGAGTGTTTTGTTCATTTTGTTGCACAGCTTTCCTGCCATTTTGCATCATCAAATAAAATAAAAAGGATCATCCCTTGGTTTTTCTGACAACCACAAATTAATTAATAATATCTAGACAAATGACATGTTATATCACTCAGCTAAAAAATGGAAATATAAATATGTTGTGTGCAAACTATCCAGGCCGGGTGTATATGTGTCCCTGTCTGTCCTGTCTGCCCTTATCTCCGTCCATCCGTCTGTGTTTTACTTCATTAGTCGCGGTGGTCAGCAGGAGCCGGACGGACGTCTCTTCCCATGTAATTACTGTCCGGTAAACAGGTCAGAAGGGTAGAGTCCAGCCACAGCTGCTGCAGCTTTCAGCATCTCACACACTTATACACACATGCACATACACCCACACATACGCACACTCAGGCTGTGGGTCCTGAGCTTTCAGAGTGGTATTGATTGGTTGGGCTGTGACATCTCCTAAGCCATGTCACCCCTGTGAAAGAAGCCTCCAAATTGACCAATAATAAAGTGGTGGAAGTTGTAGTGGCACTCTCCTGGGAGCTGTCTGTGTGGACTGTGTCACTATGTGTGTGTGCGTGTGTGTGTGTGTGGGTTGTCACACATGTCTGTGGTATGTATATGATAGTGTATAGTGGATATAGAGTATATGTGTCTCTTCTCTCTTCTATCCTGGTTAAGAGCACAGCGGTCTGCTCCATTTAAACACCAGATGACCTGTATACATGACACTGTCATTTAAAGAAAAAATACAACAGACTGGTGCATCCCAAATGTAGTGCAAATCTGATTCTATATTAAACTACATTTATCCTAGTGCACCAAAACGTTTGCAATAAACAGACAGATTATGCACTTACTTAACATATTAGCTTTTTACACATTATGTGTTTTCATGCAGTGAAGAAAACGTTGCTTTATTTTGTAATGCAGGGGTGTTACCAGAAGTTTGAGGCCCCATGGAAGATATCACATTGAGCCTCATTCCAGACCATACTGCACAGTCTCTTAAACCAAGCATCTGTCAAGCCAATAAATCAATAAATATGATGAAATAATATTTACAGCCAAGTTATACTATTCAAAGACCTGGATAAGCTTCAAACAGTGGAGAAAACTATCCTCAGCTCAAAATGAAAAATGAATTAAGCTACCTTTTACAAGTTACTCTCTAGCATTTGGACCACTTTAAGCCCTTAATTATGAATTTCTGATCTTTTCATCCTATAAAATAATTACTTTTTTTTTAGATTAGACATTTGACTTGCCTTACACCCTGTTGTTTTAAAGACACACTATACTAAACTTTTTAAAGGCTTTGTTTTTGTTATATGCTGTTGTATGAGAACCAAGGCATTCGGGTGATGCCTAAATATGACTGTTTTGGAAAGAAAACAATAAGTCATGGTATCTTCAGTAAGAACAGTGTAAAGAAGGGCAAAATGTTGCTGACACTATAACATATAAGGGGGCCTGGTTCATCATGGACCATGGTATTAGCTGTACATTAAGTGGGTGAAAGAAATAGTTAAAAATTGGTACATAATTAGTGCATGGCAAGTATGCTTTATGGGAACAAAGAGATATTTTGCCAAAAAATAATCAAATTTAATACACGTCATATACTTTTTCAGGCAACATAAACAAACACGTAGTAACGTCATATGCAATGACTTTATCAACAAAATTAAAAAAAACTATAATGATGTAAAATCCACTGTAAATTCAAGAAACTCTCAAATAATACTGACAGATATGTTTTCCCATCAAATTCACATTTCATTGTCTCTGCTGCTCACTTTGCGGAGTTTAGTGAAGGATGGTCATTTTGATCTCGTGCCCAGATGAACTGGTGAAATACATCCAATGGATATGCAAAGCAGTCTATCTGGTGAGCCTGGTTAAAAGACAAACATGCCCTAAATAACCCTGTGGGCTCACATGAGAGGAACGTGCAAACTTAACATGTTAAAGTCTTGCCTGACGGGTGCTGAACTGGCAACTTTCTTTTTGTGAGACACCAGCATGCCACTTTGCAGCCCCAAAATAAAGTTAATTTGACGGTGATGACATCTTATTTTGAATGGAATAAAACAAAAGTATTAAAATTCAAATGAACCCAAAGCAATGTTGATGCTTTGTCTTTGATGTGCAGTGTAAGATGTTATTGAAGGCAGTTGATCAGGGTGAAGAAATGTGGTGCTGCAATTAAGGCCACAAATGCAACACTTCCACTGTTTCATTTAATTTATGCATGTATGAGGGTTAGAATAAGAGATGTTGCCTTTTGGTCCCTAATTTAACCATTCATTCTAAACATGTCTGGGTTATTGCTCTGGCAAGTCCCCAAGGGCCTACAGCAGCATACAGTACACATTATGCAAATATGCCTGGCTATACTCGGCCCAGATGAATGTGTGCTGATTAAAAGCATATGTGAACAAAATGCACATTTGAACTTGAATGTATATAAAATTGAGCCTTTATGATTGTATGGCGTATGCATTTCAACCCTCATTATCTACTCTGTGAGGAACGACTGGGTTGTTTTCAGAGTTACGCACTTGACACTTGACCCTGTACATTTCTATTCCCCATGCAACTTAGTTTTCTATTGAATCTGTTCTATTCAGGAAAATGAATAACAAGAAATCCTTGGTGTTGTCTTTGTGGAGGTAAAACTGGAGATTTAAAGATCGGTTTGCTGGATGGAACAGCTGCTTCCACATAACAAATTACAGTGAAGAACAGATTTACATCAATAATATGCTGCAAAGGCTATTCAAATCTTCAATTTAAAGTTTTTAGATTAAAAGTTTAAGAGGAGGCTGCTGATTTTTTAAAAAACATTTTGATACTAATTTGATATATGTGTACAACATAAAGCCATTACAGTCAATGGCAAAGCAAAGTAACAAAGTTATGGAAGGAAAACAGACTTTGGCCATATTTATTATTAGAATGTTGCTGTTAGTATGGAGAGGAGGAGAAAGCAGAAAAGTAGGGGGCAATAAAGCAGACAAAGGGAGCATCCTTAGCTTCTTACAAAGCAGTGATACATGGAAAATGTTCTTTTTAATTATTTCACAGTTGTTAAGCACACACACCTAAAATACATGGCAACCTGTTTTAGTTACCCTTCTGCAGATTTATGACTGGTCGTCTTTAGCGAGATAACAAACAATGCCACTGGGTCCCTTAAAGATTTTCTTAACGTCGCTATGAAAGACTGTTGATAACAAAGCCAGACTGATATCAGCAGGTATGTAACTGAAGATGGCTTCTGAAGTCAAGGCCCATGTGGGCTACCATCTTGAAATTGTTGTGTCAGGGGACTTTAGGCTTGTCTGTTCTATACTGTGTCCAAGCACAATTTGACCCCTAATGGCCTCCTTCTGAACAGCGAGTGGCTGTTCGCATAAACCTGATATGTAGTCCGCCAAAAAAGAGGAGATAAGAAGAAGCAGCTATGGCAATCAGTTGTTTTTGTGTACACTGACATGTTTGCTGCCACTTTGGGTGGTTTCATTATTTTTGTAAACCTCTGGAAGCAAGGGGACTCTGACACTGAAACCAAGTGCAATATGCTTGTATTGTATCAATCCATTATCTACACCACCTCTACCTCCGGGCTGATGCGTGAATGGTGCCTATCCCATTGGATGAGAGGCAGGGTACACCCTAAACTGATTCGCAACCCACCACTGGGTCAAGACGTCAAACAATCACACATACACTCACTTCTAAGAACAATCTAGAGTCACTTGTATACACAACAATTGTGTTTTTGTACTATTCAGAGAAAATCAGCGTATGCACAGAGGCAACATGAGAAGGCCCAGAGTAACCTTCAGGACCAAACAGTCAAAGCAGCACTACCTGCTGCTCCAACAAGCAGCCATGTTTGAATTCACATTTGTAAAACTCGACATTCTTCAAGTGCAAAAAACCTCTGCCAAAGAATTCCCAAAATTGTTGTGCAAGTTTTTGTCAAAAACATGGAAAAAATTGCCAAATTTCTTCTTCCCGGTGCCATGACCAGCATTTCCCAAAACCATTAACAGAATCCCTCTAGATCTGGATTTGGATCACCACCAAAATATCATGAATTCTTTCTTCTGCCATTATCAATGTTTCCTGGGAATGTCAACAAAATTAGTTTTAAAATGATTTATTAGCATAAACTGCCCTGTATTGTAATGCCAAGAAATTGTCTAAACACAATTCCAGGATCCGCATCCAGATTCATATCACCACAAAACTCTTAACACTTTTTCAATGTGCATAACTGTTCCTTAATTCAAATCTGTTCATAACTTTTTGAATAACCTCGTTCAAAATCTAACAAACTAACAAATTCCAGCAAAAACATGACTCCTTTGGCGGAGGTAATGATATACAGTGCAGTGTACCCAGGTAATAAAGTGGCCAGTGATTATCATAATTTCTCTTCTCTTGAGTTGTTGAACTCTTAATAAGTATGAAAGTCTGCTTTTGGAGGTGGGATGCAGCGCTACAACTTCATACATAACAGTACAACATTATGCAGACATACTTTTTTCCTCACATTTTCCCTGCATCATTAAGCACACTCTTTTATAGAGCCCCTTCATTTAGTGAGTCATGAGTCTTAACTTTGAAAGAGATACATCAATCTTCATACAAAAACAAGCATGAGCGTGTGTGTTTGAGCGCCTGCGTATTTGTGTGTGTGTGTGTGTGTGTGTGTGTGTGTGGGCATACCCATTCCAGCACCAACCTCATTATGGCGCCGCTTTATGCACAAAGACTGTGGGGTCACATTGATTTGACTCCCCGGAGTATTAGCATGGGATTACAGCAGTCAACAGGCCTTCATTGATGTGTGTGTGCGTGAAAGGGAGTGAGTGAGTAAGAGAGATGAGAGAGATGAACCAAGGGTAATTAGTCCATAGAATAGTCCGACATGCTGCGCCTGTGCCACGGAGAGTGTGTGTTTCTGCTTGCGACTGTGTGAGCGAGAGGGTGAGTGTATTTGTGCGCCCTCATTAATTCTTTGTACTAATACAAGCAGCACCCTGCTTGAAGTGTTAGACTCTTTGAGAGCTTCTCATCTTTATGATTTAACACTTTGATCTGAGAGTCGGATTGTGTGTGGGCGGGGGGGATGTTAGTTAATGTCAGTGCCTGTGTGTGTCCCTTTGTGTTAACTTGTGCATGCACTTTTTGTTAATAACATGCAAGGCTTTGGTGTGTGTCGTAACTTCACCTAGGAGAAACCACCATTCACAATCAGCCCATCCAAGCATGTGTATGCATTTGAGTGTAATGACAGCCATTTCAAACACTTGGTGGATTACTCATCATCATAATTTGCATAACTTTGAAGTATTCATAGCATTAGTGCGGCAATTACAATAATTAACATGGGAATCCATGTCAATGGGCCACAGGCACGAGGCAAGTGCAATTACAGCTATGCTAATTAGGGTTTGATTAAGCTTTTAAAGAACAATCGGCTTATTTAACTGAACATATTCAAGAGGCTGTAGAGACATGGAGCACTCCCCCCCAGGCTCACCCACACACACTCCTGCCTGGAGTACCCTCACACAGCAGCCTGATAGTTTGAAACATGCATGGCTACACACTTATGCATATGCACACAAAAACACACACATGCTTACATAAATATGTAGAAGCACCAGGTGTGCAAGATGGTGGGCACACACACGACTCTCTGTCGCTGCTGCATCTATGCACACACACACATATAAACCCATGCCCTCATGCACACACACATGACTGCACACTCACTGTCTCCCCCTCCCTCCCCCCTCTGCTTTTGTTTTGTCCGCCAGTCTTTCTTTCCAGACAAGAAGACAGGATGTTTTTTTTTCATTGAACAAGAACAATTTGCTGTCTGATGTTGGAAGCCTCATTGTAGTGACGGGGCCTAAATTAAAGTGTGGGGCTTATTAAAGCCAATGTATGTGTGTGCGTACGTGTGTGCGTGCATGTGCTCCTGACACTGATCCGCCCAATAAACTCACTGTCCGTGACTAAGAGTGTGCTCGCAGCAAGACAGACACAATTGCCTGTTAAGTCAGTGTTGCTTTTATTGGGCCTTCCTGAACAATGCCCTGATGTGTGTCATGGCTCAAACCCAACACGGAGGAACGTCAAGATTATTTTAATGAATTAAGGTGCCCTCGTCTTTGCTTCGAGGACATTTTCTGATTTGTAATCAATGCGCACCTTCTGCACCGAACAAATGTGTTTCGTTTTTACAGCCATTAAAAATATCTCTATTTTTTCCAGTAAATTGTTTTCTGTTTCACAGTTGGGTGAAACTCTGTTTTCACATCATTTTCAAGGCTTGTTTCAACCTGAATAGCTAAGTGAGTCAAGCTCCTTTTAATCCTCACAGTTAAGAATACTTACTCTCTGGTGGGAAATGCATTTGGGTTATTGTTAAATTCAGTTTATTACAAGTTCAGTGAGTTGATGAGAAATGAACTGAACAACAAGAAAATATTTTAATTAACTAAAAATAGATTCAAACTGTGTTTTGTGTTTCATGACTAACTTTCCATCCATCCATCATCTTTTACCACTTATTTCTTGGCTTGTTTTTCTTGGGTGTAACAGGCTGGATCCTATTCCGGCTGACATTTGGCATGGGGCAGGTAACCCTCGGATCATTCAGCAACTGATTGCTGGGTCACATGGAGAGACAAACAACCATTTATAAACTCAGCCTCACCTGAGAGCAATACAGAGTCACCATTTAACCTTATAAGCATGGTTACTGGTTAGTGAGAGGAAGCGGGACTGCCCAGAGAGAAACTGCACGTGCAGAGGGTGAACATGAAAATTCCACTCAAAAGGCCCTGCAAGACCTGGAGTTTAAATCAGCAACCTTCTTTCGGTGAGGCATGCATACTACCTGCTCTGCTACTGAACCATCCCTGACCAACTACCAAACATAAAAGTAATCTATTGACAACATACCTGTATTTTCATCTACCACATAAACTATCTTCTGCTTTGTTTTATAAAAGTTTCTAACTCTGTGTTGTCTTCAGTGGGGTACACACTACATGATATTTGACCAGAGTTTTGGCTCAGATCCCCGTTTCTGATCAAAGTCAGCAAAAGTGTGATAATCTGTTGGTCTAGAAGATCGCATAGAGTCGTGCTATCCTCTTAGGAAGGGATCTGGGCTGCCAAAACCTGAAATCATAAATATTACATGTGTTCAGAATTTGTATTTGTGACCAGTAATCTTTATGCGTGTGGACCAAGGACAGCCAGGTACATCCTCTCTGTTCCGTGACATGGACCAGAGCAAAACAGAAAGAAAATTAGCTGAAGCTACACGTCTTATATACTTTCCCATTTTCTGTGGCGATGTTATATGTATTGTCCCTGTTAAATAAACATTAAATAAAAAGAATAAATAAAATAAGAGCAAGCTAGCTGAAGCAATAAGCATACGTAGCCATAGACATGAGAGTAAAGGCAAAGCACAAGTTTAGAGGATTATCAGAAATCAAGCTCCAACTTGTTCATATGTGGCAACAAACAGATAAGGAGCAGAGCTGGATGGAAATCACAACTGTCTACGATGTCAAAGGAAGTGAACTGCTTGCTGCGTTTAGCTAGGAAGTTCCTCCTGATGTTGTCCACTATGTTTGTTAATGTTAAAACTGCTTTTGATCATGGGTGATTACAACCAAAAGACAACAAAAAACCTAAACAAATCATAGATCATACCAACAAAACCCTCAACCAAGGCATTTGGGATATTCATAGCCAAGTTGTCAGCAAAAATGAGGAAAATTGCCTTTATCTCAAGATTTTAACAAATCCTTAAAAAAATGAGCGGTATTTACTTACCTGAGATCTGCTTCCTTTTGTCAATATCTGTTGGCTTTGCATGCACTTTTTTGTGCCTCTTTGTCTGTAGCCTGAACATTATTTTTTGGTAAATAAAATGATTTCTAAAAGCAGAGTTTCTTTAAACCCTTAAGCTTACAACTCAGCTACTTAACTGCACATAAAAACAGGATTAACTTGGCCTTATTAAATATATTATTTCTTACATAGTAAGTCATACATCTCTCTAACCGTTCTATTGCGTAATCAGTCTTATGTAATTTAGAATATCAAAAGATGTCATGCAGGTTTTGAACCATTCAAAGTAACTTGTAGAATTTGTTACACAGCTGAATGCTTATGTAGACACCACGATTAATTTCATTTTGTTGTGATCTCAATATCAATCTAAATAGATATATATTTTTCTAGCAGCCCATGTGTCCCACCTAAAACAGGTGTCCTTCCCATAGGCAGTCTGAAAATTCATTTTTGAGTTAAAAAAGACAGAAATTGGCTGGATCCATCAAGGTTCTTTGAGAAGAAAGAGACTGTAGCTACTGTTTGGTTTGGTTGTGCCAAATGCTAAAAGGAACAGCAAGCCTTTTCACTACAGTTTGTGGATAAAAATATCATTTATGCTTTCATAGCTGCAACTTGAACATTTTATCATTGAAAGAGCAGGAATGATACTGTCGGTGTTGAATGGACAAATGATTTCAATTTCTTATTGTTTTTTTCGTGTTCTTCCTATCTGACAGAGTTTACTTTTCTAACTGGCTGGTGTTATGTAGTTAACCTTATGGCAACATCACCAACCTACTATGTTTTGATGATCTTTCACAGACAATACATGAGATGAGGGAGGACTCAAAGGAGGATAAAGAAAGGTATATTCTAAGGCCCCATGAAAGAAGGGCCACACAGAAAAATATGGTGGTATCAGAATTTTACCATTAGTATTGTTAGATTTCTTTACTTTTCACTTTATGTGTTTAATGTTTTTCATTCCAAACTAATATTCAGGCATTATTTTGCATTGTTGAAGTCCCATAAAATGACTTTTATACAGAAAATGGTCCCTTATGAATACGTTTTAGAGGGTATTAGTTGTGTCCATGCATTTTGCTGTTTCTGACAGAAAACATTATGATTTAAATGGACTTTTTCCACTTTTTGAAGCTTAAGTCTTTAAATAGAATAACATGGCTGTAGTAAAATATGCAGTACATAAAAAATGCTTATATTTGTTTAATTGTTTGAAAGATGCATAGCTTGAGAAATTCTGTAATTCTTCTTGGGATAGGGCCCAATGTGATACCTTTCTTTGAAACCCACAATTTCTGGCAGTACGCCTGTATGTGATTGACAGAATGTTTGTCCAACAACCCCCCAAACACTGTTCATGGGATTTTGTCAATTACAGAAAGAAAGGAGAATGGTAAAATCTTAGTGATTTGTCATTGGTGAGACAATGTAAAGAAGAATAAACAAGTGACAAGGAAGGAGCGTATGAAATGATGCTATCCACGTACACATAGTACCAACCATCTATAAATATTTTTCTTATCTTGAGATGTTTTTTTCTTTATTGTTTGACCGCACCTGCTATCATGGTGCTTGTTAGTCCACTAGTGTTAAAAGTCTATGTTCATTGTTAAAAAAAATAAACACCCAGAGAAGACCTTTGCTGAAGACATTATGGATTATTATCTTTTTTGTGGCATTCAG
Organism: Scarus forsteni; assembly: GCA_036419115.1. NCBI lineage: Eukaryota > Metazoa > Chordata > Actinopteri > Labriformes > Labridae > Scarus > Scarus forsteni. Next base: position 3,815,981 of record JAZDUH010000049.1, read on the forward strand.
TAAGTATGTGGGCATGTTGTCCTTCTCTTTGTTGTAACAGTGGATGGGAGAACAGACGGAGGAAACTGTCCTTTAACCTTTCACAGTGTCAAACCTGGCATGCAGGTTAAAGGGAAGTGAATAGAAAAGCTGGGACTAAGTAAAGGTTAAAGAAGCTGTTTGAGATCTTCATCTGAACTTTGTGGAGCAAACAAACAACAGAAACTAAAAAATTCACAACCAGGGAGAGTAATTCCTATACATACATCTGTACATTCATACATCTGGTGTCCTCTATGGTCTGCTGGACATGGTGGACACTAAGGCAAGTGCTAAAACCTCCTCTTCTTCAGGCATTTTATTAACAAAATGTTAAATTGTAAGGCATTTCCCACTTTGATACATATACTCATAAATGTGCAGAGGACATTTAACATTCCCTACTATCAATACCATTATTATTTTATTATTTTGTTGGTAGTGCAGTCTGCTTCCTTCCTTCCTGTAATGCACAGTGCTACTCACAGTCACAGTGAAATGATCCAAGGTGAATATGCTTATTTATAGTGTTTAATCAAAATAAATCGGAATAAGCAACATAACTGTAGGCGTGAAAACCAATGATCATGTTTTATACACAACAATAGGGCTGGGTTAAAAAAATCAATTTAATCATTTTAATCGATTTCCCATTAAATGGTTAATAATCGATCCATAAAATCCAAAGATCGATCTTTTAACATGGCTAATTTTTTCTTCATTGGACGGTCCGAGAAGCAGCCTGTGGTATCAACTCTGCTAGTCTTGCATTTAGCGCTGCTTTCCACTGAACAGGATCTCCTGAGCTGTTATTGAGCGCAGTCAAAAAAACATGGCGGAAGCGAGTAGCACTATAGGGGCACCACCGGAGAGTTTAATGATTAACATCTGGACATTTCAGAGTTAACAGGCATGAAAGAAAAGACGAGTTGTACAAAAAACAAGTAACATGCATAATATGCATTTATGCATATCATTAATATGTGATTAATGTAACTGCTTGGGGTTCAGTTCTTAATGTAAAAACAGTTTTTAATAATATACCAGGTCAAAAAGTCATTTACAGAAAAATTTTACTGAGATAACCCAGACTGAACAAATATCTAATCGAATCGTGTATCTAATCGATTTGAGACCTCTTAATATCAAATGGAATCGATCCAGAAACTCCGAATCGATACCCAGCCCTAGACAACAACACAAAAAACAAACACAAAAATGCACTGTTAAACACTGTTTATCACCTTGTAACAATGATCTGTAACTTTTTCATTTTTTTTACAACAGCTGTTCTATTTTCATATTTCCAACCACAAGATCTGACTGTTACAGTTTAACTCGTGGCTATGTTAACTGGTGACAGCGGGCTATTGAGTGAATATTTGTTTAAATATAGTACAATTGAGATATATTTGATAATGATCAAATTCTGGAAACAACTGCTATAACCACAGCAACCACAGACATATGCAGCGACCAGTGTATACAGTCACGTGAAGCAATAACAACAAGGTGCGCCCAAATGCAGCAGCAGCAGTATTTGTATTATCTGATTGTTTTTCACATAGTTAGGGAAAAGCTGAAACTATCATGATCAAGTCCAGCAAGACTTAAACAACAAAACTTTGGCAACATGAGCAGCAAACCCATGTTGACAACAGAGATAACGTTTACAAAACGTGACATCACAGTGAGGAGTGTCAGTGCAGAATGTAGCTGTGTTCGAAATCGCTCACTATCACGAATACAGTGCACTATATAGTGTGTTCGCCATTTTTTAGTGTTGTTCGAATTCTCAGCAGTTAATTTCATTCGCTATATAGTGCACTACAAAATACCCACAATGCAGCAAAAGTGAGTGTACATACGATGCACCCTATATTGTACTCCCATATACCACAATGCAATGCGGTCGTGTTTTTCCATAGTAGAAGAAGAGAAGGAAGGCTGTTAGGGGCTGCTTTCATTTATAAATGTAAAAAAACGTTAAAGTGTCTTTAACACGTTGGTAGCGTAGCTCTTTAACGTCTTTTAGCGGCTGTAAACAGCTTAAAAATTTTCTACTTATCCTCCCTAGTGCCCGGTTTGTTTACGTGAATTTTGGCACGTCCACTTCCGTCACCGGAATATCCAGCTCACCAGCTAGGACGTTTAGAAAATTTTAATGTAGAGTCCGAAATGTCGTTTGGTCATTCCCTATGTAGTCCACTATTTCACTTACACTACATAGGGGATAGTGATTGAGTGAATGAGTGGACGATTCCGAACACAACTTCTCACAATAGAGTTTTAAAAAATCTTCACTTAAGCTCAAGTTATTCAAAATAGGTTTTTATTTGACCTAAAATGTTGTTTTTGTGCGGAGAGAAGGCAAAAAAAAACAGTCTACGTGTTGACATAACCAAAGACTTCACATAATCAAGGCAATTTCACTGGAAAACACTACATGAATAAATAAACATTAAAAACGTCTTTAAATGATTGAAATCCAAAACTACTTTGACCTTCTAAAGCTGAACAAAAATGAATAACTCACTCTTTCAGTCCTTTTAATTCATTGTGCCAAATAGGATGAAACAATACTTTATAACTTGATCCTATTTGACCCCCAGCTGAGTAGAGGTCTCTGAAAATTTTTTTAAACACAAGTGAGTAATTCAATATTTTATCACAGAGCTGGGTCCCATTAAAATATATTGCTTCTTTTGTCCAGCGAAGGGCCTGCCAAAACAGACCCATGACCTATTTCTTGGTCCAAACTCTTCATCAAAGCCAACAATTTTAAATGACCTCTTAAAAAGCAGAAATGTGTTTTTTTGATTTCTATGTAAGACTCAATTGTCTCAACTGCAGAAGAAGTGAATCAAAGCAGGAAAGAAAAAGAGGCGTATGGAGTCGAACAGTCTGTCTTGTGGCTGGAGTCAGTCTGGGTCAGCTCGTCGATGAATGTCACTCACTGCCTTGTCAGGGTCACTACGGAGCACGGAAAGAGCTGCCTCGGAAAAGTCCATAATAACCATTGACAGGAGGAGTGCTGTTTATTTGTTATGACACAGAGACAAGCTCACATACTGTACCTGCGCTCACACACTCGCACACAAACACACTTTAAGTACCATAATTCAGCTTAAATCCATCTCTGCTTCCAAGTTGCCTTTAGAGACCAGCTCATGAGACTGTGTGTGTGTGAGTAATACATGTGTGTACATACAGTATTTCCATATGTGTGTGTGTGCCTGTGCGGTTGTGCAGCTATCATCATTACCCTAGTCAATACCCACATGTCCACGTATTGATCAGAGTATCGATGAGCGATGAGGGATCTCAGACCGCGCAGAGCCGTGTGGATCTGTTTAGACTTTTTCTGAGACCACACAGAGAGATCAGCTCAAGTTCAGCTAAAGATCACCTCCAGGGCAAGATTATTGGCTCTTAGATGGCTTTACAGGCCTCAATAAATGTAGATCTGATTACTATATACCACATAAAATGCATATTCCTGTGTTTGAATGCCGTAATTTCTTTCACAAGGTTTTTTTCACATCTATTTGTACGCTGTATCCTCTGGGCAGAGATGCATGACCACATTACTAATCGTTAGATGTAATGCTTGAAAGCTCGGGGGTTTAATCTTCCTCTACAGGCTGGCTGATCAAAAGTTTTACAGTTGGAGTTGTAAATTATTAACCAGAGTTGTATACATTCATTACATAGCATCAGTATGTTTATCTTGATCTTATTTAGTGTTATTTTCTGTTCATTCAAGACAGCACCATAGGCTTGTACTTATATTGGCTCACAAAGAAAGATTTGTGAAATTGTTGATACACGACTTCAAAAGTCTTTCTGACTTTTATAGACTTTTTTATGAATCTTGTTAGAATTAAATACAACTAATACCTGTATGAAACTAGGCAATAAACACCTTTACATAAAGGGACATGTCATAATTTTTCTAATGATTGTAACTGCAGTCAAACTCACAATGTTGCCACACATTGAACACTTTAAGAGGAAAGGTTGTACAGATACAACCTTTTAAAAATGTCTAGGGCAGAGATCATCAGACACTTTGGAGCCAAGATTTCTTTGTGAAAGGAAGTATATGTATCCACTAGTCTCTTGTGGTGTGAAATGATAGTTTTGTAATAGAATCAACAAATAAATATTAAGCTCCCAACATGAATTTATTCTGTTAAGCAGATTCCATGGTGGAACAATGAGTTCAGATGATAAATACCTCATCAGAATAATTAGAGCTGCCGCACTAAAACTCATAACTAAAAACTGGCTGCGTAAAGTTCGCCCAGGGGTAGCTAAATGGAGAGAACTGATGGAACAAGTAAAAGAAATGGAGAAGTTAATGTATAAAATCAGAGGGAATCCAAAAAAAATTGTAAAATATTGTGGATAAAATGGAAAACTATGTGGATAGAGAGGCGAACAACGTAAACTAATGATAATAATAACACTAACACCAGTATTAATACCTCTCTTGAACCGACAAAAAAAATCAAAACCAAAAAACACCAAAAAACAGTAACTTTAACCATGCATACGATTAATGTAAATAACTGACCCTAGTAAAGGAAATCAGTCAACAACCAAAAGGGGGATTTATGTAACTATGCTATTCAACTTTACTTGATTTGTGCTATTTATCAATGGCATTTATATCTATCCGTTTGTGGGTATTTATTGTATCTATACATGTATTATATGTATTATTTTACTTTACTATGTAAAAAGTCTATCAAATGCTAAGGTTTAACTCTACTGTATAGGTATTTATGTTAACATAGTCTTATTGATTGAATTTTTGATTATGATCGCTATTATTCATTTAAATAGTTTTTGGGTTCTCTTGTTCTATTTCAGTGTTTTAATAAAATCTTAAGGTATTTCTCTTGATCTGTTGTATAAACAAGGCATTTCTCAGGATTTTTTGTACAAGTTATGCATCACAGTGGTGTTGCACAATTGGGAATTTTTTTTAATTAATTAATTTAACCTTTATTTAACCAGGTTAGTCCCATTGAGATTAAAAATCTCTTTTTAAAGGGAGACCCGGCCAGGACAGGCAGCAGCAAAAAACACAAAGTTGCAGACAGACAAAACCAATTTACAAGCACATCATTATGGATTAAAAACAGAGACATCTATAAGCCATATCACAGCCTAGCTAAAAACATCGGCATTGGATAGAATCTGCTTCCATGTATTTCATTTTCAATTTAAAACATTTAAGGACACCAGCTCCTTGAGCTTTAAGTTATTCTGCAAAACATTTCAGTCTGATGGTGCAGAGTACCCAAAAGCCCTTTTTCCAATTTCAGTTTGTGCTTTTGGGACAGAGAGCATGATAAGGCCCTGTGAAAAAAACAATAAAATAAAGGGAAAATAAATAAATAATTAAAAATAAATAAAATAAAAAGCTCTCAAAATACCTGAAGAATGAAGCTAAAGTGATACACAATTACAGAAAAGTTGATTTTATACAATGTAACAGGCTAGTTTGCAAGGAACCAATCAAAACACAAGCTGGAAATCAAGACTTCATAGTTCCACAAGCCTCATATAACCGCTGCCCAAACTAGAAATAAGATAAGTCTTTCTTGAGTTGATTAGACTATTCTGACCTCTTTAGCCAGCCAACAAAAAAACAAAACACAAATATAATGTCAGAAGAGCCCCTCGGTTTCCAGTTAGAGAGCTTCAACTTTAAAGTTTCAAAGTTGCAAAAGCACACAAATATTTCTGCTTAAATCAACACTAAACAAAAAGGCTGCTCGCACGCAGGTCTGCAGGCAAAAGAATGAAGCACAGGAGTCTCCAGACTTTCAGCTGCTGCCCTGATGAGCTGATCATCTGCAGGTACTCTCACGTAGCAGCGACAAGGTGAAATGCAGTAGGAGGAGGCCCGATCAGAGCTGTAACGGCCTTTTTAACAAAAACACTGACAAAAATGTGGGATACAAAGGTATCGGTGACAGATTTTTGTCTGTTTCACATCAATTTGAAGCAGCCATCAGGCACACCTTACTGAGTAATCTGAGCAATGTTTTGAATTGGGCAGAAAAAAATGACCCACATATAGGATTTAAAACATAAGTCAAGCATTGGCATACTTTTGTTTTATCATCCCAAAAATCAATGGTCACACTTTTAAATGGTCCATCACTATATCAAGGTTTTTAATATTTTCCAAATGTCTCTATCAAGATTTTTTAAGGGGTTTTGACCTGATTTTACCCTTAAATTACCCTGCTAACCCCCAATTCTGTTCCCTTTCACCACCCTGGAATACTACCTCATGTGAGGGCCAAATATGAACAAACATGTCAGGGAAGGTAACTCTGATATAAAAAAAAAACATACAAAAATATTGTTTAAAAAGGACTGTGATTTTTTAAACCAAGGCAAAGATATATTCTAGCAACATTTGGAAAAGGTATCGAAGTGTTGAGACGCCCCCACCTTTCAAAACACGTCAAAGCAGTTATTCAGTTTCGTGTGCAGGAGTTTTCCAGAAATTCAGATCATCAGAATCAAACATTCAGTTTATATTTTGGAACAGGGCTCATAGATTTGTTGCTGTGGTCGTCAATTGTAAAAGTGCTCCAAGAGTAAAATGAAACAATATGAACATGTTGAATGACAGATCCCCACTGAGCACTGACATTTCAAATAGATCTTAATGTTTATAAGAATATTACTGCTGTTTTTTTTCTCTCATGACAAACTTTAAACAAACCATTAGTCCTGATGTTTGTTGACCAGTTGACTCAACAGTGCATTAGACAAAATAAATTGTGTTTAGGGCCGGGAAATATGCTCTAATAATAAAATATCAGATTTTTCCACACAAGAATTCAATTTTTTTTTCTCATTTTTTCTACTTCCCACTTTTCTAAGTGTTATCAATGTAAATGTGCAACCTGGACAGTGGGCAGGATATTAACCTGCAATTTCTGACGATTCATTGAGGACTTCTTTGTTTGAAGTTGTGGTATCAAAAATAGGCTTCAGTGTTGCTTTAACAATAATTATCACCCTGATACAACAACTACATGATTCCTATTTGGCCAAGCATTTCAAATAGATTATCTAGTTATCAGATCTGGCATCTCAGTAAAAATATGTTTTTCTTTTGTGCATCATATTGTAGAATGCTATACATAATCAAAAATATACTTATTCATTCTAATAATATGCTGTATTTCCCAGCCAGAGTGCCGTAAAAAAAAGCTATGAATGAACTTTGTGAGCAAACTTACTGCACATCCTCCATACAATGTGTTGACGAGTAAAACTTTGAAACATCTGCTGTTCTTCAAATTCGATATGCGGTCCACTCTGCTCCGCTGAATTTATGCTTATTTTAAACCAGAGCTCCTTCATCTTCTTCAGCCCACGCCAAAATTAGAAGTTTAGTCTCTCACCCGGAGACGCTGCCTCATTAAAACATATTACTGCTCTTGACATGTTGGGAACTCACCAGCAGCAGGACCACGGCCCATTTAACTCCAGAGCCAGAGTTCATGGAGCCGATGGACAGTTTCCATGCATAATTAACATACTGAACATACTGGATCTAACTCTGTTTAAGATCTGCTCCCTGCTAGGGTGGATGATGTGGGCTCGGCTGCTGTGTTTAGAATGTATACTTTCACTGAATATCTTGTTTTGCTCCTACAAGCAAACACAATGCTGGAATATTCTTAGATTAACAAACTGAATGTAGCACATTTGGTTAATTTCACTCTTTTCAAAATAAATTTAAGGTGTTAATTGGTTAAACAATGCTTTAATTTGGTACCTAAAACTTTTAATTTGGGTGGCTTAGCTCATTGTTGTAAGAACAGATTTGGTTTGATTTAATACAAAGTCATTAGTCCAAATCACAAAGGTCTTAGACAAGTTTTCTCTCTAAGGAAAGGGTATTAAAGGTGTAGTCAGCGATTTGGGAGAAAACGAGTGGAGAGGTTGTTTATAAACAAATTTAGACCTGCCTCTCCCTTCATACCTCACCCCTGGCTCCCCCCCGAAAGCTGATGGACGTGCATCGTCATGGAAACGGCCGTAAAAACTGCGTAGCTGACCAACGTAGCTAAGGTAACCCCGACTCGTCAGACAACTAGACTGACAATATTGATAACATCACAACAACAGTACATTCTGGCAGATTAGACAATCAGATTAATGCCCGATGGCTGTTACTGTTATGAGAAGCACCACAAAGCTAATGTTCCTTACCTATCCAGCAGAAAGACAGTGACATCCGCGTCCGTTTTCAGGTCTTTTAATTGGCGGAGTTCCCTCCACCGTCGGAAAACAACACCAATGTTGACCCGGGTCTTAGTTCTTTCATGGTCATAGCCCTTCTTTTTCACTTTCTGCTCCTCTGACCTTTTTCTTTTGGGCTGTTTTTTAGCCATTGCTACAGCACCTATTGTACGTCTCTCTGTCTCTCTTACACTAACTGCACACGCTACACAACCTACTAGTCGTCCACCCCCTCTGTCTGATCTGCGCATGAGTATGATCGCCCCCTGGATGTGGGGGGTGTTTACCTTGCTTTGGTAACTCGACCCGAGCAACAGTATTTATCTGCTGAAATTCAGAGCCAAGGCTGTGTATTGAAACCGGACTTTTTTTTCAACATGCTGTGAGTGGTGACATCTTGTGGATGGAGAGGAGAAATACAGTGAATTTGACAAATAGTGCATTAGATTAGAAGATTAGAAGATTGCTGACTAAACCTTTAAGGACAAGATGCTGTTGTAAATGTGAAATGTTTTACTCATCACATTTGTTTAACACTGGAACTTTTGCTAATTGCAACAAGTCAGTTAGCACTGTATACAATTAAAAAAACAATGTTGAGTCCAATAACTGGAGGCATCAATAAGAGCTGAGACATGATTTAAACTTGCCAATGCAGTTTTTGAGTAATCAACCTAAAATTGGGTCAAAAAGGCTTTCAGTGGCGTCATGTACAGCTGCGAATAAGACGTGGCAGTAACAGGCTTTATTGATTATTAGTCAAATGTTCTTAAGATTTCTCGATATATGTAACTTATATTAATCAAGCTGGTTATTGGACTGATGAAGTCTGTAATGCAAAAGTTTCACACAACAGTAAAGAGACATTTTTCTTTACTTCTGCATTCAAAGACAAGGAGAAAAAAAGCTGTGCACTCTCTACAGCAAAAGCTTTTTTCCTACAAATGCAATTCCTGAGATTATTACAATAAAGCAATAGCTTTGTGGTATTGTATTTTATTATGTTTCTTGGCCGTTCTTATGTTACATTCATATGGTCAGGATTCACACTAAACAACTGTGCAGTCAAATTTTATTCAGTTTTCTGTTGCAAAAAGTAACACAGACAATTCTGCGAGCAGCCACACTTTTTTTTCGAAACAGTTTACACAGAATTATGTGATGTGTGAATGTTAACAACACATCACAGAGTACATTTCCATGACAGCATTGTAGCATAATGTGTGTCAACATCGTCAGTTTGTCTGAGCGAGAGAAATAAAAAAAAACCCTAAAAAGCCTGTAGGCCCTTTTCTCCCTCTCCAGCTTTCAATTTCTGACTCCCCCCCCACCCCTCCATCCTCTTCACCATCACTCTCCCTTCTCCCCCCTCTACCTCCAACAAGACCCCTCCTCCTCCATCCCCCCAGGGTGTCCTGAGACCCTTCATTACTGTCACCATGGTAACACCTCAACCACTTGACAGTGGTCCCTAACCCACCCACCCATCTTTATATACATATATATTTATATATATGTATATACACACACACATATATATATATATATATGAAAAATAATTCTGACTTCTTCTTTCCTTCTGTCCTTGTCTTCCTCCCCTATTTTTTCTCCACCCCCCTTCTTCCTCCCAAACTCCCTCCTGCTCCTCTCAAAACATGGCTTCCGGACAAAAATCACCAAATCACAGCGGCAAGTGGGGCATATGATGATGGGACGACCCCCTGAGGTTTTTTCTTCTCTCCCCAACCTCTCCTTAAATGGCTGGAGCAATCATAACGTCCTAACACTTTGAAGTCTGAGTCCCAATTCCACTCTTTTTTTTGACTTCCCCCGCCTGTCTGTCTGTCCGTCTGCCCGTCTCCCTATTTCCTTACATGCTCTCCTCAAGAGTCAAATTGGCAGACATGCAGGCCGCTCATTGCCATGACGGAAGGGATGTCGTGCCGGCTATTTCTGCACCGAATCAGTCGGCATCCAATTAAACACGGGAATATTGATCTCATGCCTCATTTCTGGGGATTAGTCTTTCCTTTGAAAACGCGCTCTGTTTGAAACATGGCCATGATGAAAACACGCACAGACGCACACCCATAATGTACATGCTGAGAGACACGGGCGCTGCTGGCTGTCAGCCCTCCAGGTGTGACATGCTGATCGCGTGTCATTACGACTCGCCTTCACGTTTGTGACAGTTGATGATGTCAGTGGGAGATTTTAGGCCGCCCATGTTGCTACGGTGTTGCAAGGCTAATACACATACATAGAATATAGGTGCACACACACAAACACACCAGCACACACACTGGGTCAGATCAGTTCTCCCTGGCCACCTCTGTGCTCTGTAGCAATGTTTTAATCATGATCGGGTTTGTTTGTAATTATAAACACTCTGAGATGCCCATATCAAAGAGCTTCATAGGATTCAGGCCTATGGGTATCCTTGGTTGCTTTTGAAAAATGCACACTGCCCTCCCCGCCACCCAACCACACATACACACACAAACAAACACACACAGTCCTGCACTTCACTTCAAAAGCACACCCTTCTTTTTGAGCTGTCTGCGCGGCGTTTGCATACACCTTGAAGGCCTTTTGCCCAGAGCCCCAAGGTCAACACGAGTTGTTTGTGCGTGTCGTGTCGAGCTGTCCCCTGGGCTCATCTGCTTCAGAGGCCGGGCCCGGCTTCTTTACACCGCCGATGCCCCACATCCTTCAAAGTCAAGCCCGACATCAGAGAGAAACCAGACACTTTGAGAGCAACGGCTACAATCAGCAGAAATTAATTGAACAACTTTAACAAAAATGTTGTCGTGCTATGAAGGGGCTGGGCAACAGAGAGATTTTTTTTTTTAAGTGTATACACATTTTTTGAAGGAGAAAAGGGCAGAACAGTTTGATTCATTCTGATATAGTCTGTTGATTTTGGGCAGTTTAATATATCTATCTATCTATATATGTATGTATATATATATATATATATATATATATATATATATATATATATATATATATATATATATATATATATATATATATATATACATATTCCTTTTTTTCTGAGACCATGGAGTTCTTTTTTTATCAACAAAGAAATCATTCCCCTCTGAAAAAAAAAACAATTTAAGTATATTTTTGCAATGAAATTATTTAAAAAGGTAAAATATTTAGACATATTCTTTAATTAGAGAGCAGGGGTTAACCTGGCACGTCAGATGGACTTTTGAATACATTTCACTAGAACACCTGGGCAGCTGCTCATAGAGAGTGTTTGGGAATGAGCAACGTCTATCAATAGCATATCTGATGATTGGAGGATTGTTTTGTCAATCACATTCATTACAGACCTATCACATATCCTTGTAAGCAGCCACCAGATGAAAGGACAGAATGACACCCACTTTTTAAACAAACTCAATGAAACATGTCAGAATTAAACTGAAAATATTCTCTCTACTGGCAAGTTTGGAGGTTAATATTTTTTAAAAATGTAATAAAGAAATGCAGTCCAGATCTGATAAATCTACTACTGAAGCTATCTGCATCCAAGCTAACCTCTGTTCAAGTAGTCACTTCCTGTTGTTGTAATGCTGTGTTCCATTAACCTTGGAACTGGAAAGAGGGAAGTGGTAATGACATCATCTCTGAGTTATCGTGTTCAAGTAACATAAGTTGGAAAAATCTTGCCAATCTAGCAGGCTATTGTTAGCTGTTGTGTTAACCATTGTTAGCACGCTGTGCTGTCATTCACAAAGACCACATGAAGAATGTAGATAGCACTATGACAGCATTTCCATAAATACAAGTCGGACAATGCTGTGTATACGGCTGATTCAGGGCCATAAACACTTCAAATTCCTACCTCTTCCTGCTTTGAAGGACTCTGATGGGGCCATGCTGCTTTTGGAAGCTCACAGTCATTTAAGACAGGAGTTTGGCTGGACAGGTTCATATGATCACACACAATTAATCATGCTTATCCATATGCAGTACAAGGCTATGTAAGGATGTCAAAATATTTTCAACAAATGATTGTTGTGACAAAATATTCTAAAAATGATAAAAGCAAAACTAAAAGTAAAAAAGTAAAAATAAAAGTAAAGTTTACTAAAATATTACTGCGAAATTTAGACAAAACAAAAAACATCAGTATTTTACAGGGCTGTCTACACAAAAAAAAGAAAAGTTTTTTCATTGCATGTGAATGCAACAATTATGCATAATTTCGAAACAATGATCTCATAGCCCCACCTCTCCCTTAACCTGCATGCGCTAACCTGACAACTGAAAAATGGCAATATGCAGTGATGAGTTTGTGCCGCTGAAGCTAATGTTGACCCAATAACAATTTTGTAACTCTTTAGATGTCAACATAAATGTCTGCTTACTTACTGCATTCATGTTTGCTGCCATCTTCGTCTTTTTGTGAAATTATTCCAACTGTATGTTTTCACTCATCTATCAACCACAAAACACTGCAGCTGGTGGCCCTGCAGCAGCTTCCTCTGGGAGTTTTTCTGCGATCCGTCTATGCAGAACTAATGTGCTCACTGACCAATGTTTCCCACACAGACATAGATTGTTACTCTGTAGTTTGAAATAAAAAAGATTTAGCAACGGGCAGCAGGCCTTAAATGCAGCCAGCGCTAGCAGGAGGGTTAACCCCGCCCCATCACAGCTTTACATTGACTTTGCATGGAGAGTGATCGCAGAGGATGCTCAAGTCGCGTTAGGTGTGTTGGCACCTGTAGACTGGGGAACAGCCCAGGCTGTACCCTACTTCTCACATGGGATAGGCTTCAGTCCTCCTGCCCCCCTTTACAGGGATTTGTGGTAAAGAGAATGAATTGAAAGGTCTGATAACTCAAAGTTTATTTATTTAAGCACCTTGGACTAATTTCTCTTTCTTGGTTAAAAAATATGACAAAGGATCACACTTATTTAACTTTCTGATAACACTAAGCATCAAAATAAAAGTGATTCTACAACATATGGTATTTAGAAGTCTTAATTATTTTGACAACCTCAGCAAAGGAAAATATTCCTTTTTTTGGTTCCATGGTGATAGTCTGACTGGTGTGTAACATTTATAATCATACAACAAAACAAAAAATCCATAAAGGTGCTATATTAGGTGTATTGGACTTTAGCTTTAGTTGTTGTTTCTGGTATAAAAGGTTTGAGTATTAATTTACCTTTACAAGAATTATATTAATCTTCATAATTCTGATACTGTGACATCCATTAGTGTTTACTTAAAGAAAAATGTTAAGATCTTTCATCAAAAATTTAAAAGTCAGCCAGGTTTGATTTTTGTTCCATATCCTCTTTTTATATTCATTGAATGTAAAGTGTGCAGTGTAGGCTGGGTGATATTTTAATATATCTTAAAGTGGAGCCCTTTTACAAGCCGACATAATCTTTAATCCTGCTGTTTACTGTGCTGACTCCCTTAGAGACGGACATGCAGTCCACTACAATAATGATGCTTTTCTGTGCTTTATCCTTATCCCAGTCATTATCAAAGTCATCAGCTGAATGCTGGGCTAAATTTGACATCTTCATCTTATTTATTTATCTTCAGTCTGAAAAAAAATCCCCTCTCTACCCCAACCTAACAATTATTTCATATGCTTATGCTGATTGTGCAAATGGCTCGAGGTCACAATGAATCAAGGAAAATGCATTTTTTAAATTAAAGTGGGGAATTATCTTTATTTTATCCCCCTTGCTTAGCTTTTTTTTTTAAAGGCAAGCAAATTAGAAAAACTCAAGGAATTGTTGAGGAGGCCTCCTCATAATTTGACAGATAAGGACCCTGAAATGCATTTCTTGCATAATTTCAGCTGAGTTCAAGTCACCTCAGGCCATTTTATATTGAATAGACCTACACAATAATGGTTTTACTGGAATTATTAAGCTTTTAAATCCAAACAACAAAATATACAAAACTGTGTATTTACTGATTCAAGTTTTTTCACATTAATATGCAGGAAATCATGAACAGTATTTTTAAGTGTTGGTGTTTTTAACCAGCAAATCAAAGCATTTTATCAAGCAGACAGCAGCCTGCCTTTAGATAAAAGTTTCAGTGAAAATAATATTGACTCAAATTATATTCATGTGTTTGTGTGTGTTCCTCAACATTTGACTGATCACAGGTCAGTTACAGCGCCATGATGAGCTACATGTTGCAATGAAATTATTGACTGTTGCATAACCCACGCAGATCTTTTGTGCTTGTTGCATTGATAAAAGGTGTTTACTTATTCCATGATCAGTTTGATTGTTGCACCTATATGAATAGAAGACAGTTCCTATTGAAGGCCCCCCCAAGACATGAACTATTTGACCCATAAATCTAAATAAAACATCTGGCGAGACCCCCCAGTTCAAGTTGTAGACCCGCATCCAACTCGAGCATGAATTATAAAACCGATGTCTTTGAAAACGACCTTGTACTTTCACTTTACTTTTTTCCCACTCTCTGTAAAGACCATGAAATGAAAGAAATATGTGTTGTTGTTGGGGCAAAGGAGTGCATGGTGTCTCCAGAGTCATTTTCATTCACAGATAAACACACGGCAGCATCGGTAAACAAGATTCACGGGGAAAGAGTGAGACACATTTGATAGTCATAAAGGATTTTTTCCCCTCAACGAGCAGAGATCAAATAAACTCTGTGTGTCTGAGGTGCCGCGTAGCCTCAAGCACTGAAGCATAAATTTAGAACAAATCTTGTTTCTCTTACAGGGGTATTACTTTAATTTCAATGCTTGGGAGAAAAAAGGAGAATGTGGGGGGTAAATTATGAAAATAAAAATAAAACACACACATAAACAGGAATGTAACATGTTTTCCATCACACCTTTCGTTTAAGATTATGCAGTATGGACCAAAGACAAGACCAGATTATCATTAAACTGACTCACAATCCATAGTATGCTTCTTATTTAAATATTTTCCTGTATATAAAAAAAGAAAAGGTTGTTAAATTGCTCTCTTTATTAATTTAACCTTTATTTAGGCAGGTTAGTCCCATTGAGATCAGAGTATGGCTGCTTGATAATGGCAAAATCCTACAAATCCTACTTTTACGACATACACCGCATTATTTGAAGTGTATGTTTTTGGCACAATCATTTTGAATGTTAAAGAACAGGCAACACAGAAACTCAGAAAAATGCAATTACCACATAATCGTGTTAGTAATGAGGAAAAGAGAACCCAAAAAGTTCTACATGCCATGCAATACAATAAACTTTCAGTCTCAACAAGTAATTTTTCATACATCCATCCATTGTCCACATTCATATCCCTAGGGTCGTGGGGACTGGAGTCTATCCTAGCTGGCATTGGGTGGGGTTCACCCTTGACTGGTTGCCAGCAAATCCCAGGGCCACATATAGAGAGAGCCGACCAGTCTCACAGCCATACCAAAGGGCAACTTAGAGTCACCAGTTAACCTAATGAACATGTTTTTGTGGAGCCTGAGAGACTCACACATGCATGGGGAGAACATACAACCTCAATACAGAAAGGCTCTGACCTGGTTTGAACCGGCAACCTTCTTGGGGTGAGGCACAAGTTACCTGCTGTGTCACTGTGTAGCCTCTGATTTTTCATATTATTTAAAGAGGGTTTAGAGTTTGCCTTCATTTTTTGATAATTAAGAAAAAATAACCCAAAATTGGGTGTGTCAAAACACTACGCTATCACACAGGTGTCAGTTCTGTTTATTTTTTTTACTATAATAGGAAGTGCTTCTCAAATAAACTGATATAAACATGATGATTCACCATTTTATTTCAAAATTTTTATACTGTGGCGACTTCGCATAACAGCATTAGTGGTTCATACTGTACTATATATTTTTGGTCAGCATCAGGTCATGTGTCTAACATTCAAATCCCCATCAACATAAACTATACTCATGTAAATGCATCAATTATCTACATATCCAGCATGTTTCCCAGTCCTATGAGTAGGAAAAGGGAATGTTGGGTCATATTATTACAGAAACATTCATTGGAATGCAACTTATTTTACTTCAAACCGTCCTTTATATCTTAAAATCTGCTCTATCCTGGTTCAAGTTGTCACCTCATATACCACCTGACCCTGCAGCTCCCTTCTAAAATCAGTTTTGTTTCAAAATGAAAAAGCAATTTTCCTTGGGTTTATAATCTTCAGTAATAGTCAACCATCATTTTTAATCTTTAGATGCATTTTAAATCCAAGCTGTAATGTCTTAACTCTCTGCCAAGGTCAAATATCTTAGCAAATAAGGCTTAAGCTTTGTTTTATATGAAAGAATTACATGATTAATACCAAAGAATTAATCACGTACTCTTCAGATCTCCCAGATTGGGTTTGTGCTAAGGGATTATGCTGTCCTACTTTTTCACATGGCATAAATTGACATGGAGGTTTGTTTAGCAAAGTACTGCTAAATACATTCTTTTTAACTCTTTGGCTGCACAGTCTGCCTTGATTGCTGGCTGCAGCAGCATTTAGAGATATTGTTCCTCTGCAACTCTCACGATAATCTTTGAGGGTTTTTTTAATTTAGAGTCACCGCTGCATGACTCAAATTATGACTGATATGTCATGGAGTTCAAGCTTGCATAAAGAGGTTTTTACATTCCCTGAGTTATAAATAATACAAAAGTCATAAAGGTTGAAACAAATAAATCAGCTAAAGCCTTTTGACATGCTTTCTCCTTCTTGTCAGGGTTCTGTGTGTTTGCATTGTAAACCAAAGGACAGCAGGAGTACACAACTTTCTGCCTCCCATGAATATGCCGACAGTGTTTTGTTTGAACATAGGAGAAAAAGGCAGTTTCACCAATTAAAGAAGAACCATGCTCTCTGAATGGATTTGAAAAAAGTGCTTAAAAATATCTATTTGTTACCTCTGCCAAGGAGGTTATGTTTTCGGGAGAGTTTGTTTGTCTGTCTGTCCGTCCGTCCGTCTGTGAACAAAATAACTCAAAAAGTAATGGATGGATTTTGATGAAATTTCCAGGAAATGTTCAGCATGGGAAAAGGAAGAACTGATTCGATTTTGGTGTTGATCCGTATCAGCGTCTGGCCGCCATGGCGAAAAATGTGATTTCTGTGAATAACTGCTGAACTAAAATAGATACCATTATGAATCCAGTTGCTAATGGTATGTTTTCATGGTCAAGGGATCTAAATATTTCGATGAAATAAAGGTAGGACTAATATTCATGGTCAAAATCACAATATGGCTGAGGACTGTGGCGCTGGTGGAGGTCTGCGCTCTCCGAGTGCTTTTCTAGTTTTTAATTATAATTTAGTTTATGTTCAGTTGTATCTCAACAAACCAAAGTTATGGTGACCTTGCAGTGAAGTTGGATCTGCCTGGTTTGATTTATGTAACCAGATTTATCCATCTTTCCATGTTCCAATCTACAATGGATGGCTCAATCAGCTTCCTTTGCAGTGGGAAGAGGTGGGAGCTATGACCAAGACGAAGCACGACGAAAGCATGAAAGGACGTGACTGCATGTGCAGAGATTAGCATAGATGCTAACAGCTTTAGTAGCAGTTTGATCAGATATGTACTTCATTTCTTATCAAATGAAAAACAAATACTGACAGAACATCTTTTTTGAAGTGTTAATGTTTTGTATATTACATCCCGGATGTAGCTCCCGCCTACCACAACATCTGATTTACCCACTATGAATGTGACTGATGGAAATATTGTCCAATCACCTGCTGGATATGTTTTTAAAATATTTTGCCAATTCTAAAAAATCTTTTGATGGACTGTTGCCCAGATGGACTAGCAAAGTATATCAAACATCCATCTTGAGTGTCAGGTTAGCTTGATTTCCAGTAGGTGCTTTTTTTTTTTTTTAAATGTATTTTTTGGGCATTTTGTACCTTTATTGATAGGAGGGAGACAGTGGATAGGCTTGTGAAAGGGGGAGAGAGTAGGGGAAGACACTCTGCAAACTGGTCACAGGCGGGATTCAAACCTGGACCGGCAGAAGCAAGTACATGGGGTGCATGGTTGCTAACCACTCCACCAAACCAGCACCCCTCAGTAGGTGCTATTTAACCATCAAGAACAACAGGCACATTCAAAACTGTAATTATTACTACAGCTTATCTGACTTCTCAAGAGTGTTATATTTATTGACTCTCATGTCACAATTGCAAAACTATTGCAACACTCCACGTATTGTTTAAGCCTATCCCATCGTAAACTGAGTGACTGTCAATGTGACTTTTAAAGGTAACAACCACACTGAATGAGTCTTCTGACATTATAACTCTGAATACAATGACACCAGACTTAACAGTCTTCTAGTCTGATAAGTCACCTTGTCGTTCTCTTGTCTCCCTGGTTTACTGCTTTTTTAAAGAGCCGCTCCTGCACACAAATAGTGATTACCGCGTTTCAGATTTACATTTAAATGTCTCTGCAGCAGAAACTTTAGCAGCCTCTGCAGACTCAGTCATCATCTGATCCCCCAGACCCAAATCATCAGCTGCCGCCTCATGTTCACGTATTTACGACCACCCAGGAGGGCATCTCTTATTAATGCACACTTTTATAAACTGGACAGCAGTTTCACTCCTCGGCTCCTCTCCTGTACGTCCAAACAAACCGTGATTTATAATTCACATGATTTATGGCCTATCAGAGTGCCCAAGTGCCGCCATCTACTCAGCCATTCGTTTATACATGCACCCACTACAGATAAAGTAAAACTAGATGTAGATGCATTGGATGATTTCATTCAAAACCTGCTCATGTGTTTATTATGCACAATAAATCTAAAACCACTCGGAGTGTCAAAGCAATCTGTTGCCTCTGCTGCACTTTTATTGCAGTGCAGAATGATAAGTTGCTTTGTAAATTGTAGGGATAGCGACACATGCATATTAATGGAAGATCTCGGATGTCCCTGTATATTGACCGATGTAAAATGAATAATTGCTGTATGTTTAAGGCTAAATTTGTATCACCATAAGGATATGGATGCTTCACTTTAAGTGCAGAAACATAAATTTAAATCAGTGTGAAGAAGCTAGCATTAGTATTCATATTTTTACACCTAGCTTGATTGTTGCTTGTGTTTGAAATTCTTGCATGATTTAGAATCCAGCCAAATGTGAGTCTTACAAAGAACTAAAAGTTGACAAGCTTATTAAGGAAAAATGCATTTAAAAAAATTGAATATTTCATTTATATAATTTATATTTTATGTTTATGGTATCACCAGGTTTGAGGTTTTTGTAATTCATGTATTTTTTAAATATTGTTGGTCACTATCAAGCTTAGAAAGCGTAAATTAAAGACAAGAAATTATTGACAGCCAGTTAACCTGTGGAACAAATTTTTATTTATTTTTTGGCTTATGTTAACTTTTATTACATCTACTACAAAATTTCCGATCTAATAATCCCCACTGGCACAGGCACTTGCAAGCAAATTTCTCTCATTCTCGTCAATAACTCAGCTTCCACATTTCACATTGCATTTCTGGAAGCCCCACTCTGCACCAGTTGCTGGAAATTCACAGTGAGTCTCTGCTTTAAGCCTGCATCAATCTCCACGAAGCAGATTGATCCAAAACAGGGAGACACACACACAGAGTATCTGGCAAATTTCAAACAACAGCACAATGTACAGACAAATCTCATCACTATGTCAACCTTACAACATTACAACCAACAGCAAAAGGCCAGACATCTTTAATAATGCAATGAATGAAGATAAGCTGATTTTTGAAATGTAATAAAATGTTATATATAAAACAACATTCTATAGGCATTTTATCTGTAAGAATGCAAACGGAAAGGATGAAGCATTCGCAAAGACTGCAGGAGTTTTAGGGTCGATGTGAGTTTTAATCTTTTGATTAACTACTATTTAAATATTTTTTCAATGATCATGGATCATATTGTTAGTTACTTCAGAAGAACCGTCATTGTTCATATCTCTAATAATTCAATAAACTATTCCGCAATATGGCTGAAAAACAGAAAAGAGTCAGAAATATAGCCACAAAGATATGAGCCTAACCAGTAAGAGTCATTTATTGTCTTTTGGTTACATAAAAAAATCAATATAGCAAATCAAATATTATAGCAGATGTAACAATATAACAACATATACACTGCAACAAATAGTAGCTAGATGTCAAAGAGATGCAGACTGCAGACCACTCGGAAAGTTTGTCAGTGCCTGTTTTCACCAATCTAACGAGAAGTTGTAGTTGATTTGACAGAAACATTTTGTTAGCATGCATTTGCCGAGCAACTCAGCCTCAGCGAGTGCCACCACAGCTTTCACACCAGGCATGTGAATGTCCTGTGGCTTCAGTGTCTCCCTGCCATCACAGCCCTATCTCTACATACACATACAAATATATATACTACCCCAGTAATGAGTTTCTATTGAAAGTTTAGGAAAAAACACAATGAACTCCCAGCAAAGAACAAGATTCAATTCATAACTGACCTGGGAAACCTGCAGAGTTGCAGCATTGATGAACAAGGGGAGTTTCTCCACAGAGGAAACTAACTGGAGGCACAGACAGGAAAAGTAACTGGATGGTCTCTATCCTTGTGCGACATATGTGACATATTCTTCCACTGTTGACATACATATCAACTGGATTAAGGTAAATAAGGGTCTGTATTTCTTAGTTTCTGTCTGCTTTAGCCAAGAAAAGCGAGTGCCTTGTGGAAAAAATAGGTGAACCTCCTATTCTTGAGATATTAGGTTTTGGAGATGAGCCAGAGATACACTGGTCACACTTAAAATCTACAAGCTCTGCCCTGATAAAGCCCCAGTCACACATTCCCGTTTCCCATGGCGATTGTGCACAATTGACATAATCCTGATAAAACGTGCTTTGGTCATGGTGCATGCGCTACTTGGTCTGGATCAGCCTTGTATAGTAGTGGATGAACGGCGGGGAACGGGGAAGGGTCCCGACAGTTTTGAACTGTTCAAAACTGTTGTGGAGAATCGCCGCTCTCAGTATAGCGGGATGGAAGCCTAATGCAAACGGTATTAGCGTGGCATGTACAGAGCTCAGTAGGGCTCATCATGGCTCAATCCTGAAAGCTTTATGCGGACGACTGACAAGGACGTATCCATTTGTGCCCCGACTGTGTCCCATTCAAGACGGCGCAAGCGACCAGGCTCAGTCGGGGCTTACGTGACGCGAACTGAGCTCGAGCGGGGCTGACGTCGTGTCAGCGGGTCAAAAATTAATGGAATCCTCATCATATTAACCTATTTGTATTAACCTAGCTGGAGCAGGACGAATGCCCCCGAAGCGCTGTAGAAGATGTATTTACGGGGTGTGTCCAGGGGTGAGACAGTCATTTCATCCCGTATCATAGCGATCACACCAGCCTCGACAATCGTGTACAGTCATGCACAATCACTATGAGAAATGGGAATGTGTGACTTAGGCATAACATGCATGCCAAAATGAAAACAGGCCCATACCTCTGTCATCACAAAAGTATAAAAGCTTCCAGTGTGGAACAGCCCCAAAGCAGCTCAGAGCTGTCCCCACTGGACAGCCAGAAACAGATCCAGTGGGCTTGGGAACATCAAGGCCACACACCTCTGCCAAAGCTATACCAAGATTTCGAGTAAAATATTGCCAAAATTGAGGGAAACTGCACTATCTTGCACTGTAAACAAACACTTAAAAACTTCCTGGATCCAAATCCATATTTGAATCACAGCTAAAATGATTTTTTTTTTCTTGCACCATGACGAAATGCCCATTTGTCTTGTCTATTAGTACTTATCTGATATCAAAGTGTATTGCTGTTTTGACAGGGTCATTTTACACAGTGCCAAACTTTTGAAGAGGGTATTTTTTTGGATTATATAATTATTGTTATTGAATCTTGCCCCTGTAACATTATGAACTGGTATTAGCCCAGATGTAGTTGATGACCCTTGCTGGAAGCATTTTCATTTTTATTTTTATTAAGAAAATCAGTAACACTATGACTAAATCTATGTCTGAGTTCTAAAAATACTCTTTTCAGGAAGTTTATTTATCGTCTTATTTTTTCATTCTTTTACTCCCCGTTTATTACTGCTTTCTCAAGTTCTCAAACCAAACCATGTGTTTGATCAGTTTCTCATCTACTTTGTTTGATAGATAGGTCCTAACTAAAAAATCTAAATTATACCACAACAATAGAGTTCAAACCATGGTGCTGTCTCCAGAACTGATCATAAAACTGTGGCACCAATAAAAAAACCTGTTATTAAGTGAGGGTACAGTGGGGTTGTAAAATAAAATATCTTAATAAAGGTCTTAAAAGTATCACAATTACCTTTAGATTTTCTGCATTTGCCTGTTTAAATGCTCACAGTTGAAAAATGAAATTGTAACTCACTTTTTCTAAAACCCTGCAACCCATCATGCTTTAGTTTTTATTTTACATTTTTATGAACCCCCCAAAATGAGCTTTATGAAGTTAGCGTGAGTGCATGTGATTATCATATGAAAGGTTCTGTTTGACCCCCCTAGTCAGTTGCGTTTAGCATCCATTTTGAGCCGCTCTCCCCTTTTGTGCTGGATTACCTTGGATATCACCTGGCTGCGACTGTGAGTTTAATGAATGCTGATGTCTCTATACGTGACGGGTATTACACAATAAAAATGTTTCAGTAAAACTCACTATGTGGGGTAATTGGTTCTGTTTAAAAATGCATCAGGTTTCGGCGTGGCATGCGCAGGCACACAAGCACTCACACACACACATATTCACACACAGTTGCACGCCAGGCGCTTTCTGATCTGACCCGTCAAAACTCATTAAGGCTTAAAACATATTTCCCACTGACACCCGAAGTCTCCATTAGAAAACCGCCAATTACCGCTGAAAGATATCCCCCCACCTGCCTGCCACATTTGCATATGATTGGAGCGATCAGTTAAAATGAGAGCATTTTGGCGCTGCTCAAAAATTCACAGTACGCTGCCAGATCAAGGGGAGGGGGGGCATAGTAATGTGAAGTCAGCGCTTTAACTGCAGGTTTAAAAGTTGCTTGGACTGCGGGGGTGAGAGTGGGGTTGTGTCCTCAAACTCCTGGTTATAGATACAAGTTGGGCAGCAGTGCCCCGTCTTTGTGCAGCTCTTAGAATTAGACTGTTTGCCAGCGCAGAGTGGGTCTAAACACCTCATTTAAATACATTTGAATACAAGGACGAGGAATAATAGGCTCTGAACATGAAGCCGTATTGTCGTGGGAGTTTATATTGCAAGCAGAGCAGTTTTTGCACAATTATGAAATGTTTTAATGGCAAAGTTATGCTCAGTTTTTTTTTCACTCATGGGTGAGACACAGAGAGAGATTTAGGGTCTTTTCTTTACGGTTTTCAAGGAAAACAGCACTTATACCCATTACAATCAAGATCATTCACGTCCTGCTTTCGTCTCCATGGCCCTCTGTCTCCTCGTCTTTCTGTTGTCTCAGTCAGTCAGTCTGATTGTCTGACCATTACTGCCTTGATAAAGTTGTCTGGAGATGAGAAGTCAGGTCTTCAATCAGTGCAGAAGGAGGCCAATAGATGTGAATTCAAGCATATGTCAATCAGAGACATAATCAGAAAGCCTCTGGCTGAGGTGGGAACTGTAACAGTGGACCCTATAGAGGCACACACAAGCACACACCCATTCATATGTATGCAGGGCAGGAGCATGCACAAAGAAGGGGTCAGTTGGGGTCACAGAGCTCGATGTGTGATGATAGATTTCTGATTACTTGTGTTTGTGCCTTTATTTCTAAACATTAACTATACATGCTTCCAGTCGGTGATTGACAGCCTTGTTGAAACCAGCCTGGAGTCACATTTGCTGCCTGGAACACTTGGATGTAATGAGTGGGCTGGTAAATACGTTGTAAGATGCAGTGAATGAAAGGAACAATCTAAAAACATAACCTGTGAGTCCTGATGTAGATGCTCACATTTAGCTTTTATACACATATTATGCAAATGTATATTAAATGGAAGAGCCCGATCCTTCTTAGTTAAGGATGCAGGGAGACTTCACCACAGAGCGAAGATATTTAAGAGAAGTTTTTAGAAGTGACGTCATGCAAAAAATTGTGCCCATGTCCTTTCTATGAAATAATCCTCCTCTCCTTCAATTGCTTGTTTTATCCTTAATAGAGTATTTGTGTTGCCAACTAGATGTGTTTTTGAGAGGAAAGCACTATGTCATGGGGACAAGAACAGGAATACATATAATCGAACTCAGGCACACCCACTGAGAGGTCGGGGAACTTAAGGTTACGAGAAGTTGGCTGGTATTTAGACAGAACTTGGCAGGTTTTAGGCCGTGATGGGAAAACTGAAGCAATTGCATAATATGTAATATATAATGGGAACACCTGGGACCAGGACAAACTAGTTGGATAAAAAAGTATATGTATGCAGTGATGCTTAATTACATGTTATACTATGTCAATGGTAGTATAGTTGATTTCTGGGTGATTCAACTTTCCACAAACACACTTAAGAGATGTGCAAAACATGCAAGAGCACATGTGGAGAGAGTTACTTAACATACAGGGACAGTGTTGCATCATGATGATGGAGCCTGATCCTTACAGCCTTCAACTGTGATGTCAAGTCTGCAAGCAGACAAGTGTAATTGCACACACGTGGGTGTTTACTGAATAAAACAAGAAAAACACATTTAAAGCTCACCAGCAATCAGCTAGTAAGCTACCAGCAGCTATCTGTGAGATGCTCAATACAGGAGGAAACAATGGACTAGTTGGATGCCAGAACCACTGAGGTAATTTACTTTTAACTAACACAACATGGCTTTGGATGTCAGAGAAATATTTCCACATTGAAGAAAGACAAATGCTTGCAGCACAGGTATATTTTTGCCTCTAATCAGTCAGATACATGTTGTTAGTCAAAGTGATTGAGCTCAGTCTACAAGCGTACTGCCTAATCAGAAGAATTCCAAAAATATGAGACGGGAGCTTTGAGCGAGACAACAGCAGGAATTACTGTTCTTACAGAGAATAGCATTAATTCTAACAATGTAAGGAACAGTGTTGTCAGATCTGGACTGAATTTCTTAATCAAATGAAAACCAAATAACATAGAAAACATTTATCGAAGGAAAATATATTTTTACAACAATTCTGACATGTTTTGAGCTTGTTCTGCTCATGTTTAGTATTTTACACGCTGTAGTCGCATAGTTGCTGTAGACAGAATGATTTCAATCAGGTACTATTTCCTAAAAAATGTTCCCATGGACATTTGCCCAGATGCACAACTGAAATATATTCTGTCTATATTGATCAACCTGTCCTGTGTGAAATGTAAGGAATAACCAGCACATGGAACCAAACTGGTAGAAGTCTGTTGAGACAGTCATTTAATTACCTCCACCATGTGGGCGTGTTAATTTCTGTTATCAATCAAAGTGAATTTATTAATAATAAGGCAGGAAGTAACTGGAGGCCATTCAAATGGCTATTTTAAGAGCAGGCGTCCATGCTGCACAGTTTACATTTTTTTTATATAGCACATGAAATAAATGCAACAAAAAAGAAGTATGCTTTCCATGAGTTAAGTTGAAAAAAAGCAGTCCAGTTGAATATAAAAAGGGTTCAAAAAGGATGAAAAGGATTGTGATTACTTAAAAATAATAATGAAAGTAGCATTGATGGTGCTATGACAACAACAATAGTTATAACAACATTGTTACTGTATTACAATCAAGTTTATAATTATCATCATCATCATTATTGTTATTCTTATTTGTATTCATTTATTAAATGTAGTGGGCTACATTGTGTTGTTTTAATTAAGGGTGCTACTTATTAAGGGTGCACCGAACATTCGGTGGCCGAATATTTTCGGCCGAATAGTGCAAAAAAAGCCATATTCGGCCTTCGGTGGAGTGAGGCAATAACAAGGCCGAATAGTACCCCCCCTCAGTAAGGGTCAGACACTCTCTTATCCACCCTGCCGAAAACAACATAGCCACACGGGGTTAAACTCTTGACGAAGCTCCCCTGCACTCGGCCGTATAACTTGGATGAAAAGCCGACGGCTGAGCCCGCAAATAAGTGGAGGACGAAAGACTGAACTGTATTTCACGGAACACACAGCCTGGTCTTTGAATTTAAGTTTGCCATCAACGGTGTAGAACCAAAACTACTTCCACACAGCTCTCCACAGAACAGTTAAAGCCCAAATTAGAGCTGTTTACGTCCGCTCCGTCCGCTCCACTCGGAGCGGAATCTCTTTGGCTCGAGAGAGCACCGGATGTGACTGACGGTCAAGCTGCGCTCACAGCGCCCTCTGTTGGACGGAATGGTCCACTGCTCCAGGCCTGATGTGTCGCCACACTCAATATTTTACATTCAAATATTTATTTACAATTCCATTACGGATATTTATTCCCATATTTGATCGGTTATTCAAATATTGAATATAAAGTGACAGCTTTAAAGCAGTATTGTTGGTATTATTGGTCTATTGGTATATATCCATCAGTGTACATTAATATTTTTTAATGCATGTTTTGTTTTGTTTGAAGGCTTAATATGAATGAAAAACTTTGTTGGGCTTCTTTTGAAAAGCAAAGGCTACTGGAATATTAAAAAATGTCATAACATTTAATAAACAATTACTTTCTTTTAAAAACATGTCTAAAAATGTACTCTAAACTATTAATGTACTATCAAAAATATAGTGAACTACTTTGCCGCCGCATTGGATATTCGGTTTGGTATTCAGTATTTGGCCAAGCATTTATTTATTATTCGGCTTCGGCCACAAATTTTCATTTCGGTGCATCTCTACTACTTATCATCAGGGTGTAGCCTCAGCGTACTGAAGAATGTTTTTAACTAGATATTCAGCTTATTATATATACAAGTAGCTTGATTGTCACTGAATATGTGACCTTTAAAGTTAGGGCACTCCAGCCAGTTTCTTTGTTGGCTTTTGAAACAGCTAAGAAAGCTTCCAGGAGCAGTTGTCATTTTTGAGATATGAATGGAGGACATTTCAACACAAAAAAAAAAAAGAGAAAAAGAAGTTGGCAGTGTGATTTCTGGCCACTGTGCCGACAGCTGCATTATGTCGGGTCAAAGTGTCCCGCTGCAGGTCTCTGAAACCTCAAATGTACCAGCTCACTCAGTTTGATTCACTAACACTGTCGCCTGAAACCCCTGAACAAAAGGAAAAATCACAGTTATTGTTCCTACAAAGATATCACTCTGTTATAATGACACATAGGCTAATTCAGGTGCTGCTCCTGTGACAGATCCATATCCAGCTATAGCTTTTAATAATTCAAAAAAAAATCTATACAGGTATCATGCTGTGCAGTCTCAGCTTAAATGAGGATGTCAGACAGGTTGCTAATGTGAGAAAATTAAAATGTAAATATAATTGGGTTGCGATAATGTGAATTGGGTTATTACCCTCCTGTAGTAAAAGAAAAAAGAAATGGTGATGACATTGATTGTGAGGTGCGACACATTTTCTTTATATGCAACAGACAGTAATGACCAGGCTGATGGCAGGACGATCATTATCACCATCATCATCATTGCTATAATCAGTAGTGTTTTCAGTGGGAGATTGCGTCGAGCCTCCTATTGGTCGTTCCGGGTGTGATAGGGAGATGGAGACACACACGTTTAAACACACACAGAGATAAACCCAGCGGCTCTAAACGAGGCTCTTCATTGTTTCCCATGTGATTAAAACTGAGTGCGGTTGAGTCTCTTATATTGTCATCAGGCTACTCTTGTGATGTGCGCTGTACATGTGTGTATGTGTGTGTGTTTGCTCTCCCCGTAGTTGCCCTGCTCTAAATGAATGTCAGCTTGCCTTAGTCCAAGCATGGGCCCCAATGCGGCCGATCGATACTTCATTAGGCCTGGATTGTCTTGTGTCCATGCAACCTTGAAGCTGTTCCTTAATTACCCCCAGCATTAAGGCCCTGGACGGTGCTACACACCACGCTACACTGAGGATGGCCAGACCCAACAAAGCAAAAGACACCCCCCTTCTGCCCCCTCCCCAACCCTCCCACACCCCTCCCGTACCCCCTGCTTTCCTGCATCAGATGCAAAAATGCACACACAGAATTGCTTCCATGCAAGCCAAAACCAAACACCCTCCCTATCTTTCTCCCTCTTACACACACAGATACTGTACAGCACCTCCAGGCTACAGCCAGGATGGGGTCTGAAAGGCTGAGGAGGGGGGTTAGGGGGAGTTGAGGGAAGGAGTGCAGGAGATAATGCAGGAGGGAGAGGGTGAATTGAGGGCAATGAGGGAGACGAACAGACAATCAGCAGGAGGAAAAAAAAGGAGAATGAGGAAAATTGTAAAGTGTATCCTAAGTAATAACAGCAAATGATGGAGCGTTTATGGTTCTTATGCAGCTTTTTAGTTTCACTCTTTGTCTGTGAGAGAGAATGCTCTTAAGTTTTAGTCTCATTCTGAAATCTTTGTCTTTTTCACTTAAGCCCGAGTCAAGTTGATTAAACTCCAAACACAGTCCAGTTTGGTTAAGAAAAATGACACAGTCCAGTTTTGGTAAAAAAAAAATGCTAATTTAATAAAATGAAGTGCTATTCATTTCACATAAGTTATTCCTTTATTATGCCTTGTGATGAATTTATACAATTTAATCACCTACACAAAGGCTCCAGTAGTGTAGCACTTACATCTATGTGCCCAATTTACAGAGGGTATGCTTGTACTTGTCTCTGTTTATGCCAGTTTCAGTTTCTGCCAGCAGTGTTATTCTGTCCGAGCTAAGTTTCTAAATATATATTTAAAAAAAAAAACTAAATAAATGAATAATCAAGAAGGATGTTTTCAGGTGATCGAATTCTTGATGCGGAGCCAGGAATTTTTTAATGGATTTGTTAACAGTGTGAGTTATGGCTGTTTCCCACAATTTCGTTAATAGCAAGGCATGACAATTAATAAGATTTCATTGATTCCAATGTCATTAACGATTCTGCATATCGATGTTGTTCTATTCCCTTTGTCAATTCCTGCTGGTCTGCGTGAGCCTTAATAGGTTTTTAGGGGTAACAATATCAAACACATGACACCTTGATATTAAATGTCATGCTGCAGAGATGTTTTTGCAAGTTTCTGCTGTTTCCACTTTCTGAAAGCTCTGCAGCCAGGATCTTTTTATTGAAAGTTTGTTGAATTTGTATTACTTCTGAACCCCTGACTGCCATGATTTTGACTTCTTTGTTATCATTTTTGCTGACTGTCTATGACAGGAATGTAACATCTTTGATTTGCAAAGCATGCACAATTAAGCAGAAGGAACTGATGAGCAAAACAGTTAACAAAATCAGCTCTTTGAGCTGGTTGTTATTTATTCTCAACAGGAATTGTTTTTGATTCACATCCCTACAAATAACTCGATACGTTTGAATGGATTTTCATGAAACTTTCAGGGAATGTTAGTCACCACAGAAGAAAGACATGGTTGGATTTTGGTGCTGATCTGAAACGCATGCAGATCCAGGAATTTTAAAGCACATTTACCTCCGCAAAGGAGATTATGTTTTCGGGAGAGTTTGTTTGTCTGTCTGTGAACAAAATAACTCAAAAAGTAATGGATGGATTTTGATGAAATTTTCAGGAAATGTTCGGCATGGGAATAGAAAGAACTGATTCGATTTTGGTGTTGATCCGGATCAGTGTCTGGCCGCCATGACGAAAAACGTGATTTTTGTGAATAACTACTGAACTAAAATAGATTTCATTATGAAACCAGTTGCTAATGGTATGTTTTCATGGTCAAGGAATCTAAATATTTAGATGAAATAAAGGTAGGAGTAATATTTATGGTGAAAATCACAATATGGGTGAGGACTGTGGTGCTGGCCAAGGTCTGCACTCTCGGAGTGCTTTTCTAGTTTAACAGTATGAGATAGGACAGTTTCCCACATTATTGACAACAATTCATCGAACAATGCTGGAAATGCTTGGTGTACGTTTATGCTTTTTGATAATTTCTAGTTATTTATATAAAAACTTCAACCACTAAAGCCAGAGCTGACATTTTCAACTTAAAGACAGCCATGCAAAGCATTTTTTGTTAATTAAATTCTTATGCTCCTTGTTCCTGCTTCACAAACTATCACTCAAACAAATCTCTGCTTTGGTTGACAGACCTATAATGCAAAGAACTTTGTTATTTTTAAGGTGTGTCATTTGGCACAAAATATAGGGCTTGTCTGGCCTGGTTCACAAAGACTAAAACTGCATTTTTGAGAAGTTTTATCAAAAAATAATTCTTAAGTTTCAATTGCCTCTCTTTTGACTGATTAGAGGTTTAAAAGGTGAATGAAGAAAATTGTGAACCTTTTTCCAATTGAATAATTAATAAAATTTTTGAAGTTGTTGTGTTGTATTGTAGATTTTATGTTTTTAATACATATACAGGACATACTTTAAATTAAACTGCCTCCATAAATACAATAACCAAAGAAGATATAAAACACAAAGAGTTAAATGGCGATGTTTATGATGCTTTACTAGCTTCATTTTCAACAACAGACCAGACTGCACACAAGATAAAATGCTGAAATGTCACCAGGCTTGACATTTTGACCATGCGTGTATGTATGTATTTATATGAAGCCAGTGGGCGTGTACTTTATGTCTATGCTTGTGCATCCGTGCATGCATGTGAGTGTGTGTGTGTTTTGTCTGAATGCCAGCCTAATCCTCTCCATTCAGTGAGAACAGAGATTTCTTGGAGGTGGAGGAGGAGGAGGAGGAGGAGGAGGAGGGTACTCAAAGTGGGAGGGGAGAAGAAATAAGATGTGGGGAAACAAAACACTGAAATAAATCTGATTCTTTTCTTCTTGTGACTCAGAAATCCTGGAAATTTCCGCAAAGTTAGAAACACTGGACCACTGTTAATGTAAGTAGGGGGAAGCTGAGGCAATATCGGGGGGGAGACGAGCGAAGTAAAGGGCGCAGGAGAGGGAGGATGAAGAAAGATGAGAGGAGGTAGATTGTGTTCAAATAGATCATTACAATGAGAAAGAGGAAGGTGAGGAGTAACAGGCGGACAATGAAGGAGGTAAAAGAGGAGGAAGTTGAAGAGTGAGGGAGAAAACGGGTGAGACGTGGAAGAGGAGGCAGATGGGAGGAAGGGAGGGTGGGATGAGAGGGGGGTGCAGTCAAATGGCACTCATGACAAATGACATCCCCTGTCTCCCAGTCCCCTCTCCTCAGCACCATGATTTGTCATCTCCACTTCTGACATTTTTCATCGCACTATCAAATCACCCTGACAGAATGATATTTTCTAATTCTCCCAGCCTTGGAGCACGCCGAAAATAATGGCCTCCACATGCTATGCACACTCTTCCACTGTTTCCACTACACCTCTTTTTTTAATGTTTTTTCAATCCTCTGCCTCGTGTAAACATCTAGCGATTCTTCAATAATGAATATGCAGCGTTGCAAATGTATTGTAGGTGGGACGCGACTGAAAGCAATCTGCCGCTCAGAGCTATTTAAACTGTCTCATTTAAGAGGTGCCACATGTAAGTGTCATTTTCAAAAAGGTATGCTGCGAAGGGCTTAGATTTGCTGTTTTGCAGCTAAGATGGAACAATAAATATATAAAAAATGGAGTACATTTCTCTCTGGAAAAAGCCTATGTTTTCTGCCTGAAAAATAACTCTTAGTTCAACAGAATAGGCCGGATTTGTTTTTAAGCAATTAGCCTTTATCTTTTTTGATGCAAACAGAACTTGGACAAGTCCCCCACCTGCTGAGCTTCTGATTCTCCACCGTATCATCTACCATTGTTTTATTGAATATTAATAAGGACAATGTCATATCTGTCATGACCCACCTTTCCCATAATCCAGGTCACGGCACTGCAAATGAGTTTATGGTTAATTCCATCTCAGCAGGAGATCACTATCACTGTCGCCCAAAGGCATACAAAGAAATCAGGGATCCCTTTAACTCCGAGCGTGACTGCTGGGTATGGATCCTTTTGATAACCAAACTGAGTGGAGCACCATGCAAAGCTGTTTACTGATGCGGTTTTGAGATTGTATGGGCACAATTTACACTTTAAAGAACATACATATCATCTTAAGATCTGTTTTTAAAGCAAGTATCACCTACAAACCTGGCAAAAAATCAAACAACATACAGTCCAACCACTTATATTTTTTAAGAGCTTAGAAAACATTATGTTTTTGTGATTTATCAATATTAAAATAAGATTTAAAGTTAGGCTTTATCACTTATGGTTAGTGCAATAATGAATTAACCATTATTATCCATTCTGCTGACTGATCACAAGACAATCCATCATTAATAATTTTTATTATCAATGAAGTCATTTTCGGATTCTTGTTTGAACTTAAAACAAAAAATGTCCTAGGTGCCAGCTATTCTGATTGGTACAGTTTGGGTTTTGTCAATAATACTGATACTGAATCAATGTTTTTAAGATTCTGCTAGAGCTGAAATGGTTTCATAATCAATATTTTCAGACAAATAAGACAACGATGATGTTTTCTCTCAATAAAGCCACTATGATTATGCCGATGTTAATGTCTGCTCATTGAGAGAGAGGGCAAAGAAGGTTCAGCATCTTCGTCAGACATTGAAAGATCCAGACAAAAAGTGCTAAAATCTGTAATGTAATTTTGGAACACACTGGCATGTGTTCCCAAATGTATACTATAAGGTCTTCATTTTGTGCCCATCCCTTCCAGTTTTGACCAATTATCATGTTTCTTATTTGTCTATTGTTTAGTTCACAGGCAAATTCTGGCAATTCCTCTTCTTCTTCTGTTTCACTTTTGGTTTAAAAAATGACGGTCATTAAATTTCCTCCACAAATTCATACCATGATAGAGATATTTTTCAACAATTACATAAGAGGAAAGAAAAATTCAACTTCCTCAAAACTGGACAATATTTTTTTTTTTGTAATAATAAGTCTTCATTGTTTAACTTAAAGACACAGATCGACTACCATTTGGTTTCTTGAGCATCTTTTTTTTTTCTTTTTTGCAAACAGGGATCTGTATCAATTTAATGTAAATAGACACATTTTAAAGTTAGCTATAATTCCAGTGGCTGAGATATATGTACAAAAAGAAAGCAATTTCAGAATTTCACACCAACCCCAGATTATAAATTTAACTAACGTTCTTTGTTCTTTTCAACGTTCTTTTCAATTACATCAAACAAAGTTCATCTTCAGGTTCCTCTTTTTAAATGTTAATCTCTAATGTTGTCTTTGTATTAGCCCAAGAGGCTAACTGATAATACTGCTGATGTCTACGTGCAGTAAAGAAGACCTTATGAGGAATATTGATTATGTATGTTACTGTATTCAATTGCCTGTCATCACTTCCACTGGATCAATGTTAGACGCAACATTTATGGCAGCTGGACAGAAAGTGTAAAATATTCATAGTAAGTGATGTGCATTAGGACTAAAATATAGAAAATACTGATTTATGGTTGTTTGACCTATAATAAAATTTTAATACAATTTGTAGTACAAGGAAGATGCATTTTGTTAAACACATTGTGCCCCTTGTCAACACGTCTTTAAATGCAATTAAAAATGATCAATAAGTCTGATTCATGGTTGTAATATCTGTTTTATTAACTGATCCAAAAAATAATTAAATACTAAAATAAAATGTCAAATCTTGATTATTTGCAGTATCTACATATTGAAATTGCATTGCATTGCATATTGAAAAATCTACCTACCTACACACCCATCTGAACAACTGACGAACCTGACAACCTACCCATCCACCCATCTATGTATCAAGAATGTTGGCCACAGTAAATGAAATTAGCAGGGCTCACCAAAATTAAAGTTTATGAAAGTACTTTGTGCTGAACTGGTTACCAGCCAACAGCAGTGTATTACTTCAGTGAAGATAAATAGAGTCAAGAAATTTTTTGGTCATTGTTGCCCAGCCCTATATCAAACACAACGGTTATATTTAATTTTTGTCAATTTAGCTCGAAAGAAAGAAAGCAAGAAAGAAAGCAAGAAAGCAAGCAAGAAAGAAAGAAAGAAAGAAAGCAGGGAAGCAAGAAAGAAAAAAAGAAAGAAAGCAAGAAAGACAGACAGACAAGCAGATAGAAAGAAAGAAAATTAATTAAAATCTATCTCTTCCTATTCAATATACCATTGTCACACTCATGAGGTTTACATGCAGGTAAAAAATTTAAATGTTCTAAATAAAGTGATTTTAAGGCCTAAAGAGATTCATAAAGGATATTCTGTAATCCAGCATACACAATGACTGTGCATGTGTGATTAAAGTGTGTTTTGTTTGTTTATAATACATTAACATTTAATTGCCCAGCTTAGTCACCGACTTGTGCGCTTACAGTATATCTCCCTCAGCTTCTGTTTAGGTGCTTCCTTCAGCATGTATTGGTGTGTGTATGCGTGTGTGTGTGTGTGTCTGTGTACCAGTTTTACAGTGTCTAGGGTAATTATGCATTATCCACCAAGGGATCAGTGTCTTGCTCTAAGCAGCACCCGGGTGTTGTTGTTTAATGTAATAAATGTCATGTATGCATGGCTTCACATGCGCTTCGTTAGCAGTTTAATGCTAACCGTTAAGCATCACCAGTGCCTCCCAGCTATGAGCCAGCATCTGCTAATGACACCAGCATTTAGCTCAAATCATCACGTAGAGAAGGATAAACACTGTTCATGAGGCCTGAGAGGAAGACACATTAAAACTTTATTCATCATTTAGACATTACATTTCTATGGAAACTCATAAGGTTTAAAAGCTAGCTAATGAATTATTATCACTCAACATATTTGTGTTATTTAATTACTAAACAAAAGTCATGCAAAGAATAAAAAAACAGCAAATTTCTAACTATGTTTCAGACTAAATAGTGGTATATAGTTGTCAACTAACAGCCAGGCTAAAAGACAGACATATAGAATAGACATTTGAAACTGCATGAAACCTTCAATGCACTGATGCAGGGGTTCATCACGTGACAACAGGATGCTAAATAACTATATAACAACTATACTATTATGTATTTTATGAACTAACAAAAAAGAGGGAAACACAGCAACTATAATTTCACAACAAAATATATCTTTAAAAGACAATGTATCCAAAAATGGATAAGGGGTATAGTTAAGATTAGATGGATGGATGTAAACAAGTATGCATGTCATTAAGGTACATCGCTCTTTAGCCTATTGGGTGATTACTATTTGTTTTGACCCTACAATTGATGGAATAAGGCAGAAGTTTTTGCTCCTAAAAACCCCCCAAAACTTGATTTGGACAAAACTGACACACAAATTTAACATTCAAATTTTGCAAAAATGTAAATCCTTCATTTTTAGTCCTGACTATTTCATTGTTAAAGTTGACTGACTGTTAAGTTTATTATTCATTTATTATCGATCTCACTTCATTATACTTAGTTTCACCATGACCTCCAATGTTGTAGTTTAACTCTACTTATTCACTGTTGTGTTGCTTTTATCTATGTCCTTTAACTCAGCGCTTTCCAAAGCCATGTGTGTTGTGTCAGATGACTGCTGAACATGACTCACAGCTGAGCTCAATGTTTTCCTTCTTCTGTTACAATACTTAATGTTTGTCAAGCGCTGCACTCATGCTTGATTAATGCTGAATCTTTGTAAATTACACAGAAAGAGAGCATGAGTCAGATCTGCCCTTTTGGTAAAGTATCTTAAAATAACAGTTGTTATGAATTGCCTCAGTCCAAACAAAGCTTGAAGTAAGTTTAGTCCAGGAGAAACAAAGGGGGGATTGACTAAAAATATGTTATTGTCTCGACGGCTTTTGTGGACCCACCACGTGTAAAGCAAATGCACACACTTTAAATTAATACTCGAAAAGATTAGTTTCGTTCATCACTGAGCAGCTCCATCCTCGGCCTTAATTCTTAACCTCAGAGCCCTCTGTTGCTCAGGTCACAGGGTCTCATTTATGAAGTTAAAACATTTAAAGTTATCAAGTTTTTTTCTTGTTAGTCAACCCTGTGATTGCTCTTGTAACTCAAAGTGCTCTGCTAGAAACACGCTGAAACTGAAAGAATATTAAAGCAATTTCAGCCGCCGCCGCTCTGAGATTGGGCCACAGTCAAAAGTAATACCAAAGCAGAAGAGATCAGTTTTCTATCATCTCAGAAGTCTCCAAAGATGAAATGGACTTCATAAATGAGTCTCAATGATAACTGATGTATGGTAAATGATAGAGAGGAGATAATATAGGAAATTGGGGGAATGGTGTCTGGAGACTGAATCAATTCATTTCGAAGTAGAGATCTACTTTTTTCCAAGGTACAGTCTGTGCTTTGCTGCAGATTTTATATTAACCTATATCATCTTTTTGACACACATATATAGCCTTTATGGTTAAGAACATGGACCTACAAAGGCATGCGCTTGGATGCATGGACTCACACTCTATCAGGGGAGGAAGAAAATGTTATCAGCCAAAACATTGCAGATTGAAAGTAAGGATAGGGAATATACGAAGGTTTAAGATATATATATATAAATCAAGGTTCAATTAAGGCCTTTTGTGCACTGAGGTCACAAATTTGCAGATATTTAACAAATGATGTCTAAAAGGATCATACTGCAACAGTAAAAGTATATAGTCATCATCAAGAGACTATGACTCTT
The DNA here is from genome assembly GCA_036419115.1 of Scarus forsteni. Classification (NCBI taxonomy): domain Eukaryota; kingdom Metazoa; phylum Chordata; class Actinopteri; order Labriformes; family Labridae; genus Scarus; species Scarus forsteni. Next base: position 3,853,052 of record JAZDUH010000049.1, read on the forward strand.
TGCTCATTTTGATGATTTAAATGGTACTAGGCAACATAAAGGGATATCTACGCATTTTTTTAAGTTGGGTAGTATTACATACAGAACTTTGAAAAAAAAAACACAAGGTGTTTGTGCCTTAATGAAAGACAAAGTACTCAGTAAAGGAATTCCTAACCCCACCAGTATCCACATGCTTTTCTGAGGAGTTACCCAATCAACTGCATGGCCCCTCACTGTCACAACATTACTACCTTCTGCTGACCCAGGATCCGTACATGCAAGCTTCACATACTGGTAGCAGAAGTAGCAGTCTTGACGTGATTCAGGTTTCATGTCCAAATTGCTCATGTCATGATGTGACTCTTATGCATGTGCACATCCAAGTTGTGGGGGAAAAACAATATATTGTTCAGCCCAAGCTGATAAAGTGCTGAAAAGCAGACTGCAAACTACCCACTGCAAAAACCATCTGGAATTGAACAAATTTGTACAGAAAATCTACACACTTTAGGATTATTGGGTACTTCTGACTTCTTCATGTGGTAAATCCTGAACAAGGTAGGACTCTGTTTTGCCTTTCGAACATTGACATTTATACTGAAATTCCTCAAAGAGGTAATCTGCCAGAGTGAGATCTGGTGACTGTGGAGGCAACTGGCGTACACCGAACTCACTGTCATGTTCAAGAAAGCAGTTGAAGATGATTTGGGCTTTGTGACAAAGAGGGTTACCTTAATGGAAATAGTCATCAAAAGATCTGGAACAGTCTCCCACTCGCCACAAGGTAGTGCCCAACGTTACAACTTTCAAAATGCATGTTAAGCAGTGGCTGAAAGCAAACCAGTCTTGTAAACATAAACATCCAGGGTTTTAGAAATTAACTATGTTGTGTTGTGCTCTTCTTATGATCTATTGTCCTGCTCTATGTCCTGCTTTTGTGTGTGTGGTGTCTTTGCCATAATGTTTGTGTGTTACCTGCCTAGTGACTGCAGATGTAAATTAGCATTGATGCTATAGTCCGGCATACTTACATCTACTGTTCTTTAAATAGATGTTCATTAATGTGCACTGTCCCTATTAAAAAAATAAATGGATAAAGTAAATAAACACTGTGGTCATAAAGGGATGGACATGATCACTATTCCTGCGTACGTGAATACAAAACACACAGAATTGCACTGTTGGAAAATTTTCCCTCTAGGTTTGTTTTTCTTCTTCTTTTTGGCTTCAGTGTTAAGGCCCAAAAATCTGGAGCGGACAGGGGAATAGGAGAGGAATAGGAGGAGGGGAATCTATAAATGAATAGGTAAAATAAATAAACACTGTGATCATAAAGGGATGGACATGATCACTAACAATGCCAAGGTAGGCTGTGGCAGTGAAACAATACACAACTGGTACTAAGGACCCCAAAGCGTGCCAAGAAAATATCCCCCACACCATGACGACATGAAGACAGGATGGATTCATGGTTTCATGTGGTGCATGCGTGTCAATGACGATACGAAACTATGATGTAAGCGTATCTGAAAAGTTACGGAGAGCCAGTAATCACGGAACTGCGTATACGGCATTTCAGCATCTTTCCTCTCTGAGACCTGGCTTCAAAAATGATCGTTTACGGACCCTCAAAACGCCGTCTTCGTATGGATGATACGCAGTTTCAGCGAAAAATGTATGCGTTTAGACCTCGGTTTGTCTTTGTGTGGATGGGGCCTGAGATAGCAGGGGTGGCATCCAGCGTGGTCTTCTGCCGTGGAGGCCAATCTGCTTCAACATTCAACATGCTGTATTTTCAGAAATGGTCTAACTCATACCTTGATCGTAAGGAAAGGCTATTAGAGTAACTGTTGCCTATCGTCTCAAACCACTCTGGCCTTTCTCCTCTGACTGCCAGCATCAACAATACATCTTTGCTTATATAAATGGTGCTCACTGGATATTGTCTCTTTTTCAGGACATTCTTTGCAAACACTGAATGTGGTAATGCATGAAACAACACAAGTCACTCCTCTTCATTCTTATATTTTTGAGACCTTGACAATATCTACATGCCTGAATGCATGAAGTTCCTGTCATGTGATGTGTGAGGACTTACACTCGTCTGAAAAAAGTTGGCCTCAATGTGTCCAAAAATACTTACGTTTTGATCCCCGGCTCATGTTCAAAGCTCACTCTTTTGCTGTTGATGTGCTCTTGAGCAACACACCGGTCACTTATCTATTTCATCTTTTGCTGGTTGCTTTTTGATAAGGATGCCAAAGTGTAAAATGTTGGGGAGCGGGACATGAAAAAAAGTGGGAGATAAGTGTCGGAGAGGGAGATGACAGCCGAGTGGATGGAAAGGAAGGAGGTAAAGGAGAGAGGAGGAGAGATTGATCTGGCCGGCCAGGAGATGACTGCTGATGAAGGCCTCTCATAGACAGATGGATACAGCGTCAGGTCCCCGCTCCTATAAGCCCTCAGCCTAATCCGCCTCAAATTTCCCTCTGATTGCTTCTAAATTGCCTTCTCCCATAGTTTCCTGCTGATTTCTCACCGTGAACTCCCTCCCTCTGTCCCCGCCCGCCTCTCTGAAACAGGGAATGATGTCTAGCCTGGTGAGCTGCTTCCTTGGGTTTGACCGAAGAGTGTGCTAAGAGAGCGATAGGGGAGGGGTTGTGAGCTGGGGTGATGGCTCTCGTGCCCTTGTGTGTGAATGTGGAGTTGTGTGTGTGTGTATGCCTGCTATCGGTCGCCTCATAAAACCAGTCTCAGGTCTTGTCATTAAAATGCATTATCATCCCACTGTGTCAAGAGAGGAGACAAATAGTCTTTCTCTCTGCCCGCTATCTCTCCGACTCATTCTTATTCTCTCTTTCATATACTCCCTGACTCCATCTCTTCAGGGGTGTGGAGAGGTGGAGGTGCTGCCTGGAGGGGGGTGGGGGGGTGGGGGGGGGGGTCTTTCTGTCCTTTTCCCCTATTCTTTTGCAGAGGAGTAGAGTGTCAGGCATTATAACAACAAAATGACACTAAATTTTACACTTAAAGAAAAAGTTCAAATATTAAGAATACACTTGACATGTCAGGAGGATGTTGACACCAACTTTAGGGATTTAAAAAATGATACAGTGAAATTAAAATATGTCAAAACTTAGGAATGAACTGGAAACATTTAGAATAAATGCTACAACTGAAAGAATTAATTTAAAATCAATAGTACAATTTTGCATTCAGAATCAAATGCCAATCAAAGAAAATGAAAATCGTGAACAAAAAGTTTCAATATCCCTAAAACTCTGTGACACATATCTAACTGAATAGAAAAAAACAAATATTTAAGGAATACAAGTTGAACGAGTCCAGACCTCTCTCCCATTGAAAATGAATGGGCATAATGAAGTGCAGAATACTATAATGGAGACTCTGGACGGCTGAGAAACTGAAGTTGCACATTAAGCAAAACTAACAGGATTGCATCTAAAAAGCTTCAATTATTAGTGTCCTTGGTTCCCAAACACTAAGTGTTGTTAAAAGGAAAGTCGATGCAACACGGTGGTACACATGCCCCAGACCTGGCTGCTTTGGAACATGATGCAAGTGTTAAATTGAAAATGAGTAAACATTAGTGGGAAAAAAAAAAGTTTAGCACCTTGAAAATTAAATGTCTTGCCTTTGTAGAGTAATCAGTTAGCTAAAAAAGGATTGGCCATTGTATTCTGTTTTATTTACATTACAAAATGGCGAATGTAAACTGGAATTGAGGTTTGTTATGAAGTTCAATTTGGTATACAAGATAAGGAAAATTACAAAATGTAAAAAGAATAAATTAGTGATACTGACATAAACAATCTAGACAAGGACATCATATCGAAACAGGCTAAGCTATGTTAAGAATGTAATTTTGTTTCAAATAACATCTGTAAAATCAAAAATGCATTTTCAAGTATAAAATAAAATGTTAGGAAAGTGGTCAGAATACCATAAGACAGTTAAAATACAATTTTTAAGCTATACAAAGTGGAAAAAAGTTCTGAATAAAGCCAAAATATGCCTAAATTTTGAGAATGAGGAGAAGACATTAAGAGAAAAGTCTCTGTTTAGAACTGTGAAATCAGAAAAGCTTCATTTCAAAAAATAAAAAATACAAAAAAATTTAGATCTTGAGGCTCAGTGACAATTAAAATTGAAATGTTAAGGTAAAGTCAGTCTATCAGGTAAAAATAGTATACAGATTTAAGAACAGAATCAAAAAGTTCCAAAAATACAGAACAAGTTGAATTTATAACATAACAAATTTGAGTTTGACTCTGAAATATGTTACTTTATCTTTGTTGTTAAGCATTCTGTTAGCAAGCCTTATTATGTTATTTATAATGAAGCACTGAAAATATGAATCCAAGTTTCAATCCACATATGTTTCCTAAGGTTTTAATATGAATATCGATAGATAATAATTTATTTGCAGACATGAATATTGTTAAAGCTGATAAAATGATTTAACCCCTAAATCATAAATCTTATCACCTCCGCTGTCTCCTCATTCATTTATCACTTAGGTGAACTGTACAGAGTCTCCTCACAATAACGGGGCAAATAAGGGTGGGGGAGTTCTTCCTGGAACATGCCAACTTTCTAGAAACATGAAAATGAGTTCAGCTGTGTTTTTACCTGTGCAGGACAACAAGCTGTGACTGCTGCTGCTACCTGTGGCTGGGGATATAGTTCCCTAATTGAAAAGCAGATTGTGTCACACTGAACATGTTGCACTTCCTCACATTTCCAGTGTGTCGAAGAAACACTTTGTCGTGTGTTTTTTTTCTGTCCTACCTGTACAAAGCTCCACTTACAACAAACATCTGCAGTAGTAAAGGAGAATATTGACTCCTATGTGCTGCAATTCCCAGAACTGTCTGTCCTGCATCTCAAATGTTTTCATTTAATAAAAAAATGCTGTCTGTGTCCATCAAATCTCCTGTTAGCATCTCTGCTAATTGCTGTCCAGGCAGTATAAAGGACACTGATTTGGACAGGAGTGCACACCAAGGTCAATTGCTCTGACTCTGAGCTTTGCAGGCTGTAGCTGACTGACCACAATCATTCAGGTGGATCCAGCTGCACTGCAAGGCAAAGAAGGCTGTGCGTGCAGACTTGATGTGAACTATTTCTGCTAGTAAATGTTGCCAATACATTTTAATGATTAAAATCAAGATATAGTTACATAACACAAACATTATAATATGTCCACGCTTACTAGTGCACTTTCACCTGCACAATCAAACCTGAGGACAGCCATTTCTCTTATTTTTTACCTTTATGTCTCCCTCTTTTGCTCTTTGTGCTCTCACCATAATATTCTGGAGCTGTAATGCAATTATTCAGAATGGAGGGGGACACTGTTTTCTCTCAGAGGGTCAGGGGCTATACCCCTTAGCAGCACCATAACAGAGCTATAGTCTAACACACTCTGATTTGTTTGCCACTCATTTATCTTGTGACCTTTCCCTGCTATCATTAATACAGGCAGAGAGCGAAATGGACAGAGAAATAAAGAGAGAGAGAGAGGGAGGACAGACACATGGAGAGACAAAACCAAAAGCAAAGACATTCAGAGATGCTGAAAGAAAGGTCAAGTAATGAGACAAACAAGGTAGGAGGGAGCTTTGGAGAGAAAAGAGAGAGGGAATAAAATTGAGGGAAGGAAAGAGAAAGAGAGAGAGAGAGAGAGAGAGAGAGGGAGAGATAGTGGGGAAGGAGTAGAGAAGATTGCGTTTCAGAATTACTGGCCAACACCTAACAATTTATGCCCTCATGCAGCGCTTGGCAGCAGCTGGAGCCTGCAAAGCCTGCGGTGAGCGTGCACACGTGTGCATGTGTGTGCTTGTGTGTGTGTGTGTGTGTGTGTGCAAGCGAGAGAGAAGTGGGAGAGTAAAGGTAAGCTACAACACTCTATAGCAGTGAAGTGACATTATCAAGGGGCATTAACAGAGAGGCGTTCGGTATCACTGCCTCCGCACACCGATATGTGTTTTTATTCAGAAAAACAAGCTTCACAAGAGCCCAGAACTGCGAAGAGACACAAAACACAAGAGCTGCTTTATATCTTATCAAATATCTCCATTTTCTAATCTTATCTGAAGATTCTAGGATGAACCCAACCGTGCACTACATTTTCACGACTTGATATTGTCCCACAAAAGCGGGAAAAAACACAACCATGAAAGAAGTGTGTACATTTATCTTATTTTTTGCACAAGAATGTTATCTCGGGATCTTTTTGGATTGATATTTTCCCTAAAATGTGTTGATTTCATGATGTAAATAAAGCTAACCTGACACACCAGATATACCATGAAACATATATTTCACAAATTCATCTGAGTAAGAGCCCATAGAAAGTGTTCGGAGATGGGCATAACCTTCCAAAAGCAAATTTAAGAGGTGATTTTTCAATCCTTCCATCAATCACATTCATTACAGACCAATCAAATAATGTTGTAGGCAGGCGCGACGGTTGTGGTGTAAAATATAAAGAGAGAGTCACTTTGTACAACAAACTATTGCTAAACATGACAGCAGTGGAGCAAAATATTTCCACTCAAGGTGCTTTCAATGTTGTTTGTTTTTCATTTCATAAAGAAATGTGGTCCAGATCTGATTAAACTGCTACTGTAGCTTTTAGCATCTATGCTAATCTCTGAACAGACAGAAACTTCCTGCAGTTGTCTTGCTCACAGCTTCCATCTCTTCCTGCCTCAATGGACACTGATTGGGTTGTGCCAATCAGTTGCTGTAGACTGAAGCTCAGCTAGATGGATCTGATGACACACTTTGAGTCAGGCAGATCTAGGTGCTCGGCAAGGTTAGTGTATGCTAATAAATATATGCAGATCACTGACTGATTTAGTTTGACAATGGAATCAAAATCAGATCTCAACTAGAAAAGCACTCGGAGAGCGCAGACCTCCGCCAGCGCCACAGTCCTCAGCCATATTGTGAATTTCACCATAAATATTACTCCTACCTTTATTTCATTGAAATATTTAAATTCCTTGACCATGAAAACAAACCATTAGCAATTGGATTCATAATGATATCTATTTTAGTTCAGTAGTTATTCATGAAAATCACATTTTTCGCCATGGCAGCCAGACGCTGATCCGGATCAACACCAAAATCGAATCAGTTCTTCCTTTTCCCATGCTGAACATTTCCTGAAAATTTCATCCAAATCCATCCATTACTTTTTAAGTTATTTTGTTCACAGACGGACAGTTGGGACGGACGGACAGACAGACAAAACATAACCTCCTTGGCGGAGGTAATGACAGCACAAAGTGGTCTTCACTCTGGCTTTGTTGGATATTTTCAGGTTAAACTGAGCAAAAACATTGCCAACATTATCAGATATCTGGGGAACCAAACTGAGGCCCCATTCAAAGCCTGAAAATTAAAGTTACTAAAACACTCGGAACAGTCAATATTAAGTTTGCTGCATTCATCACAAGGGTCAGTCAGCATGAAAAAAATGTGAGTGTTGCTAATGCTAGTATTAGTGGCGCTAACAAAACGGATCTCTGGTTCCCCTTTTAATTTGCCATCCATGTTTCTGTCGTTTGATTACTGTCTTTTGGTTGAGTGGTCATGTATGACCTCTGCATCTGAAAAATGTCAAAAGTGAATTGTGCTCCATTTGTTTCTTTGGGATCGCCTTTATTAGGGGATCAGTGTCTCAATCCGGTAATACAACCCACCATTAATTGGATGGTCGAGGGTTCCAGCTCGTTTCATGTCAGAACGTCCTTGTGCAAGACAGTTGACCCAAGTTGCTGTCACTGATGCATCAGTGGTGTGTTCATGGGAATATGTGTTGGTCGTTGGATTACTTATTGTGTTTTAGGGGCGGGCGACTTTTGTGACAGATGTGGCTACATGAACATTGTTTTATATTTTAAACTCTTCATGGTTTTATAAATATGAAAGACCACAAAGCTTTCTTTGGAACACCGTAATTCAACATTTCAGGCTAGTTTTAATCTAAAAACATCAAGTTGAACAGGAATTAAACCTGTTTCAGTTTATTTTTAGACTGGTTGTGATGTCTTTGCATTTCTTTTTAAGTCGTATGAGTAAGTTAGTGGTACTGGAGCAAGTCCAGTCAATATATCTGTAATTTTATGGCAAAAAATATGTCCAAATACAACACTTTGAAGGTATTAAATAATAGTAATACTGGAGAGAAATTATAGAATAGTGAAACACAAAAAAAGCAAACAAAAGCTTTTATTTTTCTAATTGAGAATCTTTCACAACTCCCAAAAGGATTCAATATCAGTAGTACTTTTGCTGTAATTCCCTTATTAATTCTTTCCACTTTGTTCTACACAGGCTGCAAATCTACAATATCACGCTTTCCTGGAGGCAGTCAGCAGAAATCCTAACAAAGACATCAAATGCTAAAAAATAAGTAGCAGCGGTCAAATTGTAGCTTAATCTTTGACATAAGTACACTGACTCAACCCCCAGTAAATTGAAACACCAAAACTTGCAGAAACATGGATCTTTGCAGCGTGGCGCTGAATATCATGCGAGACGTGTTTGACTTGACTGCCATGAAAAAAATCTGTTTAGGTCATCTTTTGCCCGCACAAAAGATGAAATAATATTGATTATGGAATTACTGAAGAATCAGATCAATAAGCAGAGACATTAATATCAATGAAATCTTATCAATTTCTTCCCCTTAATTACAGATGTTTCCACCATCAGCACATGAATGTGAGAGGTTGTACATGTTTTGGTGTGGTTTATAGTGTAAAAGTGCTTTGAGTAACCTGATGGACAGCACATGCCCAAGTCCATACCAGTGCATGTACTTATGCACATTCTCATAAAAAGTTAAAGTACTGAATACTGGGTGCTTTGGACTCGTGTTATTGTTGCTGTTGTACCAAAAACATTTAATTATGTCGTAAAACTTTAATTCTCCTCAGATAAACTAAAGGATAAAGAATCATTATGTTGTGTTAATATTTTAAATGGATTATCTTATGGTTAATAAGCATCTTATAGGAGACATATCATGCTTGTTTCTCCTTTTCACTATGCCAGACTAGGATGCCAGTAAAGCATTTCTGCCCTCAGTACAAGTCATTTAGTTCCTTCATTGTCCCACAATAGCGTTCTCAAAATCCTCATTTTGGGCCATTATCAAGCTCTCGTTGAAACGCTCGGATCTCAGGGTGACCTACAGTTAACTCGCAACGTCACAGCCCTTTGTGCTCTGATTGGTCAGTTCTGTCAGAGCTGCCGAGAGGGTTGAGCCAGCCTGTCCTTCTTCTTCTACTGTATTTTCCGGCAGGCTCAAAGCAGCGACAGCGTATTGAGTCCCCCTACAGGCCAGAGCTGGTAATGAGTGAGTGTGAGCTAGGGACCTATATACCCCTGCTGCTGGATGTGTTCCTCGGTGACGGTTTTGTGGCTAACGGACATCACAGAGGAGGAAGTGTTTTATCAGATTACTCGAATAAAAAGAAAGGTACCTCATGTCGTCACGACGATTTAAATCTCGCGGACATCTCGCAATGACCTATTTTCAGAGGCATCAAATCTAGGTCTAGGATATCAGAAAAAATACAATATCTCATTTTTTGAAAATTAAGGGGGTGTAAGGTCTTGTTTTCAAATTTATTATATTACATGTAAGTATTTAATCATGCTTCAGCATGATTTGTCTCCTTTAAAGGAACACTACACCCAAACAACAATTTGGCCTCATTTTCTACTCACCCTCATGCTGAGCAACACTCTGGAGCACCTTTTTGATGTCTCAAATGCAGCCGGGGGGTCCGGGGAGATTTTCGCTGTCAACAAATTCATCTAACAGGGGACGACGGAGCCCGAAGAAAAAGGTCAATAAAAGTCCACAAAAACTTGCCTATTTTCCTTCATACTGCTCGTCCGCTGTAATCCAAGTGTCCTGAGCGGGTAACGTCCATAATTAATTCGAAACGAAGTCATTTAGTACATTTTTCGAGCCTAAACAGTGCTATAGCGTACTTCCGCAGTGCACGTCTACGCGCGCTCCCTGCACTACGTAAGCTGCGGCAGACCAATCCAGAGTGTTGCTCAGCATTAGGGTGAGTAGAAAATGAGGCCAAATCGTTGTTTGGGTGTAGTGTTCCTTTAATGTAGATGGGACTTACTGGGAAGTGTCTTTTTTAGCACCGGACCTAGCAAAAGTAAATTTACATATATATTCTTAGTACACACAGAATACCCTGTGTAAAGAAGTGTATGTTTATTTTAACAAACATGGACAAATTGATGCTGTACAATCCCATACCTCTTAAAAAGCATTGATACATCTCACTTGATGTATCATCCAGCCCTAACAGTTTTGATCCATTATTGTGTCAATTGTTGTCTTGGAGTAAAAGTGAGGTCAACAGCAGACTGTGTGATTAACTCCACACGGCCTGGCAGACAAACAGCTCTGCTCGGCCAGCAGCGTCAGAGTCAGGACACTAACACAAACCATTTGTCGTGCTGTTTTTTTACGAAGAGTTAATCCATTACAACATGAGATTGTAGTTAAGAAAACTTTGATCCAGGCAGGGGCAAATAAGGATAGAGGTTGTTTTGTCTGTTTGTTGATGGTTGAAAGGATTAAAACAAAGTAAACCCCCCTAAAAAGGTTTAAAAAGCGGGAAACTATGTCATTCTTAATATTTTTTACATGTGATTTTGGCGCACGAGCACACGAGTACAGGCCTCCTCATCCTCTGCTGGAGCCATAGTTAGCACTGAGCAGTCAAGGTGGTGGGGAATGGACAAAAAAATTAAACCATCTACAGGGAGCTCCAGTCTGAGAATATGAACAGAAAAATGAAGGTGACATTTGAGAGAGAGAGAGAGTGAGAGAGAGAGAGGTGTACCAATGAGGGAGGGAGGGGGGGATTTAATAGGTCCCTGAGACACGAAGGGTGTGAGATGAGATGATGAAACCAGAGGATAGAGGGGAGGGAGGGCGGGAAGAGAGAGGGAGATTGTGTGTCAAAATGTGGATGTTTGGAGATTGGGCTTCCAACCCCGCCAAATGATTAAAATGTTCCCTCTGACATTCATATTCCCCTATCTGGATCCCTGCCGACCAACGACGGGCCGCCATGAATGTGAATCCATAGATGACTGTATGGAATTTGATCTGAGAAATGTTTATGGCGTGGCGATGTAATTTAAGCGTGTGCATTGTGACAGGTTTGGTTCGATTAGAGACAGGGAAGAGGAGATTTTTATTCAACTAGACTGAAGGGTTGGGAAGTATTCAGATTCAAAGTAGAAAATTTTGGCTTCCCATGATTACATATATATATTATATAAACAGTAACATCGAGATTAACCCTGTAGTTGTCACTATACTCTGTGCACTGTCTTTGTCGGAGGGAGGGGATTATCAGATTCCATTAAACTCTAAAACCAACTCCAAAGTGTCTTTCATCTCATATTTAATGCGAAGTCCACAGAAAGCACAGACCTCTCGCATACAACACATTTCCAACATAGTCTAGCGAGTAATTATAAACAAATCCCTGGTTCAGCCTCCAGATTCCCAATACCACCAACATAGTGTCCTTTTCATTTAACATGACCAATACTGCCTGAAAATGGCAAACTGTTGAAAATCTATTAGGCTAATTGCAAACATGCTGAAAAGTGTCTCATCTTAAAATGTTAAGAAACCCTTTAAAAGAATTTCCTGGATCCACATTCAGATTTGGATCATCACCAAAACCGTATCACTTATTTCTTTTGTCATGGCTAATATTCCCTGCAAATGTCATGAAAATTTGTAAAGCATGTATTGTGCATCTAGCAAAAATGCCCTATTTCGGGGCGGACATTAGCTCAGTTGGTAGAGCGTCCGCACCATGTACGGGGGCTGCCAACCCCCAGCAGCAGCTGTAGGTTCGAATCCCGGCCTCAGCCCTGTGCTGCATGTCATTCCCCCTCTCTTCACCCGCTTTCCTGTCATCTTCAGCTGTCCTGTCAAATAAAGGCCATAAAAAGCCCCAAAAAATAACTTAAAAAAAAAAAAAAAGCCCTATTTCAATATGTGAACACATCTTTTTAAAATTCCTGGATTTGCTTCCATAATCAGGTCGCCACCTGACTCACCTCTTCCTTTGAAAATAAGGCTGGGTATTTCCAGCAACTCCACGATACGATACGTATCCCGATACTGAGGCCATGATACGATACGTATCCCGATACTGAGGCCATGATACGATACGTATCCCGATACACATAAATTGTGAACACTGACTGCTCTTTTAACAGAATTCCCAGAAACTTTTGTTTTTATTACAAGAAGAAAAGGAACAAGCATGAGTTTTAAATAATTCTTCAACTTAAGAACTTTAATTCAGGTCCCCAAAGATAGCGGACTTAAGTTTAAATTTGGAACATGTGTTTTATCATGTAGCTTGGCTTCTACTTTGAAATGTGCCATTGTTAATTTTACCAAAGTGTATTTACAACAACATTGAGGCCATATCGATTCTGTAGAATCCGTATCAATACACGTATCCCCAAGAAGTGCATGACGATATTTTGCCGTATCGATATTTTGAGCACAGGCCTATCAATAATATCACCAAACTCTACTGAGAAGTTATTGAGTTATCAAAGAAAACCCAGAATCTTGACCTTAAAGAAAATCCTGGATCTCCATCTGGATTCCGGATTTTTTGCTATATCTCTAATTCATATTATATATGAAGAAAAATATATATATAGATAAGGAAATACGGGGTGGCGGATGAAATACTAGATCATAGACAAAGATTCAGATTTAAGCGAATCATGATAAACCCAAAGACAACGCAGGGGTTAAATGATCAATTAAAAAAACATAAGTAACATATTATTACTTATTTATTTTGACTTAGACTAATTAGTTTGATGGTTGTGATCTCAGATGCATCTAAATAAGAGACTGTCAAGAGCAGCCCTACTGGATATAGTCTTACAGGAAATGCACTCTGTGTGTGGCAAATTTTAGGCATGCAAGTGGATTTGTTTTTTTGAACACTTTTGACTGATTAAAATAATTTCATAAACAGTGCTGATTGTTGCATATTTTTAAGATTTGCGATCATTTTGATCTCAGTACCAGTAAAAAATGCAATAATGATTGTTGTCATAACTGAGCTTAGCCATTGGACATTGCTTTGAGAATTTGCACACACTGACTCATCAGATGAATGACCAAACATTTAAGACAAAGTTAGAAGTTTTGATAAATTTAATCTTTTTATGAAACTGTTGACTATTGTATCTTTCGATAATTGCTGATCAGCTTTCACCACAGTTTAGCCATTTTTACCCTTTTGTCCAGCTTCAGTTAACAAAAATGACCCATGATCATCTTCTTCTTGGGGTGCTTTAACATTATCTTAATTTCAAGTGCTAACCTACACCTTGCCAGGTAATGACTTTTCCCACAACACCTTCCTGCAGATGATTCCCTGTAAATCATCATTCTATCATATCGTATCATTATTCATTTTTCTGAAAGGATGCAGAGCATGTTAAGCTTGTATTATACAAACTTAAATAAACTAATTAAGCCCGCGAAACAGATGCAATTAGACAAAAAAGCCATGTTACCCTCTGATTTAAGTAGATAAAGGTCTCAGTCACATTTGAGTAAAATAACCCTATTTAAATAAATGTCATAGGATCTTCTTTAAAAAATATATATTTTATTTTTAACCCTTTCATACATGAATTACAAAATCACAATTAAATCCCTTTTTTAAAATTTTTCTTTTTACTTTCAAACAAGTTAAAAATCAAGTTCATTTTTCTAAATGCTTTATTTTGAGGGAGTTATGCATCTGCCCACCACAGACGATACCATGCATCAATTGTCTACAAAGTTATTTAGTGAAACTTAATTAAGATTCACAAACACATCTTTGACAAACATTATTAAGAGTCAATTCGAAAAGAAAAAAGGATAAATCTGAAGTATATGTGCTTATATTCACACTATTCTCTTGTGAATCACACCAAAATTTCAAAGAAAACATTAAAAATGAAAAAGAATGTGAAATATGAATACAGGCATAATGTCTATTTTTTCCTTCGCTGGCTTTTTTGGATTTATGATGCTATATCTCAATGTGGTAAAAATGTGAACAGATAATATTTTTACGAAACTTAAGACAAGGGTTTGGGAATTCACCACCTGGTAGTTGGACATGGTACTGCAACCTATAGGGTAAGAAATTATTAAAATATCTGTCTACTGTAGCGGATACCATGCAATAAAGGGTTAAGGACCCCTGAAATTACATTACGGGCCACTATGGACCTGCAGACCCCTGGTTGAGAAACACTGCTTTAGAGCAGGAAGAGACAGGGGATGAAGACAGCAGGAAGTGACTACTTGGGCAGAGACTAGCATAGATGCTAACACGTTTAGTAGCAGATCTGGAGCACATAGCTCTATTACATGAAAAGAAAAACAGACAAAATCAACACTCCAAAACGTCGAAATTAACTGGCTTATTAAAGCATTTCTATTTCCACCACAAAAATCAATTACTTTTGTTTTTTCTCTGCCACTCGCTGGGGCTGCAAGTCTGGCACACAAACTGTGATGTCAATGCATTCCCTCTATTGACCAATCAGACGTCTTTACCTTCTTCCTGTCCTGTTTTCTTGAAAGTTGTATCCGTTTAGGAGCAGCCAAAGGTCAACAAGGGACAAGATAGTTATCGATAAGTTTTCATAGGAATAAGAGTGAAAGTTTGAGTGATGCGATGCCTGTTTAGTAGATTTGCATACTGCTCCTTTTTGCCTTTATGGCCAAGGCCTGGAGGAACAGTATGAAGATGTGAAAAAAAGTGAACATTGTGGATCTGGTTTGATTTGTATCAAGATATGCTGGTTTCATATTTCATTTTTTTAAACTTTTAATCCAGAATTTTGGCATTATTTTAATTTTAACATTAATATTCTAATAGCCCAGAATGTCCCTTCCAAAGTGTTCGTCTTAAAATGGACTGAGGCATCATTATAATGTAATAAAGTAAAATAAATTAAAAAAAATCCAGGTGCAACAAAACAGCACAGCCATAGCATATTTTTAGTTATTTGCATTAGAAATTCAGATTTCATTTTAAAGTCCACCTTGCTGTTATAATAAATCCGATTTTTGTTTGAAACAAATAAAACCCAGCCTATAAAGTATTTGTTTTATCTCTGCATATAACATTCTGGTGAAAGTGACTGCACACGCACAATAAATTCCCAACAAAAGAAATCAGGGGGACCTCAGACATCACAGTCTCCCTGAGTGTGAGTCGCCATCCCTTCCCTTCCAACGTTCAAGAGATGAGGGTTGTCATGGTTACGGGGGGAGAAAAATCACGCCATGGCCCACCCCACCCCCCCATGACACACACACATATATTTATTTATATATATATATATATATATACATATATCTATATATATATATATCTATATATATATATATTTATACATATATATATATACATATATATATAGATATACAGATATAGATATAGATATATACATATATATATATATATATATATATATATATGTACACACATACACACACACACATAAACACTCTGTATCTTCCTCCAGTTGTCCGGGCACTGCTGATGTCACTGGTGAAACTATGAATTTAACAAAGAGGTCAGGAGATGCATATCTGGGCTGTGCTGAGCCGTCAGCAGACGTAGAGAGAAAGAGAGAGAGTGAGAGAAAAGGAAGAGGAGCCTTGTTTCCTGACAGATAGACACACTGTCCGAATGCCCTTGAAATTTGAAAGAGAAAGTAAAAAAGGAAAAGGAGGAATTTCAAATTCAATCTTAAGGAGATTTTTGCTCTTGAGGATGTTCTTCCCTTCTACCCTTTCTTCTTTTCAGGTGCAATTAGGCCCTTTTCTCTGACTGATAGGCAGAAAAAGGCAGAAAGAAGAGGAGCGAGATGGACGGTGAAACAAAGCAGAGAGTCTTTGAGAGTTGCTTTTGTTTTTGTGTGCTCTCCGTCTGTGGTATTACAGGAGAACTTTACTAAGCACTTAGAGGATTATAGTGCACTTGCTCCTGATAAATATCTTAATTTGGATGCGATTTTTAAGCCATCAACATAATTATTATTTTTCATTTTTCTTCCCCCTTCCGACTTGTTTTTAATGAAGACCCTTTTCAATAAACAAATGGATATGCATTAAGGGGGATGATGGGGCTTTCAAGTCTAAACCTCTCATGTCTATTAAGTGCTTCCATTACACCACCACCGTTTCTTCTGCAGACCCCCTCTAAATGTTTTTATTTTTTTTTATCTTACTAAGGAGCAGACATGTGAAGGCTCGAGCTTGTTTGAACTAAGGCTCCTTTTTATCTCCTATTCAGAAAGATGCATTAATATGTTTATATTTTTTTTACTAAAAAAACACCTTAAATGAAGACTTAATTGTGTATAAGTCCTGCAATTGTCTGATTGATTCTTCCTTCATATTTAATAATTATTTAAATAAAGGCATTCATTTTCTACTCGTAACAAGTTTACTCAAAATTTTTGATTATGAAAAATTCCATATTTAATTAAAATCCAACTATTTTAATCAATAAAATGGATCATCTTCCCTACTAATAATTTGTATAGAGAAATTTACAACCCAGACATGTAGCCATTAGGACTATTCTGCTGAGAAATAACAAATACAGGACGATAAATCAGTGCAGTGCGTCTGGATATGTCCTCATATAATTGGTGTTTGATAACTCTGATTGACTATTGATCGGCACAGAGTTTTGACCCCGGCAATAAATCCAGAGCCCTGGTGGCCGGGACACTGCATGGTTGAATCTGAAATATTTTATCCGCGGCTTAAGAGGAATAGCCACTTATTCTCCCCTTACACACGTTTTTCTTTTTTTATGACAGCCGCGCTCTCATCTTTCCTCTTAAGTTTTACCCTTTTGTGACCTTTTGGAGAGACCAAACGTGTCCACGTTATATATGGGCTGTCCTGCGATGACGGTGCGGGTAGGGAGGTTATGGAGCAAAGAAGAGGGGTGGAGGGGCGTGGGGGCTGCATTAGCCAGACACCCCCTCCTCTTCTCTCAACCCACGATGGCAGAGTCCCCAACCCCAACCCCTACTCCGCTTCACTTCATTCATTTTGTTCGTCCCCTGCGGTCGGCCGGCAAGGCCTCTAAATCCTCCCTTTATTGTACACGGCGCGCACAAAGGCTCGGTCTGCTCTCTCATTTCCTTGATGTGCCTTTGGACAGCGGCGCTGGCTTTGTAGGCGGCGATGCTAACATTAGCATAAAGCAGCTCCTGGGGACCAGCGAACAATCAACTCAACTGTTTCTGGTCAATCCAGTAGACTTACATATGATGTGTGACCATGTGATTTAAATACCTGTTTTGTGGTTTCTGAGGAAACATGGTGGCTGAACACACGTGACTGACTGAGGAGAGCGAGCGAGCGAGAGAGAGATGACCCTCTGGATCTCTGATGGCTTTGGCCTCATATCTGCGCTCCTCCTCTCCCTCCCTGCCTGTCTTGCCTCTCACCTTCCTCTTCACCACGAACAAAAGTGGGATTACCCAGACAGAGAGAGAGTAAAAACTAGCTGTGTTTATGGCCAAGTTAAGCTTTTTGAACCGGCAGGGGTTTCCGTCCCTAAAATAGTCTCACTCCAGCCTGGTAATTATTGACCAGGAGGGGAAGAGGGTGCCCAACAACTCTCTCATTACACATGGAGATTGCCTGCACACCAGCCAGCACCAGAAAAGCGATGTAAATCTGTGGCTACCCTCCTCTCTGCGAGGTGAGACCTGTGAAGGGTCATTATGATTTTGTTGGGCCCGTCTGAATGCTCCCGAGGTGTGTGTGCGCGAGTCAAGCTGCCTTTGAGGAGGTGACAGCCGCTCAGGGGAGGCAGACGGTGGCCCGGCGTCTGCTTCAAAGCACGGGCTCGATCTTTCAAGTCCATCACGTGTGGAGTGATGAGAACGTTGTTGCTTTAGAGACAAAAGCTTGTATGCAAAAATGTAAAAAAAAAACTTTGAATAATAGATACTGGACATTCTTGATAAGGAATTACTTGTTTACACTCTTTACTGCATTCAGATTTATAAAACCAACACACTAAGGATGAAAGTGAACAATACGTCTTTTAAAAGAAAAAAAGAAACACATGAAAATTAGAGATTGGACATTTAAGCACAACAAAATTAAAACAAAAACAGTACTCTTCATTCCAAGTGGCCAAATAAAACAGAAAAAAATCTTGCCTTAAAAAATATTAATTACTACACTGCATCCATTTCAATATTAGAGTAATTTCATTTATTGTCACAATATCCATAACACACACTATGCCACTGTTATGACGCACAATTCGCTCTATGTCCAGGAAAAATATATATATTTTTTTATTATTTTCAATCAGCTGACTTTTACTTCAAAGGCCTCTGAAAGTACAATTTTCTGAATCAAGCCTGATCAATAAATCATTTAAATTTCATGCTTGTCGGAAAAATTGTGTACATTTTTCATATGATTTATTATAGAAAAGCACGTTTGAATCAAACTTATTTTACATAAAAGTTACTTGGCTTTTAATTCAGTTTAAAAGACACATGGTATTTTTGTTCTTTATTGACTTTTTTTTTTACAGTTTATTATTGTGTGTTTATAAATTGTATGCGTTCTTTTTTCGTTTTCAAGTTTTTATTTTTTGCATTTTTTTGCATTTTCTTGTCATTCTCAACATGTGCTTTATAAATCAATCGGGTTAGATTAAGCATTATAACAATTATTAATATAATTAAAATAATTATCTTGAACAAATTCTAAAAATTAACAGATTTGGCTGATTTTAAATACAGATGGATCTCAAAAGTCCTTTATTGACATCATTCGTTTAAGGGAGGCAATTTTATATAACCATGTTCTTAATATACTGTTTTGCACAAATCAATTCTTTTTGTGTGGCAGGAACAAAATCAGGGTTTGGGTTACATATAAGTTAAAAAAAAAAATTCCTTGATTTACATAAATTTAGAACAGACATTTAAGCCTGTCAATTACATCATAACGTTATTTAAAAATACAGGTTTAAAATTATCAATAGTATATTCATAGTTCAAATGATGTCTTAAAATCACAGGATGGTTGATTTTTAAAATTGGAAATACATTACTATTCTGTTTAAGGTGACATGCACTAGCGTTGTATCTTTAAGGCAAAAGTCTGAATTAGATTGAATGACAATCAGAGCCACATTATCGGACACACTTACAGCATCTAAATTCACATTAATTGTTATCAATCATCCCAACCATGTAAACACCTTAGAAAACTATATATAGTACATATATGTATGTAAATAGTAACAAATATTATAATCCAGTAAAAATAAATGATAAAGAAAAATAATTTAACAGCGTTTTCTGGTGATAATTTGATCATGAGAACTAGAAGTTGTACCTGAACTAGATGACACATTTCCAGTCTAAAGTTTTATTTTTCACATGTCTGCATCTCGACCCCTCTACCCACTGCTTTCCAAGGATACAAGACAACAAACTCAATTCTTTAACAACAATGCACTCTTCCATTCCTGTTTATTCCTCCCTCCTCCTCACGCCGCGTTCATTGCATTTATAAAAGCAGATTAACATCGCCTCCACATTCTGCCATTCTCAAATGTTTATCAGGCAGATGAGACGCAGAGCAGTTGTAATAGCAGTGTGTCATTATTCATCCTGGATATTAGCTGTGTGACGCCGCTTTGCTCGTTGTCTTACTGCGGCACGGCGGTGGGTTTATTTCTTCCCATCAGGTAGCGGGGCGTGACAGGGGGGACCGCGGTCCCTACAATGTCCCCTGATGTGGACAGACATTACAAACGACATGGACCAATCAGATGCGAGAATGCAACCAGGGATTGTGTGTGTGTGTGTGTGTGTGTGTGTGTCAGGAGGAGAAGAAGGGACGGTGAGGGAGGAGAAGATGAGAAAACATGGGGAGCCTCATTTGATGCAGTTAATGTGCAGATTTATGTAGAGGGACAGTGGTCAACATTCATAAGATCTTCCTTCCTCCCTCCCAGCATCCCCGTACCCCCCCCTTCCACCCACCTCTACCCCCACGGGCTCCCCCCCCACCACCACACACACACACACACCCTCATTCTCTCCCACTCTGTCACTCACCATCATTCCTCCCTTCTCTCCTCTGTTTTTCCCTGTCTCTCATCTGTCTCCCCCCTCCCTCCCTTCCTCCCTGCGTCTCCTCTGAGCGGACGGAGATTGTTGTGGACTGCAGCGATCAGACCAATAGGAGGCATAGGTAGACCACAGAAACGCACACAGACCACAGCACTGAGCGAGAGGGAGAGAGGGAGACATGAGACGCATCCAGTGTTCAATATTTTATTTTTATGTTGCACAAAGCTGCTATTATTTCTGTTCGACACGAAAACAGGGCAAAACACTCAGGTGTACATTTCCACAATGGATTATTATGAGAAGTGAGAGCCGCTCTGTGAAACAACAATAATCTATGAGGAGGCATCATTAACAAAAATGTCTAAGATATGTAAAGAGAACTGTGAAAATAATACATATTTCATGTTAAATAAAGAAAAATTAGTGGTGTGGTGCTGAACAAGAAATCAATAATGGCAAATAAGACAGGACATACGAGGCCCTGGATGGAAAACCCTTTTTCTATGCATATTTTATCTTTTGTTTTTAGTTATTTTTGACATTTCTTTCTTCACAATCAAGATTTCAAGTTCAATTAGCTGTTGATATGGATGCAGCAGAAGGAAAGAGACAAGTCAATTTTTCTACCTTTTGTGGGTCAATTAATTCAATATCAGATCTTGAAATTGAAGAGACAACTAGCAACTAACAAATACCTTTTTTGGTCAGTTTAGATGAAAGAGCTTGACTGGTGAAATCAAAGTTAACACCGCTAAAGCAGCTGTAAAGATAAAATGTAAAAAACTGAATGGAAACAACAAAAGTGAAGCATTGATTGAAAATAATAATCAAGCTGTTGTGTAAGATTTGAGTGGGATTTGTTGTTATATTAATTTAAATGAAATATAAAATTAAGATGTTAAATAATTTAGATAAAAATGCAGAAATTAAGCAAAGGAAAAGTAGAAAATATATGAATGTGTTGATTAAATCTCACACGCTGTAAACAGGCTCTAACACAGTGGAGTCCATTACGCAGCAGGTACGTGTTTATGAATTGTATTTATTGTCTTGTGTACATTAATCTAGTTAACTATTGCCATTATTAACCTGCTGTTTTTTCCCTTTATTCTTAACTTTATAAGCAGGAGCATAGACACAGACAACTCCAAACAATAAATATTTTTCCTTATATTGTTTTTATAGCAATGTTTTTTGACCATTAAATAAAAGGATGATACATTTTTTAGTTTAGTTTAGGTGGAGGATGGGCAACGTGTCACCCAGGGGCCACCAATCACGATTCAAAATATAAAAAAAATGCTCTCACATAACAGATGGAGAGAAACTTTGCAATAATTCTAAGAAAACAACACTAAAACCGTCTGTAACTATTTCTATTAAACTTCCTTTAAAACATTACCATAATAATAAGATTTAACATACTAACTGGTAAATGTCCTATAACTTGCACTGAATTATGTTTGATTGCAAAATTGAATAGAAATAGTGAAGCTAAAAGTATCTTTCAACTTCACTTGCATAAATGTGGCCTTATGTGTCTCTCCTTCCCCTGGTTTAGGTAATTTAGATGCATTTTTCTAGAAGCTGCTAGAGCTGGGAAATGAATCATGCTAATAGGGATAATATTTTTGACATCACACTTTGATGAAAACAAAACAAAAAAAGGATTTATAGAGAACTGTGATATGTTGTATTTGTCTGTCTTTATTTCTTGTGTCATTTTTAGATAGTTTTATATTATGCTTGTTTATTTTCATGTGTAGCTGTTCTTTAGTGTTTAAACTGATTTAGTGTCTAAGCACTTAAGTTTGGTTCTGTCATGTATGTTGCAAAGGGAATTCATTACCATGTTAGATGTTTGTTATGTATGTTCCTTTTGAAATAATGGAGCATGATTAAGCATCCTTAATCACAGCTTACTCATAGAAATGTCAAAATCCTTGACTTTGTTTCCTTATCAACATCCTTATTTTTTGTACCTGAAGCACAAGTGTGAGTTAACTTCACAGTTAATGAAAATAATACTATTTTGTGTTGAAAGGCTGCATAACTACAATAATCAAAAGACAATATAATTTAGTATCTGTATTCAGAAATATATATTTTTTACATTCTTAAATATAAAATGTCATGTCGACTTATTTTTTATGTCAAATAGTGAACAAATCTTTAAATTACAATTCCCTTAAGTTTAAATACCATTGATATGTTTCCAGGTTGTTCTAAATTTGGGTGTGCTGTTACTAACAGTACTTGAGGGTGTGCATATCTTTGTTTGTTTGTTGCTTTTATGAAGCTAAAGACATCAAAAGTTAACTTGGATCAGCTGATCTGGCCCGGGCTCATAAGGGGGGCAGTAGACAAGTAATGTTACGAGGAGCCTGGACATGAAAAGGCTTTTAAGGTAATAAGAATTTTAAATTAAATATTCTATAAGTCCTGGGTTTGAAAATGTACAGATATCTTAATTGTATTTTTCAGCAATCCTTTTGGCTAACGTGTGGCATGAATCAGTCAAACAGATTAACTCTGGAGTATTTCACTAAGCAGATGTGGTCAAAAGTGGTCATTTATAGAAGAAAAAGTGGTAATTATGAGAGTAAGACAATAGGAACACAACTGTATATTGTTATACTTTTTGTGATATACTATTCTGCACAATAAAATTTTATTTATTGATTAGGAATTAGAGAAATACAGGACATTGTTGCGTAATGTACATAAGCATTTAGCTGCTTATTGTCCGTGAACATTGGCCATCTGACTCTCCATCTCAGTGTTACTACATTTTTGTTATTTTTTCATCACTCTTGTCACAGGGACCATGCCTTAAAAAATTACACTAATTCAAGACTTCATTGATCATACAAATAATAAAGCTGGTAGAGCATTAGGAATAAACTGAAAATAGGAATAACTGTTGAAAAAGGGTGTTTTGTCCTATTTGATGTATTGTGATATATTGTATTATTGCACAATATTGAGATATATATTGTATTGCCTGATTCTCACTCCAATAATAATCATAAGTGAAGAAATTCAGTAAGTTGCTGTATGCTGTAAGTAAAAGTCATGCATTCAAACTTGAATGGAACTGGAATTGACTCTCAAAAGTGACTCAACAATGAACAAAATATTGCATTGAGCCTTAAAGTGATTCTTGGATGATGATTTATTGAATATTTTATGACAGAAGTCTGACAGAGACTTAACTTTTAGAAAAGTAAAATGCTGAAATGAGTGATTTTGTGTAAAGGATAACATCTGCAAGAAATCCCTCATTACAATATCCAAGCCCCATGCACAAAATTATCATTCAATGATCACTTTTAGTAACCTTGATGATTAATTTAGACATAGTCCTGAATGCAAACTCAAACAAAAAGTGTTTATATGAATAACTTCTCTTCTAAGATTTTGCGAAATTTACCACATTGCCAAACAATAACATATCTCTTCATCCATTTGAAAAATATCAGTCTTATCTACTTTAATAAGCTGGATAGATGCCTGTTCTCATAGCTTATTTTAATAGTTGTTTTTGAGTATTAATCGATTGGTTTGTGCAGAACTTGAACAAAACAAGGCACACTTTTACCTTGGCTGTGGTTGCTACCTCCATTATATAACATCCCAGTGAATTATTATCAAGAACGTAGTCTCAAACACATGTAGGACTTTATTACTGATTGAATCAACTTATTTTGAAATTAGCTCCAAAACACAGAACCATTCACGCACATTTCCTCCACTTTCAGTCTCATCTTTTTTGTCCTTCATACAGCACTTTCTCTTTCTCACTTTTATTCCCTTTACATCTCTCTCTCTGACTCTCTCTCTTTCCCAGTCCACTGAGTTTGCTGGTAATCCCTCTCAATCATTACGGAGGCCCTTCACTCTTCGTGGGACTTTCTCACCCCTCGGTGCGCCCCAGACTTCCATCCATTTTCCCTACTCTCCCAGTCCTTCACTTGAACCCGCTGCAGAACGACTTTGAGGAGAAAAACTAGCAGAAATAACTTTTTCAACAGAAGGTGGAAAATAAACTGAAAATAGGGTCAGTGTGGGTAAGGTTGAGCGGAAAGGCCTCTTCGTATACATCTGGACATTTATATGGTCTTTCAACTTAAAATATGGACTGAACTAGAGGCCCATGATGATCCTTTGAATCTGTTAGTCTTAATTTTTGAGAATAAGCTCATATATTTTACTTGTTGACAGTCTTAAATTATAGTCAACAAAACTGGAGTGCCATACCTGCTTGGTGTTACAATGGTCTCTTTATTCATTATTTGCTTGTTTATGTGGCTATTTAAAGTTAAATTGTATCCTCTGGAGTGGATAAAAAAGGATATTTTGTAATATCTAAAAACAATATTGCTCAGAAGTGTTAGTATAAACATAAAATTAACACCTGTGTTTTGGTGAAAGAAGCATCTGGTTTTTTGCTAACTCATTGCTCCATCTACTTTAAATCAAAACGTGTGCTCAAATTTTTAGGAAAAATAATCACACAGAATGTTGAGCAATGCAAAACTTGATATAATTTCTCAGGTTTTGAACAGTATTTAATCTGTATTTATAAAATAAAATGTTTTGGGGCATCTGGCACCATTTCCTAGTGAGTAGCATATCACATTAAATAAGCTAGCAGTAAACTCAAATCTTATCCTCTTACTGAGGTGATTTTGACTCTGTGTACTCCCACTTGTACACTTTTGATAAACTGAACAGTATTATTAAGCTGAGACAGCCAACAAAGTCACAGTACACCGAATTTCCTTTATAAATATTAACAAATACGTTTGTTGTTTGCTTTTATTTCAATTTAGATATTGAAACATGCTAGCAATTAGCTTTACATGAACTACTTTATAAATCCTCAGTGTTTCTCCCAGGGATATACTTAGGTGGTGGGTATTTTGTATGGGGGTTGGTCACTTTGCCACAGTCTGCCCAAGCCTGCTCGATCCTTTACGTTTATTTTTGGTGTGTTTCTGTTATTTTATCCAATATTATCAGCAGTATCTTCAGTAAAGTCTAAAATGACGTAACGTCTCTTAAAACACTAAAATTACTGTTCAATAAGCCTTGCAGGTGAGTCACATTTACTGAAAGCATGTTATTGTTCATTTAGCATTTCTCAAAATAAAGCAGACTGCTGTATAGCAAAACATTGGCATCAATCAGCTGCACACCAATGATTAACAATGACATGAGAAGCCTTATTTTTTAGTAATTCCACTGCAGGTGTTGCTTCCTCAGCAGTCAAAAGCTCAAAACACAATTACTGTTGTTAAACTCCCAATGTAACTTTTTACTCAATCTAGCATTATAATAAAAGCAACAATGCACCAAAATCAAACTTCTCTCTTATTATCCATATGGGTATATTTGTTTTGACAAAACAATAAAACATAATTCTTCCCTAAGTTGATTGCAGTTCAGTTTTTAAAATACAAGCTTGTAGTTCACACTCCCAAAATATATTTTTCTTTGGTGTTAATAGGCATTCTTTTTGAATAGATGGTTTTATGATCCAGCATGATTTTTACAATGTTATTAAAAAAAAAACACATCCCAAAAATTGGGCTGACGTACAGCTGGATCACTGCTCCTGATCAAAGTCAGCAAAGGCCTGATGAGCAAGAGTTCTCAAAGATGATCTTATCCAATTATCTTAAGGTGTGAGGTGTGTTAAGAGCAGTTTTATCCTCTCAGTTGGGGAACAGGGCTGTCCCAAATTCAAATAGTAAATAACAATATTTATGACCAGACATCTTGATTTGTGTGGAGTGCACAGCTGAGAACACCCTTTATGTTTTGGCTGAAGCAGGAAGCAATGAGAGTAAAGGTGAAGCAGAAAGTTAGACATTTGTCAAAATGGAGGTCCAACGTGTTCATTAAAAAACATGAGCATCTAAAAAGGGTAATCTGTAAACTATAGATAACAAACTGAACGGGATAGATGTACAGAAACCTCAACCACCAAGGATGTTATAGGAAGCCATTTAGCATACTGATGATGTCTGCCATGTTTGTTTACATTGGTCTTTGTATTTGAACCTGTATGTTTATGTTGTACTGTCTCTCTCTTTGTGGCACACCACACAGTTGAGGAACTAAACTAATAGATCTGACATTATTTTTCTTCATGCTGTATGTGGGCTGTCTCACATTTAGGATTTTGAAAATCTTCATGTGTGAATCAGGCCTTAGCTGGCTGTAAAATTTACATCAGTGGCCAGCTCTGAGAAACTGGTTTAATCTGAAGAGTAGAAAGCCAACTGTTAGACAATGTGCTATGTTGAGTGAAATGCTACAGAAATGTCAATCTTGGTATTGTTTTGCTTCTGCAGTCATTACGATACTACTGATAAAGGATTGCATTGGACTGATGAGATATGAACTAACAGGCTCAACATAAAAATAAATTACCTGCAGGATGTTACAGAAGCCGTAAATGGATGTGCATCCATATTCTGATTCTAAATTCTGGACATCCTGCTTTTCATCCTGTTATCTCTGCAAGACCATGCTGGACTTTGCTTTGAAAGTAAATTAATTTTAAGTGAATCAGCAGAAAGTTACCACAATCACAAGACTGACAAATCAAGATCTAAAAAACACAATCAGAATGGGCCTGCAGTGGTTTTAAATGGCTTTTCATCATCTTAATACTTCGCTAGGATCTTGTTTGTAGGGGTTTTTTCAGTTATATCTATCATCTCTTTATCTAGGTGGGATTTTTTAATACAAGAATAAATTCATTCGACTTTTTCATTTTAAGTTATATCTTAAAAATGTCGATTATTACTTAATTTTAATGTAAGTTGTCAAGCCCCACCTTTTACAGGAAGTAATCTTCTCCCAAGTTCTGCTCTCCTTAGTTACTAGCTAGACGAAATATAACGCTAGCCTCCCTCCATATTGAAACTGGTGAAATCACTGACTTTAGATTAACTTTTACAAATGTTTAACTACTTTGAATCTTTTTTTTGAAAGTTGACCTGAGTGAAAGAAAAAAGACTAAACTAAAGGAGGGTGTTATAGAGTGAATTTCAAATCCCTATGCATCTTCTAAAACAGTCTAAATTATAACTGCAGAATGATGTCATCTGGCATCAGGTGTTCACAACAACAAAATGCATTTTTTTTATCCACTAAATATTTTAGGAACACCAAACATTGTCAGCATTATAATGCTTGCTTGCAAGTTTTCTTTGTGATGTTGAGTATTAAAGTCCAAATAAAGATAGCAATGTCAGCACAATGCATTAAAATAGACTCTGCTAACAATTTTCTAACTGGAGTTGCCAAACTACTGCTGCTTTGACGAGAGTTGTTTTTGTTTAATTGGTTGGTCACTTAGCCAATCAGACAACCAACAAAGTGTCAGTTCTAGGTGCCCCATTTTGTGAAAGAGAAAAGTATCTTGGGTGTGTTTTCTTATCTGTTTAGAGTTTAATCAAATGACTCACCTTGGCTTTAAAACAATATTATTATGCAGAATAGTGTCCTTCTATACCGATGTTCACCCCTGGTTCTTAAATGCACCTAGATTTAGATTTGAAAAATGTCAGAGAGATTAAAACAGGCTCAGTCAGTGTCAGGACTTTCTCTATACCTTTGCATCAAAAGCTTGAGGCTGCTTAAGTTTATATACAGCTGCTGTGCACCTGTTTGGAGATGCTATTCCATAGGTAAAAGGCTTTAAAGAGCAAAAAACATCAGTGACATTCAAATACGAGTTTCTCTTTCATGCCTGCAATCATTTTGTCACACTTTTTCAAACAGGGCAAATCTTGTTTTGGAATGAAACTCTTGGCGCTCAGTGTTTCTACCTGCAGCAGTGAGAGGGCGTCTGTAGTTTTCTCTGTCTGAGAGCCTAAAGCTGCAGCTTTACAAGTGAACCTGCCAGTGTGATCTCAGACTGGCTGCACCCTGGGGCAAGGCAGAGGAGACTATACGTGTGTATGAGCGAAGATGTGTGAGTATGTGAGTGTGAGTGTGTGTGTGTGTGTGTGTGTGTGTGTGTGTGTGTGTTACAGCTGGCACAACCACCCTTGTAAAGCGCTCTGGAGACCCTTGATTCCACAGCTCAATATTATGATCTCTGAGATCTCTCTTATGCCAGGATGGAACTTATGGATTGGGGGTGTTGGCCTTGTAACACTATTAGCTGGCTATTTCCATACATTGTCCTTTAGCCTCTTCAGAAGGAGGGCTTTTATTAGCAAGACTGCTTTAGTGCTGAGCTATATTGTCCAGGAATCATAATTTAATGTCCTTTAGCTGATTGATATGGTGTACTATTTAACTTCACGTAAAGAATCTCGTCAAAAATGTGACCTGTTTGATATCATGGCAACAAAAATAAAGGTCCTAGACACTTAATATTGCAAAGTCTTTTATTTTAAATTAGTAAAAGCATCCTCAAAGATTGCTAACAGAGAGAGAGAGACGTTTCTCATTCACATGAGATTGTGTTTTTATATGAATTTTGTAAATTCAGCCAACATAAACATGGATAGATGTAAATTTATCCACCGTACAAAATCATTATCAGTCAACTCCTTATTGTTAGCTTACATTTACTTTAACATTTTGAGTTTTATCACATTTTGATGTTAATCTCAACATTGACTAGTTATACATGATGTTGAATCATATCTTATTTTGACTTCTATCATTTGAAGTTAGTCCTGACATTTTGACTTTTATCTAAAAAAATTTAGTTTGTTTTTATATTTGACTTTTCATTTCACTCTTGTATCTTGTCTTTTTGACTTTAATTTTACATTTTGACTATAATCATTTTGATTTTTGTCCCACCAACTTCACTTTTCCCTTAAAATGTTGACCCTTATTTTTAAACTTTTGACATTTATCTTCCCTTTTAAAAATGATCTTGTCATTTTGTCTTTTACAATTACATTATAACATTTGTTACTTTGATGTTTATCTCAGAATATTGACTTGCATCTTGCCACTTTGATTTTTTTGTCACTGTTTTAAATGTTATCTTTACACTGTAACATTTACATTTTGACATTTCCCATTTTGATTTTTGTCCCACAATTTTGACTTATCTTTAATATTTAATTTTTTACATTTGTTTTTTTATCTTGCTCTTTTGAATTGTATCTTGTAGTTTTGGCTCATATTGATTCACTTTTACAATTTGTCATTTGAATGTTAACCTAGCTATTTTACTCTTACCATCATGTTGCCTTTTTGCCTTTTTGAATTTTGACTATTTTTCAATTTTGCTTTTATCTCACTTATATTCACCTGGTATATTTGCGGTTTATTTCTACATTTAGATTTTTTTTCCAATTTCAATTTGAAATGCATTTGTTATTTGACTTTGTCACATTAATCTCATCATTTTAACATTTATCTAAACATGTTTTAGAATCTTTCATTTGTTAGTCAAGTATTACTTTCTTTCCACTTTTTTTAATTTTCGGTCTGTCCCTGTTACTGTTCTGCATTTTATTACTTTCAAAACAGAATTAGCACGGACAGGTTTGACTTTCAGAGGACATTTTTAAACATATAGATAGCATGATTATAAAAGTGAGCCTTATTACAAATATGGAAACTCGGAATAAAAAGAACATCTATGTTCAATTATCTTAGCTTTTTAACTTCCACAGAGTTTCCAAACTTTTGTAAGATCATGTTCTTACAAAACAATAACACCTTATTGGGGGTCTGCAGTCTAAAAATTCTTGGTAACTTCTGCTCTGAAACTTTTTACCGAGCACTGGGCTATATTTTTGAATTTGGTTCACAACATTGCACTCAACAAGATGGAGTCAGGAAAATATGCAATGGTATTTTGAACCATACTGATTACAGTATTGTCTTAACTTGTATCTCATTTAAAAATATGTTTCTGATAAATCACCCAGCCTTAGGCAGCATGTTCCTTCTACTCTCTGACAAATGAACACTGTAAAAACCTCAGAACGTCCTCATTTTTATTGACAGCATGCACGATTATTCACATATTCTCTAATGAACCTCACTATAACAATCCAATAATCCTGTTGACTTTCTAATGACCTCACATGTTATAGCATTTTTTATTTCCTATGGCATCACTATCACACTGGTCTAATACTTCCACAGGGACTCATTCCTTTGGTGTGATTTCCTCCACAGTTGATTATTTGGATTACTTTAGTTCAGCTCCGGCTCCCGTGTGCCTCCATGGCCTGCACACAACCATTCAAGCTGTGTCCAGAGAGGATAATTTTACACTAATGCAGTCTGTTAAAAAGTGGAATTACACAGTACACACCCAGCGTTCCTGTTTACGACTTCCTAAGCTGCCGATGTGTCCAGAATAATTGGGTACAGGAGAAGCAGCAAACTCTTCACAGACCACAAGCTCATTTTCATATCCATTTTTTTTTCCTCTCTGGGCAGCACATTTAGAGTCTTTTGCACTATTTATGGAGCGCAACTTGCAGATGTCATCATAAAGTAAGACGCCGCGATTTTAAAGTTGACAAAGAGTTTGCTTTCATTCTAGTTAGGGGGAAGAGATGGCATGATTGACAGAGAAACACTTAAAGGGCGATACAAAGATAGAAAGCTGGGACGGCTGAAGAGAGAGATGCACTTGCTAATTAAAAGAGAAGCAGCTGTCTTTCTTTCTGTTTCTGTTATTCCCTTGTTCCTGGGAGTATTAATGTTTTATTCAGGAGAAACATAACTACAGATGAAATTAATAAAATCAGGCCCTGCCTTTTTCCCTTGCCATCTCTTGGGGGGGCGGGTGGGAAATTCAAACGCTCGTTTCTCCCGGCTTTGAAAGTGCAAACTCAAAGTGCTCCTCGTACTGTAGTTTTCATTTCTTCATTTCCTGCATATTAAGTTACTTTCCCCCTTTGTTTCAAAGCGCATTGCCCCGAAAATAAAGATCAATTTTTCAGTGTGAGAGGCTTTGGAATTAGAGCAGTGTTTTCCACCCTAGCAGAATGATTTACGGGGTTATTTTCATGGGATGTGTTGTCTGCGCAGATTTCTTTCCACCCCCCTCAAAATATTGTATAACAAATTACAGAGTGTGGAGCTTTTAGTCCCGTTTATGCGAGTCTAGAGGAGATAGAGAGGCTGGAAGTGTGTTTATATGTTCGCCTGCTGTGTGTATCTTTGTTGATTGTGCGCATGCCAGTGTGTTTCATTTGACTATACATCCAGGCCCTGGGAGTATTTGCCTGTCTGATCACCTCATGTGAGTCTAAGAAGAGAAGCCATGCGCGACTAACACGCACTTCAGAGTTGAACTAATTGTGTCATTTTTAACATGAATCTGTGCTTGCCCACATTTTATTCACTCCCTTTCCCCTCGCTCTCCCCTGAGCCACACAATGAATGCAGAGCCGAGCGGGGCCCTCGCATCCGTCCAACTCCGGAGGAATTTTTTTTTAATGCTGCATGCAGGTGCATCATTTATTTCCCTCAGTGCTGGTGCTTATGAGTGTGTGCTCTTAGACTTCTACCTCTGTGAGGACCAAATAACCTCGCAGAGATAATAATAAGAGGAGAGACATCAAACATTTTTGTTGCTTATTGAGACCGAGTTAATTGTGAGATATTTCAGAGGTAAAGTTCAGCGCTCAGGGTTATGGTTGGACTGGAGTGTGGCATTGAGGCTGGGTTTAAAAGTTATGCCTGTGTGGGCCTTAATTCATTGGTTCGGCTTTGTGTTGTGATTCAAGTAGGCTGTGGTTTTGCATGATTTACGTTAGAAAAAAATTGCACACTTTACTGAGAAATTTCCAAAGCATAACCTGAAGTTTAAAGGTAATTTCCTTCCTCGCGGGTAGCCTTTCATTTCAAACCAGGTGGAATAAAAATCATCTTCTGGAGACTTGAGGCTTTTGATAGATAGGTCGACACGTTCCTGACTCCGAGCCCCTCTACTTGTCATTGCATATCCTAACAGTTCATAAAAAAGCAAGAAGTTTGGTGTGGTTAAAGCTGCCTTGCTTTTACTTAACTTTCAGAATGTTGTGTTCTCCATTTAACGGCTCATACTGGATTTGGTGTGAGAATATGCATACTTTCTGATCACCAGATTACCAAACTGATGAGTTAGGATACATTTATAAGATTTTCTTATTAATTTCTTTGGGCATTATGTGTGGAAAACATTAATTTTCTCCATCATTGACTTAAAACATGTTGTCTATTCTCAAACTGTTGCGTCAACAAATCTAACATCAGCCAAATAGTAGGAGTGAGAGAAAAAAATCGATTCACATAAGTATCACGATTTTTTGTCTGCCGATTTTAAAATCGATTTTTTAAAATTGATTTTCTTGTTCAAAAAAGTTCCTAGAAACTGACTCACGTGTGATGTGTATTTTTCCTGATATAGTCTGGAGGCATCATTATTGTTCATCTTTTTCGTGAACTACAGATTGCAAAAATCGCAATTTAAATCGAATCGGCACCTAAAAAATCTCAATAAATCGAATCAGGAGAAAAGTGAATTGTCCAAGCCCTACCAAGCAGTACCCTGGTTATAAATTTAGCAAGCCCATTTTTTGTCATTTATCTTGCATTCCAATGACTGCTATGCACACAATTTCCTATGTTAAAAAACCCTAGTTTTGATATACTGGATATAAATCCCAGATTGATGTCCATCTGCTAGAGTTCCTGCCACTTAAAGGATAACTTCGGTTCCTGCAGCTTTTACATTGTTTATAGAATGAAGAACAACAATATACTCACCCAGAAGGCTTTCCTGATGCAAACGGTGCTTCGGGAGATATTTAGATCCAAAATCGAGCAGCGGACACCGATATAATGGTAGCCCGTAGGGCATAGATCGCCGCTCCTAAAAACTGCATTAATCGTTCAAAAACTCATGTTTTTCACCGATATTCCATCATGATTTGCTCCGAAAGGACCGCCATTGCAGTCTGTGTCTCTCCACACAGCGCTGTGTGGCTGAACTAACCTCTGAACTGACGAGCTGTTTACATGCTCTTCGCGCATGCGCAGTACTCTCTGGAGCGCTATGATCGCTTCCTTATCTGTATATCTGTATACTGTGGCTCCAAACTGTAAGGATGTCCATCATATTCAAAGTCCTCTCCACAACATCTTCATCCCATAGACATTTGTCCATTTTGCACAAAACTGGAAGAAGAAAGTTGATTTATAGCTGCCGATCTTCCTGAAACAATGAGTCGCATGCGAAGAGCACGTAAACAGCTCGTCAGTTCAGAGGTTAGTTCAGCCACACAGCGCTGTGTGGAGAGACACAGGCTGCAATGGCGGTCCTTTCGGAGCAAATCATGATGGAATATCGGTGAAAAACATGAGTTTTTGGACGATTAATGCATTTTTTAGGAGCGGCGATCTATGCCCTACGGGCTACCATTATATCGGTGTCCGCTGCTCGATTTTGGATCTAAATATCTCCCGAAGCACCGTTTGCATCAGGAAAGCCTTCTGGGTGAGTGTATTGTTGTTCTTCATTCTATAAACAATGTAAAAGCTGCAGGAACCGAACTTTTCCTTTAAAGGCTCACATGGACCCAGTCATTGGTCAACCAGTCTGCTCTTCTGTAGTAAAGTGATGCAGAAATTAGTCCAAAAACACAGATGTGAGTTACTATTTTGCACGTCCTGGTTCCCAACCCCAATTGGGAGAATTCGAATAATGGTTTTGCATGAAATCCTGAAATAAAGTTTGCAAGTAACACATGCACACAGGATTTTGACGTTTATTTGAAGTAACAAAACTGATAATGTCTGCCTTTGAATATTAAAGTGTTGTCTGTTTAATAGGGTTGTAACAAACAAACTGCTACTAGTACTACAAACATGGCAGAGGACCCAATGCAAGCATTTCTTATTGTTGTTTTAATAAACAAATTCCCCCACCATAGTTACAGCCAAGGGCATCAATTTAAACAGGTTATTTCATAAAGAGGATATTTTGAAACACAAGGTCGCAACAACACATTATACATTAAAAATTATTGCAGTTGCTTCCATGTTGTAATTTCATATTAGCTCAGTTGTTCTTTTTTACAATTTTTACCTCTTAAAATCATGAAAGGTAAGTTTGTTTGTTATCACAAAGAGCAGAGCATGTAGGTTATTTAATATTTTGCCTGGCACAGAGCTTATATTTAGCAATGATCCAAAACCCCATTGACTTCTTAAGCTTGAAGTCGAGGGAACCAGCATCATGCTAACTGCTGCATTACTCTCTTGGTCAGCTGAGTTCTGTTAAACTCCATATTGTCCAAATCTCTGCATTTATTATATTTATTTTCTGGTCTCTGCCAGTCAGCCTGAGCCAATGGGAATCGTCCCAGCCCTACCAAAGAAATAAGGCTGAATGAGTCTATTAAGGGGCCAGTGTGTTGGGGGAAAGAGATGTATCAGTCAGCCACTTACACTGTAAGCAGCCATGTGTTTCTTGTCTTGTGAGTAGATGTGCTCCATCGCTACAGTGCACAACTATGTTCAGTCCATGAGTAGTCAAACTGGACTTCACTTGATACGTCACAATAAAGAGCTCATATTGGGCTTATGGAGCATATTTTTATGTGTTTTATATTCCTTTCAGTGTTTTCATGTCTCCCATGCAAGAGTCCCCCCCACCCACCTTCTTTACAGTGCCAGTGGCTGCCTTAAAAGGCTCCCTCCCTCACAAATAGACCAGCTAGTGTGATGCTCTACTACTGTTTCATCAGCAGTTTAAACCCAATTGCTTGAAATAGCAAGAATCGAGCAGAATAGAAACAATTGAATGAATGCAGAGTCATTGACAACATGGGGTCAAGCCATCACAACAGAACAGACCAGTCAAGTAATCAGAGCAGACTGTAACATGTGGTGAAGGGAATCTTAAAGGGGCAGATGATCAAACATAGACCTAGAATGAAAATATAGACCGATCAGGAATACTAGTTTATGAAAGACTGATTTTAACTCTTTAATTCTTTGTGAATGGACTAGCTACTTTGTCTTTTGGTTTGTATTACTTTAATTATTTTATTGTTTCTACTTATTTTACAGTAAAGCTCTTTGATAGGCCCCTGGCTGTTTTAAATGTGCTATATAAATAATTCTAACATGACATCGGACAGGTAAAAAGAAAAACAGGGAAAACTTTCAGATTAGAAATAGACCCTGAAGCAGTTAGGGGTACACATGTGTTTCCAGATATGGTATGAACTATCATGCAAGCATTTCTTGGCACTCACTGAGGTATTTCAGATATGTGTGTGTCACCTGCAAACTCACTAATCCCTCTTCTTAAAATAGCAGCTGAGCAAGCTCAAGTTCAACACTATAAAATCTAACTTTAGTCTCTGATGGTAACAAAGCCTAATCCTTGAAACAACGCTGGACAGTGGAAGAGAACATTTCTACCTTGAAATTAAAGTCTAAGCTGGTTATAGTAATGTCTGCATCTTTAAAGTTTAGCAGTAAAAATGCACCTGAGAGAATGCAACTCTCCCTCTTATAAGGTAAGATACTCAAGTGTACAACAACAAATTGCCCATTAGCTAATACCCCCATGGTTATTTTCAAATGCACGAAGAGTCAGCATTCAGGAGCATAGGAGCAGTCATTGAAGCCTTTGTAGCTCACTGTTTCACTGTTGTTGAACCTAAGTACATCTCTGCAGCCATTCTTCACACAGCGGTGAGTACTGAGGCTTTTTAATGGCAGTGTCTGTCTCAGAGCCCTGTGATCTCTCACTCCACTCAGCCAAAACCACAGAACCTTAATGGACTTCCTACTACACAAATAATGAGATAAGTTAAGACATTCTGCAGAGCAAGACCGAGATGTTAAAACAAAGAGAGAGAGGAAGCTGCTCAGGGCTGACGGATGACATGCCAGATGCACATGCTGGGTATACAGATGAACATGTTAATACACACACACACACACACACACTATATTCACATACCCTCACCTAACAGCACACACACAGTCACACTCACTCTCTCACACACAGGCCCAGGCAGTGCTGTCTGCTTGATCAATAGTTTCCTGTGCTGGGGAGGGGTGATGACTGCAGACAGCAGTCAAAGCCCTGAGGACCCGAGGGTGACACCCCTTATCAACTGAGCAAGGTGAAATGTCAAACACTGGATCTGGAGCTCTCTCGCCGTCCCTCCCTCCCTCTCTCTCTCTCTCTACGTTGCAACCCCCACTTCCTTTTTTTCGACAAGTCCCCACTTTCCCCCATTTTTTTATTGTCCCATTCTAATACTGGTTGTTAGTATTTTCTTGCTTTTAATGTTATTAAAAGGGTCTTATGGAGGAGAAGAATAAGACACCTTTACTTAGCTCTACATTTACTGAGAAATGAAGCGATACCTCTTCAAAAAATACCTCTTAAAACAGTTTTTTTCCTCCCTGGGTCTTATTATGTAATTGCCAAACAGAGTCCACCTACATCAGTGTTTTCTGCTCATCACAGGCAGATGCCATGACTGTTTTAAAGTTTGCTCTGTTGCCTTAAAACATAACCTCTTAGAAGTGGTAATATCAGAAGTGGTAATATAATTTTATTTTAATGATATGACCCCTTATTGTAACATTATTATTCATACCATTATGCTGACAGCTATGATAAAATGGCTGGTAAAACACACCAGTGTCTCACAGATACTTAAATCCTCAAAAATAAAGAATGAGATCTTGTAACACTGTGCACTTCAACAACATACCTGTATGGTGTGTGTAGAAGAATATTAGGAGAGCGTGTGTGGCAGGTAGGGTTACTTAGAGGTATATAATTGGATGTGCTTGTTTACAGATAAGGGTGCAAGTTAATGGATACGACAAAGCATCCACTTGTCTTTTTATAACCGATGCTTTTTGTTTATGAAACAATTTATGTTAAGTCTGTAGCCGAAATTATACGTTCTTGTATAGAGAAACATGTTCAGCTTGTCTTGTACCATGCCTTTGAAAAGCCAGATAAAATACTTGAGTTATAAAAAAATGTAAAAAAAAAAAAAAGAATGAATATAGTAAATTCAGGGGGGCTATAAAAGTCCATTAGGCTGTGTTCTGGTGTTTATCAAAAAATGTAATACCATAAGGTGCTGGGCACTAGCTGTTTTAGTTATTTTCAGTATGTTACTTAAATATTGGTACTTTTTGAGTTGCTAACAGTGTAAAGGATGGCAGATCAGAGGGAAAGAGTAGAGATGGGATTTGATGAGATTTTATCAATACCAGTACTTTTCACATCCCTGCTTATTGATCCAATTCTTTGTCAATTCCTTTTTTGATTCCTGCAGATTTACCGTGTGGGCCAATGTTTTTCTTTAGATTTTCAGTGTCACACACATGTCACAGCATTGATAACTGCTTATGCAAAGTTGCTGGTATTTCCACTCTCCAAAGGTTGTGCAGTAGGCACCTTTGTAAAAGAATAAGGCCCCATCCACACGAAGACAAAACGCTCAACAGTTTCCAAAACGATCGTCATAAAGACGAAGGCGTCTCAGAAAATGTGTGCGTCTATATGAATGCACTCAATATGCATCAAAATGCTGTAGAACACACGCCAGACCTCTAGGGAAGCTAGAGCGGAAACAGATGAAAAAACAGTTGTAACACTTGTAACACTTGTAGCGAAAGCTGTAAACAGAGATTGTGATAAAGTGATGATAAAGTGCCGCAATGTGTCCTTGATAATTGTTTGTTCAACTCGGTGGTGATTGAGAAGAAGGAGATTTTGCTGCAACAGGGATAGTAGGGTCACTCGCTTCATCAGCACATATGCTTCACGTACGCCGCCATTGTTGTTGTCGTTGCCGCACGTGGCGCATGCGTGTCAATGAATATATGAAACCATGACGTAAGCGTATCTGAAAACTTGCGGAGAGCTAGTAATCACGGAGCTGCGTATACAGCATTTCAAAATCATTCCACTCTGGAACCTGGCTTCAAAAATGATCGTTTACAGACCCCCAAAACGCCGTCTTCGTTTGGATGATACGCAGATTTGGCAAAAAACGTATGCGTTTAGACCTCGGTTTGTCTTTGTGTGGATGGGGCCTAAGTCACATTTGGGACCGCTTCTGAACCCTGTTAGTGGAAGGAATTGATAAGGGAATTGACTTGCAAAAAGACTCACAATATCGATACTTTGATGGAGCTGTTAGCGATTCTCAGCCAAAATTGGTTTTCTATTCCCATCCCTAGGAAAGAGTTACCTTCAAAAACTCTGGTATTTCTAGTATCTCTTTATCTTTATCTTTGCTTCGAGTCTGTGTTCTTGAAATATGCTAAACATTGTTGTCTGCTGTTAGCTTCTTTTTAATTTTGATTACATTTTTAAAAAGTAAAAAGAAAAAAACATATCTAAAGGCTGACGTCAAGTCTAAGATAAAATATGGTTAAGTTTGTGTAAATACTCAATCCTAAAGTATCATTTTGTAGACATAAAAATCAATTACGCTTTTTTTTCTTTTTGTATCTACAATATGCATCTACGATAGAATTTCAGTTGCAACATTTCAATCAAAAGAGAGGGGGCTCCAACAGTAATAAAAACAACAATCTGTGTGTTAAACTTCTGACATCATCTTAAGTGGACAACTATTTAGGCAATGTTTGGACAGGTAAGCCAGACTGATAGGTACTGAGGGATCCTCTGTTAATTCACTTGTCCAAACAAACATTGCCAACTTTCCTGTACAATGATGACCATTTGTAGTGAATTTCAAATACACATTTAATCACTGAGAATAATTTTAGACGTAAACTTCATTTTTGATGCATGCCATTATACAAGCCAATAGGCAAAACCCCACCTCAGCCTAGACCACACATGCCCAAAAGCTCTTCATCTTTCATTTTTTACTTTTATGTACAACTGCTAAAACTCTCTTCTACTTCTCCACGGTAAGCGCTCAACAGCAGAGCAGCCTATTGAGCACGACACAGACAGAAATATGAATTTGAATATGGCAACAATGTTTGTGGGGGTGTTTGGGCGTTAATCTGGCTTATATGCACTCTGCATGTCTTACACCCTGTCCATTTCCATGGCCCTGAGCTTAATAACAACACTGTAGGATTAGTGCAGGGTGACTTCACACAATAAAAAAAAGAGAAAGAAAGGGAAAAATGCCACTCTTCCTCTTTGGATGCAACCATTGTAGGCAGCAGGAGAATGCTGTATGATTATGCAGAAAGGTATTTAAAAGCAAAGGGTATGTAAATATATTGACATCATTAGAAAAAAATACCCAACAGATCATTTTAAAGAGGCAAAATTAGAAATGGAAAGAAAAAGGAGGAAACAACAGTAAAATCTTTCCTCCTTTTTATTTAATCTGTTATGGATAAACATGCCTCCCCCCAGCAGCCCACCACCACAAACACATCTCTCCTCTCTGACCACTGCATAACATTTGGTATTAATTCCTCATCTGGCAAAGGGATTATCATCGTCAGATTGGATTTATGATCTGTGTGCTCAGGCAGGTTTATCCAACCACCATATGTAGAATTATCATTAGAGCTATAATCCCCTGGAGACCATCACACACCAAAACACACATAAATGCCCAAAGATGAGGCCGAGTGGCAGTTAAGTGAGTTTGACTCTGTTTTTATATCAGGAAAAACACAGCCCTGTGCATGATTAGGGTCTGTTTGCGCTTGGTCAGTCCACTGATTGTGATGTAAAAAACAATGAGATTAAGAGGAGGAGACAAATACTTTCATGTTTGGAGGGATGGAATAACAAGTACTAGCAAATGGTATTATAGATGTGAAAACGTGTTTGTTATTTTTCTGTAATCCTTATTTTTGTCTGATTCCCTGTTTTTATGACAGTTTGTCTGCATTTCCTTACTGACTCTCTCATCTTGTTGTCTTTTTCTCCTCAACTGTGCACCATTACCTCCATATTCTTTAAGTAACTCTAAGGCAAAACAATTACCACCACAAAATTACAGACAAAATTTAATTATTCCCACCTCATGAATGCAGCTGTAAACTCCATTTTCCTCTGTTATTTTGGCATCTGCCTCATGTCTAGGTGAAAGGTATAACTTAGTGGTATATTAACCATCAACTAAAGGAAATTTAGGCTGGAGATAAGCCTGCTGTTTTTTACTTGGACTTGGTTTTGCATCTGCCATGAGAAGTCTTGCATATAAACTTACCCATATAAGTGTTACTAGAATACATGAAGGTGGGCCCAACAGAGAATTCAGACTTGTTTGGGCTTGGGTTCTCCAAACTAAACGTGAAATGATTCCAAGTTTCCAGGATTTGTGGATTTGACCAGGTACAAGAGTTTTGGTTCTGCTTTTGGGTTCCTAACATGACTCTTCAGGACTGAACATAAGTGAGAAAGCTACTGTCCATTGAAGAGTTATATACCGTATCTTTAAAAACCTGAAGTGTCACAGCAGCATCAAATTAATTGTGATACAGCATGTACGCAAAGTTTGAGAAGAAAAATCATGGCAGAACACTTTTGCTGAAAATTTGGCTAACAATATTGAAATATTATAGCAGCATAACATTTTGTGTGGGGGGTTTCACCTTTACAGCTCGGCTATTTATTTAGATTCAGCTGGAAAACCCTCTACAAATTTGCTTATTTTCTTTGGATCATTTCATAATGAATGCTCATGCTGCAGGTAAGTTGGTCTTGCATCATTATGTAACAACCAGCCTTGCTTTGACTACAAGTCACTCTCTGGATCACGGGAAGAAAGCTAGTAGGCTAAGCTATCCATAACAGGATTCATTGATCAAGAGAGCAGTTCAAATGC
This sequence comes from Scarus forsteni, assembly GCA_036419115.1. NCBI lineage: Eukaryota > Metazoa > Chordata > Actinopteri > Labriformes > Labridae > Scarus > Scarus forsteni. The sequence goes on from JAZDUH010000049.1 coordinate 3,894,133, forward strand.
CTCATGAGATATTGGATAGATTAACACATTTATCAGTGTTTGCCTTATGATACTTAAGAAAACAAACTACTGCACATAGAGGAGCCGCTTTAAAAGCTTGCTGGTGTCTAAAGCAGAAATCATGACAACTTAACTCGACAGAAACACCCGTCGAAGTTGCATACACTGGTGCATACAGTTTGTCGGTTGAAAGAGTTGACGTTCTCAAGTTCTGTGATGATCTACGGAAGGAATAATGCTGACGTGTTGCTATTTTGCGCTTGTGCACAAGTGATAAGACTATGGGATTTAAAACATTACTCTTTGATAGTAATTTGTTATCAGCCTATGACGGTGGCTGCTTATACTACGACAGCAATGTGATGAGTTCACTCGTCATCCTGTTTCTGTCAGCTGCTACGTCAATAGTGTCCTCAATCCAATGAACCACTCCAGCGGTTGACTGGAAGCGAGTTGAGACCACTTTGTTGCACTTTTTTTTTTTTAACAGAATCAGGGATCAATTGCTGTTATCATAATACCGTAAAATACCAAATAAACGCACGGTCCCAAATAAACGCCCGGTGTAGCAGTACATTTTGACAAACAGACGCCTGTTCCAAATAAACGCCTGGTGCAATTTATTCTGCACAGCCTAGGAGCTACGATCGAAGTTAACAGAACACACATGCAAACACTGAGCTCACAGCTGACAGTTCACGCTTGAAAAGAAACATGATCAGACTGAACCTTAACAGTGCACATGGTTTATTTGTCTCTTTGGACGTCCTGTCGGCTCTCTTTTCCTCCCTCTGTATGTCAACAAATGCACGTTGGTGCGCGGCGCGCTGTTTCACGACAGTGCAGTAACTCTCATCATCCACAGACGCCACAAGAGATCAGAAAGACAGAATCATACAGACTAGCGCTTTGAAAATTCAAAGATGTTGCCACTGCCTGACCCTGGTGCAGCGAAAAAAAAAGAAGTATGACCTTAACTAATCTACCAGTCGTTCCTTACCAGTTTTGTGTTGAGTTGAAAGAAGAAGACAAGAGTATATCAACTGTTCTGTAATCTTGCCTTGAAAATGTACAGGTGTTATTCATACTTGAGTGAATAAATAATTTGACTACATTTACCATATTTTTTCATTTTTTGCTAAGCAAGATTTTTGTGCAAAAGAAATTAAACGCCGGTCTCAAATAGTCGCCTGGTCCCAAATAAATGCCTGGTCTGCTCCATGATTGAAGCAGATTAACGCCCCGGCTTTTATTTGGTATTTTATGGTAACTGAACCAAACCATTGCCCACTTGTATCTGCACAAATCTCCAAAACTACCTGGGATGAAGCAGCACACAGAACTCTTAAGTCCAATATTTTTGTTGTATTCAGTGGGTCTCTAACCACTGAGATGCAGACCAGTACAAGGCCTTGGATCATGACACAGGGCCGTTCAGATATATAAAAAAAGAAGGACTAAATTTTTTCGGATGGTAAAAGTCTGTGGTGTATTTTGTTTGCTAAAAAAGGAGAATTTCCTACATCTGTAAGGTTGTCTTGATTGAGCTGACTTAAGAAGTCACGAGTGAGATGACTAAAAAAGTACTGCCTGGGAAAAAAAATCATCGTTTAACCATGTATTTGTGCTCTTGTAACCACAAAATTATCAGTTTTATAAATGTTAGCCTGCATGACATGTACTTCAACATACACATGCAGGCCACACACACACATAATGTGCAGTGAAAAAATTCAGAGGCCAGAGCTGATAATTTACTGCTAGTAATCAAAATGAAACACTTGGTTAGCTCTGATTGTTGGCTGGTGTGTAAAACAAAGTCTCTGTGGGGAACTGTGTGGATGCTGTTTCAGAAAATATCCTTCATGTCAGGTGTAGCATTACAGTGTTAAAACTTTGGTTATTTAGCAACATCCAATTGTATTTTCTTTGGTCGCTTTCACACCTTAAGTTTGGTGGACTTGGTTTGGTTCAGGGGTCAAATCGCAACATTCTTTCATTTTCACTTGGTTGAGTTTCCTTTCCCATTGTTCTTTGTATGGCGGACCAAAATCTGTCAAATGTCATGAGAACCAGCGTCCTGCCACTACTTGTTGCTTTAGCTGTGGCCTTATTCCTGCTACCCTGCTTATTTAAGCACTATGACCTGGATGTACACAGCCATCTTCGAGTAATAACACCGATCAGCTCAAAGCAGTTAGGAATATGATGTGTCATGAATTAAAGGTAAAGCTTCATTTAGGCAGCATCTGGTGGTAGTGGCATACTAACTGGAGTGATGTGTAAACTGGCTCCTCACTGATTTGCAGACATTAGCTTGTTAAGAAGCCCAGAGGCTTGCAGTGCTTACGTCAGCAACACTCTGCTAAGTATTTTCTGTGAATGCAATGATAGCTTGTTCCCAGTTGCGATACTCAGCCAACCCACAGTTTTCTCTCTTTTGGTTTGCTTGCCCTGTTTGGTCCTTGTTTGGTTCGTATTGCTGTTCTGGTCCGTTTGGAAAGCAAACCAGGATCCCTCCCTTTTTCTTTTTTCTTTTTTTATTGTAGAGATTGGTTCATTTATCTGGAGTTCGTGTGAGCTTTCACACCATCCCACATGATCTCAACTTCCAAAAAAGCAAATCAGAGTTTGTTTGATCTGGACTACATGTGGTAGGTGTTAAGATGCAATTTTTACAGCCTCTGCTGAAACCCAAGAGTCTTTGTGAATGTTTGGGTTAGTTTTGTATTTTTTTATGTCAAAGAATGCAATGAAAGGCTATACATATTTCAGGCAGAAACTCCCCTAATGACATCAGTTCAAAGTGCTGCAACGGGGTCAGGAAGAAGTCTCTGGAAGACAAACTGATATAAATCTAACTTCCTGGATATTACGAAGATAGGTCACTCCCATCATTATGCATTATAAAAACACAGGGGCTTTGTCAAGGAAAAGTCATACACTGTAAAAGATACTAATGTAGCATATTGTCAACATAGTTTTTGAGTAGTTTAAACCTCTAAGTGGGTTTATTACAAGGCTTTTGGGGGCACCTGTACTGCTGTGCATTTACTAGTACCATGGGCCCCTAGCACCCCTACAAAACACCCGAACTTACCCTTTGAACACATCATGCAGTTTTAGATGACTGTTTGTAGGAGTTTGCCTCCAAATTTTGGTAATCAGTGGGGTCGAAAACGTTCTACTTTCTGTTGCTGTTGAATTTAACTTTGTAGCCATATCATTTGAGATTTTTTAACAGTGCTGGACAAGAGTTAAAAATTCTGGTATCAGGACAGTTACATAATTCCGTATGTCAAAACTGTCAAAATATCATTGCAGTTCTAAATATCAATATTCTAATTATATTGATGATCACAAGCCATCAATAAGTGATCAAAGTTAAAAAATGTAATAAAATAAGGATGGAGGAAAGAAGAGCACGGAAAATATCTTACTTCAAAAAATAATTCTTCAGTCTATATTACCTTCCTATTCTCCCTAGTTTGTCGGAAAAGATTCAGTATAATAATCAACACAAGATCAATGTTTTCACCTGACTGTAAACGGGTCACTCTTTACAAGGGAAAGAACACCTGTTCCTAATTTTTGCAGCAGCTAGTGCACGTCATTACTGATTCATTCCCTCCACCATCCTCTCCCCCTGATAAGTCATCACCATCAGCCCCTCCCCTCTCCCCCTGTGACTCCCCCAGGCTTCACCGTCTCTAATCAAGGCCTAATGAGTCTAATTGGTCGTTAAAACATGCCAGAGTATGACACAGCGGTGCTGCAGCGTCTGCCATATGGTTGGGGTTGGCCCGAGGCCCCCGAGCTGCCAACTGTTTCCCCGTCATCGCCTGAACTGCTCGCCACTGACTGACAGCGGCTGTGAGAGGAGTTCTCTGCTGCTGATGATTCAGCAGCCAACACTGCAGAGCAAGGAGCAAGAGGACCAGAGGAAAGTGTGTGTGTGAGTGTGTGTTGAGTGTTTGCTGACCAGCTCTCTGTTTCAGTTTTTGGCATTTAGAAGTTGCAGTTAAAAGTGTTGACAGCATCTGGTGATGAATAGCACGACAAGGATTTCTTTTCTTTTAAATTATGATGACAGGACTTCCATCAATTAATCAATCAACCAATGAATCGATGTTTGATAGTAACAAATGTTTTCTGAAGTTATTTTTCAAAAGAGTAGGTCCAAGCCATGCTGTTCATGTATTTTTTTTTGTTTGTCTGTTTGCACCATAAGTGCAGCACTTTGCAACATAAGCAAAAGATACTGCGGTAGGAAAGAAAAAAAAGAACTATGTTGGGCAGGCAAGAAATCACAAGCAAAACCAGACTAATGTTGATGTTAATGCTTCTTTTTAAAATGAAGATTTCATACAGTATACTCTGCATTTTTTTAAACACTTGATAAAGTGAATCTTTTTTAGCTTTATTCTTGGTGATTACTGCTATAACCTAAGGAGAAACTATATATTTATATCAATTTAAACCCTAATATTTAAGCCTTCATGACACGCCCTCTCCACTGTGAACGTCTAAGGAAGGAATGACATTCATTCTATCAAGAAATGCTTTCAGTTTTATTATTTATTTTTTTATATAATAAAGAAATGTGCTCCAGATCTGCTACTGAGGTTATTAGCATCTATGCTAATCTCTGTATGAGTCACTTCCTGCCGTAGGCTTACACTTGTGGCTCCCACCTGTTCCTGCTTCAAAGGATGCTGATTGGACTGAGCACAATCATCCATTGGAGGTTGGCAAGACGGATCTGTCACTTTCCAGACAAGGAATTGGGCCGATCCAGATGCTGTGTTACAGAATCTGCACCATGATAAACAATATTACAGGCAAATCATCCCCTGTCCTTGTTTTCATACCATTTCCTACCAGTGTTGCTTATTGTGAATCAATGCTTTGATGCTGAAGCTTCACTGCTGCAGGTACCCACCCACTTCCATTCCACAATGCTGTAACCAATGTGAACTGAGCGATTGAGGACGCCAGATTTACACTGTAGTGGGGCTAATACGAATCTCTCAATGCGAAATGACAGCAGAAAATTAGCACAGTACATCTGTGCAAATGCACTGAACTGGGCTTTTGTCATCACAATGGCAAAGAAGGAAGAAAATGGTGTTGGGAGGGCTGATGATAACAACTGTCAACAAACTGAGGGGTTATAGCATGATTCATATAATTGTGAGTTAATGTGTCTTTTTTAGGCATAGTAACAGGTCAATTATTGACATAAACAGAAAAAAACATGATATAATTTGTGTTTTTGTTGAGATTTGTTATTGTTTTTAAGACATGTACCTTAAGACTGCACCATCCTTTCCTAGTGACCTTTGCTCCAGGGCAGAGAAAAGAGTAGTAACATCATATTTAGAAACATTTAGTCGTCTTACTGCCATTTGTGCGATGTGAGCTGCATCCATAATGTGTCGACTTCACACTTCTGCATGGCCCGCTAATTAATTTGCCTCCATAAACTAAGAGCTGTGAGGCCTGCTGCCCTCAGCCAATTTACTCCTGACCTTAATATGACCCAATGAGTGCAGCAGTATGCAGCCCATTTTCCGTGTGTGTGTGTGTATGAGTGCACATGTGTGTGTGCTCATGTGTGTGTGAAGAGGTTAAGCATATTTTACCAAAACAAGGAAGCCAAACATCGAACAAGAAGTGATTATGTAAATGATGTGTTGGCAGCTTCCACACCACTGGGATTTGAAGTGTGTGTGTGGACGTGTGTGAGTGTGTGGATCACCCAATCAGGCTTGAATTGATCCCGTCTCTCCAGGTTTCAAACAGAGCCCATTCACTGTTTGTTCACCCTCACTGCAGTAATGGACTGTACACTTATTTATTGATGCAAGATTCTAATAAGAGCAGACTTTTAATTCTGTCCTGTTGGAGGTAGAAAAGATGAGTTACATCATTTTGTACCACAGAAAATAAAATGTTTCAATGTGTTATTACCTCCATCAAGGGGGTTTTGTTTAGCTAATATTTGTTTGTAAGCATTATTTTCTATGTTGGTTGGTTAGCGAGCAGGATAACTCAGTAACTTCTCAACAGATTTTAATGACATTTATAGGCAATGTTGGCCATGGCACAAGAAAGAAGTCATAACATTTAGGTAGTTATCCAAATCCAGATGCAGATCCAGACATTTTATGAATGATTTCCTGAAATTGTGAAACAGGGAAGTTCTGTACATTTTGACTAATATCTCAATGACTTCTCAGTGGATTTTGATGATACTTTTAGGCGGTGTTTTTCATGACATCAGGAAGCAGTGATAAGATTTTGGTGGTAATCCAAACTCAGATGTAGGTCCAGGAAGTCTTAAAGGACTATCCACTGGTGTTAGATGGGGCAGTTTTCCACATTTCTGCTACCAATTCTACCAACACATAAGTTCTCAGTGGATTTTGATGACACTTCCATCAATGTTGGTCTTGGCACCAGGAAAACTGATTTGACCTTGATATCAATCTTAAGTAAGATGTGGACCCAGTTTGCTTACAGAGTGAGACGGGGCAGTTTTCAACATTTTTTTAAATATGTTGCCCGACAGTGCTCGAAATGCTTTGGTGGGGGTTTGTGCTCTTGGAGCACCTCTACTTACCGCATATTTTTGGAAAAAACTTTTTACTTAAAGAGACACTTCTTATCAAAACATTTATTGTTGCCAACTTTATTTCAATGTTTGACAACTCAGGCAATAAAGAAAATAGCTGGGATAAAAACAAGAATAATACAAAGGACCCCAAGCTTTTGACACTGTCCAGAATCCTATGTAAAACTAAAAAGTTTAAATATTCTGATTCAAACCGGCTGCAGTTTCCAAACACTTAAATGTTGCTGTTTAATAAAAGAAAAAACTACAGTGGGAAAGAGATTTAAAAAAAAAACATGTTACTGGCATCAAAGATATGATTGGCGTATAATTGCCGAAAAACAGAACAACCTTTTTCTTAACATCATATACACAACATGTTATAGTTCTACTTTCAGGTTAGCACATAGATATGTTTGCCAATCATCATATTCAGTTATTAAAATTTTACTGTATCTTAGTTTCATCTTTTAATCAAGTTATTTAAACTAAATTACATTTTTTTTGTTCTTCAAGACCTATGGTACCAGTAAATATGACTGCAACGACAGAACCCAGCAAGCTTTATCTCTGAGGGATATAGCCAGCTAGTGTTGCTAGGCAATAGCAGTCAAATGTGCCACTTAAAGCCTTGTAAGCCTTGCTTTTAGATTGAAGTTACAAAAAAATAACATCAGTTAGACATGAGGCTAGAGTAAGATTTTTAATAATGTTTAACTTTTCCTCAATTACATTTTAATGCAATCTAACCAACCATGCCATCTTCTGTTCTCTACAGTTTTCTGTAGACACCAGCAATCATCAAAAATCTCTCTCCCATGAGACAATTAATCCCAGCTTTTATCATTATTATATTATCATTTTGTGGGTTAGCTTGCCCTGCTGGCTTTTTTCTCACATTGCACCATGGGACTCGTAGTCTAACCAATGCTGGCTAAACTGGGACAAAGCAGCTAATGCAGCAGGTGTGAAAACCATTATTTTTTGTTATTTACACTTCCTTTAATGTGAGACTGTTCATATGCAATGCCCATGTAAAGCCTGAGTTGATATGTGTCTTGAAGAAGCCTTGAAAAAGATGTATGATTTTGAAACATCTTGACATATTTTTATTTGTGCACACATTTAAATTCTCCCTTATTTCCTACAAACAAGATGCGTCTGTTGCAGGTGTTAAATCTTAACTCTTACATTCTCTCTTATTTCCTCTCTGTCCCTGTTCCCTCACCTCTCTTCTGATGTCTTCATCAGTGATAATTCCAGGTCCACACACAGCGCCACCTGTTTCCCTGTCAGTAGATATAAGCTGATTGAAGGCAGCCAGCGCCTGTCAATACCCCTTGCTTGTATTTGCCTGTGTCCCGCCTGCCTCCAACATGGCTGATTATTGGAGACCTCTCATAGCGGTATTGAGCTGCTGTCCCTGCTCTTGTTACCTAGCTGATAGTTTCATTGTTTATATGCAGATGGAGGTGGGCTATTGAACAAGCAAGACACTCGGCCCTAATGGTAAACAAACAATTGGAGCGGCGTGCCGAGCCAAAGTGAGGTCAATAGAGTTGATTAATACACGTAAGGGGACACATTATGGACACTGCAATCTATATTTTGTGCTGGTCACATCCTCTGAGATATTCAGAAGAGAGATCTGTGATAAGATGGATGATTTAGTTGTGGTAAAGTCAAGTACACATGAAAGAAAATCAACACTGGATATGTTTCACTCATCACTTCCTTTAACAGCCCTAAATAATTCTCTTGTCTCTCTCTGTAATAATCTGTCTCTTCTTCCCGTCCTCTTTTTCACCTCAGATCCTGTTTTTGAAAACTTTTTAATTTAATTCATAGGTTTTTGCTCCCTTCTGATGATGTGACAACTTCAGCTAAGATTCCCAGAAAAGCACACAGTGCTTATTGTGTCAGAATAAATGAAGGCGACCCTGCAATAATGGCCTACACAAAACCATATGTCTGGTTACAAAGTCAACCCAGACAAGAAAGAAGGGGAAAATTTTGGAATTATTTTTTTTATATATATTTTATATCTGCCCCTGTCTTGCAGAAGTTCAAGCTAATGCGAACAAGCGAAGCAGCAGTCTCATCTGATGTGTGAAGTTTCTGAAAAAAACACATACTTCTCCCTTTTCCACCTTGAAAGGCCCGGGTACAGGCTGACCCATACATCAAAATATATCAAAGCCAGCCTTTTGATGGAACTTTAAAGTGAAAGGAGGCGTGTGATTGAGCAAGTGATGTACTGAAACTAAAAAACATAGTTCAACTGATGTTTCAATGCCTCAGAGTTTAGTCCTCAAAAGCCCAGGAAGAAAGCATGAAACCATGCAATCTGTCTGTAAGCTTTATGGCTTACATAAACCCAATTAAAAGCTAAGATATCAGTGTTTTTTTCCCCCATTTTGTCTGGTTCTTTTGTGTAGCACTTGACTCACTGAGGTTAAGATTATACAAAAGCCAAATTGAGGTGGATATAAATGCAGGACAGAGAAGGTAATTTCTTTGAGCACCAGTGGAAGAAATTGAGTGCTTTGAAAGATGAAAAATAGGTCTGTTAAATTACCTCTTTTGTGTGTTTTCCATTTTATTTCGCTCTGAAATAAGATCTCACTTTGCAACATAAACTCTAACACTGACACTATGTTGCAAAGAACACTAGAACCTTCATCTGGCAATGATATGCTTCCATGAAGTATACAACTGCCAGACAAGTGAGGTTCATAGGTGGGTAAGGAAGAAGGTCTCCATTTTTGCTGTTGTGTGATTGGTAGGAATATATATATTTTTTTACTTAAAATGCTTAGAGGGCACAGACCTCCGCCAAGACATTTCTGACTCTTTTCTATTTTTTTTTTTATGGAAAGTGTGGAAAACAGCACTGTCGCTCCATGGTAAGATCCTTTGGAAAAATCCTCAAGCCACATCTTAATATTGGATCAACAGTAGATCTTATCATATATCCCTTTTGCTAAATATTTCATCCAATCTGTAGCAAGTACAACATCTAAAACAGATCTGTTGGATGTGCACTTTTGTCTTCTAAAGCGGGGTACACACAAAGACAATTGGGCTGTTTTTAGCCAGACTATCCCCCTTCCTGACCAAAGACGGCAAATGCCCAATTATCTTATGTCTTATAAGATTATCTTATCAGATCCTGTGGTCTGAGATGTGTAAAGAGTGAATTTGTCCCAATAATCGGTGCCACAACAGGTCAGGACCAACAATCGTAAAGACTAAACTTGCTCAATATTTACGACAAAAGGTCTTCATGTGTGTGGGGCAAGCAGACAACTCCCGAGTCATTCATCCGTGAGTTGTGACGCGGAGCGGGATTAAGCCAATCAAGACATAAACATAAACATAAAGTTCTGTGGACCTAAGAAACAGAGGACAAGCTCACATGTGCACATAGTCTCCAAGATTCTTCCACAGTATTTCTTTTATTTAGTTCACGATTTTCTGTCAAAAATAGTCCAAAGACCACCATCATTCCCTCTTCTCGTATGTCTTCTCCCATGTTCCGGTTGTTCTCATAGACATTTATGGCTGCTGCTATGCTTCTTCCTTTTTGTTTTTGTTAGATCACATTGATCATGTGAGATTTCTGTCTTTGAGGGCTTGAGTTTAGATCGTTGTGCCAGTGGTGTGCTGTGTTGAGATTGATGGAGTACACCACACGCAGTAGAATCAAAACCGTTAAATGCCTGACTTTTTATTGACATGTGTTTGGTCTCTAACAGATAAAAAAAATCTCTTCATGATTAGAAAATCACTGCGTGTAGCTAACTTAAGATCTCCTGAGTTAACAAAATTAGATTGATTTTAAATTTCAACTATCTTAACTGAACAAGCTTGGATGTCACGTCACATTGTGTTGCATTGCATTGCACCACATCTCAAGTCTGGTGTCCAATCTGCATCAGTTACAAATGCAAAAACAGATGAGAAATGTGCTCTATTTATGAGGCGTAGCTCTTGAAGGGAAACTCCGGTATTTTGACACCTGGACCTTATTTTTAGGTTTGTGCATGCTCATATACTCACTCAGACAAACATCGTGCAGCTCGGAGTCCTTCAGAAGTTATTTAGATCCAACCGATGTAGCCGCACTTAGCGGGGGCCACGGCTGCGAGCTTCAGCGGGACGTAATCTCTGCAAAATCGCTCGTCTCTACCACAGCCCGGTTTGTCATTGCAGAGAAATCCTCCAGAGTAGTCAGACATATATTCCTGGATAGATCCATACGCGTGTCAGCCGGTTTCAAGTCCCACTCTGAGCAGCTAACACACTCCTCTTCTGTTGCTATAGGTGAACACTGTCCACAAGCGAACCACCAGTTAGCATTGAGTCATGGACGTACTCCTGTTTGTTGTTCTCGAGCCAGCTGTTCGTCTCTCTCCCTCTCCATTCTTCTCTCGTGGAGCTCCTTGTCCGTGTACTCAGACTCAAACCGGTCGTCGTAGTCTGACTCTTCGGCATCAGATAAATATTCTGCCATGTTGCTGAGCACTGCCGGCTAAAAGTAGGTCAGCTGTACTTTTGTGTCAGCGGCTATAGCGTCATCAAAAGTTTGTTTACCAGGTCAGCTGACCCATCTGAAAAGGCAGTAGAGAGCTGACTTTTATGATAACACTGGCGATGGATGAAAAAATATAGCGAAATGGCGATTTTGCCTATAAGGAGCTTCAGCGCGGGACATAATCTCTGCAAAATCGCTCATTTAAACAGCTGTTTTTCATCCATCATTCAGGTTGGAAGAATAATGAGAACAATCTCTGTTGAGTCAGAAAGAGAAAAACCCCAACAAAACCCATCCTGCAGCTTGTTAAAATTCTACTTTCCTAGCTCCTTATCCTTGATTAGGCACATCACAGAGTGGAAATAGAGCCTTCAGTCTAGGCAAAAACATTACACCACATTGTGCAGCATCGCGTCGCATCATGCTGCATTGCTTGCAGGCAGTTAGGACACTCACATATGATTCACTTGAATTAACCTGATTTTGTCGTCATCACTTTTGCATGTCCTGTTCAATTAGGTGTCGGTCTCTGTTACAAACCCATCCTCTGACACAAATGCATTATTGCTGTACTTAATTACCTCCGCCAAGGAGGTTATGTTTTCGGGAGAGTTTGTTTGTCCGTCTGTCCGTCTGTCTGTGAACAAAATAACTCAAAAAGTAATGGATGGATTTTGATGAAATTTTCAGGAAATGTTCAGCATGGGAAAAGGAAGAACTGATTCGATTTTGGTGTTGATCCGGATCAGCGTCTGGCCGCCATGGCGAAAAATTTGATTTCTGTGAATAACTACTGAACTAAAATAGATATCATTATGAATCCAATTGCTAATGTATGTTTTCATGGTCAAAAAATCTAAATATTTGCATGAAATAAAGGTAGGACAAATATTTATGGTCAAAATTACAATATGGCTGAGGACTGCGGCGCCGGCGGAGGTCTGCGCTCTCCGAGTGCTTTTCTAGTTAAACATTGTGATATGAAATGTAGAAATAAATGCTGGATCTATGTCTTGAGAATAGAGAGAAAAAAAAGACTTGAGGCACTGAGTCCAAATTTCCCCACCATGTATAGAGACTGCTGTTCTCAATGCAGACAGCATGGTTTGAGTTTTGGCCAGTGGTCCCTCACAAATTTCGTTCCCTCTTTTTCCCTGGTTTTGTCCAGCCATTCTTTCTACCAAGTAAAGGTATAAAAAAGCCTAAAAAAATCAATCTAAAATGTATCACTGGGTCTCATATGACTGTTAAAACAGCTTTTTCAGATATTATTGATTACCTTTTCTGTCACACGTGGTCAATAAATTCCTCTCATAGGATCTACGTCAACATTTACAGGTTTTGTATAAGTGACTATGTGTATATACTGTCTATAAATACAGAACATATGAGGAAAGCAGCAAGACAGCTCAAGATTATTCACCTCAGCCCGTAAATAAAACATCCATCAGCTCTCCCAGGAATAGAGCTCATGTCTGGCGACCTCTGAAAGGTTAAACCCTGTAAAAAGGTTAAACCTTGAAAGAATTATTTTCATTACTTTTCAGCCATTCCAATCACCCTCTCCCCTTGTGGGAATGAGTGGATTTGTCCTCAGGTTGGCTGCTCTGTTTTTCTTATTGCTCCAATATCACCTCCATGCTGCTTTTCACACAGGCTGAATAACGGCAGAAAAACAAGGAGTGCTGCTCGTCCACAGGACACACATGCACATGCAGGGTGCAATTACCGTTCACTTAAGTGATGGAACCACTTACTGAGCGTCATCTCTGCATATTGTGATTCCTTTTAACATTTCAAAGTTGATAACTGTTGCCATTTTAAAGTGCACTGACAGCTGTGATGCTTTTTTTTTCTATGCTTCTCTGTGTGCAACTGTACGCTAAATAAGGTCAAGACATCAACCACAAAACAATAAATTTTCTTGACAACATAGGGGAAGTTCAGAGACCAGAGCTGTGGCCAGAATTCAAATTGTATTCTACCATCAAAGCTGTTAAAAAAATGAAACATGCTAAAGCTCTCGTCTGCTGACCTCATTTCAAGCCATGGAGTTGTTTACTGTGTGGTCCATTTTACATATTTAACCTCAGGCTTACATCACGGGTGAAACCAAATGGCTCTCGATCATCTCCCTCCAATAATTACTTCTATTCTGAGCTCATTCAACCACTTTTTTTCATCATTCCTCTGACATCACCGCTCCTTTAAAGTTCCAAAAGTGCTCACCGACGTCCCTAATGCAGCCCTCATCTGTTTGTTTGTTCACCACGAGTCAATTAATCCCTGACCATAAAAAAACAGAACACCCATTTAACTCGTTAACCCTCCGCAGCGTGTTGTGATGTTCTCAGTGGCACATTTCCGTTTTCATTTGGCTCATTACTGCCTAAGTGGTGCCACAAATGGTCAGAGTGATGTCACTGATTTGAATGAAGACCATGGGAGTGATTGGTTTAAATGCCTCGGTGTAATTGAATCGCGTTAGCCAGATATGCAATTGAATTATGTTTACTTCACTGGATGGGCTGTGTACTGAATGTACTGTGTGCATGTGTGTGCGTGTGTGTGTGGGTGGGTGGGAGGAGTTGTGTATGGCCTGGAAAAGGGGTGAGGGGGTATGAGAGAGGGTTCAAAAGTGAAAGTTCAGTGAGTATCTCATGACAGCACAAGCAATTAAAATAAAAATAGAGGAAATTAAAGGTTGATTATATTAAGTCATAGAATTTGTCACTTATTCATGGTGAAATTTCACCCTGCTGACAGTTTCAGATTACATTAAACAGAGGTTAATGGGATCTGTTTTTGCTCCAAGCATCATTAAAAAAAAATACTTGGAGAAAATTATTATAAGTTATGTTCTACCGTTAAAGCTCCAGTGAGGCCCTTTTGATTTGTGTTGGTTTTGATTCCCCCTGTGGACAAGTACAGGATTTTATAAAGCTTTACTGAGATAAAGGCTGTAGCAAGACAGGCAAGGATATATGATAATATCATGCGTCTGTTTGCTTCAAAACAGGGAAGCTGCACAGATCTCACACGCACATGCACACACAGAACAACATGGCATCCACCCTTGTGCTAGTGCAACCATTTTGGGGGCACACGCCCCCAAAATGTGTAAGTGCACCTTACATTTCAAAAAGACACAGCACCTGCTTCCTCTCTTTTCTCTGTCCCTGCGTTGTATCTTCACAGGCTGCAGGCTCTAGGCCCACCCAAACACATTCACACACATGCACACAAACACACAGCCCTTATCCAACTAGAAAAGCACTCGGAGAGCGCAGACCTCCGCCAGCACCACAGTCCTCAGCCATGTAGTCAGATTGAGCATGAATATTAGTCCTACCTTTATTTCATCGAAATATTTAGAATCCTTGACCATAAAAACATACCATTAGCAACTAGATTCATAATGATATCTATTTTAGTTCAGTGGTTATTCACAGAAATCACATTTTTCGCTATGGCAGCCAGACGCTGATCCGGATCAACACCAAAATCGAATCAGTTCTTCCTTTTCCCATGCTGAACATTTCCTGAAAATTTCATCAAAACCCATCCATTACTATTTGAGTTATTTTGTTCACAGACGGACGGACAGACAGACAGACAAACTCTCCCGAAAACATAACCTCCTTGGCGGAGGTAATAAGCTGTTAGTATGCAAATTAGCCCAAACAGAGCCTTACTTTGGTGTCAGGTTTCAGCAAGGAGCGGTAGCTCTGAAGAAGCAGCGAAGCTCTGACAAATTCGTCTTAGTGAATGACAGATAAATAACAATTACCATTAAAAACAAGTAAAACAAAGTAACATTAACTATAACATCTATACTTGTTCAGTCCTTTTTCCTGTTAAGCCAGGAGTTTCTCTGTCACACAGGCACAGAGTGTCCACGTCCACTGAGGACAGATGACCTGACTGACAGCCCCCGACTATACATAAAGCTGTAAAGAAAATAAAGCCACAAAAAGAGAAAAAAAAATAAAGAAAAAAGTCATGAAATGTTTTGTCCTATATGCTGCTTTTCATAAATTCGCTTGAGAATTGATTTTAACTATTTACCTTAGTTTCATTTTTGCAAATATTGACTATAGTGTGTGAAGTCTTATTCTGGGCTTAAATTTATTGGAGAATAAGACCATCCAGTTATGTTCTATTGTGAGTTGTTAAAATCTAGATATTTATTTCATCTTTTCAGTTCAGTATAGCACCTTCAACATTAGCACTTTTTATTTTGAAATATTTTATTTAACTTGTGGTGTTTGAGTTTGAAATGTCAAATTTCAGTTTAGTAAAGCACTTAAACACAAGCACTTTTATTTGGAAATGTTTTATTTTGCTTAATGTCGTAGTTTGAAATTGTCAATTTCACTCAGTAAAGCACTCTGAAAGCTTTATTTTTCTTTTAATATATAATTTTGCTTCAAATAAAAACAGGTATTTCTTTACATCGTATTCTTGTTTAAAAATCATTTACATTATATAAAAGTTATGAAGTGTAGTAAAATTGTGACCTTATGGTGCTAAAGGTGACACTACGAAAAACTTGGGAGCACCTAATTTTGTGCTGGTGCACCTTAAAAAACTTTTTTTGGTGCACCATTGCAACCAATGCAAATGGTTGCAATGGTGCTTTATGGAGCCCTGCATGTCCTTTCCTCTGCAAGTTTGATGTCTAAATGGTAACAACAATAAGCATCTATCTTTACTCAGAGCTGTTTTCTGTCTTCCTCTCTGCTGTGACATAGACTATACTGTGCATAATCAGTGTATATCAGGGAGCAGCTATATTGCTATATTAGTTTAAACCACTGTATCAAAAGCGAAGATGTGCAAAAACCACAGGCTTTCAAAGACTTTGATGAAGCCTTGTCACGGGAGCCTTTGGAATGATTTGGGGGAATAGTATGGACAGTGCCATACAGCACGTGCAATCTCAGCCTAACTTTAGCTCAGCCCCCTCATGGACAGAGAGACCCTGTTTAGGAAGGGTTTAAGGTTGTCTGACCAATAGTGACTGCATTACCAAAACCAGAAATTCACAATAAATCCATGATAAAAGAAAAACACTAAAAGCAGCAGATCAGAAGATCCAGAGGGAGCTACAACTTTATGGGGGAATCATGAGAGTGTGCAATAATATCCATGTATGATGGGAAAGAGCATGTAAACAACAAGCTATATTGCCTGCCTGACATTGATTTACTGTCTGCATCAATATCATTTTCACATAGAACTGTACTTTAAATTCACCTACAAACTCTGAGTACTTGTTTTCCTGTTTTGGGTTGATCTGCTAGGTGGAGATTGACGAGAGGTTGAAGTGGCTCCCAGTGAAACAGACTCACTGCAAATCCCCAGTGAACCAGCTTGGAGTGGCACTAGAGTGGCTTGAGACGGACTGGGACACAGAATGTGAACTACTGACTGCTTGACAAGACTGTGCGCAATGCTTGAAGGTTACACAGGTGGACGAGAGGAAATTGGAGGTAGAGGTGAAATCCGCACAGACTTTATCCACATTGTGTGAGCACCATATGCATTTACAGTGAACGTATGTTAGGGCACAGCACTGTGGCAAACGTGTTCTCATTTACAATTTTTATGTATTCAATTACAAATATCAGCCTATCAAGTGAGCTTGCCTTTATAGTCCGTGGTTTCATCACAGGCTATGGGCTGAACACAATTACAGTTTGTTTTGTCAAGCACTGTCATATTTTAGTCCCCATTACAAAGGTCAGCATGGGTTTGAATCCAGCCCATGCCCTCTCCCAACATGTCTTCCCCAACTCAGTTACTTACGCCTTTCCCTCTCTCTATCCAATAAAGACAGTAAGAAATATATTAGCATGTACCACATGGCAAGTATTTTCAATAAAAATACTTTTGAACAACAATGGCCAGGTGTTTTTAAAACGGCAAAAAAAGAAAATAATGTGTTTCAGAAGCAGCATGACACAACTCGAGAGAAAAACAAACCATATATTCAGTTACAGTTTCAAAACTAAAATGATTAAGAGACTTATAGCAGAATATTCTACAACTGTACACATAAGGAGTCAGGTACACATGAAATGTTTGTTTCAGTGAGTATAAAGAGGTGCTGTGTTTAAAAATGCAATAATGTACAAGACCCTTTTGAGGTCATAATACTACAGTCAAATACTATTTCCCAATCAGGAAAAAAATACAATATATATTTCATGCTGTCTGGCCCTAGATTTCAATTACGTGTTCTAAACTAAATGTAGGTTGAATGACGAATGAAGGATTGAAGTGAGCCGAACTTGGGTTAGTATGTAAATATAAGAGACCATGTGTCTGTATAAGTTTAACTAATGTGATGCTTTGTCTCATTGGAAGTTTTTGCTTTTTATTTGATCTATATACACAATCTTAGACACACCATGAAGTTTAATGCTTGTTAAAAATATAAAATGCTCCTTTTTAAACATATGTGTGTGTGTTTGTATATACAACAATTATATTGCTAGTATCATGACACTAACATGTTTTTTCCTTGAGGAACAGTTTGTAAGAATTGTGCATCTGCGAAATGAGTAACACAGCTAAACATGTGTGAAGTGCCCCAAAAACTGTGTGAAAATCCCCTGCAACTGAAAGCTGGTATTCCAGTATGCAGAGTGGAAGCAATATTTGATGTCAGTCCTGGTACCAATTCCAAACTAAGGAACGAGCTGTGTGAGCCTGGTAAAATCAAAGACAAACCTTGAAGCAGGCATCCCAGGAGAACAACAAGGGAAGAGTAAGAGGGGATTTTGGCACTTTTTTTCTGTGCTAATCACACATTTAGATGTGCATCTTATTCAACAAATGCAAGATCCCTGTGCAAGTTATTTTATTTTGATATTTAAAAAAGAATCCCATTCAATAAACAAAGATAAAAGTTAGTCAAAAAGAGTTATTTTCAATAACTGCAAATGGGAAAGTGTCCCGCAACAAAAGATTGGTTCAACACAATTGAGAGTAATTAATGAGCTTGGATCTTGAAAAAGGGAAATTCAAGGGGAAGGCAGGACTTGACAAGGGTTAATTTTCTACCAATACCAGTATTATGCACCCCTAAATCCAAGTTCAGCCTCTGTGTCACCTGTGTTCCCATTTTGCACCCCTTTTCCTACTCTATGTAGTGTCTCCTAAGAATCAAAAAAAGGTACAGAAGCCCTAAATAACAGTCCAAAAAATAGCAATCTCTGTAAAAAGTCTTTAACAAAGGCTTTTTTTTCATTCGTAAACTTCATTACATACCAAACATCAGTTAAATGAAACAATTAAAGTGATGGACTCAAGCTGGAGCAATACACACCAGGCCTGCTTTCTCTTACTTTCTTATTCTTAAACACACACCAATGTAGAATCACACACACACACACACACACACACACACACACACACACACGTGTATGGTGCACTATCTGACTTGGCAGACCCCTAACCGTGACCAATCGGTGTGTGTGGAGTGTGGACAGTCGGATTATCTGAAGACACAAGCTCCATCTCCCCCGGTTTCCATACTGTTGTTTCAGCGGGTCATTAGAATGACAATAAGCACAATACGTACGGCGCTGTAAGCTGACATCCATCCAATAAGCTGTAGCTGCAGGGGTGAGGTCAGCACATATGAGTGTGTGTCACTGAGTGTGTGTATATGTGTGTGTTTGTTAGACCCTTGCAAAGAATGGGCAAGATGTTAATCACAGCCATCTTTGTCTTTGTTGACTATAATCTTTTATAACAATACTATATGTGTGTGTTTGAGTGTGTGTGTGTCACAGTCTAATGATGCAGCATTGATGATGGCGGCGCGTGGCGTCCCTATCATGTGGCGAGAAATTGATTAGCTAAGGGTCACACACTGCCGAGCCTGAAGCGTGTCTGTTTGTGTGTGTATCTCCGGGCGTAAATGTGTACGTGTTGGTGTGTGTGGAGTGCCTGTGAGTGTGTACGTGAATGTGTGTGTCGTCAGACCTCCTAAGCTGAATATTGATGTATTGATCAGGCGCTTGTGTTGCTTAAAGCCATTTGCTCCTAGGGGAGTCCTTCCAACACACGCGCACTCACACGCAAACACACGTACACACACTCGCAGCATGGCTATTGACAACTGTGTCATCTTTTTCTATGAGGACAATCGCTGACGACCGGCGTTGTTTCTCGTCATATTGTGTCATTGTCTTATCGGACAGAGGCAGAGCACTGCTACAAAGCACACCTGCCACACGTCCATTCACTCTGATGCTAATGTGAGTTGGAGAACATAATACCATTATGGAGCATAATAGCCTCATGAGCCACCTATTGGCCCTCTACATGTGCTGCTGTATTGTTGTAATGATAGCATAACCCAGATGTGTTTTTCATGGTGTTTTAGTTGAACTGAAGACAGCGGGAGAAGACGTGACATCAGAAGTGAAGAGGGTGAAATGAACCTTCAACCAGGTCACAGCACCTGGTATAAGCTTTTGTGTAACTGTTACTGACATTACTAGTTGTGGGCATCAGGTGGTCTAGTTGTCAGGCCACATTTCCACAACAGAAATAGCTTGATTATGAGGATCATTTTGAGGCTCTTGTCCTCTTAAAAAAATAGAAAAAAATGTGTATGTACGTGGAAAGCTGTAAATTTCTCACAAATAAGCCCTAAAAAGTTGAGTCATTGTGTAAATGGTAGACAAAAACAGAATACGGTGATCTGCAAATCCTTTAAGACCTACATTCAATGACACACACAAAGAGAAGATACAATTTTAATGTTCATAATGATAAATTTTGTCTCCTTTTTTGCAAATATTTAGTCCTTTTGAAATCAATGCCTGCAACAACAGACCTGGGAAAGGGACAGGGACATATTTGCCACTGTGGTCCATTTCCTTTCCTTTTAACAATACTCAGGGCAGTTGCTCGGAATTCTGGGCCCCCTGAAAGAATATTGGTGTGGGCCCCTCTACCCCATTCATTACAACCTTTGATTTTCCTGTTTTTCAGTGTTCTTGACGGTGCCTGGTGTAATAACACCCAATTTGTTTCCTTTTTTACAAGTAGCGACTTAACAAGCCAGAGTATTATTATGTAAATTATGTGTTATTGGTTGTCTTATTCTCATTTAACTGATTTGCAACATGCTATTACACCTCTGATTGCAAATAAACTTTCAATGGACCACTCAACAAATAGGTAGCCACTGATTCTGGAGCAGCAGAGCATAAAGGTTTATTGTTCCATTGTGTATATTACATTAAATAAACATTAAATATTATGTTTCATGGAAAACCTGATGTGGAACTAACCTATTCATGGAAAAAATCTAAATGGGCTTCTTAGTAACATAGCTCTAAGTGGACAGCTTCACTTTCCCAGAGAAAAAATATTTTTAAACAATTCAAAAGTCAGTGTTAACTGTCCAAAATTCTAAATAGTCTTTTTTCTTTGTTGCTGTCAGCTATTATACTGTCTTTTGTTTTATGCTGCTATGAAAACAAACAACAACAACAAAACTTTGAACATTCATTTTTTTGTATTGAGACTACTCAAATGTCCCACTAATAACACATTTACAACATTGCATTGAACACATCATTGTAACGTTACTGACCTTCGTCAGATGCTCATAATTACTGAGCAGAACCTGAATGCATCATAATACAATTCAATGTATCCTCTGAGTGGGCGCATACTGGAGCACTGTCCAACAATATGGGTGAAACACACAATTACTGCAGTAGCCTCTGAATTAGTAGTAACAAATTAGTTGTAATTAGGAACTGGCGATTTTTTTTTAATGAACTGACGACTTGTCCAGAGTGTAGCGCGGCCAGATGACAGCTATTGTGGGCTCCAGCCTGCACCCCTTCAAAGGTAAGCTGATGTTGCAGACATTAAATGAATGAACAAGTAGGCAGTGTTTCAGCCGCCTTCGGTAGTTTTACTCTCACCGTTCTTAGAAAAAAAGCTTTTGATGTCCTGGGCCCCTGCTCTGCTGCTTCTACTCCTGGCCTCCTTTTCAACTCTTTTTTGGTGTCCAGACTTGTGTTTTTTGGGGGCCATCCTAACCCTGCTGGAGTTCGCTCGCGCTCACTTACTTTCGCTGAGGAAGAACGCATCTTGGTGTGGACCACACCATTTTTTAAAAAGGGGCAAAGGCCGTTATTGAAATGATTAAAAATTAGAAAATTGCATGCCTTGTGGCTTTGTTTTAATTCGGATTCATTCGTATGAATATATATCATTTCAGTGTACTTATAATAATTTTGTCGTAGAAGCTACTGGGGGCTGTGTGTGGGCCCTAGAGGGCTGTGGGCCCTTATAATCGTCACCACCTTTACCCCCTATACAACGGCGCTGACAATACTCACTAGGCCTCTGGACACTGAGGACACTAATTTTTTAAGCATTGTAGGTGGAAATTTTAACATTCTTGCTTGATGTACGACTTCAGTCCCTCAACAGTCTGGGGTCTCCTTTTCAGTATTTTGTGCTTCATAATGTGCCACAGATTTTAAATGAGACAGGTCTGAACCTTGGGCAGACCAGTTTGACACACAACAATAAAAACAATAAATAAAATGGACTTTATACAGTTCAGGAATTGTTTGAGGCATGTAGGCTACCTTCTCTCAGTCAATTTGTACTATCTGTCAAAGGTTCGTAACATTTCATGAACTGCTGGCTTTTCAATCGTATTGAAGGGTTGTATTTCTTATGCAATGTAGCAAACGACACTGTCTGTGAGTGCGCACTATTTTGCGCTGCTTTATTTATATTTACTTTGCCAACCAAACACCTCAGTAAGCGGAGGCTCCACTGCACCTCCCCTTCTTCGTCACCACTACTTTCAAACAAATACGACATATCAGCTTGTCGTGTTTATGGGCTCACACCTTGTTCATTCTGTTCAAAACCAAAATATTCCCGCACTTGGGCTGTAGCAGCCGGCTTAGGAACAGTCGCTTTCGTGCCATAACTCATATTAGTGTTTGTTTCCATGTTATTCCTTACGACACTTACTTCAGCTCTCTGTGTGTGTACGCGTGAGCAGCCCTGCCTCCCCCACAAAGATTGTATGACTGACAGATGCTCACTCCACTAAATCCGCTATAGAACCAACGCACCCTGTTGTTGAGAAACATCAGTGAGCCATCTTCTCATCCGGCCTGTTTGGTAGAAAGACAGGTGGCAAACAAACACACATGCATGTGTCAATTTATCGAGGCCAGCAAACTTACCGAGGACGTATTTACTTATCGTGCGGTTAATTGATACATTGATTATCGTAACAGGCCTACCCACACTCTTTTACTATGAAGCAATACTATTGTTACACATACGCATCTTGGCAATGTCTTGCTGAAATAAGCATAGATTTCCCCAAAAAAGCATTAACACACACCAATACCATCACAGATGCTGGCTGATGAACTTTAGGCTGATACCAATTTGGTCTCTAAATGCTTTCGACATAAGAAAATGAACGAGTCTCAGTTTCAGATGCTTCATCTAATCAGAACACATTATTTTTGGACTTTTTTAGGATGGCCATCATATGAAAATATCACATTAAAAAAGATATGTAGCTCTTGTGAACTGGGTGCTAAACCATAATCCAGCCTTGAAAGCTCAAACCAGGCACTGTCGATCATCTTACTTTTTTATTATTAAAAGTTTTAAATTTCAGTTCTGTTGTTGACTATGTCGTCTATAAGGGGGGACGAAAGGGAAGACTTCCTCGGGCTCATCCTCATAGAAGCATATAAAGAGTGAAAAATGTTCAATCCAAATTCAAGCAGCAATGACCAACCTTCCCTTTGAACTCATTAATTATGAATGAAACACAAACATTCATTTATGGGTACTTCAGTAGAATGAAGCTAGTTTCAAAACATAAAATCCTTTTCCTTACAGGTCTTTTTTCCAGGAGCCTGGCCATATTGTTGAGCACCCTTGGTATTCCATCACAGAAGTAAATTTTCCAAAGGTAAATAAGCAAATGTTTTTCAGCAAATACAATAAATTTCATGTCTTAGTTGAGTTATGGCTATGATGTTTGCGTGGCAGTCACACCAGGCACAAGGCTGGAAAATCAATTCTTAAAATGCCCAATTAATTTTGAATGAGCTTTTTTATAGTGATGGCCTTTAAACTGAGGTTTAATCGTGTTTTTTTAGCTCCAGAGGACACTAAAAATATACATGTGACATAAGATGGTAACTGTGCTGCATGCTGTGTTGCATCTTTCCTGCTCTTGTGAACAGAGCTTGAGCATGTTAAATAAACTCACTAACATTTTTGGCAAGCATGAAATTAAACCATTCACATTTTGAGGCATGACTGAGTGGAGTGACTGTAGTTCACTGGGAAGAGAATCTAGCATTAACAGCTCAAGAGATACTGAAAGTTTCATGCTCTGTGTAGAAAAGAGGCAAGAGAAAGAGAGAAAGAGCAGGAAGACACATTCAAAGTACTTTATGTGTGTACATGGATGTTGTTTGAGAATAACCACGTTAACTCACATTTGATCGTGATCAAACTCTTTGTCCAAGCAGTAACCTCCAGGACTGAAGAATGAAGTCAAAGTGGAAGTGCCATAAAATGCAGTTCCCCAAGTGTCCACTTGAGGATGCCTGCAGAAACACAGAAGTAATATGGTTGGAGTGCTTGCTGGGCAGCAAGGAACAAACTACTTGATGACAAAGCATTGTAACCTTGCAGGGTAAAATAGCTTTTACTCTCTTGTGCATATGGATGGTGCCACCTAAACTTTCCCAAGTTTCCTTTGCAGAGTCCTGCCTGACGGGAAAGTGCTAGGACCTGCCCACCCTATGGTTAGCCCTTTTAACATTTAAGTATTGGGGTGACAGCAATTGTAGATATCAGTAATTCTTTTTTTCACATGTTAGAATTCCAAGCTGACATATCCACAATGTAATTTTCACCAGTAACTATTCTAGTTAAAGATATCTACTATTTATTTTTAACTTAAATGGTTATTGTAGATATCTGCATCTTAATTACATCTCGTAAACGTGTGCCATTGACTTTCATTCAAATTGAATTACAGATATCTGTAATTCAGTTTTTACATGTTGTAATTCAAAGTCCACATATCCATAATGACAGTTTGATATGTCACTATTCTAATTCATATCTACAACTCAAGTCTTACAAGTAAAAATGTTAATTCCTGATCACAACAATTTTATTCTTACTAGTGACAAAGTTCAACTATGACATCTATAATCGTACGAACATTACAGGTATCATAAATTAATTCTATACACTGATGTACTTCAGCACCAAAGGCAAAACTCTAAAAAGATTACGACACAAATTGCCCACGCACTAACCAAACAACACAAAATAAAAGCAGTTAAGAGAAATCAATGATTTTAATAAGATCAGAAACAATCTCGTAAAACACAACATCAATCACATCCTGTCATACCCACTCCTCTGTGCGTGTGTGCCGTATTTATATGGACTGCCATTTAGATGAATAACCAGCAATCGGTGCAATGATTCAGCATCATATGCACTTTATCAATCAGAGCGATGTCTGAGAAGCACAAATGCAATTAGCTAATGTGTTTGCCTAAACTCATCAGAGGATGCAATTAGCAAGGGGAAACAGATCAGCTCCCATCATCTATCAGAGGTGGAATCAAAGGAACGGGCGGGTGAGGAAGGGGAGGGAAGGTGACGGATAAAGGGATAATTTGTTATGCAAAAGGCATAATCTGTGAACAGAAAAAAAACTTTAGTGACTGAAAAGGGTCTTATCTATTGCACCTAACAATCCATCTCCCACCCTCAGCCCCTCCCCCCTCTCTCTCTTTTTCTAATTACAACAGATGGCATTGAAGTGGCAGCCGGAGCATATTTCATCAGGAGGGAATAAAAGCAATTAGACATTCAATTTGGAGTGTAATTAATCCTACATTAAAGCCTTCATTAGTGATCGCTCGTTAGTGAAACATGCCTCTCTGAGAGGCCCAATAATAGCCTCTTCGTCAGGGGATCAGCGCTAAGAGGGAAATCAAACAAGGTTAAACAAAAGCCATTGTTCCATCGGCGCAGAGACGAAGACAAATGAGGTGGTTAGGCTGGGGTTCGACTCACTGTTTTACACACGTTTTCCAACTCAAAGCTGTTTTTTCTGGTTAGAGGTCTTAACTGTTAAAACTTGGGCTTAATGTGATTGCCTCCTAAGTCAGAGCTTCAGCACTTGAGTTCCCTCTTCAGCCTGGATCAGAATTAATGAATTTGAATGTGGCACTCTCTGATGAAGCCTTATTCATTCCAAGAGAGGGATTCATCCTCATTCTCCTGAAAATGCAATCATTTACAACCTAAATTTTGCTTATATGTTTTTTGACACGTCTTTGAAATAATGTTGCAAAAGCAGCCCAGTTTCTTTTTCTTTAACAGTCTGTTTGCTGACACCTTGGTTGACAAGCAGTCGTTGCATTGCAATCATATCCATGGGTGGCTCTGTGACAGCTTTACCTCTGGGATTTGTTGAGTTCTGTTGAGTTTAGTTTCTGTAGGTTGTGCTCTTTAGTGTCTTTCCAGGCATGATGGCTGTCGCTGCTGAAGTAAAGCACCCATACCTATTACCATGTTCCCTCAAAATACAGTTCTCTCTCAAAAATGTTCAGGCACTTTTTTTGACAAACTGCTACAAATGCATTTGCAGTTTTCTCTCGACATCAACATATACATTTGTGGATATTGGGATTTTCATCAAGGGTATACATAGTTGGCCTGATGAGTTAAAGTTTGATAAATGAAAAATTTTAACCAATTCAGCAGAATTTTTGCGACACAGACCCAAAATCCAAATGAAAATTTTCCATCCAAACTTAGTAGCCACCTCAGCTCAAATGGTTGTTGGCCTTAAAGCTAGGGTTGGCGATCTGATTTAGATACACTTTTTGTAATACTGGTTAAAATGGTCTTAATGACCCGATGGTAATCAACTCATAATGTGTTCTTAAAACAGAGCGAAAAATATCAGCTATCTACAGCAGGAGTAAAACAGGGAAAACCCCAACCAATAATCATGCCGGGACACCTGTTTTTAAACCAATCAAATCCCGTCGCCATTCTGCCCGCCTCCTGACCGTGCATTTTCCCGGTGTGCATAGACTCAGTGTGTGTAGCCGAGCAAGAGATCAGACTCCAATGGAGAATGGGTGGGCAGAGCCCTGAGGAGATGCTACTTTCAAATTCATGCTAGTTTTCCAAAATCACCAACCCCAGCTTTAATATGCCAAAACCCCACATCTAAACAAAAGACATTAAAATAACACTAGATGGAATGAACAGATAGCATCATTACTGTCTGGTACAAAGTCCAGTTTGGCACTGCTTTGAGTTAAAAAATGGATGAAAGAGTCCATTTTATGCTTAATTTGAATTCTACAGAAGGGTGGCACGGTGACACAGCAGGTAGTGCACCTGCCTCACAGCAAGAATGTCGCCGGATCAATCTCCGGTTCGGGCAGGACCTTTCTGTGTGAAATTTGCATGTTCTTCCCGTGCATGCGTGGGTTCTCTCTGGGCACTCCGGCTTCCTCCCACCGACCAAAAACATGCTCATTAGGTTAACTGGTGACTCTAAATTGACCTTAGGTATGAGTGTGAGTGTGAATGGTTGTCTGTCTCTCTATGTGATATGATCGACAGGCGACCGATCCAGGGTGTACCCCACCTCTTGCCCAATAACAGCTGGGATAGGCTCCAGCTCCCCCACCCGACCCCAAAAGGGACACGCGGAATAGAAAACGAATGATTTCTACAGCGGTGTACTAGTGCATGTTAGTAAAACAAAATCAGTTCAGCGTGTGCTCTGATCTCTGAAGAGAGATCTTACACCAGGTTAGCAGGAGGTTAAAAGTGCAGTTAATTTCTGCATCCTCAAGTTAGGAACCATCTGCTTCGGACATGACTACTCCTCCTTTTCACCCACACCCCCTGGGTACAAACAGGAGTGCACAATCATTTGCTATTTTCACAGAATGAGTGCAAGGCATACTATTGACACCTGTATCGAGTGGAATTTAGGAAAGACATCTGTGGTTAATGCCAGATATGTTTGTATCTGTGTCTGAAATTGTTTTATGTCTGTAACTTTGTAAATGTGCTGCTGCCTGTCTTGGCCAGGTATTGTTCCAAATGGAGATTTTTTTATTGTCTGGTTAGATAAAATCAAAAAAAAAAAATAAAATAAAAAAAAAAACAGTTTGGCATGAAGCCCAGGCATGAAGTTTCTTAAAGAAATTAAGAAAAGAATAATACTTACTAAACAAGATATGTGGGCTATATAATTAAAAAAAAAAACATTTTTTGCAGTCATAGAGAAGAATATATGCTTCGCTTTCAACAATATCACCTTAGTTTTTTTCTTAATCAGTTTTGAAATGGTGGACCGATAAACAATTAAATATTAGTCTATAATTCATAAAGCACTTGATTTAAAACATTTTTTCTCCATACCCTTCGGGCCATCTATAATGTTCATCAGGTAATTAACAATTGTGGTCCTTGTGTCCTATTTTAATTTTATATATTAGTTGCCAGATTTCTATCAATCTTCATTTATGAAGTAAATCATGCCCAGACAGAACAATGGGGTCTCTAATAACGTTTATTAAAAAAACAATCAATAAAATAATGGGTATAATGAAATATAATAACACTGTTTAACAATGTGTGTTATGATATATGTGAATGAAACAGGGATAAAAGCCTTTCTGAAACATATTTATGTTTTATCAGACTTCAGTTTTTTTTCCCGTGTGCTGTCAAAGATGTAAACATTTATAGAAGCTCTCACCTAACCTCACATCTGTGTGCAGGAAACATACACTGCATGACCAAAGACAAAACACCATCACAGGTCTGATCATGGATTGTTAATGTAAACAGGTAAAGCTGACACAAAACAACTCTGTGAGGTAGAGTAGATGACAAGACGCTTCTTGTAGTCCATTTTCAGAGCACTGTAGTTCGTCGTGGTTTACCTACGTCACAGGAAATCCTCGTCACATAAATATGACACCAAAGTGAAAGTGCAGTCGAATTCCTCTTTTACCGCAGTTCTCCTTTCCTTTCCTCTTATTCCTTCCTTTCCTTGACCCTGTGACGTTTTTTATCGGGGTTAAGGTAAAGTGGACAGGAAAGGACTTAGGAAGGACTATTCGGATCCACCCTGTGTCTGAAATTGTTTTATGTCTGTAACTTTGTAAATGTGCTGCTGCCTGTCTTGGCCAGGACACTCTGGCAAATGAGATTTTTATTGTCAATGAGGTTTCTTCTGGTTAGATAAAATAAAAAAAAAAAACAGTTTGGCATGAAGAGCAGGCATATAATTGAGCCCAGAAACTCAAGTTTCTTAAATATAGAAGAGTAATACTTATTGATTTAAACAAAGACATTACTTAATACAAGATTTAAAAAAAACAGCATATCCCAGTTCAAAAAATGAAACTAGTTAAAATTTTCACATTTTCCGAGCACACTTTTCCTGTTTCTTCATGTTTTTAATGAACATTTAAATGGTCTTGTGGACAACAATGAGGAAGAGGGATTGCAGAATGTGGCCATTCTGAATCAAATCAACATTTTTTTGCATTTTGCTTTGATGCTTTCTAAAGTGTTGCATTAGATGGTTAGATGAAACATTCCCGAGAAATAGATACCTTAAAATAAAATAATGGGTATAATGAATTCTAAAGAAGTTATGTTTCTGGTGTTCCCCTACCTTTAAAGGTCTATGAAACTTGCAGCCAAAAACATCACACACCATAATGCAAAATAGTCTAGATATTTTTTAAAGGGTTTTCCAGAGATCTTTAAATACAACAGTTGTGTCAGGTTGGACCTTTCTTTAAAAAACGTATCGGTCTTGGCTGTTTGTGTGTTGATTTATTTTACTTATTTATTTCCACTTCATGGTCCCTTTAAGAAATGTCTTAAGCCTCACACAGTCCACCAGTTTGTCCTTGAAAACTTGTTTAACTTTACAAATTGAGTACAGCACGAATGAAGGCTAGCTCGGCTAATCACAGCAACACTTCTATAACTGCACAAGTAAATTACCCCACCGTCATGTGAAAGTCAAGACTGAGATGTTTTTATACCGTGCGGCACAAACACCATTACGAGCTGAGAAACACACAGTTAATCCTGCTGTATCTCCTCCACTTTATTTGCCGTAAATTGTTTTTCTTTTTTAAAATGTTTTCAGCGGCTTTGGTCAAGGCTGTTGTGGTGTAGCTGTCACTTAGACCCCAGCACATGTCGAGAGATGAGTTAGTTACAGCCTGTATCTCTCCCACACAGACAGCGCTGCCACGGCGTGAAAGGTCTTAAAGACAACTTCTTTTATGTCTCCTTCCAGGTAGTAAAGGTGGGGTCATACCTGTAAAGAATACCTTTTTCAATCACTGTTAAATTACAGAGTCATAATGTGGAGCAGTGGCTTCCCGGTGTGAGTGTTTGTTTCCATAAAGTGTTAGTGAATGTCCCCTTTGTGGATATAAACAAAGGAAATATCTCAACCTCAGGAGGAATCACTAAAATTTAAGGTCTTTATCACACGCAGATTGTTTGAGGGAGTTGTTTTGATGTAAGTGGGCGATCTTGGCATGGTTTGATTGGATCCAGTGGATCTGACATTTTCTCTTCCACAGACGTGGTGTAAAAATTACCATGTTATCTGGTGTCACCTATGGTTGGCTGTAAACAGTGGTGAGCATAAATAGCCCCTTTCTGTGTGCAGAGTTTGTTTCCACTTACATCACAAGGTATGTCACACATTAACAAATATGCCCATCCGTGTAATTTTACATCAGACACTTAATCTCTGCCATTTTCACTATTAATTTTTTTTTTTTTTGGGTGGCATAGCCTTCTAGCTTACTTCCCATAATTGCCAATACAGACCTTTTGGTTGACTCAGAATAGAGCGGCTGCCAGGACTCTGCCCTGTTCAAAACACAGCAATGTGAATATGAAGCAACCCAAGGAAAAGATGAAAACTTTAAGTTTGTGGGTTCTCTTTCTTTTTAACTGAGCTAGAACAAAGCAACCAAGCTGTAGGTGCAAAAACTATATTGACCAACCGAAGCAAATGGCCTGCAAGGGCTCAGTGCAGGTCAGAATGAAATGCAACCACAAATACAGTGCAAATTAAATGATGCACTGCAAGAACGGAAAACAAATACATTTATAGCAATAAAGTTTGAAACAATACAAAGCCCAAAACAGCCCAAACCCAGTAAACAGCTGCAAGAGCAGAATGCAGCATTAACAAGTACAACAGAAGTGCTCCAGGCACAAATATTAAAATATGCTTTCAAAAATTTTACACTTGCAGGGCAATAAATTTCTTCAAAGTTGTGCCTGCTGCTGATTTAAACACCAACTTTCGTGGATCAGCTGTTCTCTCTTTCTCATCTGTGTCTCCAACATGCTTTCCCTGCCACAGAGACCCCTGCAGGCATGGAGTGTTGTTGCACTTGGTTATGCTATGTTTCTGCTTTTGCTGTTTTTTTCTGAGTTTGGATTGTGTTGGACTTTGTATCATTTCAATCTTGCAGTGCGTTAGTCGTTAATGCATTAGTTTATTCCAGTATGTCATTTTGTTTGCACTGTTTCTTTGTTTGTCTTTTGTTCTGACCTTTAGTTGGGTTTCTGGCCTTGAGTCTTTTCTGTTGTTAAAGTTGTTTTCCTTTAATTGAATTGCATCAAGCCATTGTCCGCCATTTGCCCTTATTGGCCACCATAAAAATACACCTAAAACGGTTTTCAGGCCCACCAACAGAAATGGCTGGAACCCTGAATGTCTCCATTAATGAGCTCAAGATTTTATTTGATAATATTAGCATACACAAGAATCAATCAAATTAGTTGCCGGTTGATTGTTGGATCCAACTACCAATCAGCTGTGGAGCTGACTTTGAAAAGGTTTGTTGCCGGTCTTAACATGGCCATCACCAATAGTGACGTAAAGGTTGAGCTCAGTAAGCCAAACAACAATGACCTATGCATCCCACTCACATAGCACTGTATAATCATCACTACCTCTCTTGAATGTGACAGTTGCAGGAGTTCCAAGCTCAAAGAAGTAAAACTTTTGTCTATAACTAGCAGAAATGTGATGTTGTGTCCATCCATCCAAACAAACAAACAAACACCTAGCTCCACCAAAGGCCAAACATCTAGGACCCTCACACATCAAGCGATATGATGGTCTGATATGATGAAACCAGTTGCAACATGCTCCAGGTGTACCGTATCCAGTTGCATGCGTGTGTCGTTTTTGTGTGCTTGGTGCCTCTGCGTGTCCCCAAGAGAGGATTCAAATCCTGCTCTGATCTTAGCCAGGAGAGTCAGGTGAAGGGTGGCAACAAGGAAAAGAGTACCCGCATGCAAAATTGACGTGCAGAGGTGAGGAACAAGGGAAGAACGGAGAGAAAGGGGGGGGGGGGGTGAGAGGATGAATAAAACAAAGTCTGTCTCTGACTGGGGGTGCCTTCAAGAATTCTAAGACTTCATTTACTCCAGAGGACGGTTGGTGTGTGCGAAATGTGCACACAAGCGTATTTTCCCATGCATCTGAGAGTTTTGTGTGTGCACATAAGAGTAATAGAATATCCTTACTGAGGGCAGTGCTTGCCGTGCCTGCTGCCCCAGACACACGGGCGCGATGAGCAGATGAAAAATGAATTAAAGAACAACAGAAGAAAGGCAGAATAAACAATGAGAGAGAGAGAGTGGTGGCTGCAAATGGTCGTGGGGCTCCAAATTTTATGTGTGTGTGTGCACATGAAGGTTGTCTTTATTTTATGATTTACACTTTGCCCTAGCTTTAATGTATTTTCATCCATAGAGTGTGGGGAGTCCATTGAATATTTAGTACTTTTGTCCTGATGTCAGCTACATGGAGGACTGGTCCATTTCAAAATAAAAGCTTTGGCCTGCCAGTCAAACTAAGACAATTATCAAACATGTCAGGTAGATGCCCACAGTTTTTTGATATCATGCAGGGTCTTGTAATATAAATACATAAAAATTCTAAAGGAGAAAAGTCTATTTTGTATGGGAAAAGCTGGAGGCATACAAAGAGCAATAATATTATTGAATGCTGCACTTAAATCACAGGGCATTACAAATGCAGACAAAAAATCTCAATGCATGAAAAAGGGCTTTTAATGTGTGCCCTTGGCCACAGTGGATCATACAATTTTGGCAGCGGTGTAGCTTAGTCCATCAGGGTTTTGGTGGGGACTGGGGACTGGAGGGTGGCTGGTTCAAGTCCCTATCAAAACATACTTGGAAGTTTGTTTGGTTACTGGGGAGACATCCTGGGACACTGTGGATAGTCAAAGCAGTTGGTAATGCAGCTGAAACAGGTGTTGCTTCCAGAGCACTGGGGCATAGGGTTTGCACCCTTGTGCCCTTAACCTTCATCACATGAAAATACCTCTGAAAAAAGTAGGGTTACTGTTGCTGGTGATGCAGAGGAATCATCCGGATCGATGAATGATGGAGTGCCGATCTGGCACGTGCTCTAAAAATCTGACTTGACCTTAAATTGGACCATAGATGACTTAAACAGTATGAATTCTCCTGCTTAGTGAGCTGCACTAAATTCTGGAAAAAAGTTGTTGAATATATTGTTGTATCCTTTGACAATCTGATGAAGCGAGATGGTGAGAAATGTTTCGTGTTGCTTTTCACAGCATATTGTGCCTGTGCACTGTAACTGACTCTGTGGGATGCAACACATTCTTAAATCGTACTTTGTCTTCTGCCTGATTGCCGAGTTGCTGAAGCTCAGTTATTATTACTACTACTACTGCTTATACTTCAGTATGTGTATGTCAGTTGCTGGGTCACTTCTGTCCTTACTGCAAACTGCTTCTGTGGACGTGAGCTTAGACCACCTATTTCAGGAGAGCTTGCCACGGGTGATATACTTAAAGCAGGGATCAATCACTGTGTTCATATATATACACAAACAAGCCTTATTGAACATGGAATGACAAATAATATCAGAGCAACTCCCCCAAACAATCTAGGTGTGAAAACAATGTATTTATACATGAAAGCTCTTACACACATCTATATTGGTTAAAGAATGAGACAAGTTTGTTATTGGATGACCAAAAATGGAAAATATAATGAAAAAAAAATGAATATGTTCATGTGTGAAACATTTTTTGACCCTTGGCTTGACAATGACTTAATAAGGTTTAGTCTGTTTGGATTATATTTGAGGGAAAATCTGCCTCATGAATCCTTGTCTCTGCTACTCCTTCCTCCCACCTCTTCCTTCCCGCCTGTTTGGTTGCAGTGTGGATTTAGGAGGATGCACAGTTTGTCATTTGGCCACTGAGACAGATACTCAGAGTTTTGGCTGTGACTTATTTGAGCTAATGGTCCAGAACATTGTGAGCACCCCCACACCCAGAGGCAATTTCATAGGCGCACTGGGCCGCTACAAATGGCCCATGGTACACCTCCATGGTCAACACACACACATGCCAGGCCCAAACACATTCACACATCAGCATGCACGTACGCTTTCCTAAAGCTCTAACAAATTCACACCTTTCCCCATACGCTCCGTTCGTACGTCCCACAGAGGCAGTTTTTCACCAATGTTAAAATTGTGATAAATTCCTCATATAGCTGCATATAAACAAAGGAGAGGGTGTTCCGAGGCTGCAGAAGTAATCAGACTGTCAGGTAGAGACAGTGTGAGATACATATAATGAAAAGGAGATAGGA
Organism: Scarus forsteni; assembly: GCA_036419115.1. Lineage (NCBI taxonomy): Eukaryota > Metazoa > Chordata > Actinopteri > Labriformes > Labridae > Scarus > Scarus forsteni. Next base: position 3,928,110 of record JAZDUH010000049.1, read on the forward strand.
GAAACATACAGAAAAGGAGCGAGATGGACAAGCATATCAAGAGAAAGGAAATGAATACCAAAGGGAAGGTAAGATGAAGGCTGGAGCAGAGCAGCGAAACACGGGCCGCTACGCTAAAGTGAAAGAAACTTGAAGAAGAAACAGCGAGTATCTGTGATTAGACTGTCTGACTACATTTCAGCAGTGATATTGTGGCTGAGAAGCCCTTTAATTCTTTGTGAAAGTCCACACCAAACCAGACACCACAACACAAAGGTAACACATCTGAACTAACAGTAAGAGACCCGAGTGACTGGTCAATTATATCCTCCTGAGAGGAGGGATGAATCGAGCTTTCAAATACAGCACACAAAACACACAAGATAATAAAGAGCAAAGTATGCTCGAACATGAAATACTGAATGCATTTTTACAGAACAAAGTGCACTGAATACACAAAGTGATGGGCAATAATGTCAATACAAAAAGGATCGTTATTAGCTTAACTTCATTTTTCATTCCATCCCATTGCAATGCATTTACAGTACATTACATTGCAGTTACGTTACATTACATTTTCTTTTCTTTTTTTTTTTTTTTTATGTATTTTTTGGGCATTTTGTGCCTTTATTGATAGGAGAGAGACAGTGGATAGGCTTGTGAAAGGGGGTGAGAGAGCAGGGGAAGACACTCTGCAAACTGGTCACAGGCGGGATTCGAACCTGGACCGGCAGAAGCAAGTACATGGGGTGCCTGGTTGCTAACCACTCCGCCAAACCAGCACCCCTACATTAAATTTTCTTGGCTCAGTAGCTCAATCTTTTTAATGATAAAGTAGTGCAGTACCATCCCAACAAGCTACATACCAAAAAGATGGAGCAGCACAGCAGCAGCAGAGCACTCCGTCACTGTCTAAAAACACATAGGATTAGTAATGACCAACGACCAATGAGAAACAATGCCTTAAGCAGTAGGGCTGGGTATTTCCAGCAACTTCACGATACGATACGTATCCCGATACTAAGGCCACGATACGATACGTATCCCGATACACGTAAATTGTGAACACTGACTATGCTTTAAGCAAAATTCTTGACAAGTTTAGTTTTTTCTTATAAGAAGAAAAAGAACAAGGATGAGTTTTAAGTGGTTCTACAACTTGAGAGACATAAATTCAGTTCCTCAAAGATGGTAGACCTAAGTTCAAATTTAGAACATATGCTTCATTATGTAGCTTGTCTTCTACCTTGAACTGTTAACATTACCCAAAGTGTATTTACAACAACTGTCAAAATATTTAGGCCGTATCGATTCTGTAGAATCCGTATCGATACATGTATCCCAAAGGAGTGCAATACGATATTCTGCTGTATCGATATTTTGAGCACAGGCCTATTAAGCAGACAGTAAGAGTATACAGTTGCAGGAAAAAGTATGTGAACCCTTTGGGATTACTTGGAAAAATGGTCATAAAATATGTTCTGATCTTCATCTTGGTGACTTAGATGAAGACTAGAACATATTTTATGACCAATTTAAGCAGATATCCAAGTAATCCCAAAGGGTTCGCATATTTTTTCCTGCAGCTGTACTTCTTCATGATGGTGATACAGTTTGATCCTTACAGCTCTCATACAGCTCTCATACAGCGGGCAAATGAGCACAGGCACACATACTGAACACATATACAGGTGTTTCCAAAATAAAACAACAAACTCAAAACATAGATATCAGCTAACATGAAACTGCAGCTTAGGGACTATCAGTAGCTGACTATGATGTGCTCAATACAAGAGAAAACAATGGACAAGTTGGATATTTGATAAGGGCCAGTGTGAGTCACTGAGATAAGATGAGCAGCCTATTTTAGCCTATTTTTGACACATTTTTGTTTTGTTGTAAGCACAAGGACTGTTTATTTTACTTTTTTTATTTTATTTTTTTTTAACAAATGTTCCCCTTGCTAGGAAAGACAAACATTTAAAGCGAACTGATACAGACCAAATAAGACAGTCATTTCATATCATCTGTAATATAAATAAATTGGGTTTAGTAGTAAGTCATAATGAATGCAAAAAAGTAACAAAAAAGTTCGTTCAATTTATAATTTAAAACATTGTCAAAAGCAAAAGAAATAAATGCAACAGATAGGGAGGATATTCATAAAGATACATCAGATTAACAAAACAAAGCAGATTTCTTGATCATCAGTGTCATTTGTGGATCTGTATATCAAATTTAAATAGCTTTAATTTAGTGAACTACTTTGGCCATGTTGCTGTAGCTTAGCTCGCTTTTCTCCAGGCTGTGGCTTTAGGATAGTAAATCTGTTTTATGAGTAACTAGTACTTTAGCTTACTACATTTTACAAGTAGACTGCCAACCACTATATACACACACAAAGTGCATACCAAAAAATGTGTCAAGCCATAAGACATCACATCATATTGTGATAAAGCTGACCATTGTGAACCCTGACTTCAATTAAACAGTGTACAGAGTATTAACGTTTGGTTAATCTTACATTGAGCCTTCAACAATGATAAAGTTTGGTGCAAGTTTGGTCTGAATGATAAATGGTTTCCACCACAATTGAGGTGCAGATTCACAAAAGGTAACAAAAACATTGTACTCGAAGTGGGTGTCACTCGGCAGTTTATGTAAAGGACTCTTTTCAGCTTTCTCTATTATTCATCAGAAGAATTCATAAATTTACCAAAAAAGAAGTCCTGAAATTTCTGATATTCTAAGCTGAATTATTGAAAATGAGAAATCTGCTCTATTTCACAATATTGACAAATTCTTATCAAGATTCCTGAATCTGCACTGCTAAAATCTAATCACTTCTTCCTTGTGCCATGGACCAAAAACACCTAAAAATGTCCTCAAACTACAATGAGAACTTTTAAGTGCCTTTTTTACAATTATTCATGGCAGTTTTGGGCTAAAGTGACATAAAGAAGTGGTGACTCTTGGGGGAAATTGAAACATTTTTTGTGCGAGTGCTCAACAAAAGCTGAAAATCCACAGTGGCAGAAAAAAAACATATGGCAGGCACAAGTACTTTTGAAAACACAATAGTTTCACCAGCAACACTTTAATGTTTTGGTAGAAAAGAAATCTTAAGTTGCACAGTGTCCCTTGTCATTCCTCTATGACTTTTATCTTATAAGCTTTGAATTTCACAGAGTCTAACTCGAAGCATTTATTAACTTCACACCACTGGAAAGGTTTTTCAATTCTTTTATGAAAAGAGCTGGATTCATGTATTTTTTTAACATTATCTTTCTTGATGTAATACATAGGGAGTTAATTTATCTTTTTTAAAGTCCATTCATATTTCACAATTTATCTCACTAGGTGCCATATGATGAAGGTATCTTCTATTTTTGTAACCCAAAACCCAAAACCAGTGAAGTTGGCACGTTGTGTAAATCGTAAATAAAAACAGAATACAATGATTTGCAAATCCCTTTCAACTTATATTCAATTGAATACACAGCAGAGACAAGATACTTAACGTTCGAACTGGTAAACGTTGTTATTTTTTGCAAATATTAGCTCATTTGGAATTTGATGGCTGCAACATGTTTCAAAAAAGCTGGCACAAGTGGCAAAAAAGACTGAGAAATTTGAGGAATGCTCATCAAACACTTATTTGGAACATCCCGTAGGTGAACAGGCTAATTGGGAACAGGTGGGTGCCATGATTGGGTATAAAAGCAGCTTCCCTGAAATGCTCAGTCATTCACAAACAAGGACGGGGCGAGGGTCACCACTTTGTGAACAAATGCATGAGCAAACTGTCCAACAGTTTAAGAACAACATTTCTCAACCAGCTTTTGCAAGGAATTTAGGGATTTCATCATCTACGGTCCGTAATATCAACAAAAGTTTCAGAGAATCTGGAGAAATTACTGCACGTAAGCGGCAAGGCCGAAAACCAACACTGAATGCCTGTGACCTTCGATCCCTCAGGCAGTACTGCATCCAAAACCGGCATCACTGTGTAAAGGGTATCACCACATGGGCTGAGAAACACTTCAGAAAACCACTGTCAGTAACTACAGTTCGTCGCTACATCTGTAAGTGCAAGTTAAAGCTCTACTATGCAAAGCGAAAGCCATTTATCAACAACACCCAGAAACACCACCGGCTTCGCTGCCCCGAGCTCATCTAAGATGGACTGATGCGAAGTGGAAAAGTGTTCTGTGGTCTGACGAGTCCACATTTCAAATTGTTTTTGGAAACCGTGGTCATCATGTCCTCCAGACCAAAGAGGAAAAGAACCAGCCGGACTGTTATAGGCGCAAAGCCAGCCTCTGTGATGGTATGGGGGTGTATTAGTGCCCAAGGCATGGGTAACTTACACATCTGTGAAGGCACCATTAATGCTAAAAGGTACAGACAGGTTTTGGAGCAACATATATTGCCATCCATGCAATGTCTTTTTCATGGACGCCCCTGCTTATTTCAGCAAGACAATGCCAAGCCACATTCTGCACGTGTTACAACAGCGTGGCTTCATAGTAAAAGAGTGCGGGTACTAGACTGGTCTGCCTGTAGTCCAGACCTGTCCCCCATTGAAAATGTGTGGCGCATTATGAAGCGTAAAATACAACAACGGAGACCCCGGACTGTTGATCAACTTAAGCTGTACATCAAGCAAGAATGGGAAAGAATTCCACCCGAAAAGCTTCAAAAATTGGTCTCCTCAGTTCCCAAACGTTTACTGAGTGTTGTTAAAAGGAAAGGCGATGTAACACAGTGGTAAAAATGCCCCTGTGACAACTTTTTTGCAATTTGTTGTTATGTGTTATTGATGTATGTGAAAGCAATTTAAAGAAAATGTCCTACTTATAGACTGTTTATAATGTTAGTAGAGCTTTATATTGAAGATCAAAAGTCAAAAATACATTGTGCAATGTGTGATGGCATGTTTGTTTTTCACTTTTGTTATTCACCTTCTGCCAGCTCATTCAAAAGAACAGAATTTAAAGAATTTAAGGACATCATTTTTTCTATGTCGAAACCAATCAAAGATCTGATAAACAACAAACGAGTCTTAAATCTTCCTTCAAATGCTCAGTTTCCATGTTGGGTTACATTTTGTCTCTTTGTGGTGACACACAAACACGCAGACACACACCCAGCATGCATACAAAGACAAAGTGCTCTTTACTGTGATGAACTGTCTGGCCGTGGCATGACTCACACTCAGCCTATCACCAAGACAGCATGATGTCAAGGTGTTCTTGGGTCCTTGCGCACTTTTGTGTGCATTTATGTTCATGAATTTGTCAGTCTCACTCAATGTGCTTCTCTGGTAAGTAAAGCCAGAAGGACATGTGGATTACATCGATTTGTTTGTACTTCAGTTTATTGTCTTCTTAATCATCTGCATTATCTTCATGTCTTTTTGGTATGGGGGCTAAAAGTCATGAGTATTAAAATGTTTTGTCAAAATGGAGATCTTACACTCTGTAAACATCAAAAAACTGTGGAAAAAATGTAATGGTCCCACTAAGTACATAATGGATGATGTAAATTGTGTAAAACCTCTTCATTTCGGTAACCAGCTGTGCCACTCCTTGGGCCCACTTTTTAATTCTGATTTTAGGTGGAATACCCTTCTTCATGAAAAACTAAAACTATTTTTGGCATTAACATGATGGTTCCTGTCATTAAAACTGTCCAAAAAATTATATGTCCCCATGTCATTTTTGACCAAAAAAGTAAAATGTGTCCCTGGTCTCCTTCTTTGTTGAGGGAAATGTAGCTTGATAAGATGCTACTGCACTACTTGATGTTTTCAATCTCACATCTGGACTCGCTGCCTGAGGCCTTGTTATCCAACAGATTTGCTTTGCTTTTCATGTTATTTTCATTCATTTACATTAATTATCTCATAAAAATACAGGCATATTTATGTCATGTGCACACCTCACTCATCCCCTCATGACTAGCCTTCAGGAGCTCATGGGGGTATTTCAAAGGTTGCATGATTTATTGTCTTTTTTTAGCCTCAGAGAGAGGCAGAGAAGACAAAAACAGATAAAGTCAGGTTAGGCTTGTGAAGTTCAGCATGCCTCTAATTTTATTCTGGCTCGCACACTAGAAAATATAATTAACCAGGATAGTTTTAAAACACTGCAGGGTACGTCCTTGCTGTAGTCGGATCAGAGTCCAACAGAGCTGGAGTGAGTGCTGTTAATTTTATTTTCATTTATTAGCACATATCTCCTGGAGGTATTTAGACTAATGAGGTTTCCGAGGGCCTCGGCTGAGCTTTATGTGCCCTGTCATTATTGATTTTACCGAGCGCTGGCCGTGATGAGGACAATACACACTCCTCTGTTCTCTTGCTTATGAGAAATTAGTACACCGTGGCCTTGTTCCCTGCACAGAGAGACAATCATGTAATGACAGAAATGATGATATTGACTCATTGAGGGGGTGCATAGAGAAGAATGATGTTTGTCCAGGCGACTGAATGACACATGAGTCAAATGTTCTGCTCTGTTTTGTTCCTTAAGGGAAGCCAGAATAAGTGCTAATTAGTATTTTTTTGTGCTTGAAATCAAAAGCCTCAGAAGTTGATGGCTTTCTTTATCAAGCACTCAAAAACATTTTTTAAGAGAGAGAAAATGAAAAATATAAAGATGCTGAATGACTTTCCTGTTTAACATCATCATTAGTTGAATCCCTTTATTCATGTTATATAGCAGCTTTAAATTAACCCAAATTATAAACACCTTAATCATTGACATCATGGCCAAACATTTTGTTTATGTATTCAGGATGCATCAATAGATAATGCAATAATTTTGTTATGTTAAGCCAAGACATGGCATACAGACTTCCTTAGGAAAACAAAGATACAAAAACAGTGCTTTGTAATGTTGTGCTTTCTTTCACTGCTATCCATCTAATGCTACATTAACATGCTTTCAGAACGTAAAAATACCATATGTGGGTTGATCAAGGATATTATTAGTTATTTTTCCTTTATCCAATTCAAAGAAATGACGGCTGTCAATTAAGTCGACTGCTCAATAACAGATGCAAATCTGGTTCTTTTTCTTTCCGCCTTGGCATTAATGGCCAAAAATGGAAGATGAAATGAGTTTGGATGTGTTCTAAAAACCTGCTAAGTGATTCAAGTTATCATGACAAGACAGTAAAACAAGATATTTAAGAATCTTATTTTATATCTTAACAAGTTTAATATGTCATTTAGTGGGTTCAACATGTGTCCTTTGTGTGACAAAGTACTTCTATGCACAAGATGACAAATTCCAGGCACCAGGACTTCTTTTGGTAACAGTGCAAGCCACAGCCTGAAATAGTGAGCTCCCTGGAACCTAGAAGTGTTAAGTCCAGTCGACTAATGTGTCATTTCCCCCAACAGTCTAAGGGTATCACAGCTTGACCATGGGCTGTTTCAAGCCTGAGACGACTCTGAGAGGGTGTCCGCTCTCAAACTGGTAACTATTGGTAACAAACACCCCCTTTTTAATTCAATCATAACGTATGTTACCTTTTCTGAAAATGTTCATGTTGTATCTGTAGATCAAATGCCACTTGAAGAACATGCAAACTGGGGGCAAACACAGAGAGTCCATATTGAGATTTGAATTGGGATCCCTCTTAGTTTGAGGCATCTGTTCCAACTCCTGCCCTGCTATGCAGCAGTCAACATTTTACATACTGTATGAACAAGAAAGAGAAAAGACTTGAGTTTTGCAATAGAATCAAAATATTGTGAAATCACTTGTGATTTCAATATCATATGTGCCACAATGTTAGTGGGAAGGTAAAGAATGTTTTACCGCTGACCAGAATGCAGTTTAGCCAAAGTATTCATAAAGTTGCACTAAAGATAGGTATGCACTTGCTATCACTCCTCCCATTGTGCATACATATTTAATTTTAATATCCATGCAGAACAACAATTCAATGTTATTGCAAAGGCTAAATCCAGAATCTGGAGAGATGGAAGTTCTCTACAGAATTATCAACAAAAATAAAGGAATAACTGTCCACCAATCTCTGGTGTGTTAACATGACACAGGTAATGTTCAGTTAAACTGTATTTTCCATCCATATAAAATGTGTGCCCAGATGGACACTGTGTCCTTTGTTACTTAACATTAGTGTTTACCATTCCAAGAAAATATGCCAGCTATTCCGAGGATGAACTAAGGTTCCCATATGTATTTGCCCTTGCATTAAAAAAAAAAACAGCACACAATACCAACTATATATATGACCTTTGAGCTAGACATTCACAGGCTTTAAACATTTCCTTCAAAGCCAGGCCCATTGAGGAGGAGATGCACTGGAATTGCATACATGCACACATACACCCAATCTCACACACTTTACCAGATGGATGTGGAACAATAAGCATTGAGTGAAAAGGTTAGAGGGCTTTTATGTGTTTGCGTACAGCTCCCAGTGACAGTCTTTTCACTGTACTGTAAGATGGGTATAAAAACAATTAATAACCACAGAATGGTAGCTTGGACTTAAGTGTGATTTCTGTTTTTTCATGGAAAAAAATTTTCTTCAATCCATCCAATATATATCAATAAAAATGACATTCTCTCAGTGTATGAAGGTCTCCAAATCCTTGACATTAGATTTTTGTTGCGTTCAATAAATATTTTAATATGGTGCAGTTTAAAACAGGTATGTTTATGCTGCGTTCCAGGTGACCCGTAACTCGGATATTTCCCAGTTAAAATTTACGAGTTCCGACCTGAAAGCGTTCCAGGCAAAATAAGACTTCGGTTTGGGCACACGTAATTCCGGTATGTAAATTAAACAACATGGCAGGCGTTATAAGATTTATGCTTTATCAACTAACTCATTTGAGTGAAACAGAAGCGGGGATAGGCACATAATGTAACACAAGCTTATACTTTACAGTGTTTGTCATTATTAAGAGGCTGCCTTATTGGTTAGGCAGTGATGTGGCGTCCCATGTTGTAACTCGGAGAACATCGATCTGGTGCAAGTTCACGGGTCAGAAGTTACGAGTTCAACTGCCATCCCAGTGCATTTTCACAAGTTACATGTCGGAAAAACACGAGTTATGGGTTGCCTGAAACGCAACATTACTTACAGAGTTTGTAATTATGACATCACAGTTAATCGTGATGTCAAAATAAACAGAGTCCTTGGGTGGGTGAATTAAAAAAAAAGAATTATTATTATGATTAGTTGTATTAGTATTAGTATTATTATTACTATTTATTAATTGTATTAATAAATGTTTTTTCCATGGTGGAATATACACTCACTGGTCAATGCATTAAGTACACCTTTCTGATACTGGGTTGGAACCCTTTTTACCTTCAAAGCTACCTTAAAAGGGACATTTCAATATTTTTAAAAAATGTGTTATATTGATTAAAAGCTATGTGTTCTTTGTCACTGATTCAGCCGATACACTGTTTCACTCTATGGACTCAGCAAGACACAACAACTGCAGAGGAAGCTAAGACTGCAGCAAATCAGAGATTTTGGATGACGATGGCGTTTCATTTACTGTTGATGCCCAGTGTTAGATTTGTAAACAATCAATCAATATGCACATTAAGAAGAACAAATGTCTGTTTGAAGCATCAGCAGCAGGATCAAAATGTAAATCCTGCTTTCCCCACAATCAAAAGATAATCAACTGGATTGAGATCTGGTCACTGTGGAGGCCACTGGAGTACGGTGAACTAATTTTGATGTTCAAGAAGCCAGTGTTAGATGATTTGATCTTTGTGACATGGTATGTTCACTCATTATGTCATTCTGTGTTCATAAAGGGATGGACATAATGAGTGAAAATACTTAATTAATTTAAGGGGTCAAAAGTGTGCCAAGAATTGTTTCATGATTTTGTTCACGCCAAATTCTGACTCAAAAATCAAGACTGATCAGAGTAGGCAACATTTTTTCGATCTATTTTCCAATTTTGGTGAGCCCATGTGACTTACGGCCTCGGTTTCCTAACCTTAGCTGACAGAAATGGCACTAAGTGTGGTGTTAAGCTGGAGGTAAACTTGCTGCTAACTACATGGATGCATACACATGATTGTGCTGTGTCAGATATTTTGCATTGCCTGTGATAACTGCATTGACCTGCTTGCTCTCTCTAGGCCCAAGGCTGCTTTCTTCACCTTTGTCCTCATCTGATGTTTGTAACAACTGTCTGTATGTGCGACTATACAACTGCACTTTTTATATTATATTTAGAAGAAAAGTTCTCAACATTAATGTATGTCATTTATAAAGAAAAACATAACAGTGGTGCAAAAGAACAAAGAAAAAGTTGGTACAGTTATTCTTATGGTTTCTTTTCATAAACAGCACACTTGATGCTCCCTTGATCTACTGGTACACAGTCCCACAAAGCACAGACATCAACCATATAACACCTTTGTGTCATAATGGCTAAAATGGACCTGAATTAACAGGATCCAGCAAAAGAAGGGGAGGAAAAACAGTCTTTCTTTCCTAACAATCATGTTTGATTGTCATCTATAGCTGCAGAAGAATAATGGCTAACAGGCTTCACATTTAGTTGCATTAGAATGATTGTTTGTCTGCATTTTAGGGTTTATCTTTGAGTTTTTTTCACCCTCGGCCCTGAAAGGTCATAGTACCTCATCCTGCTGACATTTAGAGCATTGATAATATTCCCTCACATATCAATTTCACCTATTTTCTCATCATTCTCGTTTCCCCCTAGCAGAAAATGGAATCATTTGTGCTTTCAGCAATTTGTTATTGATTGGGAGAGCTCTGGAAATAGAGGGTAGCCATTATGGCAATGCTGCAGCTACGGTTAAATTGAGTTTTAAGCAGGCCTGCAAATGTATCATTTCACAGCCATAACACAAAAGCTTTTAAATCCATGAACCTCAGGATGGATCAAATGCCTAAAAATACCAGTATTCTCATCATATCGAGAGCTATTAGAATTCTTGCTGTTGAGAGGTTTTCCGTAATTCTGTAGAAAGTGACAGTATGTGGCTGCGTTTAAGAGAAACCACAGTTAAGATTGATTTGGTGACCAGCAACTGGCCTGCTTGAAATGTGCCTTTGTGGGCAAAAAATGGCATTTCAATGGCTATTGATGCATACCAGATATCTTATTTTCAAGTGTGGGGAATTCTTGATCACCGTAGCATTGTAAAGAAAAAACCCACAAAGGCTAAATACTGTGTGTATCACTTATTTGCCTTTGGAGATGTAGAGAGAATCGATACATGTCCAAGTCCATGCACGCTGGCATTCATGCAGGGTCACGTGCACACGCAGAAGGAATTACAAATACATACAGTATGCATCAGAATGGTGATCTGAATTTCTCTCATCATAGGAACTCGTATATATGCTAGTCACAGAGACGTGGTGGACAGCTTTCTTCAGCACTCTGCATCTGCCCCCCAGCCCTCCACAGCCTTCACCCATGGGATGGTGCATCAGGCCTGGGCAGGAGAGGTAGTAGGAGAGCCTCAGGCTGGGTCCTCAACACATCATCCCTGCTCTGGTCTTGTCGGGATACCAAAGTAACCACGGGCCTGTAGCACCTCTCTTCGCCTCTCATAAATAATGCTGCTTGTTAATAATGAATTAGTAATTACCCCAGCTGTTTTATTTTTGTTGACCAAGGAGCAGAGGGGCTCGTAAATTAGTAGTACCCCTTCCCTCCCAGGGCGTAGTCCTGCTCTGAAATCCCCAGAGGAGGTTTGCCGGCTTTTTATGGCCGGTGAAGCAACCACTACCCCCCACACTTAAACTGGCCAGTTGGTCCTACAACTGTGTTACCATTCAAGCCCTTCTTCCCCTAATTGTCATTCTTCTCCTAGACTCAGTGATCAACATCCACTCTGACAAAGTTCCTAACCTAAGATAAATGTTTTCAGGGTCAGGTTACGGCAGATATTTCTGCTGTCTGGAATAATTAGTCCATAGTGGACAACAGCAACAGCAACAACAGCTGAACTTGCCAAAGGGTTGCATAATAAAACATTCATAAAGTCATATATACTTCGATCGTTTTTCTATACCTGCTCAGAAACATGGGGATTCCCACGCAAAACATTCTTTCAATCTATATGGCCATCAGGTAAACATTAGTTCAGATTTCTGTTATTTTGGCATGATTGTATATGTAGGTTATTATTTCAAGCATGCATTAATATTGCATTAATATCTTAAGACCAAACATTGCAGGAGCACTAAGTGGTTGTTCACAGGTTGGGTGAAATGCACCAAATATTAAACCTTGACATTTTTAGCTGTATGGTAAAACTATAAACTGCATGTCTTGATTTTTTTCTGTATAGATATAAAAAATGTCTGTGGCTCTACAATATTTGAAAGCTTGAAAATAATGCTTACAGAAGGCAGATTTATTAAGACCTATTTGATGCCTCAGCAACAAAATTTACTATCAAAATTTCAGAGAAATTGTACTCTACTAGGCACCAGCAAAGGCCATCTGTGCTGCAGCTTAGCTTTGACAAGCAACATGAGTTCTCTCCTGATAAAATGTATTTCAGTTGTTACACAGCAGAGTGGAGCGCACGCCTCTATTCTGGCAGACATGGAAATTACACATGATGTATCCATATACTGGAAGATCTAACAAAAACATCAAGACTTTCTAAAGACTGTAGTTTGGCACCCTCTCACAACTACACTTCGTCTGCATTTTGCAAGCCATGTGCAGAGAAGAGGTGGTACAATAAAGGCAAAGTTCTTGACAACATGACACCATGCAGCATCAAGCCTGCCAACAGAGCAGTGTAGTCCAAAAATGCAGGTGAATCAGTAGTAGCACTTCTTGGCTCCCAAAGCAAAAATGAATGGTATCACAGAATAGCTATTACAGATATATGCCTGAACTTTAATTTCTGACTAGAACTTATATTAAAGGTGCTATGAGGAGAATCTATTTCCAAAGACATTAAGACTCTGCTACCCATGAGCACACGTGGCAACTGTCATAATGCTGCGTTCCAGTAACCTCGGAACTGGGAGTGACATCATCTCCGACTTGTCAGCGTTCCAGTTGAAGTCTGAAAAAAACATGCCGATCTACCAGGCTATTGTTCGCTGTTGTTAGCACACCCTGCGTTGTTGTTCACAAATATCACATGAAGAATGTGATTATCACTATGGCAGCATTTTTGTAAATATAAGTCTACCAATACTATGTATACAGCTGATCTAGAGTGACACACCCCAGTCAGAAGTGCAAATAAATGGATTATTACAGGAGTTAAATAACTGTTCACACTGGGGGCATCCATCTTTGATTGTCAACTCGGGGGTGGCGAGGTTTCACCGAGTTCTTAGTAGGAAATTCCGACTTCAGGGGACGTTCCAGTTGCAGTTTCCTACTTGGAACCCGGAAATTCCTACCTCTGACTACAACTGGAACGCACCAAAAGATGTGACCCAAGCCAAAGCGTGCGTTTGTTGTGATGCTAATAAAAATGCAGCTCGGACCTTCCTCAGAACTCTGTATTGCTTTACAACTTCTTTTTTCAACAACTTACAGGATGCAAAGCGACGAGGTAATGTATCTTTTTCTAGTTACGTAGCGGTACAGTGGCGGTTCTAGACCAATTTCACAGGGGGGGCCAGGCTGGGGCCAAGGGTGTTGTCAGAGGGACACATTCAATCCCGACAAAAGAAACTGAGAAGTGTTCTTGCATTTAAAATATTTAGTCTAATGTAATACAAAATACTAGTCAAAGTATTTTCAGTTGCAGGAAAGTTTATTGTATGTTAGTTAAATTTTTTCAACAATATGTCCAAAGAAATTGTTAAATAAACAGAATAAGACATTGTTTTTGTCTTCATCAACAACACGGTGTTCAAGCTTTGAACACATTTACTTTAGAACAAAATTTATAAACAGTATTGGTAATTGTTTCTGTCGCAATTTGGACAATAAAAACAATGAGAGCATCCACTATACCCTTTTAGTGATACAAATTTGTGATACAAAGTCACAGTTATCACTACTTTATTTTTAAATCAATACATCTATAAAAGAACACCAAACAAAAAGTAATAACAGCCTACATAAATGAATTTATGATTTCTGGACAGAAAAATCTCACTAGAGAAATCTGAAACAGTGTCATATTTAACTCGTATTGTACAGTCACCAAACGCAGTTACACCATTGAAAAATATTTATTTGTGTTTACAATGGGGATTTTTTGTGGGTCAACTTTATGGAAGGGGGAAAGGATGAGTGGTGCAGTCTGGTTTATTCTAGTGGGTATACTCTGACATACTCTAATGGGTGTTTGTCCTCTTAGGGCCTCCATACACTTAAGACATATTTGCCACATTTTTACCTGATTTATACACCACCTCCACTGAAAACAGCTCTGAGACCCACTTATGGGCCTCCACCCACAGGTTAAGAACCACTGCACTAGTAGATGTTATTTGAAGCTTAATACTTACAGATTGTTCTTACATCATGGAGGATAAGTGATGCATGAAGCCTCTGGGTGAATTTATCATTTAGAAAACAGTGCTTCAGTGAAAACAGCTGCCCAGAATTGGACTGATGAACAATATTGAGTTTTGATTCATTAACAGGCCGACTCGTCATTTTTTAAGTATTTTCGTTAAGTTAAACAGAGCACATGAGCTATGAAGACACAGTTTGAATCATAAAAACACACTGAGTGACTGACGGTCCCTCACTGTCCCTGTGATGCGCGCCTGTCTGCGTCTTTACGCTCACCTGCATACAGAGGAGTGCGCGCACAGACTCCGAGGGAAAGTTCAAGACACACAGCCACGCTATACTAATCTCTGCGCATTTTGTTGTTGTTCAAAGATATTTCAGGGCGTTTTCTTGTGGGCACCACGTATGCTACACTCCTGCGGCCCCCATGGGATTTGTACCTATAAACCCAGCGTAAAAAATCGGAGGTGTGGCGCGCGCGAGAGCACGTGAAGCCAGTCAAAGGCGTGCGTATCACAGCCGGTGCGTAAAACTTGGTAGACCACATCAACCTCTGTGCTTTTATCAACCTCCTATTAACTCAAGTTGGTCAACAACATTTCCTGGTCTTACCGTGTAAAAATTACACAAACAACACAGCTTTACTCACCATAATTCTCTGTGGTAAGTCTTCTTGTATCACTGTGATGATTCTGTCGGCATATTCTCTTTTTTTCCCAAGAGGTTCTGGCAGTGTAGCACCTAAGGGGTCTGACTGGAACCCAGTGTCGCATCATTTGTTCTGCTTATTACATCAGCGGGACACCACACCCTTTAATGATCGTATATGCTTGGTGTGGAGGGGGGGCCACAGGGGGGTCCAGGCTCAGTTTTACAGGGGCACTGGCCCCTGTTAGCCCCTCCCCAGAACCGCCACTGTAGCGGTAGTTTTTGATGTGTGACAAGCAATTTTTGGGAAACTTAGTACCGTAGTTTTGTAGCCGGCGGTCCGACCCGACCACTTAGCTAAGGAATAGCATTTATAGATAACCTATTTTGATGCTATAAAACTCATCCTGAAGTGTGTATTTCAATCAGGCATATATCTAAAATTTAGACTTTTTTGTAATTACTTATAAACTCCTCATAGCCACTTTAAATGTCAATAACACTTCATGTGGAATACTAAAATGTGTTCAATATTGCCTACTTTTGAGTTCTGAAAGTGACATTTGTGTTTAAAAGACCAGTTGCTACTAATAAGGGCTATTACAATGGGCGGAGATCCCACTGCAATCATTTCTGATCATTGTTGATAAACAATAACTTACACACTATTGTCATGAAGGCCATTTTGATAGGGTCATGCAATTAAGGGCAAATTGGTTACCACAAGAGGCTATACACTGGAAATATTGCAATTGCTTCTAAGTCAAACTGCCATGTTGTAGTTCCATAGTAGCTTATTAATAGCTTTTTACAGTCACTGATCATGTTTGAGCTGACAAAAATCAGGAAAAGTAGTTTAATTTGTTGCGATTATCACAAAGAACAGAACATGCAGGGTTTTTTTTGTTGTTGTTGTATGGTATATACCTTATCATCAAAAATTATCCAAAACACTGTGAAGAATTCAAAAGGCTTTTGGTCAAGGCAACAAGCTAACTTCTGCACTGACCTACAAAATTATGTTATCCCTATCTAATACCACAGAGCAGACTAGGCCCATTTGAGGAAGGGGTTTGAGCTCTAACACAGCATGTCAGATGGGCTGTAGATACAGCTGGATCAGGGGTGCTAGGTGTGTGAAAACCAGAAGGTCAATATTAGTAATTGTGAACATAACCTAGCAGTCATCAAAAAATTAATATATGAACCAGAGTTAAGGCAAATGATGGCTTTCCCTCAGGTACTTTTGGACCCATATACTTGAAGGACTCATGAGCACCCTCTAGATGCTATTAGAAGCTAACATCAGGCTACATCCAAGTTTATGATATGTAGTCAGTGGTTGCTTTTCATCATTTCCTTGGAATTTAAAATGGAGGTAGAGCTGAGACACCCAAACAATTTAATGATTTAGGCTGCAAGTTCTTTAATAAATGAATGATTCCAGCAACACTACATGAGTACAAACCTGTGGATGTAGTCTGGATGCTGCGTACATGCTAGCTTTCATTTGACTCCTGCTGTATATCTATATATATGTGTTTTTAATACAAATGTGTATGTAATATTTGTTTGGCCATGGTTGTGTCTTGCCCGGCCCTTGTCTCACATCCCTCTAAAGGTTAGCTTTGTGTGTTTGCTTGTTGACCCGCAGAGAGAGAGCATGGATGTGTGTGTGAGTTTGTAAGAAAGACAGAGAGAGAGGGAGAAAGGGGAGAGAGGGAGAGTCAGAATGGCAGACTCTTAATGATCCCTCCAGAGAGGGTTTGCTGTGTGTGTGCAGCACTGAGGCCCGGACAGGGAAACGCGGGGAAATTAGCTATCTCTCCCAATAACCTCAGATGAAAGTCTGCCTCCTACCGGCTCCTCTGTCACCGACTCCTCAAGACAATAAGCCAATTAGAGCAAACCTAGCTAAGGGCCAGGGCCTGTGTGAGAGGGTCTGCATGAGTGTGAGTCTGGAACAGTGTGAATGTGTTTGTTAGAGGTGAAAGAGAAGTATGTGAATACTAACACGGATTCATTGAGAATAATATCCTTGCCATTTTAGACTTGCAAGGTGCGGCTATTAAAAAACAAGACTAATGCTTTAATACAATTTTACTGAACATAAACATTTTTCAGTGCCTTTCTTCTTCAATGTCCTCTCTTTCTGCATCAACACACCGCTGCATTGGGTTATTCCAATAATCACAGCAGTGCAGTAGGTCTTCTTCGGACCATAGTATTCTAACCTGTTTCTATTTTACATCTGATGCAAACTTAAAATGTGTTTCTTTGAGCACAGATTTGATTCTAGTATAAAGGAAAAGTAACATGGTGTTGGTTAGATTGAACAGGGAGGGTAATCAAGCACTGTCATTTGTTTTTGGGGCCGGAAACTGCTTTACTGATAGGACAGTGTGAGCTGGCGCTTGAGGAAGAAAGGCACCATTTTTCAACAGCTATGGTCTCTTTCTTTTTTTGGGAACCTGTTTGTAAAAGTGTTAATTCACCATTGACTGATCAGGAATCCACTTCCCCAAATTGCACTCTTAATGTCAAAGAAAACAATCTACAGACCTTGTCTTTGGACTGGCTTTGTCAAGCTTTTATCTGTCCTAGTGACAATGGAGTTTTCTAATGTAATGATTGTTGTTTTGTCTCAGGATAATATTGGAATAGGCATGTTGCACTGCATGTGCACATTCTTTCTACTAAATATTTTGGTTTGGTTTATTCTTTTTCCAAAATGTTTCCACAATTTTACTTGTATTATTCCTTTGGGTCCGAAGTTGTGGAACAACCTTGGCAAACACTTATTTCGTGTTGGCAAAATTTGCTGAACTGTCTCTTTAGTCCCGTTTCAACCAAGAGGTCTGGTATGGATCAGTTCAGTTTGGCTCAGGCCAGATTGGTAAAGCCTGATCCTGTTTGTGTTTCCACAGCCAACCAAACCCTACTTGGTGGCGGCGTATGAGCCGGATGCCGATAGCATGACATCATAGCAGCACGACACAGTGTACCCGGCTATAAAATACAACGAAGAAGAAAACGCCACACAGTAAAGAAAGAACAATGATGGAAGACATCCAGCAATTCTTAATTTTTGTGATCTGCCTGTGGCTTTTTTTTACGAAGTGCAACCAAGCTTTGTTTCAGAGAAGGCTGAGTGCTGTGAGAATTTTCTTCACAAAGACAAGTGGAGATTTAAACATGGCGGGGTTATGTGTTGTTCCGCTGTCACACAGGAAGTGACATCTCCTTCGACCAATCAACAGACTGCAGTGTTTCTAGCTCAACCTCCTGGGGTCAGATCAGTATGTTTGGAACCCCAACAGAAGGTTTCCAAAAAGTAGGACGGTACGCTTCGCTTATAAAGGGTCCTGTCCCTGTTTTAGGCTATGGAAACACCACAAAAAGGGAGCTGTACCAAGACGCACCGAACTGAACCCTCTGGTGGAAACGGGGCTCTAGTCAGTGGAGACCATTTATGCTGAACTGTCTCTCAGTTTTAATGTCAAATGTTAATTTGTTGAATGCTTTCAGAAGTGTTTGATGTGCATCAGTGTCCCAGACCTTCATTATCCCAGACATCCGACATTCACAAAAACTTTTGTGCCTTTCAAACATACCTGTATGTGAGATGCATTGTTCTCCATACACCTCAATTAATGTATGAAAAGATTTGGCAGCTTTTTTTTTATTTCACCAAAAAATTGAGTGAATGTGCTGCTCAGTGTTTTAAGCTTGTAATTTTCCAATGCCTTAGAAAAAACACAAGCATTTCAATCAGTAGCTAACAGGGAACAAAAGACTTCCCTGATTAGATAATCGCATCAATTGTGTGTGAACACCCAACCTTTAATACATAAAATTTGTGTGACTGTGTGTTTATATCCTCATAAGCACAGTTTCAGTACTTTATAATCATACCTTGTATTTGTGAAAGTACTTTATTTTTACCATACCAGCAACATATTTATTTAGGGATGGGAATCAAAAACCAATTCCAGTTGAGAATCGTTAACAGCTCCATCAAAGAATCCATATCAATAATCTTTTTGCTTATCAATTCCCTTATCAATTCCTTCCACTGACAGGGTTCAGAAGCTTCAGAATTGTAGTAGGGATGTAACGATATGAAAATTTTGAATCACGGTTATTGTGACCAAAATTATCGCGGTTATCATTATTATCACGGTATTGTTGCAGTCTGCTCAAAATGTTCAAAAAGTACTTCTACACACAATTTAATCACTTAACCCCTTCAATATTATTATCATAATGGTTCTTTTTTGTATTTTTTATCAATAATGTGTCAAGAAATGCCCTTTGAGTACATTTTTATCCTTCTTACATGAGAAATAAAAATAAAGAATCCTGGAAAGTATTTGTCATTATTATGTTATAAAAGGTGTGATTACAAAAAAAATAAACAACTGATATGAACTTTAAACAGGATTCCCTTTATAAACAATTTTAAATGAATATGTTCAAAGTTTTGAGATGACAAAAAATGAGCTTAAACTATTTTATATACACTCACACAATTTAGTTTGCCTGCAGCATTAGTGTCCATGTTACAGCTCCTTATATTAGACCATGTCCAGGACTTTCTTTTAAATGACGATAGTCCCTGAAGGAATTAACCCCCTTCATGATTCTCCTCTGGTCTCCCCTCTCCTCGGTAGAGCTCCTCGGTATTTGCTCCTCTAAATATTTCCAAATAACGATCGATGAAATCCATAAAACACGGACTTTGACGAAAAAAGACGATCTATGTCAAAATACGACGAATACACGGCAAAACGAAGGCAAGAACACAGTCCAGAATGATATTAATTCTGTTATTTATAAGATTTATACATTTTTGGATAGAATTACTGGTAAGTCACCTGTTATTCTCTCAGGTATGGCTCACTGAATCCTTCCTCTCTCTCTCTCTCTCTCCCTCTCTCTCTCTCTCTCTCTCTCTCTCTCTCTCTCTCTCTGTCAGTTCATTTACTCGAAGAGCTCCTGCCGTTGAAATCACTCACATCTTTTTCTTTTGCTGCAGCTTCGTGTTTAGACAGGGAGACTGTCATGTATCAGTTTCTCCTCAGCATCCTTGTAAAAATCCAAAATTCAACCAGACTTCAGAGTCCGTTTCGAGAAAACTCTGCTGTGGCTCGAACTTCGCTCTCAGACTGAGGCCAAACAATGCGAACTGCGCATGTGCGCAGCTTCAAACCGCGCATGCTCACACCGGTTCAGGCTCCTTAATCGAGGACAGAGACATAGGTCCGGCTTTTCCAGGCAAACAGCAGCATCACCGTGAGTTATTGACACAGGGTGGTGAACAAACACGGTAAAACGGTAATTTTAAAAAGACTCGGTAATGATTACCGTGGGAAATTTTACTGCGGTTTACCGTTTTACCGGTAACCGTTACATCCCTAAATTGTAGCTTAATTTTCATTGCACCTACTACACAACCTTAAGTGAGTGGAAACACCAGCAACTTGCAGAAGCAGATATCTATGCTGTGACATGTTTAACATTGTTGCCACTGAAAATCAGACCAACATTTGCCCACTCCCAAAATCTGCAGGAATCCATAAGGGAATCGTTAAAGAATTGGATCGATTAGCAGGATCGTTAACAGAATTGATACTGATAAAATCTTATCAATTCCCATCCCTATATTTATTCTAAGTCATGATGCATGATCCCTCCCAAAAAAACGACAAAAGCTATCTTTTCAAAGACACAAATACGTGGAATAAACATCTGATCTTGATAAGATGTATCACATAAACAACTCGGTTCAATTTGTTATCAAGTATGGCCTGTTCTGAGAAAAACTTTATCCTGAATGAGAAGGCCAGTTTATGCTGATCGGTAATCTAAATAATACTCATGTAAACATTCTGAATGTTAGGGTAAACATCTATCTACAAGTGCCATACCTCGAGATAATATATATATATATATTCATAAAGTACCTCATGTTTGTGTAAATGTTTTGCTTTGCTGTACTTTGAGCATGTGTGACTGAGAGTACAGTGCATGCTTTGACGCTGTATGAGCGAGTTGAGCTGTCTTAGTGTCTTTTTCATCAGCACTTAACAATTACATTAGTACATCAAATATGATGTATGCACAATGACAATTTACATTTTCTTTTCCGTTATTTTTTCCTCACTGAAATAACTTGCAAATGGACTGGCTCTGGCTATCCATTTTTCACCTCCTGTCCTTGTCCCACTCCTGTTCTCGTATCCACTCCTCTCTCTCCCCACTTTGTACATTTGTATAACTGAAGGTGCTACAGACTGAATGGTTCCTCTGTGCACTGTGTGCATGATGTGTTTGTATTTTTCAGTTTTCAGCTAAATTAGGAAGATCAGCTGACGGCTTTAGTAGCAGTTTTATTAGGTGTGGAGAACATTTCTTCATTCAATGAAAAATGATAATTCCTACCGTTTTGACAAGAGTCAGTTTTACAAAGTGGCTCATGTTCTGACCTTTACACCACAGCAGGAAGGTCCAGTCATTTCATTACCTAGTTGGGTCATAATGAATGTGATTGATGAACTGATCATCCTGCCACATGTGCATTTGAAAGGTTCTGACCATTCCCAAACTCTTTTTATGAGCTTTTTCCAGATGGACAAGTAAAAAACATTGAATGGTCCATCTGATGGGTCAGGTTGGTTTAAAAGCAGCCTTTACAAACAGCTTTAAAACTCAAAAACAGGACATTGTGAGATGTAGTTTATGTTGCAAATCTTTCAAATGTTCACACCTTGTATGCTTAAGTTTATCACAGACCTCATTCTAGGCATTTATCTAAAGAGTTATTCTAAAATCACATCTATACCATCATGCCTGGGATCCATTAGTGCTGAAATGCTGACTTGTTGACTTTTGGACTCAGTCCGGCACCACCCTATACTGCGCTAGATTTAAACAGGAAAACCTGCGAGTCTTCCTTTGACATTCAAATTGGAGCTACTATCCTTTAATCCCTACCATGCTTCGTGGAAGTATAAAAACCAAGTTTTACTAACATATAATGATACTAACCTTTGCCCCTAAACATATTTCAGAAAGATGTTTACAATTTCTTCCATTGATGAGGTGGCTGTTTTGACATGTATGTATTGCTGTTTGGTCCCTAACCATGCAGTTCAAAATGGAAAAATGGTAAATTTACAAGCTTGTACGGAGCTTTTCTATTTGTCTGACTAGTCCAAATGTTTTTACAAAGCAGGTAACATTCACACCCATTCACATCACATTCGTGCACATAAATTAAAATTAAAAATGCTGGTCCATCAGTTTCAGTAAATCACATTCACGCCCCTACAAACTCACTTACATGCCTCTTGGATATAAGTCTTTCCTAAGAATGCATCAGCATTCACTGCCTGGACTAGACACAAACTCTAACATCCTATCATCATTGGCATTAACAGTGAAATCTCTAGCATTGCCCATGTCATCTAAGTAACGCAGAGTGATGAAAGGGACCATAACTTATTTCATGGACTGAATTTTGACTTGCTTTTCTTGATTTATTAAACAAGCAAATGCAATTGGCAGGAGTAACCAGGTAAAAAGGAAAGGTCCAAGGCTGCAGACCATTAAGACCTTAGCTATAAGGCATTGTCAAACAAGGCCCTCTTGTTGCACATGATGTTACAGTTGCATCAGTGTTAGTTATGTCATTGATCCAGTGTTGTTGAAGGTTGAGGATGGATTTGGTTGTAAAAGTATCACAAACCTATGTACATGATTTGCTGCGGAAACAACAGCTGCATTTTTTGGATAACCATTGGGGAATTACTCGAGATTGAAATCCATCATTTCCCTGTCTAAACATCAAGCCTGTCAAGTTCCAGTGCAGAACTCTTATGTTGCATCACTTTTCAATGTTGCACTTTTCGACTGGCAGCATTTTTTGCTTTGTTTTACTTTTTGACTGAATCTCACTCCTGCCCCTCCTGATCTGTTGCTGTAGATGTGTATCATGGTGCAAGAAAGCCAGAGGACTGTTATGAGAATCATTTGAGTTTTAAGAATTGATGAAATATACCACATTGTAAAAAGTGAATGGGAGTAAAACCAGTTCCAAATGTGGTTTGCAGAGTTTTTCTGCCTTTGTTCCATTCAATTCTTTGGGCCTTTTACTTTTGTAAGATGGGGCAACAGACAAGAGACTGAAAATAATTGTAGAACACACACCAACTGGTTGTAGGTTGGCTACAGCGCAGTGCATTTAAGGTTGCCTCTGTACATGGTAATGTTTTTACATAAAAGGAGGAAAATGTTCAGGGAATGGTTAATGGATTTTAGCATTTATGGCACCGTTCGAGTCTCTTAACACCACAGATCACACCTGTTCATACTTATTCACTCTCAGTACAGTTCCTTTGTATGTACTTCATCAGTACTATATACCACATGGAGTGCATAGTACCCATTGACACTATACTGATGCCACAATGAGAGCAATTGGGGATTAAGCGTCTTGCTTAATGAAACATTGTCATGTGACAGCTGGAGCTGGGCTCAAATACCCAACCTTGAGATTACCAACAGAGTGCACTCTGAGACTGCGCCATAGATGCCCAAAAGTACATTGGTATTTTGATTGATAATCTGTTGTCACACAGATTATGTTTGCAAAAAAAGAAAACCAGAATTTACTCTTCTGCAGATTGAGTTCTCTTGACAAGTTCTTGTTTTGTTTTTTACTTCAATGATTCTGAGTGTCCAGTAGTATAGATAGTCTAGTATTTACACTACCCTAAAGTCAAAACTGTTATTCAGGTAAATATCTTTTCCAAGTTCATCTGTCAGCCACCTCAAGGAGTGAATGCATCAGTTTACAACAAAACATGCTAGGGTCGGCTAACACCACTGTGCCTTATCCTAGGCACATCCTGCACAGTGAGTATGAACTACTACCATCAAACCTGAAATGCAGGCTTCCATGTTTTAGTAAGATAAGACTAAGGGTCTGTTTACATGGCTCAGTTTATGGCCAAATCCGTTGACTTTTCATTGCATGTTTGCCACCTGTTTACATGGGAACGACGCCTGGAGTGCCTGAACCCGCAAACTTTTGAAACCAGGGTCTGAGGCCTCTCTTTTCAATGAATTCCAAAAAATGATTTTGGAGCTGAAACAAAATACAAGCCTCTGAAGGTGGTGTTTTTGATTTGTTTGTAGCTCGTCTTCTGTCTTGTAAATGGAGCAACCGAAACACAAAGCAATTTTTGAACTCTGACAATAAAGTGACCAGTTAGTCAAAATTTCAGACAACAATGTCCAGTCACTTAACATAACCTGTAGAGCCAACCATTAAGCAAAACACAAAATACAAAAATACAGTTTTAAAGTCACTCAGGTCTTTATCTTTTGACATACTTCTTATTTTATTGTTTCCTTTTACAGGGGAAGTGCAGAGTTAAATGTAATTGCACCAGGGTTAGCTGATAATTTGCATCCACTGCACCTGGGCAGATAAACATTTTTATAAACATAGCGGAGGACACATGGCATGAAATGTATGTTGAAAGTTAATTTGAAGAAAACTAGAACTTCATAAGACATTAAAATGAATCCACACACTACATAAAGCAGCATCATTACATAAACAATATCCTTGTACAAACAATATACAAAGTGGAATTTAAAATGTTACATTATGATTCAGAAATATGAAGTACGTTTTTTAAACAAAAATCAGACTTGCATCAATATTGCCCATGATAAACATCATCCAAAAATAACCATACCTACTGAAAATCATTAAATATACTTCACTTTCCAGGTGAACAAAAGCATTTCCCTGTTCCTTACCACGGCTTTTTATTACTAGATGCTGCACTCTCCCACTCTGCAGGGGAAACTGCCAGCCTGGTGCACAAATTGTGATGTTTATACATATGCATTATTTCGGCACACCTCCAGTTCTCAGTGGCTGGTTTGACCAAAAGTCAACATCTTCAACATGGCAGCCATCACTGGTCAGCAGCAAATTGCCTCCTTCGTAACCAATGAGTGACATCACTGAAACTACTTTCATGGTTTTATAGTCTTTGGTGAAGTTAAGATTATTGTGATTACTCTGGTATATTACATAATATGTTTAATGTAGAAACCAGAATTTTCAGATTAGAAGCCTCTTTTTTTTAGAATGTGGATAATGCTCTCTCTCATTCAATCCCTCTTTCTCTCCTCCCCCTCCCCTCTTCCTTGGCTTCCTGAGATATTGGCCTGTCTGTTCATTCCATAACTCATACTTTACTCGTGACGCTCAATTAAACTGCATACATTAGGGGAGTTGATGGGGAGGTAGGACATTTGTAATCAAGCATATTTATTCTCTTTAATCACCCTGGGGACCTGGAGACCTCCGGAAGGCACACGCACAAGGATGCATGCAAATGCACAGACACACACACACACAGACATGAACTCTCTCATATCCTCAAAAGAACACATCCATAACCCAACGAGACATACACAACCGTTCTCTCACACACACATACACACTTATCAAATGCTGAACTCAATCAAGCCGGGGTTTGGCAGCTTTGACTTCAGTGCCCCCCGTAACGCCCCCCCTGCACCCCGGTCCCTCGACCCCAACCCCATATTAATGACAGCACACTAGTTTACATATTAATGAATAGCTTGGGCTTTTAATATGCTGCTCACTAAATCACGCAAGGCAAGCAGACAGGCCATTAGTGCTTTGTACTCCTTGGTGTGTATTAAAAATATATGGGGTGATTTGTATAGCATGCATGCCTGTAGGTGTTTTTGTGAGTGCATGACAGCTTGTGCTGTGTGTGCACTTCTTGAATGAGCATATATGTCTGTCAATGTGTGTAAAGGTATTTTGGATGTGTTCAGAGATAAGAATGAAAAAAATCAACTGTGCTGGCAGTAAATTTGGAATCTGACACCATGGCATGCCCCCATTCAAACAGGTAACTTAGAAATGTAGATGTTTTTGTGCAATCTGTCCTTTTGTAAATGAGTAAATAAAATTTCAGACCACTAGAAATGCCATTTTTGGAAAAATCAAAGATGAAGATTTTCAGAGACTTTGTTTACAGTTGTCTTTTGTAGATAGAAAACAGTGCTCTGGGCTTGAAATGTCACACTGTGCAATGGTTTATCCTCAAAGTGCAGTCATTTCACAGTGATAGCTCTTCTGTTTACATTAAAGTTATACTATTGTGAAGTTTGATAAATGTTTGCTGGTTTCAGTTGCTAACTGAACTGTTAACTTGCTTAAACACACATATTCAGTTGCTTGCCCTTTGTTGCTGCTTCACAAAACAGTCTAACAATGAAGTAAAATGGTGGATCATTTCAGGCAGCTACTGGCACTGTTGACATGAGGGAAGAGGAAAGAGTAACCATTATTGATATTTACGACTTTCATCATCATTCAACTAGAAATATTAAGATATAATTTGGCTGTAGTGCTTAGTCCTTGAAGGCCCCTATAATTGCATCTGTCAAGGAGGTGATGTTGTTTGTCAGTGTGTAAGATAACTCAAAAATTTCTCAGTGAGTTTGTTAAGATTGAATGCTGGTCATGGAATATGTTATTAGATTTTGGTGGTAATCCTAATCTGGATCTGGATTCAGTATTTTTGAAGGGATTCAATACATTGTGAGATAGATCAGTTTTATTTGTTCATTCATGCTGATAACTTAGCAATATGGCCAGTGAGGCTTGTAAAATTGAATGCAGATGTACATCATGTTGATCCATGTAAAACAACAATCAAGTTTGGATCATATGGTACATGTATTTCCAGCTTTCCACTGCACACAAATGCCTTAGCAGAGGTTTGGGCTGTCTAAGCACTTCTAGTGGTGTAAACCTTTGATTAGAAGAATGCAGAAAAGCACTACCTTTTGTATTAAAGCCTTATCACTGCTTAAGACACAGAGCTCACTGACCTGTGGACACTTTTGGTTGAAAATTTAACAAAAAGTCTTTGTTTCAGCTTAATTTAACCTTTCCATTTCTCTTAATTTAGGCCAAGAGACAGTTAGGAAGAGCCAGAAACTGTGGGAAGGGAGAGAAAAGAGGTGACAGTAGTGTCAAAATCAGGAGTTGAACCTGTGACGTGTTGAGGTTTGTTGAAGCTACAATAAAAGCTACGCTGTTTAAAACTAACCGATCATTGATTCATCTTTTTAGATCAGTTGTTGGACATTATAGGCCTTTATTGACAGGAGACAGAGAGAGATAGTGTATGGGTTTGTGAAGGGGTGCAATTGGGCTGGATCTGGGCTGGCTGAGGCACGTACAGTATATGGGTCGTGCCTGGTTGCTTACCAAACCTGCAACCCCCATCATTGATTCATTTGAATAAGATTTAATTGTTTGGATTTTTTTTTAAATAAAAGTCAGTACAGTTTTCAAGGTACCAATGACTAACAACTAGCATGTACAATTATGCAAAAGTACCTTTCTCTTTTTGTTGTACTTACACAGCTTTTGGTAAAAAAAATACAACTGACAATACCATAATCCATCCTCTGAAAACTCAGGACTATTATGAGTTTATCAAACATTGATTTAATGGAGATTACCCTTTTTGAAAGTATTTAGAACTGAAAAGTGTAAAAGTACCTGACCATTATAGTAGCAAAATGTTACCAATCTATTTGTGCAGGTCGGATATTGGTTTTCTTTATCTTTTTTTCATACTGCCTCACATTACCTATTTTATTCTAAAGCACTCACACATTTGCTTGGTTGGCGGTGGTCCATTGCCATAGTCTTGAAATACTTTCTTGAAGAAAAAAAATCAATCGACATGCTATAATTATATAGAAGCTAATGCTACCATTTGTCCAAAGACGCCATGTTATGCTAACAGTTATTCAAACATATTATGTTAGGGCAGATCAGTTCAAACATGTTGGTTCAACAGGTCAAATGTGTCATAAATCATAATGGTGCAATCACAGTTTGACAGGACTGTGGTTTCAGTTAAGGCCTTGGGAGCCAGTTTCCCCATTTTGCATCCTGTAGTTGGTCCTGTGGTTTTGCGGAACTGCGAGAACTTTCGTTGAACTCTTGGTTGAACTTCTGCCTTAAGTCTGACCTTTATCTAGCCATTATGTTTATCTTTCTTGACGGATGATCTTAACATGTGATAAGTTGGTACTGCCCAAACCCTGATGTGTGTAAGATCTTGTGTATACTTTTGTTCAATGCTCTTTGTCTGTACATCCCTGGTGAGGTGCAGAATTGAGCCCTCAGCAGCTGAGTATTTTTATCATTTTTTTGTATTGTCTCATATATTTTCAATAAATGTTTGGCTAACCGATCTAATCTGGACTTGTGCCTTCTTCCAAACTGAACATGAACTTTCAACAGAAATTAATACAGAATATTCAAAATATGTAACGGCTATATCTATTAGATAAAAAAAAAACTAAAACTAACAAACGAAGATGTTATAAATATCTGCCATACACATAGTATAAGGCACAAATATCTCCAGATTTAAATGGAGTATCAGCAGAAAGTGCACATTTTTCCCCCACATTGCTACTAATTATCATTTCATTTCTGCAGAATAAATTTAAGGAGGCATCAAAGCCCACCGAAAGTGTTTGGGGATGAAAGAATCTTTCAAAAGCATATCTGACAGGTGATTGGACATTCGTTTCATCAATCAGATCCATTTTGAGCCAGTCAGATAGTGTAGTGGGCAGGTGCTACTGCCAATAACAAATGTGAGCCACTTGATAGAGCAAACTCTCACAAAACATATCAAAAGTGGACCCAAATTTCCTTTCTATTAAGCAATGCTTTCAGTGTTGTTCTTTGTTACTCATTTAATAAAGAAATGCAGTCCTGTTCTGAAAACAACTGTTGCCGAAGCTGTTAGCATCTATGCTAACCCCTGTGTGAACAGTTACTTACGTCATTGTGCTCGCGCCTCCTGCCTCTGCCTGTATTAAAGGACTCTGATTGGTTTGGCAGAGCACAGTCATTGTAAATTGGAGCTTTACATGACAGACCTGACTGATCATAGCCACTGGATAGGGCAGATCCAGCTGCACTACAAAGCTATCTGTTTTTACACAAGAATGCTGTCATAATGAAAGAAACAGGTTGATTCTAGTGTAGAAGACACTTGGTGATCTTCAAAAACTGAAAAAAAAATAAGTGTACATGTTGTGTCAGTAACAGCCAAAAGGCTTTGGGAATTACAGGGACGTCAGATATGAGCAAAATTCAAATATCATGCATCGGTGATTTGAAATAAAAAAGGATCTAGGTTTGGAAATTTTGTTTACATGTTTTTTTGTTACATGTTATGGTATCTGTGAATGGTATCAATAAAGTAATGCAACAATGCGTTCCTGGTATTTCTGCATCCGACACAAAATCTTCACACACAATCGCACACATACACACACGAGCCATTTCTGTCGACTTGGACAAACTGTAATCGTGTGCAAATACACGCCACTGTCAGTTAATCTCGGCTCGCTGTCACTAATCACATATAGAAGAGTGAGGGGGACGTGAAAGGTAGGAAATAATTAGAAATATTCCCAGTGGCTGCTTTGTGACTGAAACTCAGTGGAAGCTCACTTTTAATTAAGATGAGGAAACCAACACACCAACAGTCATAAAGGTGCACACAAACATCCAGTATACACACGCACGGACACACACACACACATATACACAAGCCTCCACACATACCAGGGACAACACACACTGTGGCACACTCCCAGTGAGCAACAGGGGAAATAAAGGCTTGGTTTAAAGAGGGCTTAGAGCCGTCCATGACCTAGAATGAGTCTATATTCAGAGAAGACTGTGCATGTGTATGTGTGTGCATGAAGGATGCATTCTGGGCCTTTCATCACAAATGTATTTGTTTATAAGCAAGGGATGAGAGGAAGAGGAAAGTAAAGGCCTTCCGAAGGCTGTCTGAAATTGCAGCATGTTAAAAAACAATATCATTTGTAAATCATGCTTGCACCCTGACTCTGAGGCAGAGGGAGATAGAAAGAAGGAAGCAACCAACAAAAAAATTTAATCACATTGAAAGTTCAAAAATTTACATTTCATTGAAATCCAACTTGGGTTAATTTGCACCACTCCACTGTGAACTTGAGTTGATACCTTTTCAGTCTGTCTTTAGAGGTATTAAAACAGTGTCCCCACCTTTTCTTTGCATGTGGAGACACCTATGGCCCTTTTCCACTAGCCCTACTCTACTCTACTCGACTCTACCCGACTCTACCTGGCTCTACTCTACTCGCATTGTGCTGCTTTTCCATTAGACCCTGTCGCCTGCCCAACGGCGTGCAGTGTTGCTGTAAACAGAGAGCGGCTCTGTAAAAAAAGGAAAGCAGAAGGCTGCAGGTGGCAAGAAGAAATACCCCTTGAGAAGCACAGGAGAGTTTTGGAAGATATACAACAGAATATAGCCGAGGATGAGAGCAATCGAGCTGCAAAGAGAAGACGTATAAGGGTAAGCTAATGGTACCTACTGCTAGCATGCTAGGTCATCGCGCTCATGACTCATCGATGATGACATTGTCTGACCAATCAGTAGCCGGCAGTTGGTGACGTCATCTTTTAGTATCGACTCAGCTCGCTTAGAACCAGAGCGGGGTAGGTACTAAAACTAGCTTGTTTTAGGAGGTACCAGGCTAGTGGAAACACGCTGCAAATCGAGTAGAGCCGAGGAGAGTAGGGCCAAGGTGTGCTCATGGAAAAGGGCTATTAGAGCCATACCCCAATGTCAATTAACACAAATATTGTGTCCTTACATAATTGATAAGAATGTCCCGAGATGCAACTATAACAGGGAATTGAGCATTTTGTGCTAACACACTGTCAATAAGGTTGATGACTCCTAAACTTTGTTTTCACGCTGCACCCTTAATTGAGCTGTATTTTAGTTGTTCTTAGCATTCTGTTAAAGATCCTGCACTTTTAAGGTTCCCTTCCTACGTAGGCCCGGTCCACTCCCGATTGGTCAACTGATTTGCTCTGTGGTGTTAGGTAAGTTAAGTGTTTCTCAGGTCATATTCTCAGCAGCTCTGCATCACAGTTGCCAGGTCTGCTTATGACAAGCGACTTCGAGCATCCTTTTCTTTATGTCTGGTAAATATTGGCAATTATGAGTTGTGTTTATTTGGAGTGAGCGTTCTAAGCATGAACTTATTTGGGCTTGCACTGCTCCCAGTTTGAATCAATTCTGCTTATCTTTAAGTCTTTAAAAAGGGAAGCTCGTTTGACAATTTATTAAAGTGATTTTATTTCGATAAAAAAAAACACAAACTTATAACTAGAAAGCACTCGGAGAGCGCAGACCTCCGCCAGCACCACGGTCCTCAGCCATATTGTCATTTTGACCATAAATATTAGTCCTACCTTTATTTCATCTAAATATTTAGATTCCTTGACCATGAAAACATACCATTAGCAACTGGATTCATAATAATATCTATTTTAGTTCAGTAGTTATTCACAGAAATCAATTTTTTTGCCATGGCGGCCAGACGCTGATCCGGATCAACACCAAAATCGAATCAGTTCTTCCTTTTCCCATGCTGAACATTTCCTGAAAATTTCATCCAGATCCATCCATTACTTTTTGAATTATTTTGTTCACGGACGGACGGACGGACGGACGGACGGACGGATGAACGGACGGATGGACAAACTCTCCCGATTACATAACCTCCTTGGCGGAGGTAAATATATATATATGTAGTTTATACCACAACAGGCAAGGGCAGTGTCCTCCCTGAACAATCACAAAGGCCACATAGAGAGATAGACAACCATTCATGCTTACACTCATACCTAGAGGCAATTGTTAGAGCCACAAATCAACCTTATCAACAAGCTCTTTTGGTCATTTGGAGGAAACTGGGATGCCAGAGAGAATCCCCACATGCATGCTGAGAACAGCTAAACCTCACATAGAAAGGCCCTGATCAAAACAGGGATCAAACTAGCAAACTTCTAGTTGTGATGCACATGCACAACCCACTATACCACCAAACTACCCTATACTGCACAAGAAAATACATCATGATGTTACTTTTTATTCTAACTATCATTCAGTATATCTTTCTGATATCAAGGGAATTGCTTGTTTTGTGCCTGTTTTCATTGGCCCGGGCTCTTCAGCTGAAATATAGAGTTTTACTCGAACACTCTAAAGCACGACATAAGATACCTGTGGCCAAGTTTGTTTCCAGGTTACAGTTTACTGCAGGCTACACATTATTTACTACTCAAAGATGTCCAGTAAGTAACCGGTGTCTTTCTAGTGTCAGACAAATTTCCACATCAAGGTATTACATGCAAGAGATCTGTATACATAACTTTTTTTGCAAACCTAAGGAAAGCATTGACCAAATTATACACAATTATCACAATAGTCCTTTATTTTAAGACTAGGACATTCAGTTTTAAACAGTTTAATTTTCTCATACACTCTTAAATCTGTCTTTCTGCTCCATCCTGGTCTTCATGAATCTGTTTGCATGCATTCAAGTTGTTGTCCATGGTACTTCCTGCACACATGCTCCCACATGTGTAAAGTCTTCAATCCATTTGCGCTGTCATTATGTATAGGATTCTTTCATTTTCCATTGTATGACGACCATTAAGTACCCACTACACTATCGAGCTCCCATCTGCTAATGACAAAATAGACAAAGAGAATAATCAACACTCTTCTCCATCTCTGCTGCTTTTCTTCCTCCGATCCATTGTGTATCGGCTCTCCCCTCGCTCCCTCTCCCCAGTCATCTGGATAAAATCAAGGGATCCTCGTAATGCGTGTAAGGAAGAGGAGAGGGATACGTTCTCGTTGTATGTATTTTTCATATGTGTATGCCAGCCAGTGTGGAGTGTGTCTTTGCTCGCCTTTGTGTGTGTACAGACGAGATGCAATAATTGAAGGCCCTCCTGCCGATTTCACACAATCAACGTGGCCACACTGGAGGTGATGAAAGTGAATCAAAGATTGAAGGGAGAGTTGGTTTAAAAAGCCTTTCAGAGCCCCCACCTAACCCCCCAACTCCCACCCCCCTTCCTCAATTATCCCCACAATGGCTTATTAATACCACCGCCACCTTCACTGCGTCGCACGCTCTTTATTTCCTTTCTTTCTCTCCTTTCCACATCACAGAGCCGTGCAGCATTATATTCATATTACCCCCGTGCCTTCATATCTGACCGCATCTCCCTCCACCCACCTCCGCCACCTCCCAGAATCCTTCCTGCTCTCCATGCTTGTCCTTCATATTCCTTAAAACCCTGCTGCCCTTTGCCTTCATATCTGCCCAGATCTCCGTCACTGTCAGCCCCCACCTCCCTCCACCCCATTCCCTTCCCTTCCCCTTTTTTTTTTTTTTTAATCCTTTTTAATGAAACGTAGGACCTGGCTGCCAGTGGAGGTGATCCTCATCCGCCGGTCCCAGTGTGCGCTGATTGTCAGTCTGCAGAATGGCCAGGGAGAGCGCCTGAATAGGATAGATGAGTCTGTATCGGCTCTGCTGCTGTAATTCACATAATACTGCTGCTCCTATACCATCGCCACCGCTGCTTTTACTCCTTTTTTCTGTGGCGTGAAGAAAGATAAGGTGCACAGATACGGTCCTGGAGATGAATACACCCCCATTACCACAAAAGCCAAGACTTTAATTGTTTGGCATTTGGTGTCGACACAACATATGCATGAGGATTGTGGCATGTTAGAAAAGGGTAAGAAGGGATGGAAGGAAAAAACAGGAGACACAGAAAGGGGAGGCTGTGTCTGTTATTATCCACAACACGTTTGCGTTTGATGTTGCCACCGTCATTTTCCCTCCGCGCGTCTACATCTAGCCAGAGAGCAGTTTCAGGATCACAGCAACACGGGGGGAGAAAATATTGAATCAATGCTTCCGCCAGCTTTGAAAGCAGGGTTAGCGTTTGATGCTGCGACATCGGGTGAGAGCAGGAGAAGAGGAGGGAAAAAAAACAAGGAAACGGTGACTCCTCTCTCCTCTTCTGCCACCCCTCCTCTTCATCCTCCCTCTCACCTTTTGCTTTCTTTCACTACGACTTTCCCTCCTCTCTTTTCACTGCTTACCGCCGTCATTGTCTCATTTAGCCCGTCTAAAAATACAGTCTTCCTCCCCAGATGTATAAAAGGGGGGTAGAAATTTCGACACGTGCGTTACCTTTTTTCATCTACGAGGCAGGCGGAGGAATCTTAGGGGAAATCAGGTGTCTTAATGACAGCGGAGTGCGCGACGCGGGTAATGCCGAGCGCCGGCATTTGCAGTACACGCATTAAATTATTCACATCAAAAACTCATTGTTTGTTACCTGACAGAGCCGCAGAGAGGTGGAAGGATGATGGAAAAGGGTGATGAATTAAACATCAGGAAGATGGAGTGCCTCAGAGAGAGAGAGGGGAAGAGAGAGGAGCACGAGGAGGGGAGGAAAAGACAGGAAGAGAGGAAGGTGTTTAGATTCTAAAGATGTACTCTTGTCTTTGGAGAGGAGGGAGGTGCGCTTGAAAGAGTGTGTGTATGTATTTACATCTGTGATTTTATGATAATGTTAAAGAGTGTTTATAGTG
The DNA here is from genome assembly GCA_036419115.1 of Scarus forsteni. Taxonomy (NCBI): domain Eukaryota; kingdom Metazoa; phylum Chordata; class Actinopteri; order Labriformes; family Labridae; genus Scarus; species Scarus forsteni. The sequence goes on from JAZDUH010000049.1 coordinate 3,962,877, forward strand.
CCCGCCTATTATCTCTGCTACCAATGACAGACAGCCTGGATGTAAATCAGGAAGTCAAAATAGGAAGTGAGAAATGTTGAGCGCTGCAGATGCTGAGAGGGGAGCTGCTCATACATTCAGAAATGAGTTCTGTTGAACAATTTTTCTCTTGCATGACAGCAAAGTGGAGGGGCTGCTGATCCAAGGTGAAACATTGCAGAAAATATGGCTACAGTGAAGAGAGGGTTGTCATCTGTAAATACTGGATGTTTAACAGTTCATGATGAATGTGTTGACTCATTTTAAGAGGCACATTGTGTAAAATACTAAAATCAGAGCACTTACAGTAGAATGAAATAGGTTTGGAAGATCATGGAGTGTTGGAATAGTGGAAAAATTAAAGAACCATAAAAAACATGCAATAAATCCAAAGTAAGGGGAAAACATCAATTTATATTGGTGATGGATAATTGGATTTGCTGTTGTAATCTGAGTTTGACAAATTAAACTGACTTTGGAGTCCCAAAATTATGTGAGGACTATGCATAGGAAGGATGAGTGCCACTGTAAGAAATAAGAGGCTGATATGAATAAAGCCAGAATTCCATAAAAAGAAAAAAGAAGCTTTAAGATTTCTGACTTTTTTTCATTGATTTAAAGTGCTATATAAATAAAGCTTGATTGATTTAAAAAAAATGGTAAAGATGATTCTTTTTAGTTGGCCTAATCATCTTACCTGACACACCAGATGGAGGGATCAGTATACACTTAACAGGATTACTTTTACTACTCCATCTGGTAAACGGCCCACAGAAAGTGTCTGAGGAGTGCAGACCCTTATAAGGCAAATTGGCAAGTGATTGGATGATAGTTCTATCAATCACAATCATCACAGGCAAATCACATAATGCAATAGTTGGTTGTACTGTAGTGATGTAAAGTACAAAATGTTAGCCACTTTGGGGCAAAAACATTATCGAGTACGAAATGCGTATAGTGTTGTTACGCATTAGATTTGATAAAACTGATTTTGACAGCAATATTCAATAAAGCTTTAGTTTTGGCCTGAAATATGTTTTAGTTTTAGTCATAATTTAGTAATTTAAATTGCTTCAATTTTAGTCTAGTTTTATTTGATGAAGTTACACGACATTTTAGTCGATGAAAAATATTGTAAATTTAGTCAAGTGAAATATGAAGTGTACAGTGTAAGGCAATTTTTTATGTTTTCTTAAATTTCTGAAGTCATGGTATACATTTGGATAAAAAAAGAAATATCTATTAACCCTTTATTGAATGCTAGTAAAGTTTGAATGTGTAAATTAACAGAAACAAATTTAGCTTATGTGTGGAACGCAGTCAGCTTTATTTAGGCTACCGGGCAGAGCATCTCAGTTACAATACCAGAATTGACAACAAACAGTGAACCTACTCGACATGAATATAGCTGTTTGAAAAGAAAGTACTAGTGATTGGATTCCTCCTCAACTGATCCCACCACCATGAAGCTAAGGCAGGTGTGACTGGATGTCTCTCTTAACTAATCCAACCTTTCCGCACAGCCAAGTAGCTGTGATTGGACATACTCCTAACTTGTCCCGTCTTGCCACATGACTAAATTAGTTCTGACTGGATTAAGTCTCTGGCAAACATTTTCATCTAGATTTTTATTCGGTGACAAAAATATCAGTTAATTTAGCTTCAGTTTTTGTCCATGTGCACTTGTTTTTATTAGTTACTGTCTAGTTTGCATCTGGGAAAAAACTATGGCAACAATAATCAGTCAACAAAATTAACACTGTGTTACGACTGAGGTCGTATTGTGTTTAGTTTTTTTTTGTTCCTTTGTTCTGCTTCTTATCCAGCGCGGCTGTAGAGTGTGTGTGTATGTGGAAAGTGTGCCTGCTGTGAGTGCCTGCAGGTACCTTCGTTCTGATTGGTTGATCATCGTCATCGGATTGGCTGTGACAGAGGCTGGGCGGTAATAAAAGGCGACCGATGACGTCAGCGAGCTGCAGGGGAATCCCCATCTCCCTCCTCTCCCAACCACCACGCCACGCTGTGTCGCGCCAAATGTTCCTTTGTTTAAAGATTGTAGCTAACTTAAGTTGTTCTGTTGGTATGAAGTAGGGGTGAAGTCTTAGTTTATTTAATCGTATTTTCTGGTAACTTTATCTAAGTTAATTTGTAACTTGGTTGTCCTAATTTCTTTAATTATCTTCTGTCATTCTTCGAGTTGTTTCTGAGTTAATTTCGTTGTCACCCCGAGGTAATTTCGTTGTTGGAAATATTTTTGGGTTGATTTTTTTGTAAATAAATCTTTATAATTGTTCCAACTTAAATCCATTTTGTTTCTCGTGGCTGCTTGGGACTTGGGGGAAATGGGTAATCATGTTGTGTTCTGGCCTCCCCTAGACGGGGCATAACAACTGCTGCTGAAGCTGTTAGCGTCAATGCTAATCTCTGTCCAAGCAGTCAATTCCTGCTGGTTGTTCATCTCTCTTGCCTCTTCCTGAATAAAATCATCAAAAAATATGCTTGAAAGCCTTTGTAAGATTATAGCTACTTTTCATGAATAATGATAATGCTAAATCTCTGTATGTTACATAGATTTGTTTAATTAAAAGTATCTTGACTGTTTTTATGTGTTTGATAAGCACCTGCATTGTAGAAATACTTGCTGTGAGCCCCATAATGAGCCTTATTTGATAGTTGCCACCCACCAGAAAATGAAAAGATGAAGAACAAGCTCAGCCTGGTGCAGCATTTTACAAAATAAGAGCTGTTTGGCAGTCGTACTACATACTGGGTTGTTGGTAGTATGTCGTGGGTGGTTTCTAAAATGGCCTGTGATAGTCTGCTCAGATCAGAGTCAGATGTGGGTAGTTGATTGGCCTCGATTAAGACCAGGTATGGTGAACTTATTTACTGCTGCGTTGCTGTGCTTGGTGCTGACACATCGTCTCAGCAGAGATCACGAAAGTCTCTCCGTGTTACGCGGTTTGATGTTTTCAAATATGGAAAGTCAGCTTGTGTACTCGTGAATTTTTTGCTGTGATTTTGTAAACTTTCTTGTAGCTTCAAGAAAGTTGGAGAAAAAGGCAGAAGTTCAACACAGCCTCTTTATTTTTCTTGTATCACAAATCAGTTGGCAACGGTGATGGTTATTTCATGAAATAACTCTAAGAAACCCAGGTCTTCACATGTGTCCCATTCCACGACCTCCTTACACCTGCAGCCTACAGCTCGCTGAGCCCACCTCCTAAGCGAGCCAAACTGTTTTGAATCAAATTTATTGTCAAAGTCTCTGTGCAGCTTTCACAGGGTTTTAATTTGCAACATGCTTTTAAGGTTCCTTCAGAGGTTCAGAATTGAGCTCAACACAGTCACACAACACATGCTATGTATATCTGATAGAATGTTTCTACAAGTACATACTCCCGGCAGTAGGATTGTTGATTGCTGCCCTCCTTTTTGTTTGGTCGCTCTCTTATTTTTGTCTTGGCTCCACTCATAACTCCCCCTCTCAATCTTGCAACCTTATCCATTGTAAAGGTTCAAACAGCACAAACAGTAAGCATTGCTTTTAAAGTAAAGTGGTGTCAAAAACAGCGACTGAACCATCTGTGTAAATAGGATGAACTCCATTTTCTATGTTGAACTAGTGCTCACTAATGTTCATGGTTATTCATTGTTGCTTTTATGTTAGCTAAAAGGACTCAAAAGGGAACTTTTCTATGTTTTATGCCTTGCTTTGGTATGAATAGATAACTGTTATTTACACAACCAAATGATGATTTTGCAGGTAAATGTTTGTGTTAGACAGCCTACCTACAGTGGCTTTAAGGTTTAATGGCGTTAAGGTTTATATCTCTGCAACCACCCACTCTAAGAAAAATTAAACGACACTCTCCGAGGTGACAACAAAATAACAGGAGCTGTTTTTGCACTGTATCATTTTGACATCCTTGTAACAAAACATCACAGCAGGAATATAAACACTCTCTCAGGCTAAAGAAAAAGTCACTTTAAAAAGGATTAAGTACAAACCCTCAGACTTGGAGCTAGTTAACAGCTGTGGGAAAATTGAATTTGATGAGAGAAGACATTAGCAGCAAGTCTAGCAAATTAATGTTTAAGCATTCTTTAAATATGGATTAGATTTAATACTTTATGAAGTACAATGATAATAGCTTGTTTCACAAGAACATAATGTAGCACTTAACAATGTACTGTAATTAATACATTATGCTAAGTTGTATTATGTTAATTTCTGATGGAGAAATTAAAAATAGATTATACAACTAGTTGGAGTGTGTATCCTCTTGATTGGGGAGCAGAAAGCGAGAGGGGTGCACAGCGTGGGGAAAAACACATGCATTTATCAGAGGGTGATTAAGTTTAAGGCAATGATTCACTAAATATTTAACAGCTTTGCTTGGTGCAAAGTATATCATGAATTATAGATGGCAAGGATGAGCATGTCTTGATGTAAGACAGTGTTTAAAGACTTAACCTACAATGAGGGAAGAGCAATTACCATTGTAATAAATGAGAGTGGAGGGGAAAAAAGCCTGTCTATTCGTTATTTCTAATTAATTTCTGAGGATGATCACAACGGGGGGAGAGGGGGGAAGGGGCCACGTCCATTAGTCTCTGACACTTTGGGGCCCTTTTGTCCTTGATAAATGGACTCTATGCTTCAGATGACATACACAAAGGTGCACACTTGCAGATGCGCACACATGGTCACAAGCACACGCACTCTTGTGTATTCAAATAAGGCAAAAGCAGAACACAGTTGAACACGCATCTCCTTGATAAACTCTAATCTTGAGTGCCTAGGCTCGCAGTGATAGTTTGATAAATTGTATGACCTAAGAAAAATAATCCAACTTTAAAATGGCATTTCAAGCGGCAAAGCGGTATTCGGACTGTTGAAATAATTTCCAACGTGACAAATCCATAAGTGTAATTATGAGTGTAATTATGGATACGTTTTCTACCTGAGCGTTTGAGCATGTGCATTTACACCTTGCTTAACATTTATGATGAACTCTTAATGGACTTGGGCTTGCAGAGCACTTTTGTAGTCATTTGACTAGTTAAAGCAATTTTCCCCACAGTTGGTAGAGCAATTTTGCTGCATTTCCACCAGGCAGTCTTATCCAGTTTGGCTTGGCATAGTATACAACTGCAAGACCGCCTGCACCACAAAGGTCTTTTAAATTGAGTCTTTATTGGTCTCCTACTTTTGATCATTGGTGTAGACTCTGGTGTCTTTATTTCAGTCGTATCTCCTGGACTCTTCTGGGTCTAAAGGTGTTTTCACACCAACCATATTTAGTGCACACCAAAGAAGTTTTGGCCCAGGGTTTGGTACGTTAGTATCCATGTGAATGCAACCACCGCACTTTGGTGCGCACCAAATCAGCCAGTCCGAGACCTCCATGAAGAGGTGGTCTGACCGCTCCATCTCCCTGCATTTGGTGTGGTTTCACTGGTGTGAAACAAAGTGTTCCGAACCGATCTACTTTTGATGCATTACTTCCTGTCAATCCCGGGGTTGGATCTTTTGCTTACTCAATTTGTCGATTTGTTTATTCTGGTTGAGGATTACGATGATTTACAAGGGTCCAGAAGGTCGATGATGCCGTCTTAAACACAATAAAAAAACACACTTGAAGGAAAATGTAGAACAGAGCGAAACGTAAACATTGGTTGTCTGGTGTAGGAAATGGTTACCATGGTAGCCTCCTCTTCGTTCTCCTCCGTAGCAGGTTTGGCAACCAGTTACGTGCATATTGCCCCCTGCTGTTTCAAACTGAGTAAATATACAAGTGGGCCGGGGTACGGTTCGTTGTTGCAAGTGTGAATGCAAGCCAATGGGGGAGGGGGAGGGGGGCGAACCGTCCCGCAGTAAGGTTCGAAACAAGTGGGCCTACTGTGAAAACGCCCTAAGTCAAACTCTGGTTATCTTGTGCAGCCATCTCACTTCAGAAGGGTGTACCACCAAACTAACTCTAAAGGGGGGAGGTAAATGTGTGGCAGGCTTTTGATTAAAAACTGTGAACTGTCATTTGACAGCAGCTGAAATAAAAATGCATACCACGTCATGTTCAAATAAGCCATGTATTTAGAGCGATTTGTTCACTGCTGTTGCTGTAAAGATACAATGGTCAATGGAGTACTGCAGTACTGACAATCCTGCATTGTGGATCTTGGTTGACTATCATTCTCTACCTCAGACTGCTTAATTGTTTGAGGTAGAGTGGGAGCTGGTGAGATCCTCTCTTCATGGCTCCCATCCCAGCCGTAAGCAGAGGAAACGCAAGTGATATCAAGGTTAACTGCTCCAAACCACACCGAACTGAACCAAACCAGAACACTAAGTGGAAATTCAGCTTTCAGGGTCAAGTGTTTTAGCACATTGACATGCTACTGCGGAGGCTGGGCTCAGGTCTAGGCCCTTCACCCATTGGTTGATTCATCAAAGACTGTCCTAACTAAACCATAGGCACCCTGGATTACTGATTTAACTAACTTAGATTTAATGCATTATGTGTAGATTCTGTATCAGAAAAACTCTACTTGGAGCCTTAAAGAGCCTATTTTATATGGTTTTGATTGTACATGCCCTCATGTTGTCATGTCTCCTTGTGATAGAGCACTTGCAGTTGCTTGTACTGACAAACAAAATGTTTGAAGCCCAGAAGTGTTGAACCTCTCAGACAGAGAATCAAGAACGTCATTTAAGTATCCAGAACATAATTTGGCATTCATCAAATATAATTGAATGACCGGGACTCAAGAAAAATATGACTTTGTTGTAGAATACTGCCCCCTGAAGGCAGAATATTGAACAGAGGATTTCTCAAAATTAGTTTACAACTAGTACATACATTTTGGGTACCATCTAACATCAGTTTACGATGTTATCAAGGTTCATGATAGCTTGCTGTAACACCTGCAGCTCTTGAGCTTTGTTAGACTCAGGAAACTAGGGCTGGGTTAAAAAATCTATTTAATCAATTTTAATCGATATACCTTTAAATGGTTCATAATCAATCCATTAAATCCAAAGATCAATCTTTTAACATGGGTAGTTTTTTTCTTCACTGGACGGTCCAAGAAGCAGCCTGTGGTATCAACTCTGCTAGTCTCGCATTTAGCTCTGCTTTCCACTGAACAAGATCTCGTGAGATGTGAAACATGGCAGAAGCGAGTAGCACTATAGGGACACCATCGAAGAGTTTAAAAGTTGACCTTTGGCAATATTTCAGATTTAACAAGCATGAAAGAAAAGTCAAGTTGGACAAAAAAAAAGTAACTTGCAGAATATGCATTAATGCATATCATTAATATGTGATTAATGTAACTGCTTTGGGTTCAGTTCTTAATGTAAAAACAGTTTAAATAATGTACCAGGTCTAAAAGTCATTTACAGCATCATTTTTACTGAGATAACCTCGACTGAACAAATTTCAAATCGTGAATCGAATTGATTTGAGGCCTCTTAATATCGAATCAAATCGATCCAGAAAATCTGAATCGATACCCAGCCCTACAGGAAACACAATGAAAATTCTTGTTTGATGTTTCAGTTTGACATTTTCATGATCAAGTATTAAGTTGCTACATCACAGTCTGTCTTTTCTGCTGAGAAGAAAATAATCAATTGCCTGCTGGTTCCCTGTATTATCAGATACTAGCAGGCTAACAACAGTGCAAAATGAGTTTCCCTCACAGCAGCAAGGTCAAATGCCTTAAGAACATCTTTCCAGATGAGCATATTCTCAAAATTTTAGGTCATGACTTGCGGTCTAAAAGTTCAAAAACTAGGAACACCAACAGGAGCTTTCATTTCTTGCAATGCCATAAGCTGCATCCATGGAGGCCACAAGATGGCATGGTCACTATTTGCGATGTAACACCTGCACAAATTATATTGTATACAAGAAAAGACATCTCTTGTATCAAACCTCTTCTGCATATATTCAAACTTTATTCAAACCTCTTTACTGTGCATGTGTTGAAAAAAATAAATCAACAAAAATAATGGTCATGGGAGAAATATAAGGATGGATGGTCTGAGCTTGAATTAAGTAGAATTCCCCTATGTTTATGCATGGGGCTCCTGTAGTTGTGCAATCATGAGTACCACTGTGTAGATTGCATGTATGCCATACAGATTTTCCATGACAAATGCATACCTTTTAGTCGTATAGAACTTCCGCCCTCCATACCAATTCTCTTCACATTCATATATTTCTCCGCGCTTGATTTTATAAAGGCTGGAAGGTCTTCCAGCAATTTCCTCACAGATTTAATTAGGCCAGGGTTAGGGGTGGAGGAGTGGGCTTCCTTCATGCACTGGTTTTTCAACTTTCACTGCACATTACTTGATGTCATATCACTAAGGAAGAGAGAAGAGGTGTACGCACGGGGCCCTATATTCAAAGTCACTGGAGCATTCCATGTGTAGTGCTCTGAAATATTGATGAGTAAGCAAAAACACACTGCGTCCTGTCACTTTCAGGAACGCAGAGGCGAATGGAAGTCACAAGGAAGAAGGATGATGCCTCCCCTCTTTTTTTTTCAGGCCGTGCCATTTTAACTGTCAGCGGAGGTAATTCACTTCTGTGGAGCCCTGAGACAAGCGCGGTGAAAGTCAACTGACTAGCCATTAAGTGCACGGGAAAGAGTGTGTAAATAAAGCTTTGAGGAATCTATCAATCAGCGATCTATCTAGCCATCCATCCACGTCAGCCTCTCTTTAGGTCTATCTACTTCCAGCTTGATGCATATTAATCCTCTGCAATAATCTCCCAACACCTCCAATCTGCATTATTTAAGGCATTATTCCATCTGATGCTCTGAATACATTTAGCATGCACGCAAAAAAATATCAGCATCAAATTTTCAAAAATAGTGAAGAAACACTTTTCCCAGCACTCGTTTGCATCCAAAGAAACCTTTCTTTTATTCATTCCTCTGCTCCTGTTTAATTGATTGTATTTTTTCCATTTCATCCCACATCCTTTTCTCCCTCTTTTTTTTAAGTTAAAGGAGCGAGTGCTCAGTTTCAGTGGCTTGTGGGGCTACACTGATGTTAAGCCTATCTGGTTTGTCTGTGTGTAGTCGTATTGATCTTTGGCTAAGACATTAGATCTGTACGTCATGTCAAGGGTTTGGTGACCTCTAGCAGTCTCTCTCCAAGTGATAGCTTTGATAAGCCCCATCTTTCCCTCTGTTCTATATAGAGCTGTGCCCTAACCTTTAGCCTGACTCTGTGTTTGAGCCTGACCTTTCTTTGATGTGTAATACACACCACGTGCCGCCCCACCGCCAAGCACGCTCATTCAGACACGAGATATACACACATGTATCCACACACACACACACACCGTTAGTCAACACCCTGAAGCTCCAACTCCCATGGAACCTTATTAAAACCACCTTCAGTGGAAACGGGGGAAGTTCTCAAAGTTTCCATAACTTGTATAATGTGTTGTATGAATAATGTTTTCCCCTCCTCATTTCCTCCTCTTCAATCGTTAATGCAGAAAAGCTTCACACACACAAGAAGACAAACGCCAGGGTCTGCTCACCACTGATGGGCATATTTACTAAAGGCAACAAGCTGTTCACAAACACACACCAACAACACAATCGTATTCGCCCAATCACAGCCTGCATACATGCATACAAGCAGATACTCTCCAACACACACACACACTGCTCCTGTTTGATGTTTGCCAATCATCCCACATCCCTTACAGCTTGCCCTGCCTCCTACCAAATAACAGTCTTCATTAATTAAAAAAGAAAAGCCAGTGTTATTATAATTCTCTTTGCTCGGCCCTTGATGTAATGGAGGGGGTGTGTGGTGTTTTGTGGCTCTTCGAGAGTTTGCTTTCATCATAGTTGGAGATTCCCCACGGCTTTGCCTTACTGCCATCAAAACTCTTTTCTCCTTCTTTTTGTCTTTTCATCCAATGAGATGAAGTTTTTTTAGGGGGGGGTTGCCCTAGCCCAACAGGATCCTTTTTAGCAGTTAATGCCCTTCCTTGGCTGGCAGCATGCTAACAGCCCATGAGCGGGCCGCTGGTGGCAAAGTCGGACAATGTTATTAGCTCGGCAGGTTTTTTTTTCTTTCCTTTTTTTTATTGCCAGCTGGCGTAGCTGATGGCTTGAAAACAGTGTTGGCTTCAAGCACCAAATGCTTGCTGAATATTTACAGCCTCGGTCAGCCATGTTGACTTGTTTTGTTTGTGTGTTCAAGGTTTTTGAGAGGTGTGAGTTCAAGTTTTTCATTTTGAACTGCTCTACAAAAACCAGCCACAGAATAAGTTTAAGAGTTAACACTAAATGAGTCATAATTAGTTCTGATAAACAGATTGTTTTCCATTGATTCATTCCAAAATACACTAAATAAGAATGTATGCAGAATACGCATGATAGCTTTGTCCGCTTATGAAAACACACACCATAAAATTCACTGTGAATTAAATTTCGATTTTATCTAACACTAGAGAACAGCACCATCAGACTTTTAATAAAAGAGTGGATCAACCCTCTGTTTTCAAACTGATGAAGAGTAAGTTGGTAACATTATAGTACATTGTGAATTAACTCTTAATAGGATCAAGAATATACACTCCTTTAAATAGTTCAGAAAAGTTATTTCTGTGTTTCTTCTCTTTATTTATACAAATTGGTATTGTATTTCATATTATTGGGAAGCCTGATACGAGTTAACCTTACAATGTGGAATAGCTTAAAAAGATTGCTGAATGAGCAACATGTATAGTGCACAAAGAAATAAGTACATCTCCTTGTAGCCCAACAGAAAGTCTACAGTTTCTTGGTGAAGCAAGTCTTTTATGAATTCTGTCATCTTGAGATGTTTTGGTCTGTGTTTGTCTTCAGCAGTCTCAATGAACAGCTCCTAAGTGTGGGCATGATACCAGGGCCGACACCATGCGTTGCTGCCACTCTGAATATCCAAACACCAGCCTCCAGTTGCAGGGGATTCTGGCATATTTTTGGGGGGCTATATTCACAAATTTATCTGTGTTGCTCAATCCACAAATGCACAGTCCTTACAAGTTTTACATCATTGTATAGATGACTAATCTGGCTTTCCAATGACATAAAATACACTACTGATTGGTATTATTAAATAGGATAAGTATTCAACCAAATCAACATGACCAAACTTTTATGAGGAGTTTAATAGATCACATTAAGCCTTTTTTGCTTTACTTTCCCTTTCATATGTTTTTAATGTCTCTTATATGTAAGAGTGTAACGAAGTCCTTGGCATCAGAACCTTTTTCTTTCTTGTACACAGCACTGCTTGTTCAAGCCCATTGGTTCACAGTGGCAAACTCAATGCAGAGCAAAGACAGTAAAAATACTTTGGAGCTAAGTTTAAAAGATGGTGTCGAACCCCCTTCAATTACCACAGAGTAGAACAGTCAATCAATCAGAACTCACTGGGTCCATGTGGAGAAGGGGGGCTAAAAATAACAGGAGCAAAAAAAAAACCTTCAGGGTGAGAACTGGGGTGGATCAGGGCTATACAGTGATTTAAAAACTGGCAAGTTCTTGACATTGAGGATTCCAGTCTTAAAACTCAAGTATACCACACCAGTTTAGAGAAAAATACGAACTCTTCATCCCTAACAGCCTGAGCCTTGCTTCATCTGCAGAACAGGACAGCGGCAAACTTACAGGCAGGATAGCTGGAACTGGGTTAAACACATCAAGACTATTTTCAGGGGAATTCTCGCAAAGCAGATCATCCTAACACAGGAAAACAAGCACTCGAAGTTTTCGAAATCCAGAGGTGTGGGCGATATAATGTCAAAGCCAGAAAATTAATAAATCAACATTAGGAATTATCAATCAATCAATCAATCAAACTTTATTGATAAAGTACTTTTCATGCAATGAATGCAACTCAAAGTGCTTTACATAGAGAAAATTAAAAACATTCCCTTAAACCCACCTTCCCACCCCTGTTTTACATAAATTACCCACACACATGGACATAAGACTTCACTCATGCACGCACTCACTAACAGACTCACACACGCACACTCACCCCCACACACTCATACACATACACACACACAGACTAAAATAGTGCAAGAAACTAAGAACAAGAACAAAGGCTGAGTACAGACGAACCAGGTGAGAGAGCGTCATCGGAGGAGCCGTCTGCACCAGGAGCTGAGAGTCGACCACAGCCACAGGACACCGACGCAGAACCCAGAGGAGAGATGATGGACCTCAAAACTCCTCCAGGAACCTACGAGACAGAGCCCTGCAGCCATAGCCAACCACAGCTCCCGGCGCAGAGGGCTCCCGCAGAGGAAACACTGGAGCTTCTAATGATAAAATCATAAAATGAGTAAAAACTAAGATATCAATAAAAATTTAGAACCCGACCCTAAAATAGCATAACTAAAACATTAAGATAAGAAATGAGTAAAATCTATAAATAAAAACAAAGTGGAAACCTAATATAAATAAATAAAATAAATAAAACCTTAATTAAAAGCTAAGCTAAAAAAGGTGGGTCTTGAGCCTGCTCTTAAAAACGTGAACGTTCTCTGCGGCCCTGAGGTCCTCCGGCAGGCTGTTCCACAGTCGAGGGCCATAAAACTGGAAAGACGCCTCGCCATGTGTGTGTGTCCTGACTTTTGGGATGACTAGGAGCCCACTGCCGGAGGAGTGCAGGGTCCGCGAGGGTTCATAAGGTAAAAGAAGTTTAGAAAGATAAGAAGGCCCAAGACCATTAAGACATTTAAAAACCAATAAAAGAACTTTAAAATCAATCCTGAAACACACGGGGAGCCAATGCAGTGATTTTAAAACCGGAGTAATGTGGGCCCGCCCTCTGGTCTTAGTCAGGACACGTGCTGCTGAATTCTGAAGTAACTGTAAACCTGAAATGTTCTTTTTTGGAAGACCAGAGAGCAGGGCATTACAGGAGTCAATACGACTGGTGATAAAAGCATTCATTAGCGTCTCCGTGTTAGACCGAGAGAGAATGGGGCGGACTCTGGCGATATTCTTTAAATGATAAAAACCTATTTTCGTTATGTTCTTAATATGAGGAATAAAAGTCAGCTCAGAGTCAAATATTACGCCCAGGTTTCTGACTTGTAATGAAGGATTAAAAGACAGTGACTGTAGTTTGGGTAAAAGCTTCTCTCTCTGGGCCTCAGGACCGATGACTAAAACCTCACTTTTGTCCTGGTTAAGCTGGAGAAAGTTTTCTGCCATCCATGATTTAATACCTAAAATGCAGTTAAAAATAGCATCCATTGGTCTGGTGTCATCAGGAGACATGGAGATGTAAAGCTGTGTATCATCAGCATAACTGTGAAAGTTAATTCCATGTCTCCTGATGACACCGCCAAGAAGGAGCATGTACAGGTTAAAAAGAACAGGGCCTAAAACAGAACCCTGGGGCACACCCCATGTGATTTTATGGACTGGAGAGGAGCATGTGTCTACACTTACCATGAATGTTCTGTCTGTGAGGTAGGAAGTAAACCATTTGTGCACAGTACCAGAGAGGCCAACAAGGTGTTTAAGTCTGTTTAAAAGAATTGTGTGGCCTACTGTATCAAAGGCAGCACTAAGATCCAGTAGAACCAACACTGTCACCTTCTGTGAATCATAATTTAATCTAAAATCATTTAAAATCGTTGTTAAGGCGGTCTCTGTGGTTTACCCTAAAACCAGACTGACATTCCTCATGAATATCGTGTGAATTTAAAAATGAATCGAGCTGGTTAAAAACTAGCTTCTCTAAAACTTTACTTAAAAATGGCAAGTGAGGCACTGGTCTGTAATTATTAAAATCATTAAAATCTAAATTGCTCTTCTTCAGCAGGGGCCTCACCACTGCCGCCTTAGACGCAGCCGGAAAGACCCCCGTCTGAAGAGAGCAATTCATCATGGTTAAAAGCTCGTCTCTAAAAGATCCATAAAATGACTTAAAAAATGTGATTGGAATTGGATCTAAAAGACATGTGGTGGGCTTCATTGAGGAGAAAACTTCATAAAGCATCTCATCATTAACCAGGACAAAACTGTCCAAAAAAAATATAGTCAGAGCAAAGCTGCTGTGAGGATGTGATGCTCTGCAGGTGGAATATGTACAAACCTTGGGTTCGATTGAGAGTCCAAATGACTCCATCAAAACAAAGCAAGTCAATCTGTCATCCCGTCCTTTAAACATTATTAGAATTTTCAAACTCAAATGATCTTTTGGGTGTAACTTGGTGAAAAATTATCAGATAAGATTGTGTGTTAGCATTATCTGCAAAAAGAGCCAGTTTTGCAGGGCAAGAAATCTGAAGGGTTTTTTTCTTTTTTAAATAATTCACTTTCTCTGCTCTGTGTTGCCAATGTGGGCAGTGCAGATTGCAGCTGTAAGGGCACACACGTAAAGTTAGTAGATTCAGCCGGTGAGGTGATGTGGGGGACTCAAACTTGAAATACCCCTGTCAAACTGGATTTTAAGATGTAGGGTCTAGAACAGCATCAACATTAAATGTCATTTTGTGTTGTATTGCTACATTAAAACAACTGGTGCTTGGTAGTTTCAAATCACAGTAATACTACATTCCTCAGCCCAACTTTTTGTCAACTTGTAAGTACAATGAAAATTCATAAAGGTTGTTTACTTCTTTAATTCCTTTATTGTTTTATTTGTACACTTATGGCCCTTTTCCACTGGCCCTACTCTACTCTACTCGACTCTACCCGGCTTTACTCTACTCGCCTTGTGCTGCTTTCCATTCGCCCCAGTCTTCTGTCCAACGGCATGCAGTGTCGCTGTAAACAGCTGAGCGACACTGCGAAGACGTCATTTTGAGCTTGACACAACAATCTGTGGCTTTTTGTCACAAAAAGAGTAAAAAAGGAAAGCAGAAAAAGGCTGCAGGTGACAAGAAGAAATACCCCTTGAGAAGCACAGGAGAGTTTTGGAAGCTATGCAATAGAATGAAGCCGAGGACGAGAGCAATCAAGCTGCAAAGAAAAGACGTAGGAGGGTAAGCTAATGGTATCTACCGCTATCATGCTAGGTCATAGCGCTCATGACTCATCGATGACGACATTGTCTGACCAATCAGTAGCCGGCAGTCGGTGACAACATCTTTTAGTATAGACTCAGCTCGCTTAGAACCAGAGAGGAGTAGGTACTAAAACTAGCTTGTTTTAGGAGAAACCGGGCTGGTGGAAACACGCTGCAAATCGAGCAGAGCCGAGTAGATTAGGGCCAAGGTGTGCTAGTGGAAAAGGGCCATATGTCACAAACAGACTTTGACTTGCATTAACAACTCTTCAGTGCCTTTTTTCTTGGTGGTAGCTCACCTGAAACCTTGTTAAATTTAAACTAGAGCACCAGCCTCCACTAAGGTATTTCGAAAAATGTGGAAAACGGCATTATTTTGTACGGTTATGAAATCCTTGAAAACATTCCTTGATTCACATCTAAATTCATAATTTCACCAAAATCTATTTGCAAACTCTTTTGAGCCATCACCAACATTTCCTTGTCATGAAAATCTTTTGGTAAAAAACTGAGTTATTCGAGAAACTGTTCCAAGCTGTCACATTTAATTATGTTTGTTATCCTTAAAAAAATCATGGATCTACATCTGTATTCAGATCACCATGGAAATCTGATCACTTCTTGCTTGCGCCACAACCAACATTCCCTAAAAATGTCATCAAAATCCATTCATATTTATTCTGTTCACAAACAAACAATGTAACAAAAACCCACCAAACACCGACAAAACAAAACCTCTTCGGTAAAGGTAATAAGTTACAGTACTGGATCAGTCCAACAGCATGAGTGCTCGCCAGCAACACAGTACTGAATTTTAAGCATTACCGAAGGACACTACTGATCGTAGAATTTGTATTGCAAACACTCCAGACTTTCAGCATATTTTTTTTCTGAAGAGAAGCCAGTTTGAGGAAAATACATGAAGGTCAATGAAAGATGAACTCCCTCCCTATTTTGCTTTTTCTTTTTTCTTTTTGCACAGCGACTCTTGGGCCTTGAGAAACAGGACCTTAGTGCAGAATGAATGGAAGCAGAGTCAGAAGGACGGAGTGAACATAACACTGATGGAGCGACATGACAGATCGACAGGTCCGAAAAGCTGATGAGAAGAGGAAGAAGGCAGTGTGAAAATGGAGCACCCATCTGCACTCTGTTTGCAGGAGCTAAACTTATTAGTGTGTTCTTAATGCCTCTCAGTGCAGATAGCATTAAGAAACACACAGTAATGATGATTTGTGTTCCCCTCGGCCAACACAGGGGGAGAGGATTCCACTTATTCCACATGAGTGTTATAATTGGTACCTTATTGCATTAGGCTAGAATGCACTGTGTGATTTCCTGGGTGTCATTTTTTGACTAATGGATCCTTAAGAATAGTAATCTAATCGCTGTCATTATTTCATCTCCGCTGCTTTCAGAAAAAGCCGCCTTGATTTAAGGTTGGGGGGGAAGAGTTTTAAGCCTTGGATGTGTGGGGGCATGTTGCAAATTAATCTGCACACCTTGTAAACAGAAAAGAGAGCAAACAGAAATCAATTTGGCTGAGTGAGGAACTCCACTCTCAAGGCTTTTAGTTTGTGCATTAAGCCACAGCGGTTTGAGCTTTAGTCACTTTTTTCTTCGACTTTTTTTTGGCAGACATAGACATCTTCGTCAAATCAGGCCATTTATGTTACCTGTCAACATGTTGTGCTATTTCCTGTCTCAAATTGAATTTTGTATCTAATTGTGAGGCAGAGTCATCAATACAAATCTGTTTTCAGGCTTTATTACGAGCAGCAGCATGGTAAGCTTGTTATTTCTGTGGTATTTTTCTGGCTTGCTATATTTTTGTTACAATACACAAACCCCATCATCTCACTCTGCCTAAAAAAAAAATCCAAAACCTTTGCAGCACCGCCGGCCCCCTTTGCTTCCATTTCCACATACCTTGATCCTGGCGTTGTGTCACTAATAGAGGTGATGTACTGTTTATTTTATTGATCATGTGTTTTATCCGAGCATCAATGCCGGGTTCACTCACTGGCATGCACATTCCCTTTATCAAAACAGACACTGGACCTCTGCTTCCAGGCTTTCATCAAGCAAAAACACCCATTATGGTCTCTGACTGGCTGGCTCACTCGATGGAAAAAAAAAATGAAGCTACTGGTGTTCCCCTGACATGCAACATCCCAATTATGCCCACACAGACGAGGATACATACTCACACAGGTCACATAGCAGACACAGACAGACACAGGCAGCTGCATAAGCACTTTAATTCTGCTTTATGCTTTTAGATGTATTTTGTGTGCGCACAGATCAGTAGTTAACTGAAATATGTCATATAGTGAGGGATGGGCTATAAATTAGCTTTTAAAGCTTTATTAAGACTTATTTCAATAGAATAAAGGTAAAGACAATGGTTGTGTTAGTTTTTGGTGATGCTGATTTCAGAAGGTTGCAGGGGGCTCTGCTGGGAAAGTTGTCTTGCAGAAAGTTTGAGGGCGTGATAGAAGATCCATTTGAGTAAGTGTCTTTAAACAAGTGACCTTCAACTGGCAGCCCCAAGGCCACATCAAGCTTCCCACAGCTTACTGTACAACACAACAGTCAAAAAGCTGACATGTTTAGAAAAAGAAAGGTGTGCTGTGGCTTTTTAGCTATCTTTATTTTGTCAAATCCCTAAAGCTATTCATGCAATCCCGAAACAATTATCGCTGAAATGATTTTCAAAGGCCTGATTTATTTATGTCATAATTGAAGTCGTCCATAGGGCTGCAAAGGAGTAGAAATTCTAGTAAATTCCAGAAAACTTTCCACTGGAGGATAAGCAAGGTGATATTCCAAATTGGAACTTACCATTGGAATGTTGAATGTATTATATCCAAGCATAAATTTAAACATTTTTTTGTCAAAGGCAGACACCCATGTCAAATAATACCAAAAAAGGAACATTACATTTCATAGGGTGTTTGTAGTTCTTTAAACTACCAATTTCAGCTTCACTTCATGTGGATCCACAAGTTCAAAAGTGTGGCTTCAATAATCCAGGATTTCTGAATCTGTTTATGCGATAGATAGTGGGCGTGGCCTAAAAAAATCCTGCAGAGGGCAGTGTGCTGAGTGCATGGGATTGAAAAAATAGTATAAATATTCTCAATCGCAAGAGCAAAATCTGGTTATTTTAATTGCGATAATGCTAAAATACATTTTTCCAAGTCTTTCAAAACCTTTATATAGTTCAACTCTCCCTTTTGTATATCCCAGGTTTAATCCCCTATATTAATATTAATTGCTGTGAATTCCCATGGAAAGTTGAAAATTACAGGAAGTTTACAACCCTGCTTGTCATTAGTAGATATTCAACCAGGAGTATGAGCACAATAAAGCCAATATTGGATGTATGTGACAGATACTGATCTCACTTTAGAAGGTAAAGAATTACATACAATTTGGATAAAAACAAAACTATTAAAAAACAAATATTTTTACGATTTTGATTTTAAGCTCTTGCCCCCATGATGTTTGTCAAAAAAAAAAAAAAAAATGGCCCTGATACTATGACGTGAAGATCCCTGCTTTTAACGGTACATGACATCACATGCATGTCTTGTCATACTCGTCGACTTTTGTGGAACACATGCCATGATGAGGATGTAAGATACAACATACTAGTGACAATAAGAGACCAAGTAAATGTAAATAGAGTTTTTTTTCCACACATATGTGAGCTATGGGTATTTGTAGCACCATCTTAGCTAGGGAAGGAAATAGTCGAAAACCATCCCACACTACTTCAAAGAATCACTGCCATTCAACTTACAAGTATCAATTTTCTTGTCAGTACAATTTTCCTATTCTTTTATGTCGAGCAAAATTGTAAAATCAGCTACAGTAAAGAGGAGGTCAACTAAAATTACAGCAACAATAGAGTTAAAGAAGTCATCAGGGCTGTTAGGAGGGATGAGTGGTCCTAAGTATAGTGAACTTTTACACAAAATGACACCAAGAGAACAATGTGCAATGATGTGTTTGTGAGATTTAAGCAAGGGTGGAGAGACCAGCAATGTACTGGAACACTTATCGACCCAGCACAGCATTAAGTACTAGAGGTGTTTTCAAAAAAACTCTTACACATTTAAATTGAATCAAGTTCAATCATAAGATCTGGAATCACTTGGATATATGTTTAACCTATTTTAAACAAACTTTCTATCATATGAAAAAACAATATCTTCAGCAGTACAACAGCCTCTCTCCTCTCTCTCTTTGCATTGGATGTGTGTTTGGGCAAGGCACAGGGAATATGGGATGTTAAATACAACTCAGGTGTAACAATACAGTATATCAAGACGCAAGATCTCTCAGTCTTTTACTAAAAAGCCACTTTTTTTATTTTGCAAATATTTTCTAAGGAGCCTGTTTTTATAGTAAATGTATGCAAATTCACAATGCATCATGATGTGTATTCATGTGCTTATAATACTGTATAATCCGTTATAAGAATCTATAATAATTTATAATGCTTCATTAAATCAATAACATTATAGCAAATTACATGACAAGCTACAGCTTTACTTTTAGTGTATTGTATAAAGTCAGTTTTTCATAAAGCATTAAACTATTCTTCTAGTTCTAAGCACAATACAACACACTACATAGGTGCATTAAAACATAATGACATCATAATGAAGAATCATATATGATCACATATGCTTGAAATTACAGCAAATAACACATTATGAGCATTATAACTATAAGTTTAATATTTGTGTAATGCCTTATAGAGGCAGGCTTCATAGAAACCATTACCAACATTTTCTAGAGTATAAGGACCAACACTACCCATCTAAAAAAAAACACACTTTCAAATCACTTTTGTTTGTTCAAAGCAATATCGATGAACTTTAATGTCAAGTGACAGAAAAAAAAAAACACTATATAATGGAGCCAAATGTCTGAATGCCTCCTGCTGTAAATATAATTCTTTAAAAATATTTTTTTCATATTTACTTAGCAGGTTTGTTGACTCTTAGCTGCATCCTTTTACCTTTCAAATTAAAAGGGTTTACAATTTAAGCACAAATGATGCTTTTTGTTTTGCTTTAAGTCTCTTGAGCATTTTGTTATCATAATCAACTGATAAAAACATTACAAATACTTGAGCTGTATGTCTTAAGCACATTTTATTATGTTGGATAAAGTCAAGTCATATTGTATAGCCTCTTAATGCACTGTGATCAATCATACAATGAGCACATTTTCATGGAGAAATGTAATGCAATGATAAATTGTGACTGTTTAACTAAAAAAATATTCTGAATTCACCTATAACCCCCTCAAACAGATATTAATTCTGATGTTAAATGTTAAATCCTGTTAAATATCAGGAGTGCTATGAGTTTGACAATGTCGACAGCAAAAACTTGACAGACTACATTTCCACATAAAACTGCAGGCATTAATGGGGGAATGAAAAAGAAATGTATTGATTTAGGTACTGGTGTTAATAAAATGTTACAGATTCTCTGTTGTTTACCTGACCAACCCACTATAGAGTGAACTGGTTGAAGACGACTGGCAATAGGCATCAGTGGAGGGCCTAGAGTCAATGAATTCTGTTGCAGAGGCCCATGAGTTTTTCTGAGGCTTTGCATTACAGTTTGGGTTCAAATCCAATCTGCATGCCATCTCTCAGATATTCAACTCATCCCAGTGTTCCTTCCTCTTCAATAATAGCATTAAAAGTCAACTATAAATCTTTAAATTGAACAAGAATAGATGCAGCACAAAATACTGTTATTTTTTTAATAGTAGGGATGCACGATGTTGGATTTTTGCTGATATCCAATATGTCAATACTTTTTTGGTCCAATACAGTTATTTCATGTCAAGAGCAAAAGCTCTGTGCTTAGCAAAAATGGACTTGTTTCTTTCAGTGTTACAGCATATGACATGAACGAATGTAAATCAAGAAAAACAGCTTTTAACTACAGCAAAAATGAAACCTTCTGTATTAAATGAACCCACGCAGTGATGAGAAGGTGCATTAATTTGAACATTTGTATAATTTGCCAATATTCCAGTCGATATATGGCCTAAATATCTGTAAATATCTGCAAAAATTTCAATATCGGCTGATACTTACACCTGACTTTTTAGACTGATATGGGCCAATACCGATATCAAACCGATAATATTGTGCATCCCTAGTTTCTAGTAAAAATTGATCGTGAAATCTGATTGTGGTTATTTTTTAGCCCATCTGGCACCAACAGCCGTTTGAAGTCAGCTAAATAACCACTCTACATAATCATGATCCTTGATTTTGACTTCACAGATCTTGACAATGTCTATGTGCCTCAATGTTCTTTATTGTATTGCTGCCATGTGATTGGTTGATGAACTTTTTACATAAACAAGCAGTTGAAGAGGTGTACCTTTTAAAATGGCAGATAAGTGCATGTCTTGTAAATCCATGCTGCCAAAAACAAAAGTTAAGATATGAATTTTCATAAAAATTGCCCACCCTAGGTTCATTTTGTTGATGTAGAACTACATACACATTAACCAAGCTAGTGTTGGTGTTCTCAGGCTGTGGAAGTGTAGGAATGTCAGAATGGAGGCTGATCTGATGGTCAGGAGAGTGTCCTCCTGAATAACCCTCCACAAACACAAACACTCACATCTTCACACAAACATGCTCTCTATTTACAGCCAAACACACACACACGTACACACACACACCAAAAGAGCGAGAACGAGACGGTCCACCACACCTTCCCCGACATGTCTTATCACCCCCCTACACCTCTCCCCGCAGCCCTTTTCCACCATCCTTCTCCTCCTGTCTGCCCCTCCTCCTCCTCCTCACCACCTCTGTCCTCCTCCCCACCATCACAACCACCACCACCGCCGCCGCAGCCTCCCCCAGCCTCCAGGGAGAAAAGGCTGACTTGCATTCAGCGGCATCTCTCAGGGAAGACGAAGAAATGAATAAAAGAAAGGAGACGTCCCGTTGACAGTCAATGTCTGCCGCCGCCAGGAGCCAAAATAACTGTCAGCAAATGCTCAGGAGTGTCCAAAATGCCACCAAGACAAAAAAATAGACAAATTAATGAACGAAACACAGATAAATAGCAAAATAAAAGACAACATAGGTCCAATTTAGCAAACCAAAAAGGGGACCTTACAGTCACTTTTCAAAAATGATGCAGGATTTGGAGCAAAAATGACCACAGAGCTGACTGCACTGATAAATCAGTCATGTACAAATGATGAATAACCACGACGAATCTAAGGCAACTCTAATAGCGACCTGAGAACACAATAACGTAATTTTGACCTATAGGCGAGAACAGCCATTAAAGCATTCCACGTACTTTGTATTAAATGTATTTCAAAGAACACAATAGAGGCCGCTTTGTAAGAAAAGGAACCATGCTGGTTTTCCCTATACTGTGGGGGATATTTTATTTGGCTGCACACTGGCTCCACTTTAATGCTGTTTGTAAAGCAGTCATCGCCACGACGTTATTGCATATAGCGCTTTAAGTGCTAGTTATGTACAGTTGATTACAATGACAGGTTGTGCGCCTGTTGTTGCATCAAGAGGCTTTTATGACATATTTAAACATTCCAATTAGGAAAATAATTGTCTTTTATATGTTAGTCATGTAACAACTGACTGTTGAGTTCGAATTATGAGTGCAAATCTTATTTGACAATGAAAAAGGGCTGCTTGGTGATTAAAAAACGTGATATTGTTTGAATGATATTAAGGCCATGATTATAAGCGTGACTGCTCAGTGATATAGTAACAAAAAATATATCTAAGTTATGGCAAAATGTCCAAAAAGAAAATGCAAAACAAATACAGTATATCTTAGGATTGATTCTAAACTAAAGTTTATTCTAAGTAATATGTTATCTATACAATTTCTTAGAGAATTGTTTTAATCCTTTCATGGCGTACAGTGACTCTTCACAAAATCTTGTCTTTGTGGCTCTCCAGTGCTAAATTAACAATAGGCAACTTTTCATCTAATAATTTGGCGAAAATAAAGAAGCAATGATGTAATAAAATCTTACGTTCGAGTCATAGAGTAAGTGCAACTTTGTTTCTACTGATCAAATGTACCAGATGTTTTCTCTTATTTTCTTTTCGTGATGGTGGTGTCCAATCAGAAGCAGTGAAAGATTAACAAAAGCAAATACTGTTGCCCGGCCAAACCGGCACTATCACCACTTAAAAGTACTATTAGCCATCCCAGGTGCCAAAATTGCGTTTTCAGAGATAAGGTTTGATAAAATCAATGTAGTCTGTGGATCAATGGGCCGCTTACAGCTTTCTTTGCAATCACTGTGACTTGTTTACTTTTTGTTTTTACTTAACATTGTGACTTTGGACAAATACTTCTCTCTGGATCTTGAAAGAACAATCCTGAAAGATGTCCTTCCATTTTAGTCTTTAAATCTAACATTAAGGTTGAATTAGACAATTAATAATAGTATTTAAAGTTGAAGAGTTTAATACATATAAGGATAAAAAATAGATACATTTCTGTGTTTATACACTTTAACTCATTGAAATGGCTGCCATAATCAACACTGCATGAGCACCTTTAAAGGTGCTATGAAGAGAATCTGTTTCCTGCGACATAAAGACTCTGCTACCCATGAGCACGCGCAGCAACTGTCGTAATGCTGCGTTCCAGTAACCTCGGAACTGGGAGTGACATCTACCAGGCTATTGTTAGCTGTTGTTAGCACGCCCTTCATTGCTGTATGGAGAATGTGATTATCACTATGGCAGCATTTTTGTAAATATAAGTCTAATGATACTATGTATAAAGCTGATCTAAAGCGACACTCCAGTCAGAAGTGCAAATGAATTGATTATTACAGGAGCTAAATAACTGTTTACATTGGGGGCATCCATCTTCCATTGTCAACTGGGGGATGGCGAATTTTCACCGAGTTCCCAGTCGGAAATTCCGACTTCGGGGGACGTTCCAGTTGTAGTTTTCTACTCAGAACTCGGAAAATCCTACCTCTCACTACAACTGGAACACACCAAAAGACGTGACCCAAGGTACATAGCGGTAGTTTATTATGTGTGACAACAAGCATTTTTGGAACACTTGGTATCGTAGTTTTGTAGACGGCTATATATCACTACTTACAGCCCAGTGCTCTAAGATGTGTCCGAATAATATAAATTTGCTCTAGTTTAATTGTCTTGTTCCCGAAGTTGAGTATCCAGGCCAGTCCAGCCCTGTCCGACCCGACCACTTAGCTAAGGAATAGCATTTATAGATAACCTTTTTTGATGCTATAAAACTCATCTTATAGTATGTATTTCGATCAGGCATATATCTAGAAGTGAGACTTTTTTGTAATTACTTAGAAACTCCTCATAGCATCTTTAAGTATGTTACAGTCATGAGGTTGTTGTTCTCAAGCAGAGCATCATCATGTTTTTAATGTATGTCTATCTGTTTATTTTAACAACCCATAGGGTGCTGACAGACTTGTACCCAACATGCCGCGTCTTTTTATTTAAAGCTCATTAATTGCAATAGATCTGCTAAATCCTGCATGACCTTACGTGTCAGTATCATACCTCGGCCTGCGTCTCAAGCCAGACATCCTAATCGAGTGCCTGTCTAATTTATGGGGCTGGAGTTTGCCATTAAGGGCCTGATCCATGGAATTAAATAACTAGCAGACCTTCGCTGGTCCCGGATGTTGGGTGGAAGGTGAGGAGGAGGGAGAAGAAAGGAGGGAGGGAGATTGCGTGATGAATTGCCCACCCCTCCTCTACCTCATCCTTGACTTTGAAAAATACTGTCTCTGCGTTTTAGGTCAGCTCCTGACAACAATTAGGCACAGCGAAACAGATAGACTGTGACCTTCTTTTCTCTCCTCTTCCTTAAGGCTCTTTTCATTCTGTTGCCTTCTGCTGTGCCTGGAATTGAGAATGAATTAATAAAAATGACGGAGGTTGTCTGAGTAAAGACATCCTGATCTTTTCAGGAAAGTGAATAAGAAAAAAACTGAAATGAAAACTGCAGTTGATATTTCCCGATGAAAAAAAATTGACATATTTGTATTTCTCCATGTATGTTTATGATTTATTACTTGTGACGTGTGCAAAGCAGCAACATTAGGATTTAGTTTCATCCTCTATAAAAGGGGAAAAGCCAATTGAAAGCATAAATAAACTTCTTTATTAACAGATGTCTCATTTACTCCTCCTCATTTTATTTTCCACTGAATATTTTCATGGACGTTGCTATTGATCTTGCAATGCGATGGAGGTCAGGCCAGCTAATTCCCTTTTTCATTAGAGCAAAGCCCCCCAAATTCTCTTAGTAGATTTGCCTCTTAGGGGCATCCAATCTCCTGCCTCTCCCAATGACATGAATATAAGCCCGCGCTGATGGGGCCTGGTGTAAATGTATTAGCCCTGCGCCTGTGCCCCTAGCACAGCCAGCCATAATTATGTTAGGAACCAACGAGACAGCTGGGAAATCAATATGCTAAGACAGATTGAGTGGAGATGTGTGGCCAGTGGAGTGGGAATAGAGAGGCCTGGCAGCTCCCTGTGGTGCGAAGGGCCTAGAGTCGACGATTAAGCCATAGACTTAGCATTTACTGCTAGGATTCACTGCCTGAATCTAGTTAGCATTTAGGGAAAGATCCCTGCCAGCAGACTGTGTTACTGTTAGATAGAGGCTTCACTCGTTAGCTCAGCGGCCTATCATCTCCTCAGGTCGGCTGGGGGCTGATGTGTTTCAACACGCTTAGCATTTACTGTCTAAATCAGTGGATTTCATGTTCTGTGATCACTTAGTAAGCCTTTTAACACATTTTAATGCAGATTTGAGCTCCAGTAACTGGATTCAGGAGACACTTTGCAAGGCAGTAAGGTAGACAATCCTTACAATGGCTTAATGAACGGATAATCAGTCTCAGGTGCTGATGTTCTAGGCTCTTTTTTCAATCCAACTCCAATATCTGAAATTTTTAATAAAGGTGTGTTATTTCCCTGAATAACGTTTATCTTCACAAAAGCTTCTTAATGCTCTGAACTGGCCACATCTTCTTTTGATATATCAGGTTCAGTTTTAAATCATTGATAATGCAGCTACAGGATCTGCCACATACCAAAAAGTAATATCATAATGCAACACAAAAATATAACTGTCAAAATGAAAGTAAGGATTACATTGAAAATAACTTTTTCAATTTGTGGCATGTTGGGGCCCGTTTAAAGTTTCTGTTCTACATCTGTATTCTCAAAGTATTTGAACAAAAGTGAAGAAAATTTTACAAACCTTATAAGTTTTTAGATTGTCATTGTATGATATTGTTAAAGGGTCTGCTTTGACTCATTTAGAAGACAGATTCTATTTTCCCTAGTGATGTACAGTAAAGTCAGTTTATATGTTTTACAATTAAAAGTAAACCCTCAAATCTTGAAACATTGTTAAATAAAAATGTCCTCTATTCAAAAAAAATGGCATATAGCAAGATTTTTTATCATGCAAATAAAAAAAATAAAGTTGGTCCTGTTTTTTATCTTTAAAGTTAGACTGTATAATTGCACTTGGTATACAGGCAGCAGGATTTGTAATAACATGTACAAAATAGTTTATACATCCTTTCTATGATTCATCGCAGCTTATTGTTTTGCCTCAGAATATTTTGTTACAATTGGGATACATCTTATTTTGACAGCAAAATGATAGCATTTGAATCTTTTATGGAGCTAAAGGGCCCAGTGTCACATTATATATTGTATTATATTTATGTAGTTAATTATTTTCCTCATATCTTTCCAGCTGTTGTTTATCTTAATCAACTTAGTGCAATTTGTTGCTATTTTAATACAGTCACAGGCTGCTACAGCATGTTAAAAATATTACAAATGTCTCATAAGTTTTCTGCTGTGTTGCAAATCAACAATGTTTTTTAAGACAATAGCATATCACTCCTTAAGTATGAGATAAAAATGTGAACATTTGTTCTCTTTGCTGTTAAATTTGCAATTGGACCATTTTCAATAAGCTGTATGGTCTGCAATCATATATTGAGTTACACATCAAAAATCTGTGATGCAAAATTATAACTGTATTTTACTGAAAATTTTACTTTGTTTTTCTTATCAAGTCAGAACATTTTTTTTGAATGTTTAAAGAGTCTGATCTACTGTTGAAAAAGTTTTACATATGACCCACAATAGATTTACTGTGATACACATCAACATTATATCCAATTGAAAACTTGACATATCTTCTCCTTTGCTGAATTATTTTATTGAATATATATTTAAGTATGTTTTGCTACAGGGTTTGATGTCACATATCAAGATGCATAATGTTTTACTCATTTTCAATCATCTTTGAATCAAACTATTACTGTATCATCAAATAAATATAACAGTCTAATAAAAATGCTTAGTTAAGAATTTGATATATATTGAAACATAGTATTGTAATGGACCTTATCTTTTCTAAATACATTGAATTGAAGCATTGATTTCTTAATATGGGCACAAGGTCATACACATTTTCCATTATTTTGTAATTTTTTGTGAGCTGAATCAAAACCATATTCTGAAAGTAAAGTAACCTCTCTCAATGTATAACTAAACAGTTGACACAAGAATTGTTTAATTGTCAGATATTGTTTTATTAAGACCATAACAGGCCCTGATTTATCAGAAGCTGTTATTCACAAGCCATTTGTGACCTTGGAAAGTAAATGAGTCCTAAAGTAAAAAGTTTAAAGAGATTTTTTGCTCCTTCTTTGTTAAAAGTATAAAAAAACTAATGTTATTTTTTCATTTGTAAAATAATGACTTTTACTTATATTTTATTATATCTAATCAGTCAGTTATCACATATTGAAAGTCAAATTTTATACTAGTGGTCTACATTTGAGAAAATCGGTAGTTATTGTAAAATAAGAGGAACACTGTCTTAATCTGTAGAGGTGAGCAGGAAGTGGTAAATTAGGAAGGGTGGAGTGAGGTGGGACAAGTGGAGTCGGGTCATATGAATTATCTGTCAAAAAAAAGACACTGGTCTGTCTGAACTTTGATGATAGTCTGCATCAGCTAAAGCACTGCTGTAATTTATATTCAATTAAAGAGAGGGGCTGCCAAATCTAGACAAAAGCTTGGTGGGGGTTGGGGGTTTGGGATGGGTTTCAGGGGTCTTTTTAGGTGGAGGGAGACTTTGGAGGGGTGCAGAGGGTGTGGTGGGGTGGGGTTGCATCTGCTCTCAGCCCCAATCAGCGGCCTCGAAAGGCACCATCCTTTAACAATGGGCCCCATCAGTGAAGGCAGCGGAGTCACCGGCGTAAGTGCACCCAATAAGTGTGCAATTTCTGCCCATATGACCATCCTGACACAATTGCTCTAATTTTCCTCCTTTGAAATGACTGATAAAAGACTTGGGTAATTGCTACGCCACAGAATTTCTTCCATGATCAGGAGGAAGGCGGAGGGCAAGGGACGGGGGGGGGGAGTGTGTGTGCAAGTGTGAGAGTGGGTGAGAAGTGACACAGCCCCAGGGCTTGAGGATGGAGACTGGAGTGTCAGTTTGTGAAAAATCCCAAATTAATACTTGTCGTTTCCTCTCTCCCCCTCGCTCTGTCCTCCACTTCCAGCACGGATCTTATTAAGTGGAGGTAATTTGTCCTGACAATGTATCGGAAATCACTCAATCAGGCAACTTCTTGGTAAAGATAGTCAAAACATGTTGGTGTGAAGTCTTGACAGCAGCTTGTTCTAACAATTCTGTTTCTGTAGATGCTGTTTAGCATTGCAAGTGCATTAGCGGTAGCCCGTCAACATGCTGTATCAATACAATCCCACGTCCTGCTTCTGACATGAAATGCATTTAGGCAATACAGTCATCAAAAGTTTCAAATACTCCAATTTGGTTGTTGCCAAGAGAAAGCCCAACTTACTGACTGCTGAAAGAACTGGACAAACTTAAAGTTAAGATAGCTGTTAAGATGTTGAAGAGGTATTTGAAAGACGATCAGAGGATGCTGTCATACTGCCAACACCTTCTTAATGTGACTTATGATCAAACTTCTAAAGGACACAGGGGCAAAGTTAAGGCCATCTGACTAATAGTGCAGTGTAGGGATAACTCCAAAAACACAAAAGTGAATTAGCATATTTACCCCGGTTTAGGATAAATGCCTGAAATAGTGTTGGAGATGAACGCATGAGATTTAAATGGTTGATGGGAAAAATGGAACAGGTCTGCTTTTGAATCTTGATCCACCATTGTGTGTGTAAGACGACAGTTGCCAACAAACTGTTAACATGGACTAAAAAAAGCGAGGGAGACCCAAGTGTTAGCATTTCTGATACATTCTGATGATAATGGTAAATGGACTTGAGCTTATATAGCGCTTTTCTAGTCTTTGACTACTCAAAGCTGCTTTACACCGCAGGTCACACCTACCCATTCACACCCACTGATGATTCAGAGTTTCTATGTTAGTTATTCATCAGTATCTCTAACACATTCACACCATGTCATGCCCATTTACACACCACTGACGCAGCAGTGGGAGAAACTTAGGGTTAAATGTCTTGCTCAAGGATGTGTCGCCCAGAGCTGGGCTTGAACCTGCAATCTCCCGATCACTGACCAAGTGAACTATCCCACTGCGAGACCGACACAACACTATTGCAACTCCCAAAGGCACTAACTTCATCCGTTCGTTCAACTCAGAGGAAATTCTCCAAGAAAAGCTCAAAACACAATGCTATACTATAGTTACTGCTTCTAAGTTGGACCCCCCTGTTGTAAATCCGTTGTTGCTTAGTAATAGTTTTATCCTCTAGTTAATAACGTTTACCTTTGTAAACTGTGAAAATTAGGTTCTATTGTCTATTGTAAGATTATCTCAAAGAACAGAAGTTTGCAAGAACAGAACATGCATGGTTCAATTTTTTGCTCTCCTCAGACCTTATTATCAGTAGTGATAATAAACACAGTGAAAAATCCCACAGGCCTTTGAAACCAGTGGCCCTTTAACTTTTGTGTTGCCACACAAAAATGCTCTTCTACAACACCTTGGCTTGTGGCTCTGTCAGCAGTGTTCTGAAGGATGCTTTGCTGAAATTCTACATATAATCAAAAGACTCAAGAAACTAGAAAAGCCCTCGGAGAGCACAGACCTCCGCCAGCACCACAGTCCTCTCCCATATTGTGATTTTCACCATAAATATTAGTCCTACCTTTGTTTCATGTAAATATTTAGATTCCTTGACCATGAAAACATACCATTAGCAATGGTTTCATAATGATATCTATTTCAGTTCATTAGTTATTCACGAAAATCGCATTTTTCGTCATGGCGGATCCAGACGGTGATCCGGGTCAACACCAAAATTGAATCACTTCTTCCTTTTCCCATGCTGAACATTTCCTGAGAATTTCATCAATATCCATCCATAACTTTTTGAGTTATTTTGTTCACAGTCAGAGAAACTCTCCCGAAAACATAACCTCCTTGGCGGAGGTAATAAAAACACACAGTGAGAGGACTGAAATACATAAACTATACAGATCAATGCCATTTTTAAACTAGGCTGTATTTAGGTTGTGAAACTGTCTTTATTCCATAATAACAAAGGCGGCCAGCTCAAGCATAAAACAAACACTAAAGGAATATTTGTTTCTTCCTTTCTCAATACTGGAGATTTCAAAGTGCCACATCTGTTGATTTGAGACTAACAACAGTTTAGAATTGGCCCTGGTCTTCACCTCTTTATTTTCACATCTGTACTTTAAGAGCAGAGTCAGTTGGGACGCCACACTGAAGCTGCACGTTCTTCAAGCAGTCCAATTCATTCAGTCTTGGTATTAGAATACAATTACAGGTATTCCCACTGTCAAATGAGGAGAAAGGGTACCCAACCCATGCAACCTAACTTTTGGCACCCTTCTAAAGGGGTATCGAGCGTACCAAAATCAACCCTCAAGAGTGGAGCTTAATCCGTTGCCATATGCTGATTGGTCACAAAAGACGCTAATTCCAATGGTACAGTGGCTAAAATGAGAGCACACATACCTCGCCATTTTCAAATAAGCTGTAGATTGCGAGTGAGTTGAATTACATCCACATGAAAAAACTACTACAGGAGGGCTAAAAGTCCTCCATGGTTGCTTGTTGGTTACAATCCTGTTCACATCACACATCTATGTAGCTTATGGGACCCTGTCTCCTGTCTTTCCATCTCAGATCCTTGCCTTGAGTGAAGGTACAGTTGGCTGTGGAAATGCAAACAATACCAGGGTTAACCGCAACTATAGCAAACTGTGTGAAAACCAAACCAGACCACTCAGTGCAAACATGGCTTAAGTGACTGAATGGCACTGCTTCATCTTTGTGTCAGAGCAGGTGTCAATCTTTGAAAATGAATTCAGCCACAGCAGTCATGTTAACACAGGCACTTCCCTCTTCATGTTCGATATATGTTCCATTACTACAACTATGACAACTGTTTACTCATGGCTGGCTTGTCTTGCATCAAGAATGATTTTTTGGAAATTAGCCACCTGGTTATAATCCCATGCATTTACATGTCAATGTTCATTAATGCATACTTTCCCATTTAAAAAAAACAAAAAACAAATCTCTAATCTCAACTGCCAGCTGTGGCAGTGACACAGGCTTCAAGGAGCTTCTGTAAATTGAAAGGACCCATCATCCCAGTGCTTTGCTTAAATGTAGCCAGCCCTGACCACATCTGGCTGAAAAATAATCAATCCCAACAGTCTTGGCAAAAACATAGGGAACCCATACCATCAAAAGGGTTTCTGGAGCCAAAATTCGGTAAGCTGTACAAAAAATTATTATGTTTCTGAACAGGATTTGGCATTTTAACACTTTAAGCAAAATAAGGTGTGAGTGTCTTTTCAACCCTGTCAAAATGGGGATTTTTTCATGTTTTACACAGCACTGTTTCAAGAAATGCATCTATCCACATGAAAACACTGAAAACACTGAAAACACTGTCGTGGTGTAGGTGGTGCTGTAATGCTGTGACTGACATACACCAAAACTAGAGAAGAAGACATGGAGCATGTTCTTAAATCATGAGAGATGAACACTGGCGTATACTTTTCTCCATATCCACTTGTTGCTTATGGTGGTAGTAGAGGTGCAAAAAATGTTGTTGAAGTCATAACAAGCTTAGAAGCTTTCCTTCCTCGACATTTGTAGTTTTATTTGTTTTTCATTTAATAAAGAAGTCTGGTCTAGATCTGATGAAACAGCAACTGAAGCTGTTAGCATTTATGCTAATCTCTACCGGCAGTCACTACCTGATGTCATCACACCAGCTCCCACCTCTTTTCCTGCTTTAAAGGGCACCGACTTGGTCGCCCTACTTTGGTCGGCTCACAATCATTGTAGACTGAAGCTTGGCAAGATGTATCCGCCTGATTACAGACAGTAAATTAAACTACTAAATCAACACTGCAAGGTTAGAAGCTTGCGGCTTTGGCCAAGATATTTTGTGCCTATGTCTGGCCTGAACTGACATTCTATTTTTACTGTTAGTTTCCTACTGCCTTTCTCTTTTGTCTCAGTCATTGTTCTATTAAAAAAGACCTAATATCCATGGCACCCACCATCTCACTTGGCCAAACAATCATCATGGGCAGAGTGTCTTCCCCTACTCTCTCACCCCCTTTCACAAGCCTATCTACTCTCTCTCTCCTATCAATAAAGGCACAAAATGCCCAAAAAATACATTTAGAAAAAAAAAAAAAAAAAAAAAAGGCCTAATATCCATGGCACCTACAATCTCACTTGGCCAAACAATCATCCTAGGAAGTCTCTGTCAGGGTGGGTCACATGGTTCTGGGGCAAGACCTGACCCACCAATGCCAACTGGGTGCAATGAAACGCAGGACAGAAACTGCACTTACACCACTGATAAAGCACCAACATAATGAGAACTGAACACGCAATTGAAAATACATCTTTATCATTTAATTCTGGAATATGAGGTAGGCATAATATCAAACGGTTGTTTTTAGAGAGTCATAGGCTTTAAAGTACACTTAAAGCACAATCTTTCTAAATTTTCTAATAAAATACTTTAAAAACACTGCTACAAAATACATTCTATGAAAAATACAATTATACAAATCTTGGGCAATAAAACAATCCCCCATCCTAAACAGTGCTGTCTTGAATAAACATTCTTTGAAAAATAAAATGATATGAATCTTGGGTAATATAACAATCCTTCAATATGCTCCCTAAACAGTGTTGTCTTCATTTAAAACTCTGTCAACGCCTTATTTCTTTGTCCCTTAGTGTGACCATGAAACCGTGTGTGTGTGTGCGTACTGTGTGTTTGTGTGATGCTTGACTCTGATAGCTTGCCTCCAACCTGTGTCACTCCTCGCTATGACCTTGTCCTTTGTAATCAAGCCTCTTTTATCTGATTCCTCACGTTTGCGGGTGTGTACGTGTGTGTGAGTGTGTCGCTCTCGCACCTACCTCATTGAAACACCGTGTATTCTGGACTGTGTCCTCACTTGATTGGAGTTCACTTACAGGGCTGGATAGAGAGGTTGAGTGGATGGGTAGTGGGAGACAGAGGCAAATGGAAAAGAGAATAGTAGTTTAGTCAGCTCGCTAACTAACTAACTAACCCGCCTGCACTCCCAATCAGCTTCTTAAAACTGTGTGTGTGTGTTGTTGTGACATGGTGTGACAGACTCCTGAGGTGCTGATTCTAAACACAGTCCCTGCCAGTGCCTGGGTAATGTTGGCTAATAGCTTAATCAATACTTATTATGGCCCTATTGGTTCACTAAAGTGAGAACAGAACCTCACCAGTGGAGAGAAAGACAGACACTAGAGAAGGAGAAGAAGAGGAAGAAGTATGTTCTCCTGATCCAGATGGACAGCCTAACCTCCCTCATGGGATTTCCTTATTCAGGAATCCAATTTTCCCAATGTGATTGACGTGAATTGGATCCACTGGAATAAAGCTAACTCTTTTAGCTCCACCAATAAAGCGCTAATGGCTTTGTCCCCAATCCCTCCAACTTTCCCTCCTCGACTGGACTGGTCGTGAGCAATTAGCACCAGCGAAGGCAGTGGGCAGTCTAGAAGATTAAGTGATGGTGAGAACCAGGGAAAGTGGTTGAGTAAACGGAGGAGCATGAGGAAGTGCAAGGAGAGGTGATTAGTTGGAGATGGTGGTGTAGGAGCGATCTCTGAACACCATGTTCTTACAACACCTTAAGAAATACAGTCAAATATAACAAGCTGGATTACACAAAAACCTCACTTGTCGTTAAGAGCTGAGCTGATGTAAATGGTATCATGAGACTCACACTTTCCTTGTTGTTACTTTTGCTGTAGCAGATGTGATATTAAAGCTAATTATAGCTTAAAGCACATTATTTTATCAAAACTAACCTCTTTGAGTTAATGTGCTGGAACACAAATAGAATAAACAACAAAATGACCCTCATTTTATCAGATGAGTATTTGTTGATAAGACCAAATATCCATTTACAAGAAAATGTACAATCTGAACACAGCAGTTAATTGAATGCATATGCCTGTGCAGTCTTCATTAAATCAGAATGCTTCTACTATAATGAAATTGATTTAGCATATTATTATGTCCACTTAAAAGCAGAATATAAATGAGAAACAATGTGAGTGATGATGGTTAGATGATTATCTCAAAAAGCATTTTCTTACAGAGAAACAAACATTTTAATGGAAACTAATAATTAGATTTAGATCTGTAAGCAACATGGCTGAACAAATTGTTGTCTTTTTATCTAATTTCCAATTTGCATTGTTGCAAGAGATACAGATGTAGATAGAAAAATGACCAGTTTACATATTTCATCAAGGAATATGCCATGCAAAAGGTATCATGGAAGATAACGGAGGTTGTGCAAATGATAAAAAGTAATTGTTATCAAGTATTCATTATAGATACATAAAAAACAATAAATGATGCAACTTCTGTTTGAGTTATTTGTGTCACATCTAAAACAGAATTTTACTATGATGGTGAAATTACTGATTAAATTTAATGTAACAATTAAAGTCGAAATGAAAAATAAGTGGAGACTTGCATACAATTTAGGAGAAATAGCAGTGATTTCCATCAGGCTTTGTACTTTGAGCTCTGGCATTGAAACTAAATAACCCAAATATTGTCTGCTTGAAAATGTTCAAGGTCCATTGTATCTCTGGTTCATGTATGGTGTCTCTTATCCATCCAGATGGTTTCATTCTTAGTAGATATATGGCAGTTTCATACCTGCTTCTATTGTCTTACGTTTTACTAGCAGCCATGTTGCAGATTGTTTTATCACTAAGTCCAACTGAGAAGGCTTTCAATTGAGATCATCCCTTTTATAGAGACAGAAGTTTATCATTACCAGTTATTTTCATCATAATGCATGAAGCGCATAACACACAGAGTTCTCCCGAGTTGTGTCTGTAACATGTTGAAAAAATGTACAAGACTCAATAACATATAACAGCATACTGCAATGTAATATCAGACACTTTAAATATGTTTGGGTTCAAGTCATTTTTTTGTTGTTGTTTTAGTCTGTGAGAGCCAGAGTGCCTAGAGAACCCAAACATGTACTGGAAGAACATTTAGAAGCCCCACAGCGAGGTCCTGATCAACATAGGGTTAGAACCAGCAACCTTCTTGCTCTGAGGCACAAGTATACCTGCTATCTCTACACATATAACAACATGGCACAATATAATAACAAGGAGCTATAGATACACATGGATATATGACAATGTAGCTATAAGTACATTCAAAAACTGATTGTCAAAAAGAAAATATATCAAATATATCATGCCTGATTTGTAGCACTTGACCTTTACTGCAAACAACTTTAAATCTGATTGATTTGTTGCAGTTGATAATGTGCTCCAACCAAATGCAGGTTATTTTGTGGAATGGTAGTTGAATTTGGCTAACCCAGCAGCCATGGTGGCAGGTGAAAAAAAAACTAATAACAAAGAAATCAGTAAAAATAAAGAGCAACAAAATTGGTTTTCAGCCAACATTTACAGGACTTGTAGCTAAATCAGGAATATGTAGCATTTTAGTATTTAATGAGCTAAAAACAATGTCTACATCCATAAATATGTCTTCATTTATGTCAGATAACCTCTTCCAACAATCTGACGTGACGTCTTGGGCGAAGAACTTCTCATTTTTACTTACATAGAATGGATAAGTCCTGTAGAGGCCTCCATGTCTAAAAAAAACCTGAACAGCCAAGAGGGGCATAAGGCACTACATAGAACTACTGGCTAAGGCTAAATGTGTTTCTTGCCAATTTGACTGAAATAGAGAAGGAGCACAGCGAGACACGCTTGTCACTGCTCCAGCTAATATGAAAGCCTGCTTTGTTCGTAATGCAAGATCATGCTTATGCTATGACACAGGAGAAGGAATCATGATCAGCAAAAAAGCAATAAAGAGACAAAGCTTCTAAGAACATATTGGCTATCGTAGAGTTAGCAGTTGCAACTAACATTTTTAAAAATGAGGCGCTAAAGAGCACTATTCGTTTGACTGCAAAATACATTTTCACAAAGCCACAATCTGGCTTTAATGAAATATTTACCTTTTTTTTAAGATGTATTACATGTGGTTCACCAAAACTTAGATGCTTCAAATCTGCATTCAACTGAGGTGTTAATGTCAGAAGGTCTCATCATACACAATCAGCTGCATCAACTCATGAAAAAGACATCTCATTTTAAGATATGACACATTAAAAATAAGGCTTGAAGAGGGTGTGATTAAAAAAACCTGCCCTTCTTATTTGCAGTTCGATCAACTAGGTAGCAGCAATACAGTTCTTATGTTTCCGTCTTTATAGCCTAAAATAAGATATTCTAACAGAATTCAGACTTCTGCTTTAAGTACACATGATGAATAAATTTGTCTGACATTTCGTCAATATACCTTATTACTATGGATGCAATATACAATATTTATCAACTCTACTGATACCTATATCTTCTGGTCAAGCACTTTATTTTACTAAAACTGACCTTTTCATTTCACTGTGACAATATTTTTTGCATTTAAGCAGATGTGAGACAAAACAAAACAATGTTAGACATTCATCAACGAAGGGGAAACAATATGATATACGTTTACTTCTTCTAAGGATATTTCAACTATGAAATTGAATTTATTAGGCCAATATATTGGTTGCTATTATATGCAACAAAAAAAAAAAGTTAATAGTATATTGTGACACTAATTTTACAAAAGTTTTATATTTGTTTTCTGTTGATATTATGGATGCAAACCTGCTATAGTACATCCATGAGGTTCATTAATGCGCAAAATCACGCAAACAGAAGATTTTAAAAGCAAAAACATTGTAATGATTTTTTTAATCAGACTATCAG
The DNA here is from genome assembly GCA_036419115.1 of Scarus forsteni. Classification (NCBI taxonomy): domain Eukaryota; kingdom Metazoa; phylum Chordata; class Actinopteri; order Labriformes; family Labridae; genus Scarus; species Scarus forsteni. Next base: position 4,000,432 of record JAZDUH010000049.1, read on the forward strand.
ACTACTTTTGTTCAAAAAGATGCGATCAGTGTATCCAAATGCATTCCTGTTGTCACCAATACCAAACATCTGTGGATCACCTCATGCTTACCTGTGCATGTCATCCCTCTCATTTGCCCCTCTGCAGCTCCTTCTGCTCTGCCATCTTAAAAAATAAAAGAACTTTCAGAGATTCACAAAAAATTGTTTTTCAGTCCTGTTAATCAAAAATAATAATAAAGTGCTGAAGCTTGTGCAAAAGTTAAGACGACACCAACAGTAAAAAGCTACTCTCAGCAAAGCTTAACGAGCTACACATTGCCACACGGCGCGTCATGTGATGCGTTTGAGGTCCAGTCGGAAACATTGTGATGCAGTCAAGTTAGCTCCGCAAAATGACTATTTAAAAAGCTGAGAGCATCCGTCCATCTGCCAACTATCTTTACTGCTTGTTACTTTCGAGGTTTCAGGAAGCAAAGAACATGATGTGTTAGAGTTAGAGATCTAGATTTTTGGCTGAAATTTGTATTTTGGCAATACAACATAATGGCATAAGCTGCATTGTGTGAGTTCATATTTTTAAACGTGATGCCTTTAATTTATTAAACTACTCTTTCACCTGTTGGACTGAATAATAGTTTAAGTCTGTTTGTTGATTATTTTGTTACATAAAGAAATAAAATTAAGATGTAGAATTATTATTGTATAATCCAGAACTTACTATTGAATGATATGTTAAATGTGTTCCTAGGTTTATTTAATTGGGACAGATATAGAATACCCAGACAAACTGAAAACAGTCATCCGGTGCAGGTATCATAGTGTGATACCTGCACAAACAGTGTTGAGCTGTTAACTTGCAACACTATATGTGCTCAAACAAAAATAAAACAATCAAACAATGACTCTAAGGAGTAAAATAGGAGTGAATTAATTCACACATTTTACTGTATAGATATTTTGTATTGCTTTGTTGAGTAAACACTTAAATATTTGTTAAAAATCCTGTTTGCTGCATCCATTTTGTTTATGCATACAACACATATTGGATAATTTATCTCAGAATTAGACTTTATCACGTATTAGGAACATAAAACTTTTTTTTTCCCTTTTTGTATCTTGACATGACATGAGTAAGAATACTTTAGAAAAAGTTGTGTTTTAATGTTTTAACTAGATATGTTTGGCTAGAAATCAGACAAACCATCTTAGCTTTAGCCTATCTTTGATGTTTTTCATGTTTTTCTAATTCTGTGGGTCTTTTTCATTATCAAGCCATCAAATTCATCCCAATGGCAAGAAACCCAGCTTAACCACAAATGCAACATGCATATGTCTGCAACAATATCCCCTACTGTGCTTCGTGCATCTTTTTACCTCCATTTACACCTAATGGCTTCACTCGACAGGACCTCTTTCAACATGCAGCTCTCCTCCGGCTGCCATCATCAGACCAGCATGCAGCGAAATGGTCCTGCCACGAAAACTCGCCGCGGTGATCGGCTGAGACGTAGAATAAGGAGATCGGATGGCGAGATGTGATGTTCTGCATTTCAGTTGTGCTACTATGGTTCAGTGTGCAAAATGTTGTGAATAGGCTCTGATTGCACAAATCAAACACACACACATACATGATGGAAAGGCGGCGCACACACACATATACATGCTCGGCAATCTCAACAGCTCTGGTTGCTGCTCACAGGAACCTTGCAGGGAGAAGAGGAGGGCTCACCGCAGGAAATAGGAGCATTGATTGACAGATTAATCATTCTGCTGCTGTGTGTATGTGTGTGTATGCATCAGTGTGTGTTTCTGGGTATCTAGGAGGAAATGTAGGAGTGGGTGCATGCATGTGTTTGTGTGTGCATGTCCCTACTGACCTTGACAGCTCCATACAAAAGCAACAGCTACTTCCAAGAGTCAGTCATTCAGGCAGAGCTGGCAGCCTGTGACAAGCAGACCCTGCAACTAAGAGTTAACACCATGTCTGCTCTACAATTATCCATACAGAGAACACTTACATCAACCTCTTAGTGCTTTATAATTGCTTTGCATTAAAACACTATTCTTGCCCTACCCTATTATAACACTCAGAGGCATAATTAACACCTCGGGATAATAGGTAATTAGTCATGTTTGAATTACCTGAATTTCCAATTCTCTTATCATTATAATTTGGTTTCTAAAGTCAGTGTGGTTAAACAATTGTGCTTCTTTTTTTCTATTTCTTACATTGCTAAGCTTGCTTAATTGGACGAATGGGACAAAAGTCCCACAGGACCAAATCATCAGAATCCAAAATACTTTATTTATTCCCAAGGGAAAATTCTGTTGTTTTAACTAATTTGATGCACGGTGTAGAAGCAACAAATCAAGACAGAGACCTTAAAATAGGACAAAAGTCTATATTTGTATAGAAAAAAGCAACAAAATACCAAGCTCTTTTACACAGTGTAAAAAAACGGTAGTAAGGGGGCTCTCAACTAAATCAAAAGATTATGAGTCATAACCAAAGTTTTGTAAAATGAATAAGAGTAACCTACTTTAACCTCCACTTACTTTCACTGTTTTAAACTGAGGTCTCTTTAAATTAAAACTCCACTTGATGTGGTGCATTCCAAACCAGCATTACAGTTGCATGGAAAAATACCTCCTATTTCACTTAAAGTGTGCTGAAAGTGCTTAAAGTGTGAATAAGAAGTACCACTTGTAGGACCTTTTTATCATGTGTGTAGTTTACCTATAAAACAGAAATGCTGGTGTGCTGTCTGGTGAATACATATAATGGGGTGCAGTTCTTGTGACTTGTTCTCAGTTTTAAAAAGAAAAGTAAACAGTGAAGGCAGCCAGAGAAGAGAATAGAATGACTGTCTTTTTATCTTGGAATTCACTTGTTTTGTCCATTCTATTGTGGGGGTATTTGGAAGGACTTACACAAAAAAGAAGTAATGGCAACATAATAGACAATAGCCAGATAATTCTGATGCTCCATGCCTTATAAACAGCAAGAAATGTAAATGAGACACAGAAACAAAGAGGAAAATGACTGATTACTGATAATTAAAAAAAACTAATCTATCTATCTATCTATCTATCTATCTATCTATCTATCTATCTATCTATCTATCTATCTATCTATCTATCTATCTATCTATCTATCTATCTATCTGCTCATGTAAGTAATATAAATAAAAAAAGAAGTCATTTATGTTTAAGTAGTTTAAAATTTTTAGTTTCATGTATTATAAAAATGCTATTTATTTACACTTCATTTCAAACAGAAGTGGAAGTTCTTTTTTGCATTATGGGACTTTTCCTCAACATGGTTTCTGTTCAATTTGGCTCAACTACTCAGTTGTTTCGGTTTTCCATAAGGGATTGCACCCACAGTACCTGGCACATAATTTTTTGTATCACCTTCACCAGGTTTGCTGCTTGTAAGCATCTTTGCAACAAATTGCATCTCTTAATTGAGACAAAAGCCACAAAGTGGCCAGAAGCTTTTTCAGCTCAGTTCCCTTCTGAGTATTTGTGAAAATATCAACATAGATTCATGCAGTTACACTACAATCTACCTGCCTACATTATAGAGGTGCTGAAAAATTCTACACTGTCATGGAAAATGGAGCAGATGGGGTTCAAAACAGAGTCAAGCTGAGCCGAGGTGAGCAGATACCACAAATAAGAAAACATCAGTTAGTTTTCCTGCAGAATTTAAAGGTCCCATGTCCTGCGAAACCAATTTTCTTTGCTTTTAATGTTGTTAAAAGGAGCTTGTGGAGCAGAAAAACATGAGAACTTTAACTAAACTCTCAGTTCACAGAGAAACGTGCTTTGCCTCTTTAAAAATGCCCCTTAAACTGTTCCCTTTCTTGCTTCCTGAGGTTTATCATGTAACAGCTGTAGAGCCTCCACCTACATGAGCATTTTCTGTTTATCACAGGCAGACATCATGACTGTTTTAAAAGTCCATTCTGGCCTGTGACCCCTCTTATCCACTCCCAACCAAGTGGGCAGCCAATCAGCACAGGGCTTATTATCACAGCCTTTTGTAGCCTCTCCTTCCCCTTTGATCAGAGTATTTCCATTGAGACAGGGAAAAAGCTGCATCTCAACCTCTAAAGAGCAGAAAATGTCCTTTTTTTAATTTAACTTAAATCAAATCCTTGATTAAAAGACACACAAGACATGATGTAAATGGTCAAACACACAAGGATACAGGCCATTAACAATTACAAACAATGAATAACCCATTTCTAAAGATTTCCATTTGTGTTTCCTTTGGGCAGCTGGCATCAATGGCTCTGTGACTGGCTTATAACCAGTCCAAGGGTGGTATCCTCCATAGAGCCCCATGTTAACTTGTTAGCTTAGCAGTATAGATAATGGATTAGCCGATTACCCTTTATTTCCTTCACTATTAGCAAAAATACTCTTTATATGAAATTAAGTAAATAAAAAGATGATCCCTTATTGGCGTTAACATTTAGAATATCTTGTCTTGTTTATAAATAAAGTCCATTAAAATAATTATCTTGTGATTTTGACACAACACTTTAGAGGTAAACTGTTCTGTGTTAACAGCAGAAGTGTTGGGCCTTCCATCTACTTAAAAATCAGCTTGTTCAGCTGATGCATTCAGAGGAAATTTATCAAGCTATCAAATGCAACATAAACTTAATCAATATAAATTACATTGTGCTCTCCCATATCACGTTTGAAAAGATATTAATATATCTTAAAATCTTGATATTTTACCCAGCTCTGTAAACTTTTAACACTGGTTTAATACATGATTAAAAAACATCAGATGTTGGTCTAAGCACAGCACACACAGAGCTTTCTTTCTCAGGCTGTGCTCTGTAGTATCCTGGGTCGACCCTTTTCCCTACCTGATGCCCCCTAAGGGCCTGACCCTGAACCCAGTCACCTCTGACAGCTCCTTAATATCATCCCCAGCCCCCAGCCACTGATCCTGGAACAGATATTTTCTTATCCGCCTAATGGTTAAGGTTAGGGAGCCGGTCCAGGGTAATCTGACCCTGAATCTGTGGTGGGAGACGAGTCACTCCTCGGGCGTCTGTGCTGCTCCACAAACAGAGAGAGAGAGCCGAGGCGAGCCAGGGGGCAGTATGGGTCTAGCAACCCTCCTTATAGCAAGGTTGTAGATCGTGTGTGTGTGTTTGTTTGTATGCATATTGGCACATGTATTTGGATGATTCAGATGTTTGAGCGTTAAATGTGATGCTCGCATATCTGAGAGAATATCTGTTATGCATGAAAGGGCGTCTTTTCGGTCCACGGTTTCTGCATGCATGGCTGTGGATGAGCAGATGTGTGTTTATATGTGTGTGCTCGTGTTGCAGAGAGGCGAGGGAGATGTCATGTTCAGTTTGTGTTTGGCTAACCCTGTGGTCTCCACCCCTAATAGCAGGGTCTATGGGGTGTAGACACATGCCAATATTCATTGGCAGTTGAATCAAGCCACTTAGATACCATCTGTAAACAGGACTCAGAGGGCCAAGAATTAAACCCTCGGCTGGAAACAGTAGAGCTCACTGCAGAGATTACTTAAGGTTCAGTGCAGGTTAATGGGCTTTGTTGCCATAGATCAGTTATATAGATATTGGCAGGGCTGTGCTGAAACCCATCTTGTATTTATGAATTATTCTACTATTGTCCTCTATAAACAAAAAATTCAAAGCCTTTCAGAACCTTAAATAAATGAATGAACAAGATCGGCACAATCACTTAGTGTTAGTTTTACTGTTAAGTTTAATTTACAACCACCAGAACTTAATGTCAAATTCCTGCTTCATCTCATGGAAAACATTTCCCATCATTGAAATCCTCTATATTTAAAATAACATCCCCACTCTGTGCGTCATAATCAGTATTTTTCCCTTCTCCTCTCTCACTCTCTCACCTCTCCCGCTGTCTCCCTTCTCCTTTTCGCCACCATGGCGCTCTGCTCACCAACACTGATTCATAATCTATAGCCGTGCCTGGGAGACCAGCAGCTATTGATTTAACGCCTACAGTAATCCAGCGCTGTATCCGCTGCTTGTTAGAGATGCTGGGGCCCAGGAACTGGGGCTTGCAGAGGGAGCCAGACAGAGAGCAGGGCTGATGGAGAAGAAATGTTTGGAGCCATTCCTTATAAGAAAAGCGGAACAATGTGGAACTGGCCTTCTGAATTACACATATTTCACAAACAAAATAAGAAACCCTCAAATGAATGGAATAGGAAATACCCCTGTCTACTGTGACCTATTTATTGTAAAAAACCAGTGATTTTTTTAAGGCTTTAAGATTTTATTGATTGAATGGCATGTTACATGAACTACTAGAGCTAAAGTACCTGAGTATAACCCTGTTCGGTTAAAACTCTAAGCACAGTGGAGGGGGGATCCTTAAAGCCAAATCAGATGATGCAGTGTCAGCTGGCAGATCAATAGTAGGGCTGAGCAGTATTAAAAAATTGCATTGCAATAATTGTGAACACACTTTATATTCATACTTTCTTCAGTTAAATGGTCTGCATGAGTTAGATGCAGCTTTGAGTTCATCCTCATCAATCAAATCTTTCATTAAACTGTAATTTCTACATATTTTGGACAGTATTAATTGGAAAACAATTGACCATGTTTTTCAGATCTCCTTTATTTTATCTCACTTAGGGTGCTCTAACAGTCAAGTGGGCACAAGCATACACAGAGTTAGAGGAGGAAATGTAGGGCCAGAAAAGGTGGAGCAACATGTTTCTATATGGGTTTAACCTTACAAATAAACTAACTACATGTTATTGTGTCACTTGACAGTCGTGAGTCATCCCCGACAACATTAAGAGATGTGTTCAGTCTGCATTTCAGTAACTTAAAATGATGGTGCATGTGTGTTTTTAAGTCAGTATAACCATGTTATCAAGTCAGAGCTTTTAGATGAATGTGACATCTTACTTAATGAAAATCTCGAAGCAAGCCTATTTTTTTTGTAAAGTTTCAACAAAAAGCAGAAGGAAAATGAAAACAGAGAGCGCCATTTTACCGTATTCCAGCAGGTCTGCATCAGTTTTGGGACTCACCACATCCCTGTCGAGTCTAACAAAGCAAAAGACTGTTTTTTCAGAACAACTTTTGCCATCAGAATATTTATACCACTCTGATGTTAGATTTATGTATCAAAAGTTGTATGAGCAGAAATTTAAACCTCACAGAATTTATGCAAATTACTGACAGATTTATTTTGAACATGTCTTTTCACATTTGAAATACTCAAGCCTCACTCAAGCCTTAGCTATTACGGAAGAAAATAGGTGTAAGAGAAAAACAAATCACACTCTTTCACGTGTTCTTAAAGACACTGTTGCCTAAATGAGATGGTAGTACTACTCATTAATGCATATTTGTCTCAAATGTTTCATTTGGCCACATGGAACTACACACTTGTTGCTTATCTTAGTGTTTTGTGTGTGGTGGCAGCTGGGGTTTCCTCTCTCTGTTTTCCACCTCCCTCTTCCCTCTACCTGTGTGGCTGCAACACCTGTGTGCTGTTTAGCACTCAGGTGGAGCAGGTCAGTATTTAGGGAGCATGAAGAGGAGCAGAGAGAGCTGGAGGCTGGGCTGCACACGCACACATATTTACCTGGAGACAGGTTTGAATATCAGATTGCTGGGTTTTGTTATTTTAGTTTGGCTGTCGTGTGCTGGTAGTCCCATTTTTGCAGCTTTATTTCTTTAAGTTAGGGTTATTTTTGGTTAGGTAGTTTCGTGACGGGGTGGTGGCTGGTTCCATGGCCCACTGCGTGGTTAGCCATGTCCACCATCCCTCTTTTGTTCTTTTTGGCCAGCACCTGCAGCCTTTTTATTTTCTTTCCTTTTGCTTAAGTAAATAATCGAGTTGTTTTGTGTTAAATAAAGTATACATTCTTTTTAAAACTCCTAACCCTTTTGTTTGTGTCCTTTTATATGTTACTGGTCTCTTTGGGTTTGAGTCTTAAACTTTTAATTTGTGATTGATTGTTATTTTTATGCTCCAGAGGCCGTAACACTTAGAAAGAGGCAGGCTGCTATTGATTGGACACTACTGTAAAGAAACAAAAAGGAAAGAAAAAATGGGCTCATCTGATTGTTCAATAAAACTGACAGGAAGTTGTTACTTTCTCAAATGGTCAAAATAAAGACCTATCTAATCTATCTAATATCACTGCTATAATTTTTTTTATAATTAGGAATGTGTAATTTAAAAAATATATAAATTTGCGGATCCACAAAAACAAATTTCATAGCAAAACATTGCACTTCAAGGCTAAATAAAAAAAACCTTTTTGGTTGGTATATATTTGATCTGAAGCCATTTTTTAATTAACAAAGTGTAATCTTCCAAACAGAGTCGTCCCCAGAAAAACAGCTCCAGAGACATGAGTAAATAATATAAGTATTACCACTTGTGGCACTGGCAATCCAACATAGTACTGGAGAAGTTTAAAAATGGACTACAAAAATATTAAGTAAGCCATTTGAAGATACATTTTATTCATTCTGTGTAAATTACTTGTAGTTTTATGTTGATGAGAGAGAAGTCACCAACACTCTGATAAAACTCTCAACATCAGGTATAACACATTTTATTGACAAATTATGTATTAGTATGGTAAACAAGATTTCACTTTCCTGTGCTGCATGCCATGTTGCAATTGTGTTGTCCATTTTATCAAGTTTAGTAAATGGAGCGCACCCTCACTGCCTTTACTGTACTACGTCTTGTCCTCCTGTTCTTATTATCAAATAACTATGATGATGTGTTTTATACGAGTTTTTATATTTTATATGAGAGCCCTGGCTTCAGGATTACATTGCATCCATGGAAGGGAAAATCTAAATTTTCGTCTTGCCTTTGTTGGGTAAGAAAGCATAGCAACACATCAGAATCTTAAAACGACAAAAGCTCACACATCCATTCAAACAGAGTTTATAACTTTATTTTTTTAAAATGACTTTCCAATGACTTCCATTTATATTGCCAATTATTTCCTAAGTAGCAGCTTTTTCTTGTTCCCATGGTGAACACTAATTCCAAATCAAACTTTTCAATTACTATTGTCCTTGTCTAAATGACAAAAACGATGGAGTCAAGACCCGTGTTTCTGTTACAATCACCCAGAGCTCTCACACACAATAGGAGAATCTTACATTTGATTCCAAGTGAGTGACAGCTGAGGCAGCCTGGACATATTCATACAGAGTGCTAATCATGCATGATACAAGAATAATAGACAATGTCGCTTTCACTTCATTAAGCATCCAGGTAAGTGGATATGTAATTTAACTCTTATTATCAAATCTAGCTAATTTGCTTTGGCCCATCCATCATGATAATGACACCATTCTCTGCCCACATTTTCAATTGTGACAAGCCTGCATACATATGAACAATACCTTTGGCATTAGAGTTCTTTTCCATTATAGATAATTACAGTGCATGTATTTGAGATCAGTCTATTGAATCTTAATGATAATGTACTTTATTCTATGAGTGACAGGAACATGTTCCAACCTGTGTCTGAAACTGCAGATCTAGCCGTGAGTTCAATTCAAGTAAGTCTGCAAGAATAGCTGCGTCTTTTCATACCAATATGATTTCATTTCCCTTTCATTCTTTTTAATTAATTTTCCAGGAAAGTCCAAGTGGGATAAAAACATCTTCAGGACAAAGTGTTTCATGAGGCTTGTATTTGTGGCCAAGAAAGTTTCAAACAAAGGACTTTTCATGGTGTTTTTGGTGTGTCAACTGAGTTTGTAGTGCTTTCCTGTCTGTACTTTAGCATTGTCTGTCAGATGAAACCATCACACCACAGATGTGGTCTAAAGGCAGTGAGCTAAAAGGAATTTAAAACCATTATGTGGAGGTATTATCTTAGCTTCAAGAAGTACTATTGTTCTCATGGGACCAACTGAAAAATTCAGACTACAAGTCACACATTACTGTTTATAATCTCAAAAGGTGGTTGCATTATCGACCAATGCAACCACGTTATCTGCTTGAAATCCTGAGGCATTTGTGGTCAATACTGCACCTACAGCAGTCATCATGATCACAGAGTGGGTCCCAACTGGATCAAAATATTGCCCTCATTTGGTATAAATTACAATTGTGTTTGGCAGTGCAGAGGTTGATGGGATATGCTTTGGCGGCTGTGCCATTATTTTGGGGTTTCTTCTTCTTTAGGTTTTAACATTTAAAGAAAATAATGCTGCAATGTTGAATAAATCAAACTTTTTGAGCTGTTTTCATTGAAAAGAATCAAGATTAAACATCAGGTGACCAGTGCAAACTCATGGGTCTGTTCTTAAAATAGTCGCATCATGGGAGAATGTGGCATGGGGGCGTCTGTTATGCAGCAGTTCTAGCACCATGGGAATGCAATCATTAAACATGTTTTTTAGGTTCAGTATACTTAACCAAATAAATATGCATGTTTCTACAAAGAAATATCTGTATTTAAATGAATAAATCAAATCTAATTACTTGATGACACATGAAAAATACAAAAAAAAAAAAAGATGTAGCATACATTTGACAATAAAACATGGTCATATTAGGTAAATTATGGGTCTGTGCTAGTAAATACAAACCTAGTATCTAATCAGATCTGATATAACATGGTATTATGTTTGAGATACTTACCAAAAAGACAACACACTTAAGCAACACACATTACACAAGACAGATCAGATAATTCAAAACCAGGATTTCCTTTAAACCTTACAAAGTTAAACTTTGAAATACTCAGCTTTCTAAATCTGCTAAAGAAGATGTACCTTTAAATGAAAAGTTACATGCATTTATGTTGCAATTAAATGCAACATAAATGCATCTAAAGAGTTATTGGTAGTTGTAACTCATGGTTGGATAAATTCCCAAGGCTTACCTAGAATTGCCTCAGGCCACACCAGTGGCCACCAGTGTGTTATAGAACCACTGCTTTACAGTATTTGGCTAAACGCTTCCACTTTCAAACAATGCTCAAATCACAAAAATATCACTTTTTAAAATGAAAGTAAAAAGCCAAAGAAAGTAATTAAAACCTCTTTCACTGTAAGATACCCTCAGAACAGAGATGGCATCTTATTTGCTGGGTTGACCTACATACCAGTTTTTACTATCCAGATAGATCAGTGGCGATTGCTCTAAAGGTGCTTTCACACCGCAAGTGACCCAGCTACCAAAGTCGCGTCACCCACTGATGTAGCGTCGAGCGTCCATAAATACCTGTTTGGTCGCCGTTGGCGTCGGCCGTCGGTCGGTGACGTCACGTCCGCTCGAGTTTCACCGCGATCATATCATATATCACATAATAGGATGTATAAGCGGACATTATACCAGCTGTATCCTTTTCACTCACTTATCAGACACAAAACTCTGCAGCTGATGATGCAGCAGCATCCTCTGTGAGTTTACCGCGGTCCGTCTGCAAATGTCCTCACTAAGATTAGTTCCGCCTTGACGGAAGTCATCCGCCCTGTAGTCCGGATGAATAACTGCACCGTCACACGTACAAACACCGCTGATTGGCTGTTGCCGCACAGCCACACACGACATCGCCTGAATGGATCAACTTTTTTTTAACTTTGACATCGCGCGACGAGTGAAGTGGTCGTCTTGTCGCCGGCTGTCGCATCGCGGGAGGGTTAGCCCCGCCCCATCGCGGCTGGACATTGACTATGAATGGAGAGTGATCGCCGAGGTAGTACAGGTAGCGTCCGGTGTGAACGCACCTTTAGACTGCAAGGGAAGCTCAGGTTTCCCTAAAATATCCCCCAAAAAAGTGGTGATATGTACTGCTGTGTGTACATTTCATTGACTAAATATAAGCTAGAATACCTTCATCTTTTGTTCTGAATCAGCTACTTATCAAAGGTAACTGGCACAACTTCCTTCTCATTCAACCCCTCAGCGTCTCAGCGCTACAGTCAGAGTCGGACGCTGAGCGTCTTCAGATTTCAGCAGGAAAGCCTAGAGTGGGTAGTTCCACTGTGGAAACTGGACGGTCATTGGATAAACGCTGGGCTTTGTCCCGCCCATCGGACGCTCAGCGTCTCTGGGGGTCTATGAGGCAGTGGGCTGGCCTGGACACTCGGCTTCTGCGTGGTGATTGGATGATCTGCCTGAGGCCAAATCCCTTTGTGATTGACAGTGAAATGAGCCAATCAGCGATCTTGAAGTATCACCCTTTACTGCAGCATCTTCTAAGTTTTACATTCAGTTGTTCTGGACTGATCCGGAGGCTTTATCGATCTCCAGAGACTTTATCTTTCTTAAAAACGACTAGCGTTGTGTTTGAAGACTCTCTCCTGTCACTTTTTCTTTTCACCAAGGAGCAGATGCGGATCTTCTCTCCCTTTCACTCACACTCACAGCCTGTCAAACAGTAGTTTAACGTAGCTGCTCCAGCTGCTAGCAAGCTACACATCATGGCAGATAGTATGAATGTTGTCGACCAGATTTTGGTGAGGCCATTTGATAGTCTTCCTTACAAAGAGAAAATTAGAGTAAAACAGCGGGCAGATCAACTCCTAAGACTGATTTAGTACAAAAGGTGGGGAAAAGTATCAGGTCTTTTCAGCATTCCTGGTATGACAAGGTGAGCTGGCTCATTGGAAGTGCTGTCACAAATAAAATGTGTTGTCTGGTCAAAAGTGAGTTTTGGTGAATAAAATCCCTGGAAAAGACACCAAACAGGGTCACAGATCATTTACATAAATAAACAAAATTATGATGTAGGCCGGAAAAAAATGAGCTTCCCCTCTTTGACTGACCAGCAGCCACCACTGAGATAGATCCATTTTGGCAAGTTTCAGTCTACAATGATTGTGAGTAGTCCTATGTGGCACGACCTGGAACAGGTGGGAACTAGAGTGAGACAACAGCAGGAAGTAAATGCTGGCATGCAGATAAGCATAGATTCAAACAGCTTCATTCGCAGTTTTTCAGATCTGAGCTGCGTTTTGTCATTGAATGAAAAACAAATACAACATAAATAAACTTAGAAAGGCTATTTTACTCCATATTCAACATGTTTTAATGAGAGCTTGTGTCAAATTAGTGGCTCATGCTTTGTCCTTTACACCATAGCAGTAGTGCCTGCCTCCTGCCAACTACATTATCTGATTAGCATGAAATAAATGGGATTGACAGAATGATCATCCAGTCACCTGTCCGATGTGTTTTGGAAAGGTTCTTCCCATTCTCTCACTCTGTATGGGACCTTTTCTCAGATGGACATGTAAAATATGTTGAAGGGTTTATCTGTGATGCCGTGTTAAGCTTTTACATCAAAACTGATAAAATGAACAAACAAAACATTTTAATATGTATCCTGAAATATAATACAAAATACATTTCATACAGTATTTGAGCTTCACATCATCTTGACTTTTTAAATCACTGCTGGAAAGGTTCTGAAGCATAATAAATACAACCGGCAATAAAAAAAATTGTTGCAAGAATAATTAACTCCAGAAATCTAGTGGCAGCGATCACAACAAGATGCACACTTACAGGTAAAACAGTCCTCATGTAGAATTTATAGTTTCACATGCTGCTGACAAAAAATGTAGTTTGAGGTGAAAAATATCTGATACAATTCTAAGAAAGTAGACATGGTTCTTTGCTTTAATGTCACAGTGTGTCCATTAAGCTTCAATCATAGCTGTGAGGCTCATTTCTCCAATTGAATCAAAAGCAAAAGACAACTATATGTATAGAGAAACTAAAGATGAGTGTATAAATGAGTTCTGTTAATTTCTACATCGTCCTTTAATCAGCATGATGGATGACAGGACGGCTAAAGAGGAGTACTTATCTCAATCAGGTACAGAGCATCAGTGTGGAGACAGACAAGCACACTGACCTTCATTAGCTTGGCCAAATAATTAGCTGACCTCGACTAATAAGCACTCACACTGCACATAAATGTACACACAAATACACACATTGTGGTTTTGTATGTGCCACTAATGAAAAGAGGGCTGATGCACAAGGCTGATTGCTTTGTTCTGATGAGTTTCTGGCTTAAGTAGCCCTCTTGATTGATGGATAGATGAGCAGAGGGATGGGTGGATGAAAGGAGACAGACAGAAAATGCAAAATCTGAACAGATGAGTGCTGCTGGTAGGAATTGTGCCAACAGATGGGACAAGAGTATCTGATTGTTTTATTAGAAGAAAGGTATTTAGACAAGTGCTCAGATTTTATATACATGCTGTAATAATAGTAAGGCTTGAAAACACATGCGCCCCATCAGTCACTGAATGCTCTGTGGCTATTTTGTAAAGCAAAGCCGGATCTGTCCATGCAGTTTGGTTTTGACATATGTGCTTTATGCACAGTCACAGCACCACGACCAATACACTAATCTCTGCCATTCTCCTCTGGCTACAATGAGCCCAAGAAGGTTAACTTCACCTTCCAGGGTAAATAGAAAAATGAAGCAGCATGGCAGTCTGGAATGGAGGTTATAAACAGTGGATATTAACTCTGCACTGCAACTTGCCTGCACAAAGGGGAGTTTGTGAGATGATGTGGACTTATAGACTGTCTTCCTAAATCATGGACAGACACCTGAAAATGTATTGATAGTTTAATGTATAACAGATGTCTTGACTTCATTGTCCATCAAATTCATGCTATGTTAGATTTGCTCATGATGCTTCTTAGGGATGGACAACTGTGGATTTTTGTTCAATATATTATTTCAGTAAATACTGGTACCAATAAAAACAGGGTTTGTTAGGGTTTTTTAATGCTAACATTATATGAATACTGTGCCTGGCCAAAACAAAAGTTGCCCCTGGATTTAACTAAAGCAAATAAGTACAAGCCTCCAACTGGAAAATTCCTGCACGGGCGATTGCTTTCAGCAGGCAACTAGTTATTTTACCCTAGCTGATGCAATGAGTAGCTTGTATTACTGTGCAAAGCTACTAGACAGGATATTTTCCACATCCTGTCGTTGTGGAAAATATGCTAGTTTGTTTACGAAGGGTCAAATTATTGGCATGTATCAAGCAGAGAAACATCTAAGGATATTGCAGAAACTACTAAAATTGGGTTAAGAACTGCCCAACAAATTTATACTGGAAGGATAGTGGGGAACCATGGCCTTTGAGGAAAAAATGTGATCAGTAAAAATTCCTGAATCATTGGGGTCGACGATCACTTCAATGCTTGGCCAAGTCAAAGCAAAGAAAAACAACACTAGAACTCAGGGATGTTTGCAACAGCATTTCCACACACATAATGTGAAGGGAACTCAAGGAATAGAGACTGAACAGCTGTGTAGCCCTAAGAACACCACAAAAATGTCAGGCTAACCAGAAGAAAAAGCTTCAGTTTGCAAGGGAGCTTAAAGATTGGACCCTTGGAGGAATGGAGGAAACTCATGTGGGCTGATAAGTCTACATTTACCCTTGTTCCAGAGTAATGGGTGCATCAGGGCAGGAAGAGAGGCAGGTGAAATGATGCACCCACCATGCCTAGTGCCTACTGTACAAGCCTGTGGGGGCAGTGCTTTGATCTGAGGTTACTGCAGTTGGTCAGGTCTAGGTTCAGCAACATTATGGCTCAAAGAATGAGGTCAGCTGAGTACCTGAATAAACTGAATGACCAGCTTATTTTATCAATGCATTTTTTCTTCTCTAATGGCATGTGCATATTCCAAGACGACAATGCCAGGGTTCATCAAGCTCAGAGTCCAGACCTTATCCCCATTGAGAATCTTTGTGGTGTGCTGGAGAAGACTTTTAGCAGTGGTCAGACTCTTCCATCATCAATATAAGATCTTGTTGAAAAATGAATGCAACACTGGATGGAAAAAAGATTTTGTGACAGTGCTGAAGCTTATCAAAACACTGCCACAGCGAATGGGTGCTTTAATGAAAGCTAAAGGCGGTCAAATGAAATATTAGAGTGTGTGACCTTTTGTTGGTGGCTTTTTTTGGCCAGGCAGTGTATAATTAGTTATACTGCATTTATTTGCTTATTTACTCTTAAGTAGAAAGTGAAGTGAACATTTGTACTTTCTGTCAGTGTTACTGCTGAACTAAGACACACGTGTCGATTGGACAAAACTTTGTAATCACTGACAGGATAAGTGAATAACACTGATTGTCTCTTCATCAAGGCACCTGTTAGTTGGTGGGATATATTAGGCAGTATTTTAATATTTTGTCCTGAAAGTTGATGTTAGAAGCAGAAAAAATGAGCAAATGTAATTTGAGTGAGTTTTACAAGGGCAAAATTGTGATGGCTAGACAACTAGATCAGAGCCCCTCCAAAACTGGAGGTGGTAAACTGCAGTGGTAAATGTCAGTTTTATTCATCAGAGAATCATTTTATGAATTTGATCTGAAAAGATCAGCTTTTCAGCTCTGGCGACTTTGCATGTAGAGTGGTCGCTGAGGAAGCTGGAGATGAGCAACTGGTGCTCAAACTGCTGAGGTCAATAATGCTGTTTTTTTAGGTCATCAAGGGGAAAAATATTTCTTTTAATTTCTTTGGCTAAACTCACTAAAAACTCTTCACTAGATCTTAAACTTAGACTTTTGCAAATCCTGTGATCTTGTTTTAAAAATTTGTCACTAAGAAATGTACTTGAGTAAACCAGAAAAGAGTACCAAAATTACATTTACAAAAACAAACAGTCTAAGAGGTGTAGATTTTCCCTCAGGGGTTCTAAGGCCTTATTCTCTTTAGATGTAAACTGATCTGAACTGAGCCACTCCTATGTCTGAACTTGTAATGACATTTCATCTCCAGAACAAGTCTCAGAGTGATCCACTCGTAGAGAGTGTCAAGGATATAAGGATGTAATTTGCATTGGAGTAACAGATACTTTGAGCTGAAGTAAGGAAAGAATAAATGGAACCAGAGTAAAACACTGTCAGAAGAGAGTCAAACATGTCAAAGGCTTGAGGAGTAAGTACCTTCACTTACTCCAGACCATTTCTAGGTCTTTGGTCTGACAGTTTGAGAACAATGGAAACATATTCAGGCTCCAGGTCTGAGGACCATTATGTGAAATTGCTGCTTTCGCATCTAGATTTTCTTGTCTCCACCATTTTCATCTCAATCCAATCCAATCTGGAGCCATTTGAGCAAATAAAATGATATTTACCTCATCTTCTGTTACAAGCTTTCAAAATCACAGGCTTCAGGAAAAATCAATACAAAATGCCAGCTTAGCTGCAGATGTATGCTCTGTGAGAATGCTAACTTTTCCTTTTCATGTGTCTCCCCATTCCCTCACTGAGGCTGAGAGAAGACACTGGGAACAGGAAAAAAAAGCTCCTCACCAACAACTGGGGGGTGGATATTGTGCGGGATGTTTATCAACTACTTGTGCTTGCAGGCCGAATGCACGATTGTCTTGTCCGAGACGCTAACCTTTAGCATCTCGCTGCGCTTCGGCGCATCTTACAAAGTTCACCGCGAGAAGGGAGTCTTGACCCTGCGGATGATTTGGAGGACTGAAATACCACTTTCATTTATTATTTATCTAGGCTGGCCGAGGGGAAAGCAAGCCATGGCGCTGTCATACCTGACTGGCTAATGTAAGAAGTGGCCATCTCACTGCAACCCTGGGGAATCAAAGCCCATTACTGCTTTGAGAGATGGCCTAATGTCCACTGAACACACACAGCAGATCAAAACATTAGGATGGGAGTGAGATGTGCGTACACACAAACACGCTCGCTCCGTGCAAACAAGACTTTGTGTAGCTGTCTGAGATGTGAGGTGAGCATCACTGTGTTTCGGAGTTCTAGAGAGGAGTAAAACATTCATAATTCAAATCTGGCCTTGATCGCTCGTAACACCAGTAAAACCTCTTCATTCTGATGTGTTGTTTATTTGTTTTGAACATGTAAAAGCTGTGTTACTTTCCAATTAGATCATGACACTTTTAATTGCATTGACTAAGATAATCAAATAGAGACTATGCAGGGGTCAAGGTCAATGAGTCCCATATTACAATCCCCTATTTTCAAGTACGAGGATTTGCACATCAGTTACTACATATGTTCATTTGAATACACACAAAAACAAGATCTTTAATGTTCAAACCTTTCAACATCACTGTTCTTTTCAAATATTACTCATTTTCATTTGATACCTGTAACCCTTTATAAAATGCTGGGAAAGTGTCGTGTTTACCACTGCTTTACATCACCTGAGCGCTGTGCGCAAAATCAGCAAATATTTGTAAAAAAATAAAACAAAAGTCTATCAGTTTGTGAATTAAATCTCTTATTCTGTAGTCTATTTGATTGAATATAAGTTAAAAAAATAATTTCACTTTGTTTTATTTAAGTCTTATTCGGCGTCATTAAAAACAACAAAAGGTATTTTTGATAGTTTTAGCAACATAGGGCAGGGAAATAAGATGCACGTTTCATTGATTTGTTAAATAACATTGGGTATTTCAGCAGATCAGTCATGTCCATCTAAATAATTGTGAGTAAAGCAGAAATGTATTCACTGTAAGGGAGAGCTGATTGGGCGATTTTAATGTAATACAACACTAATGACACTGTGGCCATCAGGTGGACCATTTCCATTGTCAAAAGGACAATTTTTGCACTTTTAAGCCAACTGAAAGCTACAGTGGTCCCTTATCTGTGCGCGTGGGAGTGTGAGCGTGGGTGCACTTGTGTATATGTGTGTCTGCATGTGTAATTGCCAAGATGGAGGCTAAATGACCCTTCGGATCTGCAGCCGAGGTGAAGCTAATGAACCATGTGTGTATGAAGAACTGGCCTCTGCCTTTTAATGGGAGCATCCTATCGATACCATAGATCGGATTAATATTTCAAAGTTAATGTTTTTGTTGGAGAATTTGCAAAAACAAACATGAGACGGAGGCTTCACAGTCGTTTGTGCAGGAAAATGCAATTTTCTCTGACTTAGCCGCTCATCTTTTTAATTATGGGCTTAATAGCTTTATGGATTTTTGAAAGATGAATTCTTATTGGCATTTTTATAATTACTGCTCTTTATTGCTTTTTATGAAAATAATCGTCAAGGCTCATTTACCCCACAAACCCTTAGGCCAGGCAGATGTGTTTCAATGATGAGGGCAAATAACCTCCAAGACATTGCCTTTCATTTTTCAAATGTCTGAAGTCTGCCCCCACCTACTGATGTTTATTTTTTCTATGTAGATAGCTATTATGCACATGAAGCCAACCATATAAATTAATGCATAACTTTAATTTCAATCTGTACTGTTATTGTGGATAAACATAAGATTTTATATTAAGTACACTGTACATACAATCTGCCACCAGGGTGCCCATAATCAACAAAAGAACAAAAAATAACAATTAGAGATTATAACACTCGCTATGTTTACATGAATAACCAGAAAAAACATGTCTGACAAAGCTCATTCAGATAGATATTTCAGTCTACTTAAAGATTTTTTTTTTTATTCAGCTAATAAAGAACAGGTCTTTGTTCAATGAAGTTTCCATTTACCAAATATCAGCAGAGATAAGGGAAGCTGACAGAAAACTTTCAATTTTCTAATTGGGCTACACTCGCACTGCAGATGGAAGTGGATAACCTGACACAGCAGATGGACCATTCAGTATATCCCACTAGTCCTTCTTGGAGAGATCCCATAGAATTTGTTTGGGCATAAAAAAAAGCAAATCCAGCAGGTGATTGGACAATCATTCCACCAATCACATTCATTATGGATCAATCAGATAATGTGGCAGGCAGCCACAGTGGAAAGGACTGAACATCAGCCACTTTAAGAAACACATTCTTGGCAAAACATGTTGGAAGTGCAGTTAAAATAAACTTTTTTATAATTTGGTTTGAGATGTTGTGATTTGTTTTTCATTTAATAAAGAAATGTGGTCCAGATCTGATAAAACTGCCACTGAAGCTGTTAGCATCAATGCTAATCTCTGTAGGAGCAGTCACTTCCTGCTGCTACAGGATGCTGATTTGGCTGTCCCTCTTTGGGCTGCTTACAATCTTTGCAGATTGTAGTTTGGCTAGATGGATCTCCTTATAATCGACATTGGAGCAGACAGATCCGTTTTCACTGCAATGTTGCAGGATGAAGTTACTTGTGACAAGTGACCCTAGGTAACGGAATATATAAGGATGTCAGAGCCTTCTTCCATAGCAGTCTGCCATGTAACATCCTGTGCTTCCACGTCAGTCATGAGCACGTCATGCCCGTCATTGTGGCTACATTCTTTTGGTTGCAATGACGATGTAAGTCCTATTCCAGCTCTTCAAATTGAAGACTTATCGAGCTTTGTAAACAATTCAAATATTTTAGGTAATGTTAGTGCTTACCTCAAAGTCAATACACTTAGGATAAATTATTTTTGTAATTAAGGCAGACATTTCAGTTTTCATTCTTCCAAATATTCAACATGTATTTCCTTTCAAAGAAATTCTACACCAATTTGGCACCATGTTTTCACACATTTCAAACCCCACAGGCCAAGTTAAATCCAGAACAATACACATTGGCCTTTGGTGACGCAGGTCTTGGCCAGAATATCCCATATGTCAACATACTATCAAATGTGCTGCTAAAATAACTGAACCTCTTCAGTATTAACACATGTACAGAGCAAGAGCCAGCCAAGGCTGCTTCAGAGCTCTGACCAGAGAGAAAATATATCTGGACACTTCAGCGAAAACACATTTAGAAGAGCTGGCCAAGGTTTCCTCGTGTAGTTTGCAGAGGCCTTCGAGTGCAGCAGCCTTAGACAAACAGTGGCTCCGAGCCATATGCTGCTAATAACTTTGACAATGAATTCAGGCAGGCAGAAGAAATTTGAGAATATGAATTTGTGGGATAAAAAAGCCAGCAAATGATCCTTTTTGAGAAATCCGTACCCACCAATAGAGGAGAAGAGACTCTCCCAATCTCTGTTTAATTCAGGCTGAGATCCTGCGTGGAGAGGGGAGAGTGTGCATTTGGCTCGCCTCATCACCACTAAAAGGGAAATATGCATTGATTTAGCCTTGAACTCCCTGTTTAACTTGGCTGGCCTGCTTCGCTGTGGTTTCCCAGTACATTCCCAGTCCCTCCTCCGTCGTCCGAGCCCCGGCCTGGGTGCAGACAATAACCGGAAAGAGTATTTAGAACATTTTGGAATAAAGTGGATGTAAATTTCACCCTTTACATTTGCCAGAAGCATCTGTTTTATCTATAAACTCTGAGGTCCTGGAAGCCAAAGCTGTGGAATACTACTCAGGCTTTATTTTATTGGTTTGGAAGCACAAAAGGAAAGAAAGAAAGTCGAAATATGACTTTTCCCCCCTGGACCCCCTGCTAATAGGCCAGTCTGGCCCCTCTATAAGATATCAGCACTTCTCATAATAGATCCTGGGTATTGAGCCAAGGCCAGGGCCAACTGAACATGTTCACAGCACTAAATGCTAAGAACAAGTCATTTGCTTGAATATTGCATATAAACCAGTTGGAAAATCATATTTATGGCACCAGGCTTAAAGTTAGAAATCAATTTAGCCCTTTTTGGGAGTGAAATTAAGTTTTTCATTGTGAAAATGAGTTGGCTTAGCCTCTGCAGCCCTGGCTGTGTTTAGCTCTAAAACCAGTCCCTGTTTTGGTTCCAAGTTTTCCTTACTGCAGAGTGGAGTCGGTGAAGCCTTAAGAGTCTCCCTGTATGTCTGCTACACATGTGAATATGCTCGACAGATGTTAGCTGGCTCATAGGCAGACAGCATCTCCTCCCCCTGGCCTTTTTGGCTCTGGTTGCGACATGGTGACACACAGTAGCATCTGGAGTTCAGACTGGGTCACCCAGGGCAAACACAGTACGTTAGTCGCTCCCTTTCAGATCTTACATAGCTCTGTAATGGAAAATCTAAAGAGGATTTGAGAAAAACTATTGGCATCCTTATCTACTGTACATACAGTGGCTGTGGATTCTGGAAGATTTTCTATTAAAATCTACGTTCATTTACAGGGATTAGGTCAGGCTGGTACTTGCTCTGGACAAAATGTGGTTGGAAGGTCTGTGATTTTTTTTTTATTCATTGAGGAATGTTCAAAAACATCTCATATTCATCACAAAGTGGACCCAAAGGAGCAGAAATCAGTTATGTGTTACTGAATGGAGAACTTGCATTGTGTCCTATCTGAATGTAAGCACTGAATGTGTGTTGCAAAGATGCTGTCCACACAGCATCTTTAAAAATGTTTAATTCCATGCCTCATGTTTCCCCTTATAATCAAGTGCTTTAACTGTACAGCCAGAGATATAGGGATGAGGTGCTTTGTCTTAAACTGTCTTAAAGGCTCATACATACACAGTTCTTTCAGAGCCACATCAAGTGCCCCCCTCTGAGATAAAAGTGAAAGTAAATGATTTTAATCACTGAAAATAGATGACTGATCTGCTATATCTGCTACAGGGAACAGATTAACAACCTATTGCTGGGTGACAAAAATTAAGACTAAGAGAATCCTCCCAGCATCTCTTCAAAATCCAGTTATCCTCGATGGGGAAGAAAATAGAGACGGAGCATCATGGTAAAAATGTTGTACTACATCCCGAAACATTGTGTTGCATCACTTGTGGACACTTAGGTCGCTCACATATGACTCTATGAAACCAGCCTGATGTTGTTAGTGATCCTTGAGCAGATTGTTTCACTTAGGACACAGTGTAAAAAGAAGCTATTAGAACAGCAGAATTGCCAAGCCTTACACCACAGCACTTCCAGTGCTGAAAAGTGTTTAGCTACAATGAACCTGAGGTGAGCTGGGAAACATTAAAATGGTCTTCCTTGCTCCAGATATATGCAATGTCTGTTTATTTTCTGTATTCAATTATTAATAAGGGCTTCAGATACACAAGCAGACTTTTTTCATATTTCAAACAAAAACTTTTTTTCCAGTTATCATGCATTGTTATAAAGAAATGGAAGTTGATAGATTTTATATATTTGATAGGCCTGTAATGAAAGGGCATATAATTCACTCTTTAATTAACAGGCTTTGTCATATCAGTGTAGAGTTTTTCTTGTTTTCGTGGTTTTTGGAATTTTGCTTTGATATAAAAATCTCACTTACAAGGAGAAGTGCTCCAAGACCACAAACCTCTGCCAAGGCATCTCTAACAAAGAGTTATATTCAAACATGGAAAACTGCCCAATCTCACACTGTTGAGAAATACTTTGAGAAAATTCCTTGATCTTCATCTGAATTGGGATGACCACCAAAATGTAATCACTTTTGTCTTGTGACAGGACCAACATTCTAATCCAGGCACAGTCCCCGATGTCCCCAGCTCCACAACTAAAAGACCCCCCATACAATACAGGATCCAAACATCATAAAATAAGATTATGAGGACTAAAAAATAAAGAGAAAAACAGAAAAAGAACAAGCAAAAGTAAAGGTAATGGCAAGGGGTCAGGTTATCACACATTTATCTTACGATAGGCAACACTGCTGAGCCAATGAAATGCTGTGAGGTAAGAGACAGTGCAATTAATTTACCGTGTGACAATACAGTATTGCATGGCATGTGGCACATGATTGGCCTGATGTCATTTATGTTTTAATGTGCTTCTTTTTTTTCTTGAGTTTTTATTCTGGTATTTTAATTTGGATTTTTTATTTTATTTAAATAAAACAACTAAATTAGTCATTTGTTGTATGTGTTTTTCAGTTAGTTGTTATTTTAATATATCATTTGGGTTTAATTTTTAGTTTAATAATTGTACTTTAATTAAATTCTGTTCCTGCTTAGAAGTCACTCTGCAGAACTTCGTTAAACTTAAAACACATTTGCACTTTTCATTATTACAGAAGATAAAAGTATAATTTAGGTTTTGAAATTAATTTATTGCTTAGTAGTGTGTACCTACTTTAGAAGTGCAATAGTTAAACAGTGGTTGTTAAGCCCCAGTCCACATAGATTTAAAAGATCATGTAAAAGGGGAAAATGCACATAAAAAAAGAAGTACTCAGCTCACATTCAAAGAAAGCACAAACCCCAAACTTATTCAAAGTCAAAAGTTGACTCCCAGTAGGGGTCCTTTAAACCATATGTGAGTTCAAATTAAATTAAACCCTATAGCATCTTTAGTACCACAGGCAGCCAACCTCAATTCACTCCCTCTATGCTGCCAAAGGGAGGGAAGAAAAAACATATTTGAAAATGAACAATAAAAAAGATGCCTGGTTGCCTTTAAACCACAGGACTGTGGTTTGTTTTTGAATTTCATACAAGAAGTTAAGCAATGAGGACTTTTCAAGAGTTCCAAATTGAGCTCATTTTCTTTTTATGCATTACTTTTTAATGATGATCTGTTTGACAGGATTGATGCTTTTTGAAGGCAGCATTTTGATAGTCAGCAATGTAGGCTTAAAAGTAACCACCTTTAAGAAAAAACATCCTTTTTCCTGCCTTTTTTCTTTTGTTTAAGACTTGATACAAAACCATTTGTCTACATTTCTGTCGTTAGCTGACAGTCAGCCGTGTTCAGAGACAGTCCGACGTCAGCTCATGAAACAAACATTTAGCAAACACACAGCAGTGAAGCTGCCAGCTGACGCGCAGCCGTTCAAACCCATCCCGTCATGTAAATAACTTGTTTCAGTGTGCTTTCAATTAAAGCGGAGGACGAAGTGCCATTGCAGCCTTTGATGGATGAGCTTAGATATTGGAGTGTACCGTTGGATGACAAAACGTTCCCCCACTCCACCTCAACTCCTCTTTCCTATTGATTGTCCTGGTGGTTATTCATCAGGGCGGCGGCCACTGTCAGATCAGCTGCTCCTTCTCCTCACAAAACACATTTTCCACACTTATTGATAAAGCTATTTGACCTTTTATTTAAATGTGTGTGTGTCCGCGAAACATGCGCACATCTGTGTTTTCTTTCTGTGTGCTCTCGCCAGAGGCCTGCAGATCAGTGCAGCTACATGAATAAAGTCAGGCTGTTTTGATTAACGCCAAATGAGTGGGTCTATTCTTTACAGATGTCTGTTTCAGCAGTACTGAGCCTCGCTTTCACATAACAAAAATAAACCCCCAAACCTGTTTTACAGTTTGGCAAAGGTAAGCACACACACGCAGAGAATACACACACATTTGTCTGAATTCATATACATCAGTGGTCTCACACATACTGAGACCTGCATACCTACATACAGACTTTTTCAATGTTTGGAGTATTTTCAGCTCTTTTGTAAAGGTGAAGACAGCCTGTCTTGGCAGCAGGTCCAATAGTTGCTTTGTACTGAGTTTAAAAGGCTAACAGAGAAGCATTGGTCATGCTGAGGCTGCTCCAGGGAGAGAGGGATGACTAAAGGATCTCTGCCCTGTCCCAGTAAGAGATGGGTACAGGAAGTCATTCTTGTTGTTGACATCCTTATTCAAGTAGCGCTTCATTACTTTCACACAGTTCATGTGTTGTGTTAGCGCTCAATATTTCATCTCAAAAGCGTTTCATCTATTCATCATCAGTGTGGAGGATGGAGCCTAAATCAGCTAATATTGGCAGCAGGCAGTGTACAACCATGGACCAGGTTGCCAGCCAATCACATGGACACATATAGGGAAAGACAACCATTCATGCTCACACTTTTACCTAAGGGCAATTCAGAGTCACCACCAAATGAGCATGTTTTGGCTAATGGGGGAAACTGCTAAGAGAGAACACACATGCATGGGAAGAACACTCGAATGCACCATGCCATCCATTCTGCGTTGGCTTGACTAAACCAACTTTGTAATAAATATAAGTAATAAAAAGGTATCTAGCAATACACTACAAAGACAAGATATTTAAGGTTCAAACTTTATTTGTTTTCAGTTCTTTTTTATGTATTCCTTCATTTTGGAAATATGGGGGTTGGGACAATCGTATGGGATAGAGACATTTTTACCACTGTGTCACATCATCTTACTTTCTTTATAACGACACAAGTGTTTCAGACCTGAAGACACAAACTGTTGAGGCTTTGTTCTTTCCCACTCCACATCTTCTGCTCAACTGTCGGGGGGTTCTCTGTTGTTGTATTTTGCATCACAACACACAAGTGGGAGACAGGTCTGGACTGCAGGAAGGCCAGTCTTGTACCCCATTTCTTTTAAAGGCTGTTGTAACACATGCAGAATGTGGATATCTTATTGCTAAAAAAAAAACTCAGATGCTACGTAGAAGGTAGCATATGTTGCTCAAAATCCTGCAAGTACATTTCAGCATTAATGGTGCCCCCGCAAATGTACAAGTAACCCATGCTATGGGCACTAACACACCCCAGTATCATCACAGTTGCTGGCTTTTGAACTTTGCACTGGTAAAATATGGACAGTCTTTTTCCTCTTCAGCCCAGAGAAGGATTTCCAGGATTTCCAAGAACAACTTTAAATTTGGACTTGTAAGACCACAGCTCACTTTTTTAACTGTGCCAGTACATTTCATACGAGCCCAGGCCCAGAGAAGCTTGCTCTGTCTGCATTTTGGCCTATATTTTCTTGTATTTTTGATGTAAATTCTTAGCACAAAGCTAGCCACAGGGTTCAAAAGGGTAGGATTATTCCCCAGCATTTTAAAATCATGTGTTATTAGATAAATAAAATCCTCTCCTATTATTGTCTCACTAATTTTAAAATACAAAAATGAGACTCATATGTTATTGATCAGATCATTGTTTTGTTGTCATTGTTTTGTTTGTTCATTAAAGCATTCATTATCATTAAAAACAATCAAAAGACAGTTCTTTAAAATCAGTGAAGCATTTTCTTTTTACTTATTAAACTTTACTGATAAAACCAAGACAATCAGACAGGTTCATGTTTATGATAGACCTGTTTTCTGTGAACAATTAAATTTCATTGGCATTCATTAGTATATAAATGCACAATGTAGCTCCAATGTTAGTAATGATCTCATATTGTGTGTGGCTTTTTGTTTCTAGGAGTATTAAGGGAGCTGAAGTGCACACAGGAACATCACACTGAGAAACACTTAGGAAATTAAGTTATAATCCCTCTCAGCCCTCTGTCCCATTATAAACTGAGACTGAATTTTTCAACAATATGAATATGAAGACATAATTTCACTTCACCAACTTTAGAGGCAACTGACATTTTTTACTGTCACTGCACGCTGTGGATCACATTTTGTTTCACTCGCTGAAAAACTACTGAAGTCCTTTTACCAACAAAGAACTCAATGATGTGTCGGCTAAGTGGCCATTTCTCCCATCCAGATGTGGACTGGCCAGTTTTTGAAAGCAATTGGATTTCTCTTTTTTTTCATTCAGAGGTATTTTTGTGCAGTTTTCAGCTTAAAAGAGTGGTAGCCTTGGGGACTTGAGGACTAAGATCACCACAACAAACTGTTTGGCATTGGCTGAATATGTCCTTTGTAATATATAAAGCCCCCTAGAACTGAAGTATGATATTCTTCAGAAAATTATAACTGGTTTTCAAAATTTTCCCAAGTGGATTGTAATGGTTTTAAGATTTATGAAAACAATCACCAAGGAGGACATTTTTTTGCCAGTGGTTGTTTGTCTTTAAGAAAGATGACTTAAAGGGACTGTGAGGAGTTTCTAAGTAATTACAAAAAAGTCTCACTTTTAGATATATGCCTGATCGAAATGCACACTTTAAGATGAGTTTTATAGCATCAAAATAGGTTATCTATAAATGCTGTTCCTTAGCCTTCCGGTCCGGTCAGACAGGGCGGGACTGGCCTGGATACTCAACTTTTGGAACAAGACAATTAAAACTAGAGCAAATTTATATTATTCAGACATGTCTTAGAGCACCGGGCTGTAAGTAGTGATATATAGCCAGTGTTGTGTGTAACGCGTTAGAAAGCAACGCGTTACAGTAACGAAACTACTTTTTCGGTTAAAAAGTGAAGTAGCGCACTACTGTTGAAAATTTGGTAACGAAACGTAGTTCCTTTATTAATGCAGCGCGACGTTACATTTCCCTCGGACAGATCTGACACTTGAGCTGCCTTCTCTGCTGCTCGCACAGACACGAGCAGCGTTGCCAAGTCTGCTCGTTATAAGTGTCTAAAGGCCGAAAATCTCTAGAGTCACGGCCGCAGGTTGTGGTTTTTTGGGCTTGTTTCTAGACGTGAAGTTGCTTCTTGGGGCTCTTAAGTCTGTGTGTATCCCCCTGAATATCTTCCAGCTCCTAACATAAAAAAAAACACGACTGCGGTAGGCAGTTTGTCCACTTCCTTGTTTCCTGGCTATATGCACGCCCACAAACACACTCACGCACATGCTCATGCTCCAGAGTCAAAGTTGCCAGGTCTGCTTGTTATAAGAGACGGTCTTTTCTTGAATAGATACTTAGCACTGTGATATTGAAATGTGATGTAGACGAAAATTAACACACTTTGTGTAGACTTCTCTTTTTAAAAAGTAATACATCACATTAGGAAAGGAAATAGCTGGAGGTTGCTTATTTTGGGCTAATTTTTATTGACCAGGTTGCTTATTTCAGAAGCAAAATGTGGAAACACTGGGCAGGAGCTTTCATTCCACAGGGTATGTGACATTTTGTAAAATAAAGAGCACAAAAAACTGTTATGATCTCTGTAGTAGAACTTTTTGTAGGCCTTCACATTTAGGAATAGATATGGGGTTCTGTCCATGATCAAGCAATGTAAAAGTAACGGAAAAGTAACTTGAGAAGTTACTCTTCATAGAGGGTAACTAAGTAAAGTAAAGAGTTACTTTTTTCAGACGTAATGAGTAACGAGCAAACACTACTTTTTAAAAGTAACTTCCCCAACACTGTATATAGCTGGCTACAAAACTACGATACTAAGTTTTCCAAAAATTGCTTGTTGTCACACATCAAAAACTACGTAACTAGAAAGAGATACAGTACCTGGTCTCTTTGCATCCTGTAAGTTGTTGAAAAAAGAAGTTGTAAAGCAATGCAGAGTTCTGAGGAAGGTCCGAACTGCATTCATTAGCATCACAACAAACACACGCTTTGGCCTGGGTCATATCTTTGGTGTGTTCCAGTTGTAGTCAGAAGTAGGAATTTCCGGGTTCCGAGTAGGAAACTGCAACTGGAATGTCCCCTAAAGTAAGAATTTCCTACTGGGAACTCGGTGAAACCTCGCCATCCCCGAGTTGACAATCGAAGATGGATGCCCCCAGTGTGAACAGTTATTTAGCTCCTGTAATAATCAATTTATTTGCACTTCTGACTGGGGTGTGTTGCTCGAGATCAGCTGTATACATAGTATTGTTAGACTTATATTTACAAAAATGCTGCCATAGTGATAATCACATTCTTCATGTGGTATTTGTGAACAACAGCGCAAGGCGTGCTAACAACAGCTAACAACAGCCTGGTAGATCGGCATGGTTTTTTCCGACTTCAACTGGAACGCTGATAAGTCGGAGATGATGTCACTCCCAGTTCCGAGGTTACTTGAATGCAGCGTTATGACAGTCACCGCGTGTGCTCATGGGTAGCAGAGTCTAAATTTCGCCGGTATTAGGTTCTCCTCATAGCACCTTTAAAAAGTTCACATTGGATTTCAGTGAAATAATTATGGTGCAAGGAGAAAGTCGACCGATTTTGGTAGTGGTCTGTATCCAAATTTGGATCTAGGATGCAATTAAAGATTTGTTATCCATATTTTCAATAAAAAGTGAAATAGTTCACAACAGATTTTTATGAAATTTTCAGGAAACACTGATTACGACACAAGAGAGAACTCAAAAGATTTTGGCTGTGATCTGAATCTGAATGTGGGTAGTTAATATATTTTTAAGTGTTTGTTAATTTAATTTGTCAATGTATTGCACAATTGGGCAGTTTTTCCAATTTTGCTTTTTTCTGGGCTAACAGTGTCCAAAATTTCTTGACCAAGGTTTATGCTCTTTGATCACGTCTAACTTACCAGGTTTTTCTTTAGCTTTGACAACAAAATCAGCTTCTGCTTTATGATGTGTTTTTATACTGCACCTCATCTAAATGCTTTAAAAGGTATATGTCATTTCCTTGTAAGATGTGATCTTGTTCATGTTGTTGCTAATAAGCATGGCAGCCTATGGGGGAAAAAGGGTAAAGTTTCTTGGGCAAATAGTGCCAGGAGGCAGAAGCTCCAAGGGTGACAACAGAGAGAAGCGGTTGCACCTTTAAACAATGACTGCTTGTTTGGAGATTAACATGGATGCTGCTTGCTTTAGAGGCAGAGTTATCTTCTCTGAACATTTCTCTATAAAGTGAAGAACAAGGAAAACAAACATTTCTCGGAAGAAAGGGTACTGCTGCTCCTTGGACAGGTGTTGGTGAGAGTTATATACAAACTGACTGACATTATTAACTTTCAAGTGCCTGCCTGCGACATTATCTGATTGGCACGTGATGAATATGATTGGCAAAGTGATCATCCAGTCACCTTCTGTGTATGTTTCTGTACAGCTCACTGTTTTCGGCTGTTATCCAGATGGGCTTGTGGAATATATTATCCAGTGTTGTCTATTGTGAACTATTCATTTGGTGTGTCAGGTAAGATTTTTCTTCAAAAACTCCTAAGTAGTTTTTAAGGACACAAATCTTTCAAGAACAGTATGTGAATGAGGCCAAATTAGGTTAGCTTATTTCAAAGCTGTGAAAAGAAGTCGACTTGGACTCACAATCGGAAAGAAAGGAATCACGACAGAGACTTAGAGAACAAATATCCTGATCAAAAGAAAGAAATAGTCTCTGCTTTGTTTTTATTTATACCATGACGCACAGCTGTGTTTATATGGTGTATGATTTTAAACCCTGTCGAGATTGAAGCAAAACACTTTTTATCCTTGAAAATTCACACTCATGTCTTCCTCTTGCTATCAATAATTAAGACTAGAGCTCGGAATGAAAAAGTAATTTCCCTTGAAAGGAGCGGATAGAATTGACATAAACCCCTGGCCCTAAAAAACACACCCCAAGAGGCATCTGAAAGCTCAGTGGGTGCCAATAAAAGTGGAAAAACAGAAAACGTTCCTTGCAAAAACACAACAACAGGAACAAGAACTACCCACTGAAGTGGAGAAGTGAAAAACAAGGGAGACTTAAGGTTGATTCTCATCTTCGACTCCAAAGCCTGGGCCCTCCAAAAAAAAAGTGAGGAATGTAATTTCCCAGACTAGGAACATAAGCCAAGAGTAATCTGGCCTGTAATACCTCATAGTCCTTAAATAAAAGCCCTCCATTTTAAGTCTTCAACCTCGTTTTTTCTCGCCCCCTCCCTTCCCCACCTTTAATAGGATTTGGTAGAAAATGGCTTTGTGAATCGCTCCTCTCCGTCTTGCTCAAGGAAGAGCGGGCTATTCTCATTGAGAAGTGCTTAATTGCTTTAAATGACTGATGATACATGGAGGGAGAAGGGCCTTGAGCTAGGGGCCACAGCCAAGCACACAACAGATAGCTCCCCTGGACGTATGTGTGTGTGTTTGTGTGTTTGCAACAAAGATGAGCTGCCGGGGATGGACGCTTCTCCATAAGGGTCATAAGTGTGTGTGCATGTACGTGTGTGAACGTGCCACTCCCTAGCTCGCATCAAAGTGCTTGTATGTGTGTAAGAGAGGGTCGCCAGGCGGTGTTCGTCCTATCGACACCACAGTAACAGACTAAATTAAAGCTGTGATGAATTGTGGCTGTCACGGCGGGAGAGAGGGGAGACTCTGTGCCGTATTCCACCTCTGATTAGGTGGGGATAGAAAGCTACAGAATATCATTATCAATATGTAGCACTATATTTTCATTAGATTTTTCTCTCTCGGCGGCCGACAGCTTGATAGCGGGATGATTTTTCATTTTGAGAAAAGATTAAACATCTTCATCGATGTCAGCCAGGAGTTTAGTTAACATTTTTTGCTGTCTTTTCTGCCTGTGATTTAAGCATGCATGATCATTTAAAAGAGTCAAAAAGAGCTCAGACAGTTTGGGATTACAACTGGTAAAGGTGTAACATGTGCAATTAAAATGCAAAATGCACAAGTCGTAAAATCCCTTTCATCATTGGAGGAAGCTTGTGGCTATTGAGGGGGCAGAGGCTGTCGGCTGTTTACTAAAAGAAGTAAAAAGTCGCAGTTGGAAGTAAGGATTGAGGGGTATTGCGTGTTTGTGCTCTTTGAAAGCTGCATCCTTTGGGTAGACCACAAGGGCTCTTTTCTCTTTCAGTCACAGCTACTTTAGTTTACCTGAGGAGGCAACGTGGAGCATGAAAAACACAAATATAGCTCAGTCAACTTGCATGCGCACACTTTTCAGCACTAATGAGGCGCACACAGCTGTGTGAGGATATATCCTACACATGCACCAAAATAGAAGCAAATAAAGGGAAGAAAATGTTATATTTGTTAAACAGTGGTGGATGAAGGAAAGTGTGGATTAAGGATGGACAAATATGGTGACCAATAGGGCTAATTATAGGACTTTCTCAAAAGACATTATATGAGGTATGGATAGTAAAAAAGAGACTAATCCTGAATTATAATAATGCTTAAAAAAATTTTTCAACAAAAACACGTTTGGGCATCTTTCTCCTCCAGTATCCTCCCCTGCTGCATTCAGGTCTTCCACTGATCAAAGCAGTGTAGCAGGTCTTCTTCATACTGTTGTTAACCTCTGTTGTTCTTTTCTTTATTTCTGAAACAGACATAAAATGTTTTCCTGTGAGCAGAGATATGATCTTAGGAAAAAGGAAGTCACACCATGCCGGGTAAACATATAGAGTGATCAAGGTCTGTGATTTGTTTTTGTGCCAAAAACTGCTTTACCAAGACTGCAGTGTGAGCTGGCCCCTTGTCTTCATAAAGAATATAACAGTTATCCACAGGTAAGATTTCTTTCTTCAGACATTTTCTCTCAGTTTTTCTAGAACCTGTTTGTAACAGTGTTGATTCACAACTGACCCTTCTAGTACACTCTCCTTCAAAAGTATACCCTAAATCCAAAGAGCAAACAACATGGCCTTGAATTTGGACTTGCTTTGTTGTACTTTCTTCATCCTGGGTGACAATGGAGTTTTTTTATCTTTATTGGAAATTTCATTGCATAAAAACACTCCTTTTAAATAAATGTGGCGTCCTTTGTAATTTGGCTTGCAATGATCCATAAGAGCACGAATCAGAAGTTTTAGAACAACTTTATCCGTGAATACTCAACCTTAACTGTTTTAACCTTCTTTGGGCAATAAACATACCTCATATACACAAGTAATTTAATGAAATTTACAAAATATATCCACTCAGAAGCCAGGCCCACCCATTTCACTTCTTGTCAATGTTAAAAGCTAAGCAGCAACTCAATGCATTTTAACATGTATACATTGGTAAGATGGCCTCTTGAAGCTTAAGCAAGCATCAGAAAAGGGATGAAATGTGATTTAAGTGACTTTAACATAATGCAGTTGTTGGTGCTACAAGGTTAAGTCTGGGCTTTTCAGAAAATAATGAACTACTGGGATTTTTACCAAAAAACATCACTAGGGTTTCAGTGAATGGTCCAATTTGGGAAAATGTCAAGACTCTCTTGGCTTGCATCTTGATGTTATAAAAAGGGGGAAGGTCAACCGATAGGTGATGTCATGTGCGTAGTTACCATGGTCACTTGGTAGCCAGACAGGAGCTTCCATGTTGTGCAGAGTTTGGTTACAGGTGGTAAAAGGTAAATGATCTTAGTGATCTTAATCAGTGTTTGGTAACACATCCATGCTCTTCCAAAACTAAAGGAATGGGACTGCCCTTTTCTGGCAATCCATCTGGACCAAGACTGTCTGGCCTTTAGTCAACCTTTCTGAGTGGGTCTTATCCAATAGTAGCTGGGTTACTTTTGCTGTTAGGGACTCATTGTATGCAGATCTTCTTAAAGAGTTCACACTTTGCCTTAATTTGGGATTTTAATGACTGCTAGAGCATGTTGACAATCACTAATGTTCAAAAACCTGTTTACTGAGTACCCCTGATCCAGCTGTATGCTCAGCCTGCGGTACTTTGTCGGTTCAGTGTTACTTGGTCCCGTGTTGTCAACATCTATGCATTCACACTGTCCCTGCCCTGACTACTCTTGCCAGCCTGGGCAAATAGACTTAGACTGCTGATGAAACAATGGCAGGACATCACACTGGTTGGTCAAGTCTGGGCTGGGGGAATGAACAATTTTTGGCAGCTACTGGCACTGTAGAGGGGGAGGCAGAGAAGTAATCTTGACTTACGCATGACTTGACATTATTCCGGCTTTAATAACAATTGTTTTTTTTCAAGTGTTGTATGCCCCTCTGGGTATTTATCATGTCTTTGTCACACAATACAGGATCGCTATGCACTGTATCATGTGGCAGAGACATGATAAACACAATGAAGGGTTTATAAAGCTTGAAAAAGCATATGTGCAATCAAATCAGAATGCATGGATCATGTCAAGGCTTGGTGTTGTCCAGCTTTACATATCTTGATACTCTCTTTCAGATTTCTATCATTATGTTGATTACTGAATCTTGTTCAGGGATTCTTCCATGGTCTTCTATTAGCTCCACTAGCCGCTTGGCATTGGTGCTTGGTGATGCCTCTCTTTCACATTTTTTTGAGAACTGTTATGATGTATTGCAGTACATCATAGAGTTAGATGGGGTAAGACCTCCCCAATTCATTTCCAGATTTGGCACCATCACTGACCAAGTACAGTAGAATTAGTTCTTTAGGACTCTCTGCCTTATTTCTTTTCATAAAACTTTAAAAATATGTTTTTTTCCTTGCAGCCAAAATACTGACATATATGTCAATATGCAATAGTCCTTTTTGTCAAAAAAAAAAAACGTAAGCAACTCATAGTTTTTGCAGTTGAAGAATACATCTTGAAGAATTTTATCATCTCCAGAGCTCCAATCAGCCCTTTTGAGTGTTACAGTGGTAAAGCTGGCTCTTAGATGGCAGACTTTTCGCAGACTTACAAGAATTGTTTTGTGCTTCTCCAATCCAATCTTTTTGAATTGTTCCCATCTGAATCATCATGGTAGCTTTACAGCAGCACCAATCACACATATAGAAACAGAGTGAGGGAGAGGTGGAAGGAGAAAAAAATGTAACTGTAGGAGGTCTCGATCTTGCTGCATTGTTCTCAGAGAAATAAAGCTCTGATTATCTGTGGTTTCAACGGGAGTGGATATGTCTTTAGATGTATTTGCATTTCTCACATATGAATATGAATACTTGTCTCTGCACCCTAATGTATTGTTACATGGAAACTGTTGTTGAAACCCAACTGTATTCCAAACAGCACTCAAAGAAAGTGATGTGACCTTGCTGGACTTTTTTTCCACTGAAATAGTTATGTTGTAGTTGTTCCTGCTGAGATGTGTGATATATTTCTGTCTGCATAAATATTTGTGTAAGGAGATAGAGGTGTGAATGAAAGGATTATAATGTTATTGTAGTTTATGGATGAAATATAAGATATGCCTTGAGCCCCCAAGAACCCCTCAGTAACAAGCAAAATCTATACAGACCATAATGGCAGAAGAGGGAAATGCTACAGTTATTATACGTTATCCACATCTCATTCACCTCTTTTTTCAATCAGTTCTGAACAACATAGCTTGTTTATATTGTCTCTGCAAAAGTTTTTTGACTGACAAACAGCACTATGTCCCTGTAGTTGCATTTCGATAAAATAATTTGCTCACAGAATTGATTTATTATCACAGAATACATTAGGAATCAACAAATGTGAGTTTTAAAGCCATAACTTGCTGAAACTGTTTTTCTACCCTTTGTAACACCCCACACATGCCAAAGAGTGACCCTTTTTTACACCCTTTTTTCCTTGGTAACTGATGCAAGATTGGACAAAAGCTCTTTGAAACTTTTCTTATACATAACTGATCAAAACTATTTGGAATCTTCGTCTCAGTTAAAGAAGTAAAATAATTTATACTTATCCATTTTTTTAATGTGTCTTTTGGGCATTTTGTGCCTATATTGACAGGAGAGAATGACAGTAGATAGGCTTGTGAAGGGGGGGGGGGGGGGGGGATAGGGGAAGACACTCTGCAAACTGGCTACAGGCTGGATTTGAACCTGGGCCGGCAGAAGCCTGGTTGCTAATCACGCTGGAAGTTGGTTTGGTAGCTCTAGAGGTGCCAGCTGACTTCATGGACTCTACCACAGTGCCCTTCATCAAAGCACTGTACCTCAAAACTGCTTGGCGGTGCTTTGTCATAACTCTGACACCTTTCCAGTAGTATTACAGCCAATGTTTGTGCAGCATGTCGCAACAACAGAGTGAAATGAACTGAATATCCCCATGAGAGTTTAACAAAGTAAGTCTTCTTCTTTTATTATGCTTTTCTATAATGTGTAATACTGCAATTATAATGAGATATAATCATTGCTTTAAGCATTTGTAATAATTTTAATGCTTTATGATAGTATTCAAAAACCAATATCATGACAGTGCTTGTGATAAGTTAACACATATTGACCATTTGCATGTGATGTCACACTCCTTTCCATTTCAGCATTCTGCTCAACATGTAACTTCAAGGACTTCTATGCAAAATCAATAACAATTTCCCAATGGTGAGCTTACCGGAGAACTATCATTCTCTATCATGGGCCTTTGTGTTTTGACTCCAAATACCTGCTTCTCTCACTAATGCCGGACGGACACTGTGCGATTTCGAGGGGATTTCATCACGATTTTGCCGTCGCAGACCACGCTGAGTCATCGTGGAAACTTTGTAGCGTCGGGATGTCCAGTCGGGAGGTCGTAAGCCGTACAGTGTGAGAACTCTCACGAGGAAGGATTAATTGCTGCTACGTTCTAACGATAATGCTACGACCTCCCGATCAAACTTCTGGCATGTCAGAAATTTTCGCCGTAGCTCGTACAGTGTGAGTGGTGTTACGTCACGATTCTACGTTCATTCTACTTCATCATAACGTTATCGGCTACAGATGAGGGATTTGCCGGGGCAGTATGGTGTTTAAAAGCAACATTGGCTGGCTAATGCTAACGTGAAACTATCATAGCTACTGTAAAACAATAGTTTAACATTAACGTTACCTCAAGCTCCTGGAGAAGGATGGACATCCCCTACCAACCACGTCTCCTCAGTCATTCACGTACCCAAATCCTTTTCTTTTTTTTTAGTTTCAGTGCACAAGACAGCGCACACAACTGCAACAACTTGCTGCCTGCTCGCCATCTTGTTGTCAGGCACGCTGTGGTTGTCATAGGAACTAGGAACCTTTGTTTTTCGTTGTTCACATTCGAGCACATCGTGCCATCACACGCCAACTGACGCCGACAAGTAGTCGTGGTTGTCAATAATCGTGGCTGACAGCAGTCGTACAGTATGAGAACACATGTCGCAGGATCAAATAGAGTACGAGTGACAAACCCGGTCGTGCAGTGGGAGCATTTCCCCGACAGTCAGTTTTCTAAAATTGCACAGTGTCCGCCCGGCATAAACCGCTTCCTTGTACTTCCTGCATCCCACGAAAAACGGTCTGTGTAATTTACTCCACCCTCCAGCCCACGTACATATACTATTCCAGTCGAGCGCACTCTGCTATGTATGGTCACACGCCCAAGGACTGCCGAGGGGCTGCTGAGCCCACCATAAGCACTATATACGAGCTCCATCTCCTTATTTTGTTTGTGCGGGTTTTGAGAGATAACCAAAAACTTAAAGAAACTATAAGAATTTATCTTCTAAAAATGTTGTGTTTTGAAATACAACTGTGGAGCTGGATCTTGAATCTGATCAGGAGGTAGAGACTGGACAGCCTGAAGTTTCCCAAGAACAGAGGCCAGTACAAGCTAGCAAACTACCAACATACTTCCCTGTCACTTACATATTTTCATTTGACTATCTGTGAAATGTGCTAAAATGCCATCAGAGGTTGAAAATCCGATGCGGGGGGAGGGGCAGAACGTTTGGAGACGACCATGTAGGGGAGTCTGGCATGTATTAATATCAATGGGACTGAACTGTTAACAAAAAGAATGAACACAACATCATTAAAAGCAGCTTTCAGGGCTCACTTCCAAATGCATGAATGTCATTATTTGGTGCTTTTGCTTGTTTAACACTACTAACACCATTCAGAGGTCAGAAAAGAGAAAAGGATAATAGTTAATAACATAATAGTTGCCCATTAAGTCTACAAATCCGACCATGGATGGACTCTTCTAACAAGGCTTTAATGTCAGTTTTATTTATCTGACAGTCATTTTATGAAGCTTTAATCATCGTATACAACAGAAACACATTTTGGCTAATGCTAATGCTAGTAACTTCAAGTAAACTTATCATTCAAAACTTTGCTGTGTCTTTATCTATTAAACAATCAGTGTGAGGAAAAAACTGAAACTGTCACAAAGCAATTTAGAGTTGTCACAATACCTGTCTTTTTATATATACATCCCATTATGCAATGATTATTGTGACATGTAAAATGTGTAATTATTAGGACTTTTGAGTTCTACTATAAAGTATTATACCTTACCAAATTTGCAAATTATTACAACTATTTATAATGTGTTTATAATCCATTATAAAAACAGTCTTCATAGAATGTGTTACTAATGGTCAAATTATTTTACAGACATCAATTCTGCAACAATATGTGTGTTCATACAAGTTTTTTAAAATTAAGAAAATAACTTAAAAAAGTGCAAGTGATCAGTTGGGACCTGTTGGCCCCATGGGGTTCATAATCCAGAAATATATCCAGTCAAAACAACAAAAATAAGCCTTTTCACAGAGTTCTATCTATAATATTTCAAATATTTATGTCCTTATTATGGAGATCACGCAGCCAAAATCTTACAAAATAAATACGACAAGAAGTCAAACTTGGCTCCCTCACTTAGCATGTTTCCCAAATAAAATCCTGATTAAACATGACTCTTTTTGACATTAGCGCTACTTAGCTCGGCTCTTGTTTATATTCCGTGTATCAATGTTTCCCCTTGAGATATTTCTTGGCAGAGCTCCTCAAACACTATTTACACCATGTGATACTGAAAAAAAATCCCAATTGAAAGTGATACATGGGAAACTATTTTAGGTGACCCAACCCCAGGTATTCAGTAGTTTGTGGAAATACACACACACGTCCTCCCATGGTGGTAGGCTGTGTATGTGTATATATTGTTTTATCAGTGACCCGTATCCTGTTTACCTGATGGAGGCAAAAGCTCAGTGTCGAAACTCCTTAAAAGTCAAAGCCAAAGGGGGGAATGGGCGGAGGAGCGCATCCAAACGTATACCACATGTTATCACACACACACACACACACACACGTACACACACTCTACACCAGCCGTGGGGCGCCATGGTTACCTTGGAACTTTAACGTGGACCAGCTGGTGTACTTGGGTTGTGAAATTGCATTGCACACACACACATACACACACTCGCCAAGGATCAAAGGGAGCTGGAGCCGCGCACAGCAGCCCTCCTGCTCCTGCCCTCGGCTAAATGGACGACCAAACATTCCAGGCCGTCCAGCTCGGTAATATCTGGCCCGCAGCCTAATGAAGATGGACTGTGTTTATAATTCTCATGTTTGCTCTGATCACTAACATAATCCTTTCTATAAACACAAAAAAGAAACACAGGGACAGAAAACACTTTTGTTTCTTCATATTAAGTCAGAGTGCAGGAGAAGAGAGAGCAAAACGAGAATGAGATGAAATACAAACCTGCTTTCTGTGGACTCTGCGGCTCTTTGCATTTCACACACAGGGGCATCACATGATCTCAAACAAAGGAGAAAGGCACCGAGGGATGTTTTTCTGCCTGCTTGAGACTTTGACACCTGCCTCACCGCAGCAAATTGGAACAGCTCACTCTCAAATGAGATTTCTGCATGGGGAGACGAAAAAAGGTCGCCTATTACAACTATTCTACATGATTCACAGAGTTATCACATCTCTGCTCTCCTACCTTCCCTTTAATTAGCATCGGGGACCTTGGCATAGTGTCGGTGCATGTTAGTGTGTGTTTGTGTGTCTGGCTCATAAACAGAGTGGCTTCTCTTTTGGTTCAGTTTTCTTTATCTGTATTTTTACCAAGATTAATTTCTATGATGCTTTTCAGGAATACACAATATTTCTCCACCAACAGATTTATTAACCCCCTGAATGTGCCCTCATTGTGCTTCCACTGCAAGTCACTTAACAACATGAAGTATAGCATGATTGTAGACCCTTTTTAAAGGGACAGAAACACCCCTAATTTTATTCTTAGCTCCCCTAAAATAATGTGGCAAGTGCCCCCTGGATTTTTCATATAACAGAGGAAATTAGCGAAGTTCTCCGTTTAGCATTTTTACAAGCAAAATGAAAATTCTGAATCATGATTTGATGTTAAAGATGCTTTGAGGAGTTTCTAAATAATTACAAAAAAGTCTCACTTTTAGATATATGCCTGATCGAAATGCACACTTTAAGATGAGTTCTAGAGCATCAAAATAGGTTATATATAAATGCTATTCCTAAGCCTTCCGGTCGGGTCGGTTGGGTTGGTCAGGGCTGGACTGGCCTGGATACCCAACTTTGGGAACAAGACAATTAAAACTACAGCAAATCCATATTATTCGGAAACGTCTTAGAGCTGTAAGTAAGTAAAGGCTGTAAGTAGTGATATATAGCCGTCTACAAAACGACGATACTAAGTTTTCCA
Source organism: Scarus forsteni (assembly GCA_036419115.1). Lineage (NCBI taxonomy): Eukaryota > Metazoa > Chordata > Actinopteri > Labriformes > Labridae > Scarus > Scarus forsteni. The sequence goes on from JAZDUH010000049.1 coordinate 4,041,163, forward strand.
AAAATTGCTTGTTGTCACACATCAAAAACTACCGCTACGTAACTAGAAAGAGATACATTACCTCGTCGCTTTGCATCCTGTAAGTTGTTGAAAAAAAGAAGTTGTAAAGCAATGCAGAGTTCTGAGGAAGGTCCGAGCTGCATTCATTAGCATCACAACAAACGCACGCTTTGGCTTGGGTCACGTCTTTACGACAGTCGCCGCGCGTGCTTATGGGTAGCAGAGTCTTTATGTCGCCGGAAATAGATTCTCCCCACAGCACCTTTAAAGTAAAATGGATATATAACCTTTCTTAAAGGGATGTTTCAGTTTGTATGCAGTTGGGTTGTATCAGGTACTTCACAATAGTCAGTGAAGTGTCTGAAAGGGCTCCCAGCAAGTCTGAACCTTTAAGAAGAGTAAGATGAGACTACGGGTAAGGTACGCTTACAGACAGGGGCATATATTATGTGCAACTGTGTGAGTTTTATGCATAAACAACAAAAGCACTCGGAAAGCGGAGACCTCCGCCAGCGCCACAGTCCTCACCCATATTGTGGTTTTCACCATAAATATTAGTCCCACCTTTATTTCATCTAAATATTTAGATCCCATGACCATGAAAACATAACATAATGATATCTATTTTAGTTAGCTAGTTATTCACGAATATCGCATTTTTCGTCATGGCGAATCCAGACGGTGTTCCAGATCCCTCCCAAAATCTAATCATTTTTTCCTTGTCCAAATGACATTTCCTGAAAATTTCATCTTAATCCATTTGTAACTTTTTGAGTTATGTTGCTAACAGAGAAACAAACAAAGATAGAAACAAAAAAACAAACAGACATCCGCAATAACATAACCTCCTTGGCGGAGGTAACAAGCCACAAAATTGGAATACATTTCAGAGAGCTTTATTTTTCCTCCAGAAACTCTCTGTGTTTAGCACTATTTTAGGATGTGCAAGTGGATTCTTTAGCTTAAGACAGCAGATGAGCAGAATCAATGGACACAGGCAGAAGAACATGTAGCCATTTGCTGTGTTTGCAACCGTGCCAAACACAGAGACTTCCTTCCAAAAAAAAAAAAAAAAAACACTTATTTTTTTCCCCAAACATGCATTCAACCAAACAAAGTTTCATAGCTTGTTTCAACATAAAACTCACACAAATATGCAACATAACTGTACCGGCCAGCAGCAGTGTACCTAATCAGAAGTCTGAGTTCACTTTCCCTAAAGGTGCAGTGAGCCTTTCTGCCACTTTACTGACTATTGTCAAGTTCTTTCAACCCATCTTCAAAAATACTGAAATACCCCTTCAATGATAGACAAGCCCATAGGTTAGTAATGTAAAACGGATGTTGTTTTGATGTAGTAGGGTCATATTATGCTTCTTTTTATTTTTATATGCTCTTAAGTATATTTTACATGTTCCCTCATATTTGTGAGCAAGACAAAAGGTATGCTGCATCTAACCTTTTTCTCTTCTTGTTAACAGTGGCAGTAGCTGCTTAAAAAACTAGCCTCCCTGCCCGAATAGACCAGCCAGTGTGACATCTTACCATCCTTCCATCAGCAGTTCTAGCCAACTGACTTCTTGGTGCCTAAAATGATTTTACCTCATAATCCTGTGGTGTGAATGTGCTAAGAGTTATTTTGTCTGAATCCTGGTGGTGTTCTGGTACACAGGGGACTTTGGGACATTAATTTTGGGCTCTACCCAATGTTTAGCTGTGCTGCTCAATTCATGAATGCGTGATCCTTCAAAGTTCTACCTCATTGTAAAGTTGACTTACCATGCTTTCCAATGATAGACAGTAGTAAGTAAATATTTATCTGAAATAACAATTCTGAAACGCTTTTGTCTTAATTTAATTTGGACATCAATGAATCATCAATGAGTTTTAGGATATAATAGCCATGGAGAATCATCTCCTAACACCAGTGCCAGGATTAAGTCATGATATAATCAGACATCTTTATGCATTTCTAAAATATTTCACGGACATTGCTGCTGTTCAGAGTTTGAGGGGATAAAGATTCTTTATAAACAAATATGGGTTAGCTAAAAGCTAACTTTTGTGTTATTATTGTGTTATTTGATGGCGAATCAGAGGAGCTGCACCTGCCACATTTAGACACCTACATAGGGCTGTGATGGAGTTAAATTGCAGTCATAGTCTGATGTAGTGATATTTTTCATTAGAATTAGAAGATACATGTTTAGTGCATCTGTCTGTGGACTATTTGAAGACACAATAGGTGCGTCAGGATGAGAATACCAGCAACTGATGTGTGTAAATCTGCAACATGCAGATGTCATCATTAAAATCCTCCCTGCTGTAATAAACATTCTTACTTGTTCAGAACATAATCAAAATTTTCCAAGCTAAAAAGTCAAACCAGAAGATCCAAATGACAGGTTGTGTTTTCTTGATGATTGCTAATTAGCAAAAGAGCACGACGTGCAATGTTGTAAATGATAGTTTTAGCTTCATAAAATGACTTGCAAGTCAATGATGAGTTAAATTAAAAACAGCAACGTTTATATTTATTTAGCATTGATGTTCATTAACTAACCTGCTGCGTGGGATGATTTTTACCATCCAGTTGGAATGGACGGTGTGGCGTCATGTAGAAATAGTCAATGCACTTTCATGACTGGGAGCATCCGGGAGCACTGACAGCGCTCAAGTGCTGTTTTCTTCTTTGAGGACTTTTCTGTCTGAGATTAGTCACTGTAAACAGTAAAATCCAGGGTCTTTCTCTCATTGATCATGCTTCTTAATGTAAAAAAAGAACAACCTGTCACTCAAGAAAAAAAATGAAAACAGCTAAGACACATATGTGGCAATCGGAACAATAAACATCCTTACAGACCACAGTCAAGGGAAGCCTTTCTTTCCTGCTCGGTGATGATGCCATCAGTGTGATTTTTCGTAAAGCATTCAAATTCACATACATCTGTTGTTTCTGCCATATACCCAAAAATTAACCACAGTTTTGCTTGAATGTAGTCCTGCAGGAAAACTGCCTCTGCACTGTTTCTACCATTACAACAGTGGTTGTTACTTCTGCTAGAGAGAACAAGAAAAGCATTAAGCCACAAACAACTTGGCAGTCAAATTCATTGTAAGAGCCAAGTGTGTTTGGAGTTCCGCTTCAGGGGTGATGCCTAATATACTGACTGGCTTAGCATTGATTGAAGAAAGGAGGAGTGAGTGTGAGAGAACAGAGAGAGGAGTGAATGTGACTAGACTTAAGACCAGATAAACCCTGAGCTGAAGGGCCCTGAACCAGGATCCCACGGTCTGAGTGAGGGACTATGATTTTTAGATCACACAGCCCTTACACTGTGGCTTTGTGTAATACTTTATCAATGAACCAGTTGTGGACACAAACTGTAACTGCTGTTTCAACCACACACTCAAACGCACACACACATGAGCCAAGTGCATCAATACCAAAAGGGTTTAATCAGCTCTCAGAGGAAGACATCATTGCATTCAGAATCAAACCTATGGAATCAATTCTTGTGTTACACTTAAAATGACAAAGTGCTTAGACAGAGCTCATGCAGGCACACAGCCCCGGGCTGATTTTTGAATGTATAGATGAATGTGGGGATCATTTATGGTTGCGATTTTGGTTGTGTGATGGATCTTCGCGAATGGCAAACCCCTCGAGCACAAACAACCTTTTCATCATTTCAACATCAGCACACCAACAACAAGAAACAATACAGTAAACTATCCTGAAATAATGTTCTGCAGATACATGTTGACACTGCATTTTGGGGTGCAATTAGGTATCACTGATGATTGCTGGTACTGCATTTTTACTTTTAATTGACTCCCGGTTTTATCATTATTATTGTATTGTTATTATTGCATAACATGAAAAAAATATTACAATCCAGAGGGGATGAACAATTTACCCCTATGTTTTACCACTGCTATTGTAATATGGACATGCACATTGCAGGACATGGAATGTTAGTTACATGACCTGTGAACATGTAATACTGTTATTTCTGTAATGAATCCAGCTCTGTCCTGTTTTTTATGACTAATAATCAATTGAGGTATGTCTGATATCAGCCACAGTAGGCGTAGAACTGATTACTGTGTGTCCAGAGTGTGTACTGTCTGTATACACGGCTGCAGGTTGTGATGCTGCCGTCACAGACACACTGACATGACACTTGAGGCAGATGCTCCATTGAGCAAACCAGTCAATGAGCAATGGTGCTCAATCTGAAAATACAGACATCATTACTGACAAAAAGAAATTGTGTAGTCTGACCTTGACATTAAGCAGACTGGAAAAATTTTAGTGTCACACTATGTCCAACATACACTCTAAAAAATGTTGAGTTATTTTGGTAACCCAATTTATGTGTTGCTAGTGTTGAGTTAAATTTTTGGGTTTTTCTTATGAACAGTAACCCATTTTTTGGGTTATAGGGCTATTATTTTAACCCAACTATGTCACAACCAGCTCCACACTCACTCAGCGTCAGATCATCTCACTCTCATGCCAAGAACTCCAGACCTGGTATCCAGACTGATCACCCGTTGCCGACCTGTTCTGTTCCTGTTTCTGCCTTTATCACCTGATCCTCGGCTAGACTACAAGGTACCAACCTGTTCTGTCCTGCACCTACCTGCCTGCCTGATCCCCGGTTGCTGACCTTGCCTTCTGTTCCTGACGCCAAGTACCTGTTCGTGAATCTTGATCTGTGGTGGCCATCTGTTCTCCGGTATCCGACCCCTCTGCCTGTGTGTGACGCTGAGTACCTGTTTATGAGCCCGAATCAGTGGTGGCAGCCTGATCTCTGGCACTCAGAACCGTGTCCTGCTCTGAAAGACAAAGTGAGTCCTAGCCTGCTTCACCTTAAAGACTCTTAGTTGTAGCATGAGTGTGTGGATCCTGCATGGCCGAGTGGACTTCGTCATTGCCTTGTGTTCCAAGGATCGCAGGGTCAATCCTCTCTCTTTACAATTGTTCCTGTGTCTGTTCAATAAAGCTGGTTATTGTGAACTGCAAAAACTGTGTCGCTTCTGGGTCCTAACTGCCTCAGTGTCAAACTACTGGAAGTGCTGAATTGCGCAACCCAATAATTGGGTTAGGAACAACCCAACATCGTAGTTAGCATAACCCAACATTTGTGTTAAATAATACAACCCAATAATTGGGTCGAAAAAAAAGAACCCAACCTGTTGGCTTAAAATAACCCAAAAGGGGGTTCGTCCTTTTCTGAACCAGCAGTTGGATTAAAATTGGGTAATTTTTTCAACCCAACTGTTTTTAGTTTGTAATACAATGCATGTGCCGGCAACAAAATCAAGCTGATAACATGGAATCAATTGTGAGTTTTCTAACCGTCCACAAGCAACATAGAACAATGCTGCACATTTCTGCATCTCCAGCTGCAGAATAAAAACACTCAGTGTAAGACCTTAGGGACTCAGAACAGTCAAAGGTATCAGTTGATTTGGAATAGTGACATAAGCAAATGAATTAAATGTAAAGAGACAGAATGCAGTTATTAGCCTGATGCAACACTGGTGAAATAATCAATTTTAATGTAAGATGGAAACTCAGACCTTGTGAGAATTTTGGGTGGCATCATAAACTGTATGACATGGTCCATTCTTATGAAATCTCTCACTGGCAGACATGGGTTGTATGATAAGTCTACTGGTGAGCAGTATGTAAGCTAATAATAATCACTGTTGATCCTGGGGCCACTTTAAATAATGAAATTCAGTAAATGTAAGAAAATTTGAGATTTCAAAAGAGAAGGTCAGCCCAAAGTCAGATTTCTTTTTTTTCTCTTCTTTTTTTCAATACATATTATTGACAAATAAACATTATGTACCAATACAGAAAAGAAATACTTACACTGAAAACTGTTTTTAGCCCTTAAAGAACTTCATTTTTCTTGCTTTTCTCTGTAATATTCATATGATTTTGTCCCCTGTTAAAAATAATCATATTGACATACAGTAGCTGTTTGTGACACGACAATGAAGTAACAAAAACGTCATTGCACAGATTGATTATATTTCAATTCCTGAGATAAATTTTTTAATACTTTTTGTCTGTTTAAATAGAGGTGATTCAGATTCCTGTCCAAACATTTCAGACCACTGTTTTAAAGCTTTTCATTTTTCACCTTGAGAGGTGAGGTTGGCCTCACAATCAAAAAACACCACCTCACAAATCTTTAGAATTTTAACTTTATGTTAAATTACAATTGTATGATATTTGAATTATAAAGAAGTTCTACTTTCTGTGTAACTTTTAAAAGCACATCTTTCATTTGACTTTTTCTTTGATATTTTCCAATGATGAACTTTCTGAATCTAACTTCTTGGTGTGTTTTACCATGCGACGTCTGGGGACCTTCACTTTAAGCCCACGTGTCAATATAAGCTTAAGTGAAGGAGTGGCTTGAAAGCTAACCACAGAATCAGTCTAAGTGTGAATTTCCATTTCTCTCTTGCGGTTGGTAATTACGGCTGCACTCCCTCATTCTCATTCTCTCAAACTGTCTTTGCCTGCAGTGTGTGTGCCTGTAAGTACGTGTAAGACAGAAAGAAGAAGACGAAGGGGAGATTGTGCGATGGAACGAGCCTTATATATCATTGCAGTCACGCTGTCCACGTCTGAAAACATTTCACAGGCAGTGCAAGGGAAATGTAAATCTGAGTTTGCTGAATCTAACACACACACGCCCACATAGAGAGAAGAAAAAAAAACTCATCTCCCCTCTCTCCCTTATACACACATAATGCATTAAAATGGAAAACAGCTCACATGGCTCCGGCATTGAAGGGGGCCCTAATATTTGTTTTTCTCTCCCCTGTAGTGTCCTCATTGCCAATGACCAAATTTATAATAATCTCTGCCTCAGAGTCCAGCGCTGCTTTCAGAATCTATAATCACCTTGGCGGTGGTTTCTTCAGCCTGGCCATGGCCGGCTACAGACCTGCTTCCCTTTAGCTCTGCATCACTGATGCTGCAATTGGTCCCAATCCCTGAAATCTGCCTGTAGGTTGGATTGTGTGTATGTACGCTCTGCTTTTGCAAGGACACAAAAACCACAGAAAGGAATTGCATGCAATCATCTTGCCTACTGCTTTTCAATTTTACCTGCAGACTCCTAAATAACATCAGGATGACAAACAGGGCTGCATGCATTCACATGGCAGAGCTTTGCCCTTGCTCAAAGCTTTTTTTTTAAACTACCTTCTCTTTCTGTTTCCAGCTCAGAAAAGAACCAGCTTTTGGTCAAGTTTACTACCTCGAGTGCTTGTTGTAGCTCAGTGGGTAAACTACAAGAGCAGCTCTGCCAGGTGTAGAGGTTTTTAATGGGATGACTTTGACACACAAACCAGAGTGCTAAGACTAAATGAAAACAAAACCATTTTCAGGGGAGTGTAGTCCTTGAATTAAAAATGATCATGAAGTAAGTGAATATGATGAAACAAGAAACCAAAAGTTGTAACAATGAGTGCATTTACATGGGCCTGAGCATATCTGTGAAAGGCTGATGCACATTAACTTTTTTCCAAGCCCCTGAAATAAGAAAAAATATTTATAACTACAAATCCTTCCTCATTTTCACTGCTTCTGCTCGAGACATACAGTACTTTACTCTGTCATGATGCACAACTCCAGAAAACTGCTGGTTTATAAATAAAGGCACGACAGAACACTTTTTCAATCTATTTCCCTTCTTGTCCCAGAAAGTTTGTGCAGATATTAGCCTATTTAGTAGGGGTGTAACGAAATGGTCAACTCAACGATACGAAACAAGGCTCACGATACGAAATACTCACGATACAAAATAAATATTATAGAAAATCTCCAACAGCAGGAAGTTGTGCAAAAGCCCATTTTCTTTAATTTCTTCCTAATGCAGACATACAAAAAATATTGCTGCATCAGTCCAAAATAAATGCTCTTTGAAAAAAAAAATGTGTTTTTTTCCCCTTACTTAGACTACAGTGCAAATACAAACATAAAATCTAAATTAAAAGTGCTTTGTTGTTGTAACAATCAGGATAACTACATTCTTGAATGAAAAGGAAAACAAATAGCAGTCCTCAGAGCTGCAGTTTAGACCTATAAATGTCTGAACTGTGAACTACAATATTTAGCCTATAACAGTGCATATACTTCTGATCTTCAAGTATGATCAAATTCTGTCAACTCAACAGTAAATGCAAAAATCAAATATTGTTCTTTTTATGCAGACTTACACAAACATACAGTTGCTGCCTGTCTCCAATTCAAAGTTGGTAGTTGGTAGTTGTACTCACCGCAGCATACAGCGAATACAGCAAACTGTCACTGCTTATTTTGCACACGGTTGTTGTTTTGTTCGCAATCTTCTCACTGTTCTCACATCTTTTACATGGGAAGCCAAAATAGATCCACACCATAGACTGTATATACTGGACAGCGTGGCTCCGCCTTCAGCCATTTAACAGTTTTGAAGCCATAATATCCCCCGTCAGGGCGCCGCCATTGTGCAGCCAGTAGAGAATCTGGACCATATCTGGACGCAGCTGTCGTAAACGGTCGCAAAACTCCGCAGCATACAGGGTACACAATCATTCAAGAAACTGCCGTAAACCGCGGTTATTTTTTAAACTCTAATAACTGATGAAAAAGAAACTTTTCAGAAAAAATAGGACTTGGAAAAAATGCAGCCCAATAATACTTTCATATCACCACAGCATACAGATGGGAGAAATGTTTCCACGAGGTGTATTAATTTTTTGAAGTTTCACTACGGCCCGTTCAGATGAATGGGGGAGACGGAGAGTTGACCTATACTGCAACCAGTCACCAGGGGGAGCAGTTTTTGTGGCGGCTTCAATTCGAGCCCAGCAACATGACGTCCATGTTTTTTACAGTCTATGGTCCACACAACCGATTTATTTGATGAAGGAGCGTCAGCTAATTCCTCGACCTCGTCTTCCTCCATTCTGAAGCAAGTGTTTTGCTACGGTAGGCGAGGAGGGTAAAAAAATCACCAGCCCCCCTTTGCGTTTTTTTATTTTGTGCTTTTATTTTGTGCGTCTTTGAATTTTATTTCGCGAAATTTCTTGGCACGAAATTTCGTTACATTCCCACTGTTTAGGTCTAACATTGCAGTGCAGATGTATCTGCCTGATTTAATGTCAAAAATGTAAGCAGATCTATCTTGCCAAGCTCCAATCTACAACCACTGCAAGCAGTCCAAAGCGGCATGGACCAATCAATGCCTTTAGTGTAGGAAGAGGTGGGAGCTGAGAGTGTGACAACAGCAGAACGTAACTGCTTGTTCAGAAATCAGCATAGACTTCTTTATTGACTCTTTCCCAGATGGACATCATTATAAAATGAACAGTTCATCTGGTGTGTTTGGTTAATTTCAACCAGGAAAAACAAAATCTGAGAGAACATTTATTTATTTTAAAGTATGGAAGAATGAAAACTTTGCATGTCTTTGCATATTTTCAGCCTATCCCCCACACTGGTGGTGGTGAGGGATAGGCTACAGGATAGGATGAAGAGCAGACTTCTGAGCAGTTTGCTGGAACCCTGATGTGAAGGATTGAGGTGCTGATAAGTCTTACAGGGTGAGGTGAGGAGCCAGTTAAGCCTGGACACTTGCCATGCCTACATGGACACAATCTGAAGATTCTGAGAGCACTTTCACAAGAACTAATTTAAGTGCACATTAACTCTCACCCAGAATCAGTCCCCCTGATTCTCTCTCTATACCCTCTCTCTACTCAACCCCACCGTCCAAAATGGCTGCCTTTGCCAACTGAGTTTGTCCACCCCCTTATGTTTGCGTTTGCTCAGGGATAGCAACAGAAATAGTACTTGCAGTTCAGGATTTGGGTTAATTTAGATATAATAGAAACGCAAAGAAAGACATCAACAGCAGCTTTGGTGAAAAGAGTGGTAGAAAATCTGTGTTCTTCCTTGAGGGAGGAATGGGCGATGGAGAGCAGTTTTTGTTTATAGCAGAGAGGAATTCAGCTAATGAAGAGTTCTTATTTAAAAAAACTAACAGAGTATATTTTCTAGGTTAAGCTTTAATCTATTTTAAATGAAAGAAACAGCTGCTCCTTCTACTGTCTCTGAGTTTTGACTTCTCTGAGAAGGCCCAATAGCTTTTATTCTAATTAAATTGTTGATACATGTGCACACACAGAATTGTCAGATTATGTCCACACAATCAGGAAAGTTGGAAACTCCAATCTAAATAATTTTTTATGAGAATGAAGAAAAATTGCACATACACACAGTTTCCTGGCAATGACCTCAGCATCAGCACAACAACTGTGACAATTATTTGTTAGTAATGTGAAATGTGTTGCTGATATTGATGTTGGGTAACTTCCGTCATCACTCCTTGGCACAACAAAAACCCTTGGTAAAGGCCTCAAGTATGAGAAAGAAGAAACAGAAAAACATGATGGGAGGGAGGAGTGTGAACAAAGCCGAGCGGCGAGTCTGGACTGAATTTAAGGAACCAGGGAAGACCTGGCTAAGGTGTCCTACTCCCAAAGCTTTTCTATCAGTATCCCTAATCGATGAAATGATTGGAGGAGCCTGGAGTGCAGGAGGGTTGCAGAGATCACACAGGGTGCATCCCAATGTGCTAAAATGCAGTCTCCTCTCTCCTCCGTGACACCTGAAGTACTTTCTGGGCAGCCATATTGAAGGACGTTCCAAAGCGCAAAATGCACTCGGAGGAGAGAGGAGACTGATCGGAGGAAGGATAATCGAGGAAACACAAGTGCAGGCTTCGCGGAAGTCCGGCTGTAAAACGTCAGCTGTCCACATTTGTGAAATGTAAACACCACGGCGCAAGAGAAGCTGTATCCACATTTCACACAAAGCAGTCGATGTGTAGGCCTAATGTTCCCTCAAAATGTGAGCAGTTACTTAATTTCAGTAGTGTCTCTTATATCTCTGTTTGATTTTCTTTCACTGTGCAAAGCAATATTGGACTCATCATTTATAAGAATTTTAAACTGGACATATTGATATCACAGAAAATATTGAACACTATCATGGAGCAGTTCTTTCCAGGTTTTCCATCTGTTTTCTGTCATGATTTATCTGTGTTGTTTGTGTTTATGTCTGTAACTGTAAGGCTGCTACAGTAGACAGGTCTGTTCAGGAAAACACAATTTATATTAAATTAGATTAGACAACTTTATTTATCCTAAAGGAAAATTCAGTTTTTGCAGTCTACCAGACCATACATACATTTGCAATCAGCAAACATGGACAATAATAAATTTAAAAAGTCAGTATGTGACAGAGATGCTCATTGACACATATCGGCCCTCAATAGGCCCTCGGGTCAGGCAGATTAAAATGCACATTAACCAAAAGCATGGTTTCCTGATCTAACCAAGCTAAAATAAGGAGAGAAAGTAGTGAATTGTACATTGTTATCTCTAGCCTTTACAATTTCTTCTTTATAAATGCGCAAAAACGGGGGGTTAAAGAGACTGTGAGGAGTTTCTAAGTAATTACAAAAAAAGTCTCACTTTTAGATATATGCCTGATCGAAATACACACTTTAAGATGAGTTTTATAGCATCACAATAAGTTATCTATAAATGCTATTCCTTAGCCTTTCGGTCGGGTCGGACAGGGCTGGACTGGCCTGGATACTCAACCTCGGGAACAAGACAATTAAAACTAGAGCAAGTTTATATTATTCGGACACGTCTAAGAGCACCAGGCTGTAAGCAGCGATATATAGCTGGCTACAAAAGTACAATACTAAGTTTTCCAAAAATTGTTTGTTGTCACACATCAAAAACTACCGCTACGTAACTGTAAAGAGATACATTACTTCGCTTTGCATCCTGTAAGTTGTTGAAAAAAGAAGTTGTAAAGCAATGCAGAGTTCTGAGGAAGGTCCCAGCTGCATGTTTTAGTAGCATCACAGCAAAGGCACGCTTTGGCTTGGGTCTTTGGGTGCGTTCCAGTCGTAGTCAGAAGTCGGAATTTCCGAGTTCCGAGTAGGAAACTGCAACTGGAACGTCCCCCGAAGTCGGAATTTCCTACTGGGAACTCGGTGAAACCTCGCCACCACTGAGCTAACAACAGCTAACAATAGCCTGGTAGATCAGCATGTTATCAGCATATTTCTATGCCTGTTAATGTTCAAAAATGTTCAAAATGATGGTAGCATGTACATTCAATCAAAAAATGTGATGCATTTTTAAATTAGTGAGTAATCATGTTTCATAATTAGATATTTCAAATATACTAAAATAATAGCAACTGTGGTTTTTGCTGCAAATGAAGCAGATTTATTGTATGCGTAGCCTAGATTTATGTAAATAGGACAATGAAGAAATGAAAGAATAGGTACTAGTTTAACATAGGTCATAGTTTTGCAAGGTAATAAAAGTTCACTTGAATTAATTTAACTGTAAATTAACTCTGTTTTCAGAAATGAGAGACAAATTTTCCTTCTCTGATTCATACACAGGTTTTGAGTATCAAACCAATATTGTTTCATGTTTCAGTGCTGAGTATTGCAGTTATAAACTTGGTATCACTTTTAAAATCAAAATGTTGGCTTAATGATAACCCAGTTGATGGGAAAAAATGTAATTACTTTAGTTTTATGTTAACATTTAACTCAGAACTTACATACTGTGCCAAATATAATGAAGGGGGACACATCTAAAACAATTCTTTCAAGAACTGTTCTCAATAATGCAGGTTGAAATGCACCCACAGTGGTTTTACACCTGTGAGGTTTACATCCTCTCAACTAATGTTTTCTTCCAACCAAGACTAAGACCTTAAAGAATCAATATGTTCAGGCTCATACACTTAATTTGTGACTTTTTTGCCACTTTCAATTTCACAGGAGGCCTCAGTGAACTGCGTTTGTGAAGTTGTGCTGGACGATTTCTGCAGGTTGTTCAGATGAAGAATATGCCATCAAGGTAAGAAACATCATAACACTTTACACATCCGTAGATAAAATGTTCTCAGAACACAAGCTTCACCTCATGACCTGATTTATGAACAAAAAAACCCTACTCAACCTTGCGCTGTTTGTCTTCTACAAAAGTAGATTCTAAGGGGTCCAGCTTGGGCCCCCTTAAAGTAGTATCAGCAACATTTTGGCGTTTTCTTCTGCATAGCTTGACATGAAAAATAGGCTCCGTTCATTCCTTTAAAGCTTTTTGATGCAAATGTTTAACAAATATTAGGTCATGAAAATGATGGGTTATGGAGTAACACAAATGTGTAATATTCTGTGTCATCAGAAATTGATCAGCATTCACTACACATTGAATGTACATAAATATTAATAACAGGCTAATCACTTAAAATAATTAAATGCCAAAAAGAAACTTATTCTGCTAAATAAATCAAACCTTTTACTGCACAAATTATACAAAGTAATGTTTTTCATTCCAATGTTTGAAGCTTATTTGTGTCCTTAAACAGAAAAACTTGACCATGGCAATTAGAAGTAGTCTATTTCTTTAGTTTTATGACATCTTAAATATTTCTTTATTGACAGATGAATGATTTGAGAAACAGTGCAGAGCTCCTGTGGGATAGTGTCCTATGTGTTGCTTGCACTGCTGCCTCTGTTGTGTATGCATGGATAATAGAGCATGGATGTGTAAGCTGATACTGATGTGAAACTTATACAGAAATTTCAACCATCACTGAATGGATGGAGTGAGATCGGATGGGTAGATGTGACTTATGGTGTAAATCCCTAAACACAGTAAAACCCATTTACTGTTTACCAACTTTAAAACTCACATATATGAAAGCAGATATTTTTGCATCAGATTGGAAAGACAGATTGCAATCTTATTTATATCCAACTGGGGCTTGAAAAAATTTTCATCTGTTTAAAGGAATACTCCGACGATTTTGGACCCACGCCCTTTCCCTATCATTCACAAAGTGAGACAAGCTCAAAAATACCTTTATTGTGTCTCTGCGTCCAGTGGCTGGCTCCCAGCTGTTAGCTTCGTAGGTAGATTAGCTCAATGGCTGGAGGTCAATAGGAGTCAGAGCCGGACTGACGAAAGTGGACAAAATACTCCTTACAGTGGTCCAGGGGATGGCGTATTAGCACGTGAAGTAAATCCAAATGGTTACAAAACATTTTAAAAGACGTGTTTTCTTTTGAACCCTTTAAAGTAACGTTTTGATACACACAGACTTGCGCATGCGCAGTGCTCCGCGGAAGGATATACCAGCGCACAGTTTACAAAGCCCGGTGAGTTTTGTAAACAAATGACTTTTTTGGTGAAAGGAAAAACATCATGCCTGTGTCAGTAAACTCTCGTTCAACTTCTTCATCCATCGTGGCCCTGGCAGCTGTTGCGAGGCTACATAAACATGGTTACGTCCGAGGGTCGCCTTCTTCTGGCTGCTACTGCTGTTCCGCGGAGCACTGCACATGCGCAGGTCTGTGTGTATCAAAACGTTATTTTAACGGATTGAAAAGAAAACACGTCTTTTAAAATGTTTTATAACCATTTGGATTTACTTCACGTGCTAATACGCCATCCCCTGGACCACTGTAAGGAGTATTTTGTCCACTTTCGTCAGTCCAGCTCTGACTCCTGTTGACCTCCAGCCATTGAGCTAAGCTACCTATGAAGCTAACAGCTGGGAGCCAGCCACTGGACGCAGAGACACAAAAAGGTATTTTTGAGCTTGTCTCACTTTGTCAATGATAGGGAAAGGGGGTGGGTCCAAAATCGTCGGAGTATTCCTTTAAACAGATGAAAATTTTTTCAAGCCCCAGACCTCACACCATGCACTTTAACATATATTTCAATAAAATATACTCCTTTTTCTTAAACAACAATTGTTTTTATGTGGAAATTGTTGGAAAGCCAGACGAGTCCCCTTTATAACAAGGCACAACTTGTACATATCGTAAATGCATGATATGAGCAACACAACTTAATGTAAGTGGAAACTGGTGTCCCAATAAGCAGGGCAGCAGCATTATTTGGTGCCAGCCATTTTTTAACTTCAGGCCAAGTTTTATTTGGTGTAGTCAAAGACAGACTGTGAAGTGGGTTTCGCTAACCATGAGCTTTTTTTTAGAGGAAGATATTTTATTATTATATTCAGCCGAGTTTCTAATTCCAGGAATGCATAATCCTTACAAGTTGTACCTTGTTATAAGGGTGACAAATCAGGCTTTTATTCAATGTAAAACATAACTAAGTGTTGTTAGTAAAGAGCAGAAATCATTGCCTGAAATAATGTTTCCTAACTTGTTTTGAGAGGCACATAACAATATAGTCGTCACATCCAAAACTGCTGCAGCTGCCAACAACCACATTTCTGCAAAGAGTGGCAGTTCAGGATGTTGCAGCTGTGAACAATAATGCTCCGACTGAAGTTTAATCAATAAATCATACTCCCAAGTTTTTGGCATAACAGCAGCCAGCGTTTATCATTGAGGAAGGACATGGATCTTGTTTTTTGATTGTTTGTCTTTTTACTCATAATATCTGGTTAACTGGCATAATTTGCAGGTTGCTTGAAGCAGAGCAGTGATAGCACGTTTTTTATCAAGTCTAGCAGCATGTTCTCCAGCAAAGCTGTGTCCCCCTCTATTGTGATGAGCCCCAATTTTGGAAACACTGAGTTTTGAACCTTATTGTGTGTGCTGTCAGCCTCAGCTATCTTACTTAATGGAAGTTACATCTTGTATTGCTTATGCTTGCTTTTCGTGCTCAACAACACATGAATTCAGGTGTTAACACTGATTAGACTTTCATTTTTTTTCATAGATGTATTTCTCTTTGCTGTTACTCAGATAAGGCGTAAATGTGAAATATTACCCAACCTTATTTGATAACATTTGGTTCCTCTTTTGTGTCAACACTTTCCTCTCCCCCTGCCCCCAGTGCCTTCATCAGACAAGGTCACCTCACCAAATCAGTTTTCCAAGAACCAGCCGACATCCATTTGTTTATACAGATACAGACACATGATAAACACACATTTCCCTTTGCAATCTAAGCACATATACAAATGAAGTACTCACTCATATGACTGGTCTTGATTAATCAATTGGCTAAAACAATTTTTTACAGCCCGTGCTCCTCCTGGGGCGTTATCTGAGGCAGTATGTGGTCTGCATAAATCATAAATCCGACCAATCTGATGATTGCAGCAGTGATAGCCTTCTGCCTATGCACCGCCTCTGCCTGGCCTGATGCTATTTCCCTTCCCTGAAATGCATAATAGCAGTAATGACAATAATAATATGCACGTCAAGCCCTGTTCATAAATATCGGGATCAACTTGGCTCAAGAGTGGAGAAATGTGCATAAAAAGTATGTGAGCATAAAAGAGCAAAACATTTTTTTCCCTTAAAAGAGTGCATGACCTCTCGCTTACATATTCTGCAAATTTGTATGTGTGATTGTGTCCCCATGTGTTTGTGCCTCCTCCCATCGTGCATGAGTGATGACTTCAAGCAACTGTGACCCCCACACATCACCCTTCCATGCATATAAAAACAGGCTACTGCTTTAATATCCTCATTTAATGACTAGCCCCGGCGAAAGACCATTAACGTAATGACATCACACTGGCCCTCATGCACACTCAATACACACACATACCCAGGAGCATGCGAACACTGAGCGCTGACATTCCCTTCTTTGACTAATGAACAGTGAATTAACAGCAGAGGTGAAATGTTTTTCATTATTTTGCTTGTGTGAGTACAGCTATGTCTTCATCTTACAGCTAATAGGAGATCTTTGTGATGGTGTTCCGGCACTTGTGCTACTAGCCACCAGTGTGTATTTGGTTATGAGTGTGTCACAGCCGCTGGGTTGAGGGGGTTGCAGTTTCATCTTACTAATTCAAGGACAGTTCCTAATCATGCAGAGTGAATACATGGAGACGTTACAGGAACATATGCATTAACCTCTTGCATATTTACGTCAGGGACACGTGGACGCGGGCGTGCACAGACTTGTGGGCTTCACACAGGCAATTTGTAATATTGAATAGCTGACACAGTAAGATTTCATAATCTATTGACAGTGTCACAGCACAGTCACACAAGGTGGTGGAGCTATTGATAAACACGGTATTGGCCTGTCATCTGTGCACCTTAATCTGGGCTGATGTAACTTAGTGCAAGCAGTGGATTCAAGGCCACTGGTGACATCATAGCACCCAAGGGGAGTGAGGACTCCCTTCAGCAGGGCTTTTCCTTCTGCACAGTTTGAGGACTCCCCTTAGGACTGGAGAAAGATACCTCTAAATAACAGAACATACACAATGAATGATACGTAATTTATTTTATTGCATATTTTGTACATTGCACACAGAGTTAATATACAAAAATAGTGATATTCATGTAAAATATTAAGACATAAAACAGCTTTAGTGCATCAAATTAGCATAACAATCTTTACACAACAAATAACAGATTCACACATGAAGATACACAGATTTAAAATATACTGGTGCATGAGCTTACACAGAGGCAAAAAAGCTAAATTAAGTTGTCAAAATCCCACTACCTAAGCCTTAAATTAGTTTACTGACATCCTATTAAAGAAAATGAAATAGGGTTACACTCAGTTCTGCATTGTTCAGTTCATAATTCTAATCAGCGGCTTCATACAGTTGATATACTATACCTCATTCCCCCATGGCGGCAATTATCGCCAAACTCCCAGGATCAACATCCCAGTACACACACTTGTAAACACACGCGTACACACACCAGCCACATCATTTTTGTCCCTCCAATTAGAATTTTTAATATCCTGGTTGGCGATAATGGAGATTAATGGCCAATCGCCATTGTGAATTCCAACGTCATCTATTATCATTCCAGCCTTGGTCCCAGTCCGCTCTAATTACATCCTCAAAATGCCCTCCGCGCTCACAGCCCCCAGCACCCTAAGATCAATCAATAATTTTAATTTTCGGATGCCCCCCAACCCCGCTCCAATCCCTGCCCCTCGTCCTCTGCTTTTTCGTTCCCTTTCTTCCTCCTCAGTGCGCGTCGATTTGTTTCCAAAGAAGAAGAAGAAAAAAAATCAAACGCCTGCAGAATCAAGGCTTATGGGGAATTAATTACCCATCTCGTCTTTGGCTCCCTTTGATTCCCCCCTCGTTTGTTTGTCCGTTTGCTCGTCGCTCGCTCGTCCCCTTGTTTCTCTCTCGTGTCTGCTGTGTCTTTCCTCCCTCGCCCTCTCTCTGTCTGGCGCATGGGGGGCGCTTTCCATTCGCCCCCCCTCTTCTTGCTACGTAATTAGCATGCAGATATGCATTGCCATATTCGCAAGTCAAATCGCCTCACCGTTTCCCTCTGTCTGTGTCTCTGCTCTGTTCTGGGGCTGTGATTGTTCTTATTTAAATCGGCTGTTTGATTTGGAGAACCCCCCCCCATCAAGTCAACCCAAATACACACACATTTAAATGCATGGTTTATTATAACTTTTTATCTGCTGACAACAGAGCTCAGACCAATCTACACTTCCACATTGCTTCACTACCAATATGCAAAACATAAGAATTAAACACAGTGGCCAATCCAGCTCACCGCACATGTCCTCTTTTTGTTCTTTGTGTGCTAGTTTAGTCAAATTTGATGTATGCATCTCCTTTTTGGCACACATTCATCAGACAAAAATACAGCACAGTGTGTTTTGAAGCAGCCCCCTCCCCAAGAAACACTCAACAAATACATTTCTCATCCTCCCTCTCTGTCTTGCACACACGCAGAGCACGTCTGCTGCTTCAAGAAGATGTTTGCTCAGCACATTTCAATATGAACATCACAATACTCTGTCTCGCTGCCATCCGTTTTCCTTATCATAATCCAACATAGGCAAGCAGTTTTTTAGAACTCTTGAATACTGAGACAACAACCATTTTCTACATTAAAACTCAAACGTCATCAGGAGAGAAATAAATTATTTAGAGAGGTTGCGATGTCTATTTTGGCTAGCTATGAGAAAAGATATGCAAGATGAATCAATATTGACCTTTGCCATATTGCATAAATGGAGGTCATGTAGGAGGCCAGACCTCTATCCTTCACCCTTATTTAGCTTTAGGCTCTCATACATACTTTAATATCTCACCAGTCCATACAGTCATGTTATAACTTATCGGAGTTCTTCCTCAATAAGAGATTAGGGTTGCCACTGAGGCAACATGGCACAGATCAGGTGCCAAGTTTGGATCCAACCCTTCTTTCGTAATTTACTACAAGTTTCAGTCAAGCAGCATAAGTATCCCACTATTGTGCTGTGATATAAAAACTTTTTTGTAAGTCTTTGATTGTGTGCCATGTTTGGCGCATTCCTCTTTTGTATTTTCGCCCAAGTTGTGGTCCAAAAAACCTACCACTGCATTTAAAAAATATTGAATCTTATTCCTATTCTTCTACAAGAAATCTCAGAGATGTCCTCTTGCCTGCATGGGCACCATGGCACAGGTTAAGTGACATGTTCAGGTGCAATTCACCTGTTTGTCGTCCTGAATTGGGGTAGAAATACTCAAATATCTTATAGAGTGCTGCTGAAACAAATGCTTTTCATTCTTTCCCAATAAAAGGTATGAGGAGGCCCTCGTCTGGAACATGGCTCAGGTCAAGAAGAATAAGTTGGTCCATTTTTTCCTTTTTTGGACAGTTGTGGTTCTCCAACAATATAAGAAATTAATTAGTCCCAGATTTCACAATGAACACTAAGTGGTGCCATCTTGCCCCATTAGGCAGCATCACAGGTGAAGTGCCAAGTTGGGCACATGCCCCTTCATTTTTCTTGCACTCACTTGCTGTCAAAATACTTACAAATTTTACTAGTGCATACAGTAATGTTGAAACTCGTACCCATTTCTTTTACAATATCTGGGGTGCCCTCATGCCTGCTTAGGCAACATGGCACAGGTCAAGTGACAAATACTTACTGTAAATATTTCACCAGTGCATACATCCACCTTAAAACATATCATCGCTCTTTAAAAATCAGAGGATGTACTTTTGCCCATGCATGTACCCAATGTAGCACAGGTTAAGTGCTATTTTTGGATACATCCTCCTTTTTTGCCCTCACGTGAACAAATGTATTAATAATAATGTATTGCCATTCTTTTACATAAAACTTTGCTTTTGCTCACTTGTATACTTTGGCAATTTAACACAGAGCAAGCACCATGTTAAATTGATTTTCTAAAATATGTTACAAATACTAAAATACCCTGATAAGCACGCATTGATGGTATGATGTCATGCCTTTCTCTTACAATAATAGAGCAGAGGTACTGTCTTGGCCACTAAGGCGGCATGACACAGGTCAGATGTCATGTTTAGGTTCATTACTCCGTTGTTTTATTAATCTACCATGTGGTCCAAGTATTTGAATATTGCACCTATGCATGCAGTTGGGTTGAAATTCATTCCTATTCTTGCCCTTAAAAGATCAGGAATGCCCTCTTGCCCTCCAAGAGGTGAAGTGCCATATTTGGGTGGATCCTCTTTATGTCTTCATTGAGGGCCCAAATACTGCAATATTGCCTCTATGCTGTGACGTTGAAATTTGTCCTACTCCCATACAATCAAAGATTAGTGATGCCCTCATGCCCCTTAAGCCAGGTTGGCAAAAGACAGGTGTGATGTTTAGGTACTTCCTTCTTCAATTTTGCCTTTAGTTGTGGTCCAAACATGAAATATCCCACTGATGCATGCTGTGATGCTGGAATTTATTACCACTCTCTCACAATCAGGGATTAATAATGCTTCATTCCAACTAAGGCAACATGGCACAGGTCAGTTGTGATGTTGAAGTATATGTCCTTTATCCCACCAATTCACGCAGTGATGTTGAAATATATCGCCACAGTGATATGTGATGCCCTCATTGCCCACTTAGGCACCATGGCACAGGTCACTTGCCATGTTAAGACGTATCTTTCCTTCGATTTCTTCCCATTAGTTGTGGTCCAAATGCACACGGCAACAAGTGTCAGCGCGTAAGGGGGTTTCCCTGCATAGTCATGTCTTGGTATTGTTGGCATCAGGCCAGCTTTGCCATCTGTCTCGTCTCCCCCTTTCCCTGCCTCTCCTCCACCTCCGCCTCCTCCTCCTCCAAACCAATCTGCTCTACATTTGCTATCATTACGTGCCTGCCATCCTTATGGCATATCAGAGGCAGGCGCCAGGCACCCTTTACCCCTCTCTCTCTCCTCCTCCTCCTCCTTACGCCCCTCTCTTCACGCCCCTCTTTTCCGCGCCCACTTTGCCACAGAGTTCTCTAAAGGGTCCAGGTGGCATCTTGCCCTGCTCCTTTTTTTCTCCACGCCAGGATGGAAAACAAAGAAGCGGGCGACGAGGAGGACAAAACACAACAAAAAGCTCAGAAAAACAAGGATATACTCCTTTCCACATCCTGCTTGGAGCCAGCTGTGCTTCCTGTGCCCACCGGCTTGCTGTTTGTTGTTGTTGTTGTTGTTGTTGTTGTTTGTATCCATGTCTCTTCCTCCTCTGGATGATCAAAAAAGGCTGAGAAGTAAACCCTCTTCAAACCTTGGAACTTCCCTGGCACTCATGACGGGACCCTGGTACGTCTCACATGCCCCCCCTCCACTCACACACACATACACACACTCACACACATACACTTCCACGTTGATGCCGCAGAGTGTAGCTCTCAGAGCTCCCTGCCACCTCATCCGCCTGCTGCCTGGAAAGAACTGGGACTACCATGGGATCTACCAGAGACTCTCTCACACACGTACACACAGACACACTCTGGATTTAATACGCACGTGCACTCGCCGGTCGTTTGAGGCTGCAGGAAAGTGAATAATCAATTAAGTATTGATTTCTTGTAAGATTTTGTAAATTTCAAAGGCAAAGACAAAGAGGGTAGCTTAAGGAGAGCCGCCGCCAGCGAGAGGAGCCGCAAATTAGCCAATAAACACAGACGGGGGAATAAACGAAGGCGAATGAACGAGCCGCTCGTCACCGCGATATGCTCCCGTTCATTTCTGGTTTCGCCATTGTTTCTGCATGCTCCTTCTGATGAATTAATGCTGTACGCGACAATGGTTTCCTATGGAGACGAAGAGATGGCGAATGGGCAAGAGAGGGTTAAAAGCGAAGGCTGCAGGAGGAGAGAGAGAGACAGAGTGACTGGAGGACTTGGTAATTAGGCAGCAGCCAACACACGGCTCATCAGTATGCGGAGTATGCAAATTGACCGGCTGCCTCTTTCTTTTTTGTCATGGATCAGAAGGCAAGAGCTGCAGAGGAGAATTAAGAGCTATTATTCTACCCAAGGAGAGGGTGATGTATGCAAACGAGAAGGAGAGGTGGAGGAGTAGGAGGAGGAAAGCAAAGAACACTCTTTAACCACAGAGATATACAAGGGAATCCTCCACTGCAAAGGAGTCATATGCAATCACACAAATACACTTTATTCCCCCTCACACCCTGGGAGATTGTTCTACATATGCGCAGGAAATAGCAGAAGAGACAACGACAATCAGACATGCACCTTCATTCCCCTATTATGGCTATCTCCACATATTGATAGGCTGCTCCGCGGATAATAATTACCTTTTGGAATATCGAATCCCGAAACGAGCCTCGGGATGAAGGAACAAGAAGAAAGGACAGAAAAAAGAGCGGAGGTATGCAAAGGCGCTAATGATATTCAGAGCGCTGACTGTGTGTCATCTGCATGATGACAACGGCCAATTATAATGAACCATTGGCTCCCCGCCACAGATAAGTACAAGGGAGAAGGATATGGGCGAAGAGGAGGGGGAAGCGAAAGGAACTTCCCCATTCCTTTCTTCTTAATTTGCCGCCGAAATTTGCAGATTCTGTGTCGTGTGGATTTACAGTAACGACGCATGTTGGAAAAAAAATGACATTCTTTCCTTGCTTTCCCCATCAAATGGAATAAAGGCCAAAGAAGATGAGAGGATCCCTCCTTGTAGGATTTATGGCTGCTTGGTGTTGGTATTCCAATCGCCACGTTGATAAACCGGGCTTTGGTTCTGGTGGCATCGCTTCCCCCCATGCGCCAACCATCGCAAAGAATCTGTTGGAAAACACACAAGTATACGCACACGTGGCGCCATCATTCACAGCCTCGCTGCCTTCTCCCCTTCCTCATCACACTACAAAATGCCTCCCCAGAACCGTTTTGCATATTCGCATGCCGCCCCGCCTGCCACAAAGGACTAAACAGCCGTATGCAAAACAGGCTGGTATCCCCACTTACATAGTGATGAGACGAACAGTGTGAGAAGGGGAGGCGGGAGCTGGGCGGGGGGTAAAACATGATGAAGGGGGGGGGAGTTGAGAAGAGGGGGGCAGGAGGGCCACAGGGGAGCTTGTTGGCACTAAAAAGGGGCACGTGCGGTGATACCACTCCTACTACGTGATGACAGAAAGAGGCAGGCGTGGGAAAAAACAGGAGCAGGGGAGGAGGGTGGAAGGAGAGGGAGGTAGACTTGGGGGGGAGGATGTGGGGCATGTTGGCACTAAGAGGGGGCACGTGTTGCCGGAGAAGGAGGGGCGGCATGGGTGGGCTAGGTGCGGTGGGAGGTACAAGGAGACGGGGGGTTAGGCGGGGGCGCGGCAGGGGGTGGCACTAAACACAGACAAGTGTCTAAAGAGGAAGGGTATTCAGATTGAGGGGCCACCTGCATTAAGGAGGAATGTCACACCATTAAAACACAAGACACAGACAACCTCCTTACACACACACCTCTTATCAGATCTCAGGGGAGTATGCCGGGGGGGCGTGGCTGCCATGCCTATGACGAAGCATGGTAAATTCAACACGAAACACCAATGTGTGCTTCCACAGACCTGCAGGGGTGCCAGCGATGTGTGTGCACACATTCAAGCACATACACACTGGTTCTTTTGCATACGCAGATGCATTAGGATGCTGAGTGTTTCCCTGCAGATTTGGCTCAGAGCCAAAAACAAATACACGGTTGTGCATGAGCAAAGAAAAACATACTGGAAGGAGGTCTTAGGTACTCAGATTTTTGGGTATGGGGATTTGATGGAAGTGCTTTAACTTACATGATAAAGGGCTCAATTTGCCCAATCAGCACAATCCAAAGCTTTTAAACACCATAAAAGCCAAATATTATATGTCCCATAACCACAATTTTCAGCCAAAATGTATTTAATGATTGCAACTACACTTACTTTAATATATGTAGGACTGTTTTTAGTTGGATTTAGCCTTGTCGTACTTATTCTTTAAAGAAATATAAGGATATTTCCAGAGATGTTTGGTGGAAATGTGTTATTTTAATGTTTGACATCATGTCATATTGACTGTAAAGTATATTGTTCATGTTTTTTTAATGTATTTTTTGGGCGTTTTGTGCCTTTATTGATAGGAAAGAGACAGTGGATAGGCTTGTGAAAGGGGGTGAGAGAGTAGAGGAAGACACTCTGCAAACTGGTCACAGGCTGGATTTGAACCTGGACTGGCAGAAGCAAGTACATGAGGTGCTTAGTTGCTAACCACTCTGCCAAACCAGCACCCCATTCATGTTTTAAAGATGTGTGAAATGGTATGCCCTGGGTTCGAATTCAGTTTATTTGTTGTTGTTCCACCCATAATCACTGTAAAATGCTGTACAGTGGGACAAAATCAAACCATGGGTTCAACAGCCTTGTTCAAGTTGAAACACCACCAACTCAGATTAATAGTTCTAACACCAGACAGGGTTTATGGCCTACCTGTGCTTTAGGTGTTGCACCCACTGAGAAAGTTCCAGTACATCTTTAATTTTACACCAACCTACCATCAAGCTGGACATATACTTTCAGTAATGATGAACTTCACGACACAACAAAGATCAACAATGCAAACAATATCAGTTGTGCCATTTTGCTAAAGGTCCCATGTCCTGGTGTGTTTGACTGTTTGCATCATTCCATGAGTGTATTTTGAGAAATGATTTGATTTAAGTCGAATTAAAAACAGTGACAAATTTCGTGACTGTAGAGAATCAGGTGCTGCTCTTTTTGCCTCCCCTTTGGTAACACTTGGATCCAAGGGGCGAGTGAGCTATGGCAATGAGGTGTGCACTAATTAGCTCTCCAAATGATGTCAGATGGTAGGGGAAGGAGTCATGGCATCTGCCTGAAACAGAAACACACAGTTAGGTTGTGCATGATGTTGAATAGCTATTACATTATAAACTCAACAATGAAAACAGAACTTTTTGAGGGACATTTCTCCATGAATGCAGTGTTTAATAGAAGGTATCATGTTCATCTGCTCCTCTTCTTCAATATTAAAAGCATGGGAAATTGCATTGTGCAGGACATGGGACCTTAATATATTGAATGTATTCTATATTAAAGATCTTCAGTAAAAAAAAAACAATAAAAAAACAAACAAACATACAAAACAGATATGTGGCATTGGCTCCTATTAAAAGTTACAGTGGTATCAAAAGTGATGGACGGCATTAAAACTCTAATGATTTCTTATGCATTTTTTTGTTTGTAATTTCTGGTGCAGTTAAACATTAGACTTGTGGTAAATGGAGTTCTCTTAAAATATTTGGAAGTGCTTTGCTAACATTGCAAATTGTTATTATTTAGTCATGCCATGCCCCTCTTCTCCAACATAGTGACGACATAGCTGTGGCCTCCATCTGACGCTATGAGACCAACTTTTGATATCACTGCATTTGATGTTGATTACCCCTGAGGCATCAAGACAATTTCAACCAATTTGTGCTTTATACACTATTACACATGAACCATGCGTTGCAAAGGTGCACCTAAAATGAGACACAACTCAACTTATTTAAATGCAGGGATAAGCATGGGCAACTGTATTTGTCAACTTATCGATTATTATTGGTTGAGTGTTGTTTATAAACCAAAGCATGCATACCAAAGAGTAAAGGATCCAGCAATAATGAGTGAAATATTTAAAATAGGTTTAATTAGAACATAAAACTAAAAGAAACAAAACAATAAGACCTAATTGAATTGTTACTCAGAAATCAATAACCAATGAAAAACCACAGCAAGAATTAAATGAAATGCTAATTAAGATCTGTGCTATGTTGAGACATGCATTCAGTACTGACATAAATATGAGTCATTTAAAGAAATGGAAGGTTTCTGAAAAATAATCACAAAGTAATATGTTTGTTTTTTAGCCTTGGCAGGAGACTCTGACCGACTGGACTGAGTGCATGCTAATATCATGAAAAAAAGCTAATTCTATTGATGTTGTTCCTATGTTCATATATATATATCTTCTCTTAGTTATTAGCAAATTGAGATGAAATTTAATTGCAAAGTATAATGTTTTTAATAATATGAAAATACATTTATAAATCTATCCATGCACATTGGAGTTAGGTCAAACTGTCAAAAGGATTCAGACCAATAACCAATATAGTTCACATGCTAGCTTGGCATGTAGCTTGAACCTGGACCTTGGCGACCAAACCACCAAATTGCTCTGACTCCAGTCAGGAGTTCACGTTCAATGTCTTAAAGTCATCCAGTTGCAAGTCGATTGGATTATTTTCACATCGGCTCCTCGTTGAAGAGTGATCAAAGTTTCACATGTCCTCCTTGAGATGCAAGCCCTATAGCTTTTAGCCTGGCTAAGTGAATCATCAGTGGCAGTATCAAATTACCCCCAACAGAGACCAAAGGTTGCTTAAAGGCCTTTTAGTCATCCACGCGGGCACGCTGGCTAATTTACAGCAGACTCATTAGGCTAGCATTAAACACAATTTCCTGCCGACAAATTTCATTTGGTGGAAAAATCATTACCATGGCAATAATAAACAAGCTTATACAGTAGTGGCTAATGGCAATTTGAGTAACCTAATGTTGTTAGCAAACCTCAGAAATAGCAACAGAGGCTTGAGCGGCTATGATCAAGGCTTCGTTTTAAGCAGATGTTGACATGAGGACTGTTACGGTTTCTTTGGACTTTCTTTTTCTTTTTGTTTTCTTTCCCTTTTTTCCTCCTTAAGCTTTGTCTTGTGCCTGGACTATGACAGTGGAAAATATAATGTTTCATAACTGTCAGTGCACAGGGTTGTGTGTAGCCCGGGGTTGCTGTGCTGAACAATAAACCATAATTTGATAGATGAGAAATTACAGCGGTCCATCTACTGTGCAGGGCTCTCACCCCGGGCAACGCAATACTGCGCCAGATGATGTGTCACATTTCTCTGAGAAAAGGAGAAAAATGAAATTATTCCTTTAGACTTTGTTAATATTGTCTGCATGTCTGAATGTAGCTTTACTGTTTATTTTATGTAGATAAATCAATAAAACACAAAGATGACGGCCACCCAATTATTAAAGCCTTATATCCTGTAAAGCAGTGTTAGCAATGCTGGCCCTGTGAGTTCATGCAGTGCATACATTGTTTAGTACACCTCTGATTTATATTGAATAGTCACTAAACATGCTTCCATCTCTCTCCCACATGTGGAGGGTCTCTGTTGATAGGAGATATGCATCACAGGTAGCAAGCCCACCTCTATTAGCCAATGCATCAACCATTAGTGAATGTATATCTCTGTGAGTGTAGCGTTGGCTTGCTTTAGAGCAGGCTGGAAATTATGTGTTTTCTGTGACACTGTGCCTGAGAACTACTCAGACCAGCCATTAGTACCCCTGGAGCATGCTCCAGTGCTGTATCATTTGTGTCAAGCGTACAAGACTGATTTGACTTGGTCTCATGGCGAGTGACTGACAGCCATGTGAATAAACATAATGGCCCTGGATCCCACTGGAAATGAGCGCGAAAGTGTAAATTAGTGGGCAGCACTAATAGCACGAGGGGGGGGGGGGGTGTTTTAAGTGCAAGTATTTAACTGGATATGCGCCACAGGTTCTGCAGCAAGTTTTGAAATGATGGGCAGATATTTATCATTGCTTGTGTTCGCTGTTGCTATGTGATTTCGCCACTTCGGTCACTTGAAGGTTTGAGTAAACTTTTGCTGTATATCAATTTTCTCATAAAATGATTAAGTTAAATCAGTCACAAAAAGAGTTGAGGCAATGAGGCATAAGAATAAATTGTTAGACAACATAACTTAGAAGCATATCAGTTGTTACATCCATCTCAAAATACTATTTACATCATAGTGTCGTCATCTGTTGCCAGTTTTCAGAAAGTTAAATATAACGCTCTAGTGCTAAATGAATGAATATTGCATTGTCCTGGCTGCATTTGTGATTTGATTTGGTCAAATGTATTAAAATCATTCATCAACATGGAAGGTGACCCATACCACTGTTTTGTGAAATGAAAAGAAAATCATAATTAATAAGGGCCTAAGATTTCTATGATATATCCTCTAATATGATCTATATTTGGTTAATATTTATGTTGCTATGTGTTTAACTAGTGGGATTCAATGACTATGTTGTGTTTGAAAAACGTGGAGTTTGATGCCTCGTTACATCCTGTTGGACTTTGTTATGTTTTGCACTGATGGGGCAGGTTACTGTGCCTTTAAGGATTGCGGCAGAGAGTTATGAGTAGTGTTGTAAAGTGTGGGTTCTGAGGCAGAAAAATAAAATGCACCAACAAAGCGACACGGTGTCGTTATTGAGTCCCGCACAAACATAATAGACTTCACTGGGAAACAACAATTTTCATTCATATTTTGGACATCATTGCAACATAGCAGATTCACTATACCAGCCACTTTTTGAGGTACACCAGTTCACTATTGAGCCAATCACGAAAGCTATCCTGCTTTGGCTGGCATTGGTATGTTACATAGAGGGAGGTATTTTCTTGGCACACTGTAGGCCACTTAGTACCAACTTAACTTTTTTGAATACCATTGCCTGCTTGAGTTTCAATGACCACATCCATACTTTTTGATCACTGTTATCACAAAGCTCATATCATCTCAGGCTGGTTTCTTGAATTTGACGGTGATCTCTTGGTACTGCAGCGGCCTCCACAGTCACCAGATTATCCAATTCAGCCCCTTTGGGATGTGGTGGGAGAGAAAGTTGCATCATGGATGTGCATCCAGCCCAAAAAACAAATATAAAACAGGATTTCAACCAGGTGTTTGAAAGGTGTACTCATGAAGTGGCTTGTGAGTGTGCTGTGCAGGAAATGGTGAATAGGGAGGGATTTTGGACACAGTTCTGGTTGGTTATTTGCCAACAAGATTTTTTGAAAGACAAGACTGTAACTCACAAATGCAACATTTCCGATTGCTATTTATGGAATTGAAAGTAATCTAAAAAAAAAAACTTGAATTGAATTTTGAAATGAGGACAGCTGAACTGCTAAAACATTTTTTCTTCCCTGTTTTAGGACTCATTACAGTCCCACTCCTTTTGTTCTGCTGTGCTCTATGTCTTGTCAGACAACAGCAGCACTGAAGTCAATGGAGGAAACATTTTGTCCTCTGTTTGAAGCTGCTGAAGCTCATATGCTCAGAAGGTGGTGATGTCATGTGAAATGATTGGCTTTTATTCCTCAGTAATTTTACGATCTTGGCATGAAACCGTATATCCCATCCCCATTCCTATTAGGAGCACCCTCTCCCCCCTCAAACGCACCCCTTTTTTCTTTAACAAGAGAGATCTGATAGATGTTCAGAAAGATGTTTTTTTTCTCCTACCCCCTTTGTTCTGGTCAGTGGGCTCATGCAATGTTTATTAGATTAAAAGTCAGTCACTGCGACGGGAGAAAAGGTGAAAAAATGCAAAACACAAAAGCGGAGCCTATCGCCGGCACTGGCAGCAGTTCTCTCCGCCGGCCTCTTTTTATTACAAATTGAGACCAAATCACTTTAGAAGGCACCAGAAGAGAGGGGAGGGAGAGATTCTGTGTCTGTGATTTAAAGCAGCAGTATGTTGTACAGCATTTATGATCAGAACTCGCGTCTGCGTCTGACAATTAACGTGACTCCAGTCGGTTTTATGGCCGGATTCAAAGAGCGACTGTGTTTCATAGAGATGATAGAGGACAGAGTGGACATAAATATGGGTATACATATGTGAAATCCATAAAGGGGTTACCAAATGGTTTATAAGGGGAAGGGGAAGTTGGGGTGGGAGAGTTCATCCTCCACAGCTGAATTGTCACAGCCTGTATGATGTACAACCTGAAGCTTAGTATGTTCTTGTGCTTCAAGTGTGCCTTGGTAACAAACATGACTCACTCACATAGAAGGTCTGATCCTCACTTTATTTATGCTGTATGAAAAGAAGCTGCCAGAAATCCGGTCAGTCCACAGATAAGGCATGAACTGGTAATACAATATATTTATAATATATATAATATAATATTTCAACTAATATAAGAGTTGAAATGAAAATGTTTGGTTATGTGAAGGTTTAAAGAGACATCTTAGCAGGCAGGATCTCTTCTTCTATGTATAAATCTAATTGGGTTCAAGGTCATGAGTGTATCTTTATGTCTTAACAGTGTTGACCCATGTACCCTTTTCACATTATTACATTTTGCAAGAATGTAAACAAGAAAGATCTACCTCATAGTTTCATAGGAAAACACCATTTTTTTTATCGCAGGCTTTATACATGACGTATGTGACCTAAGTTTCAGATGAAAATAGAAAAGGGACACTTAAACTTAACTGTGGACCGACATGTATGAGCTTAAAGGATAACTTCGGTTCCTGCAGCTTTTACATTGTTTATAGAATGAAGAACAACAATATACTCACCCAGAAGGCTTTCCTGATGCAAATGGTGCTTCGGGAAATATTTAGATCCTAAATCGAGCAGCGGACACCGATATAATGTAGCCTGTAGGGCATAGATCGCCGCTCCTAAAAACTGCATTAATCGTCCAAAAACTCATGTTTTTCACCAATATTCCATCATGATTCGCGCCGAATGGACGGCCATTGCAGCCTGTGTCTCTCCACACAGCGCTGTGTGGCTGAACTAACCTCTAAACAGACGAGTCTGTTTGCATGCCCTTTCAGCGCATGCGCAGTACTCTCTGGGCGTTGAGATCGCTTCCTCATTTCTATCAGCTCCTTATCTGTATAATCAGGCTCCAAACTGTAAGGACGTCCATCATATTCAAAGTCCTCCTCCACAACATCTTCATCCCATAGATATTCGTCCATTTTGCACAAAACTGGAAGAAGAAAGTCGATTTGAGCTGCCCTGAAACAATGAGCCGCACTGCGCATGCGCGAAGAGCATGTAAACAAACTCGTTGGTTCAGCCACACAGCGCTGTGTGGAGAGACACAGACTGCAATGGCCGTCCATTCGGCGCGAATCATGATGGAATATTGGTGAAAAACATGAGTTTTTGGACGATTAATGCAGTTTTTAGGAGCGGCGATCTATGCCCTACGGGCTACCATTATATCGGTGTCCGCTGCTCGATTTTGGATCTAAATATCTCCCGAAGCACCGTTTGCATCAGGAAAGCCTTCTGGGTGAGTATATTGTTGTTCTTCATTCTAGAAACAATGTAACAGCTGCAGGAACCGAAGTTATCCTTTAAGGATTTTTCATGGGACAGGGACTGTCCCAAATCGGGACAATTTAGCATTTCTGGGATATTAAATCAGGGTCCAGACAGTGTAGTCAAGATCCTTTTAAAACAAAATGAGTCAGTATTATTTAGATTTGTATTGCTCTTTCATGAATAAATGCATTTTCTTCTTGTAAATGTGTGTTTATGTATCACGTATTATTGAATGTGTTGCAAATATACCCACTCAAACAACTGCATGTGTGGACACCATCAGTAAGAGATGATGAGCAGAAGTTGAGTTTATTTGAAACGCTGATGTACATAGGTCAGTAGAAGGCTTTGACACAAAGAAGTCATTGTCATGACATTGATTATTCTTTACTCTGGTGACACTAAAGGCATGGCATGCAATGTTTCTTTTCAACATATAGTCACTTAGAGCTAGTTGGAGGGTTAGTTTGTTGAAGAAATTTAGATAGCTGACCAAATTGGGCTAGCAGAGCTAAGCTCTCTTTTTCTTAAACCATTAAGATAAAAAAAAAATTAAAATGAAAGATGATTAATTAAAAAGGCAACATATTTTTCTGAATACATTTTTCTTTTCACTCCTGGACCTGTAATATCTGTAAATTAGGCCCTCTATGCTTATGTGATAGTCACATGGGTTAGGCCAGGGTGGGTAACTAGTGGCTTGGGGCCACATGGGACCCTTCACCTCATTCAATTTGCCCCCCTAGTTACTATCTAAAAGTTCAATTTTTAAATATGAAAAAACACTAATGCACCTTCCAAATGTGGTTCATCCTGAAACAGTAATAGAATGCTAAGCACAAACAGAGATTTGTCAAATCAGTACTAACTTTAGATTCTTGGTAAAATTTTATTTCATTTTCAAGTGATTAAAGTACTAACATTGCTATAATTCTGTCTCTAATTATCCGCAAGAAGTCAAAAATCTTATTAAGTATTACAGTATACATGATTTGGAAAGTATGGTTATTATATCTGTGTCAAAGTATAAGCTGTCATTGTCTCTCATTTTGTGTTTATGCATGGGGATTTGTTTTTGAGTTGAAATTTATTAATGTTGGTAAAAACTCCAAATTTTGCCATTTTGTTCATTTTATAACTTATTATAGCATTAGTATAGTACAGTATATTACTATAAGAGTATATAATGGGGAGGGTGATACTGGGTGGAAGACTGTGTTCACTCTGGACTGGTCGTCAGTCAATCACAGGGCTGATATACAAAAAGATAGACTGACACAGTGCACACATACAGACCTTAGGACTTTAAAGTCATTAGGTAACCTAACCTAAATGGCATGTTTTTGGTCAGTGTGAGGCAACCGAAGTTTTCTGAGAAAAGCCAACTAAATGTTTGTCCCCTCTTTATTGACTGATTTATCTTGAGAATGGCCCTACTTTGTTGTTAATAAACCAAGATGACAGAAAACAAAGTATGTTTCTTCTTTTTATGTATAAAATGACTTAATGCAGTCACATATTATTTTTCTATCCCCCCCATATAGCTCAGTGTGACTTCTCTGTGAGTCAATGCTCGGGTGGATAATATGTTGCACAATCAACACGGCAAATCCCTGCATTTCTCCCTCCATGTGTCTTCCTCCCTCTCTTTCACTCTACCATCATCCGCATCATCCACCTTTCATCAGGCCACACCATTGATCCTGGACCCAGCAGGGGGTCCTTTCAGTATGCAGCCTAATGTTCTCATTATGTGTCCTGCATGGTCCCGTCGCTGATGACTGGCTGATTACCATCTCATTAAGAGACATGGCCAGGCAGGGGAGAGAAGGACCTGTCACAGTTTAAGGAGCTCATCAGAGCAAAGAAATAATACATGCTGCAGACGCGCTTCATGTATAATGATACCTGAAGAAAAATGATTTCTTTATAAAAGAAAATAGAGGGGATGGATTTGTACTGCAATAAATGAGCCGAAAATATTAAAGATGTAGCAAAATTGGAACACAAATTGATTGATTGAGGTATTGATTTGCAAAGGATTTATATTTGGTGCAATCACAGTGGACACATAAGACCATTAGTGGCATCTTGATTTATGATATAGATATTGTCAAGCCCTGTTCAGGTCATAAAGATGTAAAGATCCCCTCAATTTTCTACCATAAAATGAATGGAAGCATGAAGTAATTATGGAAGACAAGAGATGGAGGCAGTCTTAAGTGTGGCTAAATTTTGCTTCAAGTGATGTGAACAGTGAGAGGTGTGAATCTCCCCCTTTGCAAGGCAATTAAATTAAATCTGAATCTCAATTCACAGGGAATAATGTGATTCACTGACGGTTTACTAAACTATGAAACAGTGCTGTCTAATTCTATTCAGTCCTACCTTAAAATCAGGTTAATAATTAAATACTAAACAAACTTAAAACAACAGTTGCAAACTTTCAATTCACAGTGAAAATACTGATTTGAGTTTATGAATAAAAGACACTATTATGCAACTGTTCAAATACATTTTCAGACATTGTTCTTTTATCAGTGCAGACACTTGAATCTTTGACGTCAAGATCAGATACGGGATTCTAACTTATCCTTAACACCACTAACATGCAACCTCTCTGACTGCATGGTTTCTGGAAAATAGAAACGCCAACACACTAAAGGATGCTTTTATGCAGCACTGAATATTAGGATTGCTATGTGTTTGACATTGCTGACACACAAAATTAGCTTAAAGGGACTGTGAGTTTCTAAGTAATTACAAAAAAGTCTCACTTTTAGATATATGCCTGATCGAAATACACACTTTAAGAAGAGTTTTATAGCATCAAAATAGGTTATCTATAAATGCTATTCCTTAGCCTTCCGGTCGGGTCGGACAGGGCTGGACTGGCCTGGATACTCAACTTCGGGAACAAGACAATTAAAACTAGAGCAAATTTATATTATTTTATTATTTATATTAGAAGTCTTAGAGCACCGGGCTGTAAGTAGCGATATATAGCTGGCTACAACTACGATAATAAGTTTTCCAAAAATTGCTTGTTGTCACACATCAAAAACTACCGCTACGTAACTAGAAAGAGATACATTACCTCGTCGCTTTGCATCCTGTAAGTTGTTGAAAAAAGAAGTTGTAAAGCAATGCAGAGTTCTGAGGAAGGTCCGACCTGCATTTATCACAACAAACACACGCTTTGGCTTTGGTCACGTCTTTGGTGCGTTTCAGTTGTAGTCAGACGTAGGGATTTCTGGGTTCCGAGTAGGAAACTGCAACTGGAACATCCCCCGAAGTTGGAATTTCCTACTGGGAAGTCGGTGAAACCTCGCCACCCTGTCCATGGAAGACGGATGCCCCCAGTGTGAACAGTTATTTAGCTCCTGTAATAATCAATTTATTTGCACTTCTGACTGGGGTGTGTCGCTCTAGATCAGCTGTATACATAGTATTGCTAGACTTATATTTACAAAAATGCTGCCACAGTGATAATCACATTCTTCATGTGATATTTGTGAACAACAACGCAGGGCGTGCTAACAACAGCTAACAATAGCCTGGTAGATCTGCATGTTTTTTTCCGACTTCAACTGGAACTCTGATAAGTCAGAGATGATGTCACTCCCAGTTCCGAGGTTACTGGAACGCAGCATTACAACAGTTGCACATGCTCATGGGTAGCAGAGTCTTTATTTTGACGGTAACAGATTCTCCTCATAGCACCTTTAAAAAATCTGAAGGAATCATGACGCTGATGTCAATTCCCAAACCCTACGGATCAGTTAACTAATTTTATACTGTAGCCAGACAATGTGTTGGTTCATGAATTGTGGGAATTCAAAAGTTTCAGATCAACCAAGATGTTCATGCATCCATTTGTGTTCATGCACATAGTGGAGGCTCTCACCTTGTGAGTGCAGGCTAGGTTTCAGGCATGTCTTATCCACTCTCTCTAAACTCACTTTAAACTCTATCCAATGAATCTCCTCACAATGAAGGCAAAATATAGACTTAATACTGTATGCATTTTTCATTATGTCATTTTTGATATTTTTTTTTATCCAGCAGAAGATGATGTTCTTAATTATGTATCGATTGTTAAGATCCCATAAGATGTCCAACAGCGGCCACTCAGTGTGCCTTGGGCTGGATGAAAAGGTTGAAAACCAGTGACCTAGAAGAAAAGCATGTCTTACATTTGCGGCATTGGTTAAGCACAAGGCAAAGTTTTTCCATGTTCTCTCCATTTACATACAAACAGTTCAGCACTAGTTAACTTGTCAGCAAGATCAAGTAGAAGAGGGTCTACAGTAATTTACTGAAAAGAGATTTCGCCACAGGCTAAAGTGAAGGCTGATATGCTTTTATAAAGAAAAAATAAACCTCTTCCCTGTGCATGCAAACAAGGGCAGCAGTCAGGTTAAATTACCTTTAGCCTGATAGAACAATGCATGCAAAGAATACATCCATCCACCCATTATCCCATCTAACACTGTGCGCAGGGCAGGGTACACCCTAAAGCAGTGGCCAGCCAATTGCAGGGCAACATATAGGGACAGACACCAATTCACACACTTTCCTACACCCAAGGGCAATTTTGAGCATGTTTTTGGTATCTGGAAGGAAGCTGGAGTGCCCACAGGTAACCCATGCATGCACACAGAATACAAGCAGACTCCACACAAAGCACCTTAACCTTGCCATGAGACAGGCACACTACCAGGCTGCCCTGAAAAAAATACAGTGTTTTTGGAGGTATAATGCTTGTGATGTACAGTATGGGCCTGTATTTGGTGTAATGTGGATGGGGATGGGTGCTAACATTCACCAATTCTCAAGGAAGATAGATTTTATCCAAATTTGGACAGAAAAAACATCTTATTGGAGAATCCTTCCACTAACACCTCAGAGGTGGTGTATGACGAAATCTTTTAATAAATACCACAGAAATATTAAGATTTGATCAAAAAACTTGCATTTAGGTGATGCTTTTTTCTGGAGAGCAACGTCAGTCCACGATATTCAGAGTAAGACATGACAAAATCATTTTATTTTTTCTTCCACAGTGCTCTTTGGAAGTGCAAATTGTTAAACTGTACTGATCAAATTCGTGTCTTGATTTAGCCGGTCTCGCTCAAGGTCTACGGATGGGTTTTCTTTGACACCCTCATGTTTGTGTGTGCGAGTATATCTTTATTCCAGCATCCATGTGAGTTGGGGAGGAGGTGACTGCAAATCCCAAGGTAATCTGAAGCACAAAGGCAATGTCATTATAGACATGGGGGGACATTATTCTAAAATGGCAAGTGATGCAGTGCTGAGACAGTAGATAAGGTGAAGAGAAAACGTGGAGGAATAGAAGAGAAGAGAGAGTGAACGCTTGAATTTGTCATGGACTGATAAAAACAGACTCAGGCCAGGCTTGAGGATGCTGTGATAGGACCGTTGTTGTTTTTTTCCTCTCTTCCTTCATCCTCTCTTCCTTGCCTCACTCCCTTCTTCTCTCTCGCTACACCCTCCTCATTCCACTTTTTTGAGGTTTATCTGACATACAATGAATGCAGCAATTTTATCTGAATAGACAAAGGAGCGGTGACATGCAGCCCCACTCTGACGACTGACCTTGAAGGAGACGAAAGGAAGGAAGGAAGAAAGGGAGGAGGGAAGGAAGAAAGGGGAAATGGCCATGGCCGACGCTGCTTCTGTCTGATTGTTACAACTCTCAGACTGAAATACCAGTGCTAGTATTCATCATTTTAAAGTCATTTGAAGCATATTGCATTTACCATTTAATAGTTGAAAATAAAAAGATGCTTTTGATTTGATTTTTTAGAACAGTTTAACCTCCCAAATAAGAAAATCAGGACAGATGAATTGGTGGGCCAAGAAGAAGAGTCTGTTTTGCTATAATCTCTAGGACTGATTTAATTGAGGGAACATGATGCCCCAAACTGTTAAACCTCTAACCCTATAAAGCCAATTGTATCATATTTGATACATACTGTTATAATACCTCTATCTACTCAATATGATCAACAAAATACAAAAAATAAAACATCTTAATACAATCAGATAAATGATAAAAAAAAATGTCCTCAAATTGATTATCAGATGCCAAAAACACCAAATGTATCATATGTGAGACAAAAAAATCTATATGTTGAATTTTATGGACATTTTGATATTTTTGGGATTTTAGCAGAAAGTGAAACAAATATTTCAGGTCCAAAAAATTAGAATTTTCTGGCTATAATCTATGGTCTTGCGCCTTAAAGGGTTAACATTCAAAAAAATGATCATTTGAGCACAGTTTGATGTAAATCCAGGTATATTATGTTCAAAAGTAAGAGTGATGAGCATGAGGCCCTATGACATCATTCTCTTTGGGATTCTATATGGGATTTTCCAATGACATCATTGTCTTTGGAATGATGTCTATGTCTTCCAAATTCTGATCAATTCATCCTTGAGTCAGAGTAGACAAGGCTGACAGAAATCTCTTAAAGGGTTCACAAGTAAAGAACTATCAACAGCATGCGGTGTTCATGGAGCCATTGACCGATGACATTGTACTTCAAAAATGTAACCAGTGTGTTCTTGAGTACAAGTTTTATATATTGATAAGAAATCCCTAAAAGCACTCTAAAGAAACTATGTTCATGAGCGAGAGGTTGAAGGTATAGCCAGCACGTTTGGTTATTTATGGAGCCTTTTTTTTTTTTTTTTATGTATTTTTGGGCATTTTGTGCCTTTATTGATAGGAGAGAGACAGTGGATAGGCTTGTGAAGGGGGGGGAGGGAGTAGGGGAAGACACTCTGCAAGCTGGTCACAGGCGGGATTTGAACCTGGACCGGCAGAAGCACGTCCATGGGGTGCTAACCACTACGCCAAACCAGCACCCCATTTATGGAGCTTTTAAGGTCATTGAGGTAGAATATGAATACTCACTGATGGCACAGCATGCGTCACATTAATCATTCTCAGATGTTGTCAACAATATCAGTCTGGAAATTAAAGAACAAGCCATACATTAACTAAATGTGAAAAACAAAATTACCTAAAGCTTTATCATTACCACAGTGATCTTTTAGTCTCTATTATTAAGCTTGAAACAGTTGAAAGCAGGAATCGTAATTGAAGTAGAAACTTGATTAATTGTACAGCTCCAGTGCAAAGCTTAAAGAAAGTCTCTCAACATGCTCTACAGATACAGCATCCACAAGCAAGAGGCTTTAGGATTAGGTTTACCTCTGGCCCATTGATCTTTAACAATAACCACCAATATGTGATCAGTTCATCCTTCAGCTCTTAGTTTGACAGAAATCTCTCAAAGTGTCCCTCAGTTCACCCTTGAG
This sequence comes from Scarus forsteni, assembly GCA_036419115.1. Taxonomy (NCBI): domain Eukaryota; kingdom Metazoa; phylum Chordata; class Actinopteri; order Labriformes; family Labridae; genus Scarus; species Scarus forsteni. Next base: position 4,080,048 of record JAZDUH010000049.1, read on the forward strand.
AACAGACTGTGTTGCAAGGTCAATCACCTTGACCTTTTACATAAAACAATCTCACTTTATCGGTGAAGTTTAAAGACAATCCCTTAAATGGTATGAAGATGTTGCATTCAAGACAGAGAATGAACCTACACCTCTCATCAAGACCATTTAGAATCTAATAAGTTTGTCTTTGAGAGGTTGGAGATATTTGCACGAAGACTGATGGAAGTGCTTTTGAGTCACTCAGACAAAGGTTACTATGTACATTTGTGAAAAACTAGCTTAAAGGGACTGTGAGGAGTTTCTAAGTAATTACAAAAAAAAGTCTCACTTTTAGATATATGCCTGATGGAAATGCACACTTAAAGATGAGTTTTATAGCATCAAAATAAGGTTATCTATAAATGCTATTCCTTAGCCTTCCGGTCGGGTCGGACAGGGCTGGACTGGCCTGGATACTCAACTTCGGGGAACAAGACAATCAAAACTAGAGCAAATTTATATATTTCGGACACATCTTCGAGCACTGGGCTGTAAGTAGCGATACATAGCCGGCTACAAAACCACGATACTATGTTTCCAAAAATTGCTTGTTGTCACACGTCAAAAACTACCGCTACATAACTAGAAAGAGATACATTACCTCGTCGCTTTGCATCCTGTAAGTTGTTGAAAAAAGAAGTTGTAAAGCAATGCAGAGTTCTGAGGAAGGTCCGAGCTGCATTTTTATTAGCATCACAACAAACACACGCTTTGGCTTTGGTCATGTCATTTGGTGCATTCCAGTTGTAGTCAGAAGTTGACAATCAAAGATGGATGCCCCGGGTGTGAACAGTTATTTAGCTCCTGTAATAATCAATTTATTTGCACTTCTGACTGGGGTGTGTCGCTCTAGATCAGCTGTATACATAGTATTGTTAGACTTATATTTACAAAAATGCTGACATAGTGATAATCACATTCTTCATGTGATATTTGTGAACAACAACGCAGGGTGTGCTAACAACAGCTAACAATAGCCTGGTAGATCTGCATGTTTTTTTCCGACTTTAACTGGAACGCTGATAAGTAGGAGATGATGTCACTCCCAGTTCCGAGGTTACTGGAACGCAGCATTACGACAGTTGCACATGCTCATGGGTAGCAGAGTCTTTATTTTGCCGGTAATGGAATCTCCTCATAGCACCTTTAAAGCATTCTTGAGAGATAACATTCACCTTGGCCTTTATCCCCCAGTCATAGAGAACAGGATGATCTTCAATGTCAAAGACCTTTAGCCTTGACTCATAACCTTCAAAACTTAATTGGCTTACTTTTTTGGTAGAGTGGAAATTAGTGTGAAGCATAAAGAAAATCCCTCAAAATGTTCTTTAGATGGGGTGCTGATTTGGTGGGGTGGTAAGCAACAAAGCACTACCTATAACCATGCTAAATCCAGGGTTCAAACCCAGCCTGTGAGATTGCAGTCACAATATATGGATAAAAATAATTTTGAATCACTCAGACTGTTGACTTTAAATCTGTTTTCCTTTCAGTTAAATCCCTTATCGATTTTTTGGGGGATATTGGATGACTATGGCCACGTCCACACTGCAGGCAAAGTGGCCAAAATTGACTTTTTTGCCCATCTGTGACCAACATCTGATCTTTTACGACAGTCTAAATCACACAAATCTGATTTTTCCAAATCAGACCCAAGCCTCTTTCATATGTGGTCGTAATTGGATACATATCTGATTTTTCTCAAAGCAGCCTCACCCTAAACAGTCATGATGCATTTTATCTGACTTTTCCTTTTTTTGAAGTCAGACAGAAGTCATGTATCTGTGCTGGCGAAGGCAGGACACAGAAAGATCTCAAGTAAACAATAGACTTAACAATTACGGATTAACTTTGGAGCCCTTCATGTCACAATTTGACCACTCATGGCTCAGACTCTGTATCCACACATACCTCTATAAAGAGGTAGCAGCCACTGTGCCACAATAGACCGGTCATTAAAATATGTGCTCTCTTTTCTTCTAAATCTTCTTCTTCGCCTTGTCATTAAGTCAAATTTATTTTGGCTCTGAATGAATAACAACTTAAAAACTGACGTACACACATGTTGTTATGTTTAGCATAAAAAAACACAGAGGCGGTGTCCGAAATGGCATACTAACATACTGCATACTACAAACCCATTGTGTATATACTGTATACTACATACTATAAGTATGATTAGTATGCCAACCGTTCACACTGTAGTATACTACTAAGTTTTCCATGATGCATTTCAAACCTCTGACGATAAAAATCAGAAGCACACCAGGCTATCAAACATCTCTGTTGATTCACCACATTTGAAAGTTCAGAGAGCATTTTAGGCGAGAAAGTCATCACGTAGAATACCAAAATGTGGTCATTTGAGCCATAAAACGCACGGATACAAATTTCATTTCGACATTTCGGACATTCTGCTATGCCGCTATTATGCTATCGACGAAACTTCCGGTCGGTTCCAAAACAAGAGCCCATTTACAAAAGCGTTAAAGAACTGAAAGGAGATCATAAAAGACGGATTTATTTTAAAAATGGGAGGTTTGCCAGTGGCCGATTTTTAGCTGAATGCCGGTCGGTCGTGTATGGCACAATGCATTATGGGGCTCGCAATGCATTATGGGGCGTTTGAGTGTGAGTAGTATGCCCACCTCACATACTTAATATTTTTTCCAATATAGTATACATCCGGGTATTTCTCGCACATTCAATCTTTTCATACTATCTAATGTGAACACACTACATACTCATTTTGACGTCACACTTAGTATGAGTAGTACGTTAGTATGCCATTTCGGACACAGCCAGAGTCTTGGCAGTCTGATGGCTGTAACATTTAAATAAGAATGTGATAAACAGCAAAACTATCAAGATTGCAACAAAAAATACAAGAATTTTGCAATGATACCTGCAGTTTGAATGCAGCATTTGAGGCCCAGTAGCTCATGCCTTTAACCTCCATAGTCAATTTTTATCATCCCTGGGCAAGGCATACTAAATATATCACATGAGCTGCCTGCACATAGAGACAGAAGGTGAACAAACAGACAGGTGTACAAAGGGACAAAAAAGATTTTCTCCAGATATGATGCTCAGCATTATACCAAAAAAGTTTACCCAAGCTTTTTTTCCCTACATTGCTCTAGAAATACAACCAATGTTACACAGGAGGGAAAAAAACACTCCTGCTCTTATTATTCCTTCTTGCATGCACTGATGCCTTCCTCCACCTACACACTAAATCAGCAGCTGCATGCAACAAGTTCAGGCACGTTCTCTAGGGGGCTGCTGAAAGTCAACCTGTGAATTGTAGGAAGTCACGATCTGATGCTGAGATAGGCACGGGGGTTATTGGATGACAGGCATCAAGAAGTCAATTATAACATTTCATCTCAAAGTAACACCTGGGATACAGTCAAGAAGACAAATTGACAAGTGTGCATTTTCCTGCCAAGCTTTAACCTTTTACATCTGTCATCAAAAAGGGTTAACTACATATAAGATCATGACTTTTTGTGGAGACTCAGATAGGTCGCTGTGAAGATTGGCTTACTCATTTTTCACTATGATTAGAATTTTACTGTCACTCAGGATATCTATTAAGTTAGACAATGTTATTCTTATTATCTTGTAAGGCTGTAACTAATAATGTTCTTTTAAGGTAATGTTGCAATATTGTCGAAAAAAATTATTTAAATGGTATATCCACTTTGAACAGAACATGCATCCAAAACATGCATTTACATATTCACTGTTACAGTAAATATATATATCTATATATATATATCTATATATATATATATATATATATATATATATATATATATATATATATATATATATATAAATATATATATATATATATACATATATATATATAGATAGATAGATAGATTAGGGGTGTAATGAAATGGTCAACTCTTGAAACGATACGAAATACGAAACAGGGCTCACGATACGAAATACTCACGATACGAAATAAAGATTAAGGAAAATCCCCAACAGTAGGAAATTGTGCAAAAATCTCATTTTCTTCCTAATGCAAAAAAATAATAATACAATACAAAAAATATTGCTTCATCAAACAAGCTTGTAGTTTTTTCCCCATATTTAGACTACAGTGCAAAAACAAACATAAAATCTCAGTAAAAATTTGCTCTGTTGTTGTAACAATCAGGATAAGTACATTCTTGAATGAAAAGGAAAACAAATAGCAGTCCTCAGAGCTGCAGTTTAGACCTATAAATGTCTGAACTGTGAACTATAATATTTAGCCTATAACAGTGCATATACTTCTGATCTTCAAGTATGATCAAGTTTCAACCCTAACATATATATATATGTATATATATTAAATATACATATATATATACACACACACACACACACACACACACACACACACACATATATATATATATATATATATATATATATATATATATATATATATATATATATATATATACATATATATGTGTGTGTGTATATATATATATATATATATATATATATATATATATATATATATATATATAAATATATGTATATATATATATATATATATATATATATACAGTCATGGAAAAAATTATTAGACCACCCTTGTTGTCTTCAATTTCTTGTTCATTCTAATATCTGGTACCACTAAACGTATAATACAATGAACACAACAAAAAATGCAGCTGGTCACATAATACTTTATGTCCCTTTTTGACATTCTTAAGCTTAATTGATTGAAAAACTGAAGATCTCCAAGACAGCCGTTCATGTCAGGAATCGTCGTCAGACCTCCAGGGACCTTAAAAATGAGTGGGCACTGTCGAGAAATGTGACTTGTTCAGCAAGGACAGTTCGAAACCGACTTGTTGAAGCTGGTTTGAAGTCACACAGAGCACGCAAGAAGCCCTTCATTAATGAAAGGCAGAGGAAGGCCCGGTTACTCTTTGCTCGAGACCACAAGGATTGGACTGTTGATGATTGGGCTAAGGTTCTCTTCAGTGATGAATCCAATTTTGAATTGATGCCCACTCCAGCCAACTTACTGGTTAGGAGGAAGCCTGGAGAAGCTTACAACCCAGACTGTCTTGCCCCTACAGTAAAACATGGGGGTGGATCAGTCATGATCTGGGGTTGTTTCAGTCTGAGTGGAACAGGGCAAATGCAATTGTGTGAAGGCCGAATGAACCAGGTCATGTACAGGACTACCCTTGAAAACAGTCTTCTTCCATCAGCTGGAAAACTCTTTCCTGCCTCAATGACTGGATTTTCCAACAAGACAATGCCCCTTGCCACACGGCAAGGTCAGTTAAAGCCTGGATGGAGAACCACAACATTCGCACCATGCCTTGGCCTGCTCAATCACCAGATCTTAATCCAATTGAAAACCTGTGGAAAATCATCAAACTCAAAATGGAGAACCACAAGCCCAAAAACAAAGAAAATTTGTTTGAATTTGTCCAACAGGAATGGGCTGCTGTGACAGCAGAACAATGTCAGAAGCTGGTGGAGAGCATGCCAAGACGCATGGCTGCAGTCATCAAAAACAATGGTTATGCAATCAAGTATTAACTCTTGTGTGTATCATGTGTTTAAAGCAAAACAGAAAAGAAAACATGGAATGCTTAAAAGTAGTGTTTTTATGTACAATGCCATAGCTATTGATGTAAGAATTTAAGTAATTTTGGTTATTATCAAGAAAACCATGGAAAATGAATAGTTCTTAGTTCTTAAATTAAACTCTCATGAGCTATTTTTGTTGTTATCATTATAATTGTCCAAACAAATGTACCTTTAGTTGAGCCAGGCATTAAAATTAACAAGAAATTGAAGAAAACAAGGGTGGTCTAATAATTTTTTCCATGACTGTATATATATATATACATATATATATACATATATAGATAGATAGATAGATAGATAGATAGATAGATAGATAGATAGATAGATAGATAGATAGATAGATAGATAGATAGATAGATGTATATACATAAGTTAGCTGTTTTCTTGGACAGACCATTTTTTTGCACGAGGGGTCCCTCTAACTACTAGTACAGTCGAAGTACTGACCCTGAGCTTATGAGTTTTGTCGTCTGTGTCAGCTGGTCATTTGTCTCTAATTACCCCAATGTAAGAAGTTGTGCTTTTGCTGGAGTTCATCAGTTAGTTAGTTGGTTAGTTTGTTTTGATAACTCAAAAATTGACTAACAGATTTTGGTGACAATTTCGGGGAATGCTGGACACACACAAGGAAAAAGTGGGTACATGTTGGTGGTGAGTCAAATCAGAATGCAGATCCAAGCATTTTGAATGATTTGTTAACATTGTGAGATCAAGACGATGAACACATTTTTGCTAATATCTCATTTAAGACAATTTGATGACATTTTCAGGGAATGTTTTTCATGGCAAAAGGGAAAAGTGACTCAATTTTGGTAGTCATTCAAGATCAGGATGTTGATCCTGGATTTTTTGGGGGCATTTGTAAACACTACAAGATGACTTTACAAAGGAATTCTGGTCATGGCACAAGGGAGGAGTGGTTACATTTAAGTGGGGGTCCCAATCTAAATTCAAATCCAGAAAATGGTTTCAAGGTTTGATAACAGTGCAAGATGCAAGTCTAAAACTTAAAAGTCCATCTTAAATGATTGATCTTAGGGGTTATAAAAATGTTTCCCCTGACAAAAAGAAATATGAAAGACACTGAATTTTGAACAGATGACTTTATGTCTTCACTGTAACATGAGGACTTTGTCCATCACCTAACACACACAGCATCAACCTCTGCAACTTTTGAGGACTTTCAACCCAAGGTAGCAGCTGTCTGAATTCACCTGGAGTGCATGTGTTGAGCTTAACACACACTGGCACACCTAAACTTTGGAGTAGATGGCTGCACGCTGAAGTGGAACGGGGTTATATGTGGCCCACAGCTGGCGTCTCCACTTGTGACGGGACATAACCTGCAGGAGGGGCCTGAGTTCTGACCACATCAATTAACAGATGTGTTCTGACACAAACATCAGGTCCACTCTCAGGTATGATGTCGACCAAGTACGCTGTATGAGTGACTTCGTCTGAACTTTCCTGAGCTGCATGTTAGTAATTTTAAATGTCAGTAATTCTCTGCATCACTGAGCTCAATCTGAAACAGGAAGGCAGTAATTTCACTAATCGGGCTAAAGATCAAATATTATTTCAATGACAATATGGAAACTAAAGCAGAAATACTCACAGGATCAGGGGAAATGTTTGTGATGAAACAGGAATAACCAAGGATTTCCACATGTGAATATCCTGCACTGAAAATATGTATAGCAAACTGAATTGTAGAGAAAATGATAAATCATTCAAATTAAATTCAGGAGATTATCCTGGAATTTAATCCCCCAAGGAAGACTACAAAGGCACAAGACTTTGTCTGTTCTGAGTTTGTTCTAATTAGAGTTGTATGTATTTTTCAAAGAGTAAAAAAACACTTATTGCACCATCTGTACAAAGGCCTTATGGTAGGACAATGATAATTATGTGAAGGTCTATTAATTCTGTAGTGAAAAAATTTAAAATTTTTAAAAAAGACATTCATTCTGAAATGAATTGATAAATGAGGTGATATTTATGTATTATTAGTGAAAATGCTGATTTATAATTTGCATTTCAGCCCATAATTATGATTGAGGTGAGTTTTGCAACCACAGATGAAACCAAAAGTAACATAAAAGCACATGTATACAAAATACAAATGTTCATGACATGCCTTACAAGTTCTTTTTAACAGAAAAACAAGCAAAGTTAAGACAGAATGGGATGTTTTTCAGCACATAGGCCTTAATATTAAAGCATATAACAGCATCTTGGATGTTCTTCTAAATTTCCCTTTGATTTAAGTTCAGCAAAATCTTTTTATTTGCTTAGCAGGTCTGTATCTAATGAAAAACTTCATGAAGAGGCACTCCCAAGTTTGTTTTTAGCAGCTGGCTTAAAGAACCATTACAGAGGGTCATACTGACAATTGATCCTAAGCATTAGCCTCATCCAATGCTTCTGTTGGTTACAAATAAGACTTTTCTGTGGCATGTTCTTCATGAAATGATTATCAGATGTCTGATACTGACAACTTGCAAGGTCATTGGAGAAATACTTCATCCATCAGGACTAATTGAGGCTTCTGGCAAGACTAAACACTCGATGGTTCTGTCTGTGAGACTTTGAAAGGATCCTGGCTGGCCCAACAATTTCCTGACTGCCAACAATCATGTCTGCTTGAAGTTTTGCGAGGTGAACAACATCACCTGATACAGTATCTTGCAAATTTTTACAAGGTTGAGGGATAGTTATGGAATCTGGTCATTTGTAGTGGAAAATTGTCTTGAAATGTCCTGCTAGTATAACCGCCAATGGGGTTTTCTTTATGCATGTTTTATTAAAATTTCTTTCTTTATGTACTCCAAGTGATGAGATGTTGAATGACGGTAACTTAGTCATTTTTAACATCTTTGAGTATCTGTCTGTTTAAAAGTAGAGGGAAGATGAGTTATGAAGTATTATACTAATACAGCAGATGTAACAATTGCCATATTAATTACTGATCTTGCATAATGTTGGGCTTTTTACTGATCAAGGAGAGTTTTACTTATATGTTGAACTTTAGTCTTTTAGTTTGGCCGTTACAAAGCAGCCATTATACTATTCTTATATTTGCATTTAAAATGTTTATATATTTTCTTGCATATTTAGTCATATATACATGTTTAGCATTACAACTTAATGTTACTGAGAGGTTCTTACTGAAAGTACAATTAAGTACAGGATGTTTTGACTTTTTCAGGATCTTAAAGTAGTTAGAAATAACACTAAATGTGTTGCGGTAGGTTGATTTGATAATGCTTTATAATCTCACAAGGTAGTTAGAATAATTGCACCGAATGATATATTGACTTTTGTTATAAGTTTGGTAGTGTTATATATATATGTTTAAATACAGTAGTCTTACATGCTATTAACAGATTATCAGCCACACCATAGAGCCTAAATGCATGTCTAATGGAGTCCATGTTTAAAAGTTATAATTATTAAACAGAAGTGACGTATTTTAAGAAAGTACATAATGTACTGAACAGTCTCTCTGCATAACAGCTCCGTCTGTACCCGGAGAGGGACAGAAAAGCACGACTATATTTGGGCCTGAAAGGGAAGCCATTTTGGATTAATTCAGCCATTTTGAGCAGACCATAAAATAATAACTGTAATACCACACATTTAACTTAATGGCCAACATAAATAAAGGTTGGACTCCATGGGAGTGTATTAAGGCCTATAACAGGAGAAATTACACCTTTGTAATAAAGAACTAAAAGAATGTGACTATCGAAGGGAGAGGGGGAGGAGCCTACTGGAACCTTCGGAAAGACGGGGGAATCCCCCCCAACAGGCTATAGGCTATAGTATGCATACATCAACTTGAGCTTCAGCTGTTTTGGGGCGTCGCGAAACAAAGCAACTCCCGTTTGTTATTGTTCACCCAGTGTAACTTTAATAAACGTCGTTTGTCAAACTTGGAATTTGCCTGTGTTTGTGCTTCTTTGACCCGCGAGAGCACACATTTGAACTAGACCTTATTTACGCCAGTTTTATCTTAGCTGCCATTTCCGCGCAGAAGTTACGAGCCAACTCATTTGATATTTACAGCTGTCGAAGAAGACACAGCTCATTCATCTTTTATGTTATGTATTAATGTATGTATTTAACAGTTTTATTTATCTTAATCTAGTAAACTACACAACCCAAGATCTCAGAGTATCGCAGCACATGAGTGATATACCCACATGCTTTCCTACAAAATTTGTTATCACTTTACATGGTTTACATGAATAAATGCTTCAGCCAAAGAAGAGATATATTTGGGTAAAAATATCATTTATCTTATGTATCATTATGTTGGGTAAGTGCAGTACAGCCTCTGTAGTGATCATGGCTGAGACCAAACATTATTAGTCCATAGATGCCAGCAATAAAAGGGATTTTTTTTAAAAAGATTTGTTTCCATTGCACCACTTGGCAGTTTTCCACGTTTTCAGTGATAATTCAGTATGCTCTCAACAGATAAGAGTGGCATTTTCAGGGAATGATGTTCATCACAAAAGGAAGAATATTACAGTTTTGGTGGTGATCTGAATCCTTATGTGGATCCTCGATGTTTTTAGGATTTTGTTTCCAGTGTGACATAGGGCAGTTTTACACATTCTTGAAAATATCTTGCCTGACAGTGTTGGAAATGCTTTGGTGGAAGTTTGTGCACTTGGAGCGCTTCTAATCAGGCACAATTCTCTCCAGACCTTAATAATTTAATCTGAGAAATTAAGTTTGTTAAAACAGTTTTTAAACTCTAAAAATGTACTTTTATGCCATAGAAAGTCTAAGGGAATAGTACCGCTGACAGAAATCTTCCTCCAAAAGTGGACTTGTTGAACATAATGTGAAGAATGCCATGATGACCTTCTTTGTAACAGGTGTGTGATTCTATCCAGACAGTGATCTTTTAATCTGCTAACGTGAAGGGAAGAATAATCCCACATCTGGAAGTTTTACTGCTCTGTAATTGCAGAGCCGCTCGTGAGCAGCCCCCTGAGCCTCGGAGAGAAAGAATGACCCGCATTCAGCTCCAAACACAGACAGCAACGATAACATTTAGAGGGGATGAAATTTGTGTTAATTTCACATGACTTGCCTTTTCCAAACCAATTTGGTTCTCGTTCTGTTTGTTGACACTGCCTTTAATGTGACGACCGTGACATGCATTTCCACAACAGATGGATTAATGTTTTTCTTTGCCCCGTGTATTTCTTTTCCCCTCTTTCACATTCCCTTTTACTCTCTCTGCCTCTCTCTCTCTTTTTTTTCGTTCTCTGCAGGATTTCATCTGGACAGGTGCTTCCTGTCCGGACTTTGACGTAAAATTAAACACAAGTCCAGATGTGAAGTGTGTGTGTCCCCGTGTGTGTGCATGTCTAAGATGGATGGAGGGAGAAGCATGTTTCTTGAGCACGGCCTTGTCATTTTACCACAGAAGAAGGAATGAAAAGAAATAAAGTGGAACAGCCAAAAGAGAAGGTAGAGGGTAATAAAGAGAGTGACCATGAAGGAAAATTTGTGACAAATGCAATCCCATGATTTGAACAAGTTAACTTTCCCTGAACCTATTATCCCTAAAACACGAGCACAGCGATGGGACATGAGCTGTGTCCACTCCGTGTGTGCACTTCTTTATTATTTCCATAAATTCTACTTCTTTAAAAAGCCTCAACATGAAATAAACCCATGTCAAAGAAGTGCACACCATTCTAGCATGTGAAAACATTTATTTTAATGCTTGTGTACATATCAGACGTTTCCCTTTGATTTCATGTTGACATCAACCTGATTCCAGGTTAATGGCATCACAATGCAGTTTTCAAAGAGCGATTAAATGCAGTCGTCTAAAAAGACACGCTTTCTCCTCCTTCTTTTGCTGTTCTCGTCCTTGTCCTGAATGGTGAGACAGGAGGAGGGAAGGAAAGAAAAAGAGGGAGAAACGGAAAGGTCAGGAGTGATGGATGCTTTGTGTGTGTCTGTCATTCCCAATTACTGAACTTTGCCTTTTAAAGCGTCGCTCAGATGCATTTCTCATTTCTGCCTTTCTGACTGATGAAGAGCAGGCTCTGACTGGGGGCACTGTGTGTTTTAAACACCGCCTCACTAGTCATTCACTATTTACTTCAGATACAATACACGGCAGCAGCCGGCTCCTGCTCTGCAGCGTTCTGTCTCTGCAACTTTTCTTGATTTGTATTCATTCTCATGTTCTCTTATCAAATGTATAGTTTCCCTGTGCCCCAGTGTGTTATGTTGCAATGCAACCAGAAAAAAAAAGAGATTACAAATCATGTTTTTTTAAACAAGTGTTCAAAGCTACAAAAATACACCATGGGGAAACAGAGTCTTCAGGGGGGAGGCTTCACTTTGAAACTGAGCGTTGTAGATACATATAATGCCTTCAGTCAGTGCTTCCTGTGTACACCTACACATGAATCCATTCTCTTTTAAGCATCAGCATCCTTGCTATTAATCCTCACACTTTTAGGGGCTGTTTAGATAGCATAAAGCATGTGAAAACAAATACAACAGAAAGTCATCCAGAGCACCATGCCTCAGTGAAAAACTATACAAGAGCCGGGAAAATAAAAATCACAATAATTAATGAAGTAGTTAATTTGTTATACTATCCTAATTTAATTCACGTATTAGAATATATTCCAAAATATTAGTCCAGAAACACAGTGGGTTTTGTCTTGAAAATAATAAACGATCAATATTGTTCAAAAATATTTATGTTTAATAAATAGACAGCTTCTGATAGCTTTGTAGTCTCAGCCTAAGGCCCCATCCACACAAAGACAAAACGCTTAACAGTTTTCAAAATGATCGGCATAAAGACGAAGGCGTCTCTAAGAAAATGTGTGCGTCTATATGAATGCACTCGATACGCATGAAAACACTGTAAAAGACATGCCAGACCTCTAGGGGCACTGTAACCATATGATGGAAAAAAGTGGAAACAGACAAAAAAACAGTGGGCATGCGCACTTCAGACAAAAGTTGTAAACAGAGATTGTGATAAAGTGATCATAAAGTGCCGTAATGTGCCCTCGATAATTGTTCGTTTAACTCGGTGGTGATTGAGAGGAAGGAGATTTTGCTGCAACAGGGATAGTAGGGTCACTACCTTCATCAGCACATATGCTTAACGTACGCCATTGTTGTTGTCATTGTCGTGTGTGGCGCATGCGTGTCAATGAAGATATGAAACTATGACTTGAGTGTATCTGAAAACTTGCAGAGAGCCAGTAATGACGCAAAATCTTTCCACTCTGGAACCTGGTTTCAAAAATGATTGTTTACAGACCCCCAAAATGCCATCTTTGTATGGATGATACGCAGATTCGGCAAAAAACTTGTGCATTTAGACCTCGGTTTGTCTTCATGTGGATGGGGCCTGAGATACTTTGTTTCCCCTGCCCCTTTAAGGCCCCCTTCTCCACATGAACCCAGCCTGATCTGATTTGTTTACAGATCAATACTCTGTAGTGATTGGTCATTTTAGCACTGTTCTGGTACATTTTGTCAACAACCCTGCATTCATTCTAGTTTCTAACTGCTACAACAGACTTGTTTCTCTGAGCCATTTGGTAAAAAGGGACAACCAAACAATGGAAGGGTGGGCAAGATGTTTTAGCTACTGGATCTGTAAGAAGTAGGAGAGAAATGCTGCAGACTTATTAGATTGGATACAGAGGTTCCCTGTAATGCTACAGCCACACCGGACGCGAATTAGCAAAGTCATGCATTGAGATTACATACAAAATCAACGCAAAGACGCGTTTGGACGCAGATTCGCCCTGGGCGGCGCGTTGGACGCTTTTGGCACGGCGCCTATCGAGCGTCCGGTGCGTTTCGGGCGTCATACGCTTCTACGCTCGAGTTGAGCATATTGAACTTTCGACGCAAATTTGCGTGACGCTGTGCCGTGGCAGCCAATCAGCGATGACATTCCCCCCCGACGTCATTGATTTGATTACGTGTGACACTCCAGCCACCTGATCCGGCTCCAACCCCGATGAAAGATGGAATAGAGGTTGATCTGCGCTGTTTGACATCATCCGGAGCTATATGATTTGACGTGTGTACTCTACAGAGACCAGAACAAAAAGGAGCAGGTTTGGGTGAGAATCGCTGAGGAGACGGGTTTTGAAGGTAAGTTCTGTTTATATTCGTTTCCAACTGGATTTGCCTGCACAGGTCATCACTGAGTTCGACTGGCTCCGGCTTTCTACCCCGTCTGTGCAGTGACGCGCGTCAGCATGTCGCCCCTCAGCTTGTCAAAAAGGTCCAGCGCGGCGTGTCACAGGCACTACGCGCGTTTAAACTCACCAATTCGCGTGAGATGTGGCCGTAGCATTATGAAGAGGAGACATGTTAAAAACACTAAAGGGCATATGTGATTTAAAAATAAAAGCATGTTACAACCTGTTTAAAGTCCTTACCATGAATATCCCACTCTCATCCACTTATCCATTACTGTCTGTTGTATTTTGCTGATTTTATAGTTGTATTGTTTTTTGATTTTATTGTTGTTTTATCCTGTAAAGTGTCCTTGGGTGTTCTGAAAGGCGCTTTTAAATAAAATGTATTGTTATTATTATTATTAAAGGCTAACCTCAACACAGCAACACACCAATAAACACACTGCTTCAAGGCTCTGTTGATTAGCATGTCCTCTTAACGATGTAGCTACATTGTGGGTTTGCTCCTGAGCTAATGATGCATTAATGTACTATGTATGATTTGTGGGTACTTGATAATAAAGTCACCAAAGGTTATGCCAAAGACTTAACAATATAAAACAACAGCTGTTGTAACCTATGCATGTTAACAGACAGCTACTGTCATCACCAGATGAGTAGCCATCTTCCCAATTTTGTGCACAGCAATTTAGAAGTCTGACTAAAACGCTCAATTTGGTGTATGCCTCATAATCAATCTTTGTTTTGAGGGGTAAGTCCCCCTAGCATTTCACTCTTCAGCTCTGTTCAGACAAAAATGGGACACCCTAGCCCTCGGTGTGAATACACAAAACGTAAAGTTAGCCGTTAGCGGTTTCTCCTCTTTTTCAGATACCAAGTACAACTTCTGAGCTGGACCAGATTCAGTGTCAAACTGAATCAAATAGGCAGCCAAAGATGGACAAAAAGACTCCAAATTTAATTTCTTTAACTCCTTTGTAGATTTTAATGCATTTTCTTAAAACTGGGTTTGGCTCTTCTAATTCACGTTTTTTCATGTTCACTTTTAATGCAAGTATTCCACAAAGCCTGCTTAGTGAAACTTTAGCTGCCCTATGTTTAATACAGTGTGGCCTACACATCTACCTTATGTGGTCCTATGTGTTATTTTTACAGGGAGAAAAAGGGAAAGCAGAGGGACAGGTGCTATGGCAGGCAGCTAGGTTAATCTCCTCTGTGCTCTGTCAGCCTCCTTGCAAAAACTTTAAAAAGTGTCATGTTGACTCGCTGTAACACTGTGACACTCTACAGACAGTGGAGGAAGAGGTGGGAGGGAGGAAGAGACGCAGGGAGGGAAGGAGGTGGAAGCGGAGATTGAGACGGAGCAGGAGGGATGGAGAGACAAAAAAAACACATCTAAATATATACAGCATGTGTAGAAAAATCCTAGAAACAGCGTCCTCGTTCTCGTTCGCTGCGCCCACCGACTGTATTAAAATCATTCCCTGTTAATACATCTATTTTCTGCTCGTGAAAACCTCCCTAAGTGTCACGATAAAGGTGGAGGTGGTTTGCGAGGTCGGCCCGAGGAGAGCTTTACGAGACAAGGCGCGCTGATATATGGCTGAAGGAGACTCCATTAAAACCCTGGACCTGCGCCATTTGGGAAAATGGAGGTCACTCATGCTAGGGTCTTGTGACATCTATAAAATCAAACTTTTTCTTAATATCTGCTCGTATATCATGTGTTTTCTCCCCCCTTTTTGCCCTTTTTTCACTAATGCTTGAATCTTAAACAATAGGGCTGAGGTTGAGGATGATCGTTTTTCAAGAGGAGAAGCGGGGGGTGCTTGAAGTGTGTTTGTGCGTGTGTGTGCAAGGGGTTGTTGAGGAGTACAGGGTGATGCTCAGTTCTTAATAAATGTACCATATCAGATCTGCAGAGGACCGTAAGGGGAGCAATGTGCTGCTGCTAATCTTGGAAAAGACTGGAACAGGTGCGTACAGGCATGGTCGGGAGTCTCTTTTTTCCCCTTTTATCCGTCTCTCCTTCCGTCACCTCAATCACTTTCTTTCTGCCTGTTTGTCAGACCCAGCTTCTCATTTCGCCCCTCTCCACAGGTTACCTAATTAAAGTGACTTCGCGCCTTCTTTCTCACCTTACACATATAATTGTCTCTGCCACTATTTTTTTCCTTCACTCACAATCTTTATGAACTCAACTCAACTTTAATAATACAGAGCAGGTTTGAGCAGCTTTGGCTCCCAAGAGGGCTACATTGAAGTTATCCTTACCACCAGAGGGTCAGATGAGCATAAAATATAGGACACTATGAATACAAATTCTGCCTATAATTTGGGAACATGCATCAGAATGCTAACCTGATACATCTAATAGACTGATCACTAATTTTAATGAATCCATCAGAGAATCCATAGTCAGAGTTTATGAGTAAACAGAATATTTTAAAAACCTATCCAACCAGTGATTGGATGATTGTCCTGCCAGTCACATTCATTATTGGCCAATCAGATAATGTGGTAGGTAGGCACCACTGCTGCAGTGTAAAGGACAGGATGCAGAACACTCCACAAAAAAAAAAAAGAAAAAAGAATAACAAACTCTGGCCAAAACATTTCAGCAGTGGAGCAAAAATATCCGGTTCATTAAGAAGTTATTAGGTGTTATTGGTGGAAATTTTCATTTTGTGGTCAAGGATTGAAAACACGCTACTGAAGCTGTTAGCATCTATGCTAATCTCTGTACCAGAACTTGAATTGCAAAGTTGAACTGAATTGAGAAATATAAATTCATACAGAAAAACTTACCCACTTAGGTTTGCATAAAGTAATACATTATTTCAAAAAAATACTAAAGTAGTAAAAACACCAAACAGATAATATTATTTCTAATAATAAATAGGAGAGGAAAAACAAACAAACATGAATAAATACAGTACAGTTAATTCAAAACATGTTGTCTCTTCACATGATTGAGAAAAGTACCCCATGTTTTAAGAAATAATCTTGTTGATCCATTTATTACACACCTGATCTTTTCAATCTTAATTAAATGCAAAATATCCTGGGGCCGTGCACTGTGAGAAAGAGGAGTCATTTGGCCCTTTTCCACTAGCACGCCTTGGCCCTACTCTACTCGGCTCTACTCGATTTGCAGCGTGTTTCCACTAGCCTGGTACCTCCTAAAACAAGCTATTTTTAGTACCTACTCCGCTCTGGTTCCAAGCGAGCTGAGTCGATACTGAAAGATGACGTCACCGACTGCCTGCTACTGATTGGTCAGACAATGTTGTCATTGATGAGTCATGAGCGCGACGACCTAGCATGCTAGCGGTAGCTACCATTAGCTTACCCTCATACGTCTTTTCTTTGCAGCTCGATTGCTCTCATCCTCGGCTTCATTCTGTTGTATAGCTTCCAAAACTCTCCTGTACTTCACAAGGGGTATTTCTCCTTGCCATCTGCAGCCTTCTTACGTTTTCCTTTTTTACTTGTTGTGACAAAAAGCCACAAATTACTGTGCTTACACACACTCAAAATGATGTCTTCGCAGTGCCGCTCAGCTGTTTAAAGCGACACTGCATGCCGTTGGGCAGGCGACAGGGGCTAATGGAAAAGCAGCACAAGGCGAGTAGAGAAGGGCCGGGTAGAGTCGGGTAGAGTAGAGTAGAGTAGGGCTAGTGGAAAAGGGCCAATAGATTTCCACTGCATTAAGATTTGTCATCTCACCATCAGATTTGCTAAAGCCACCAGGTTAGATTTATACTTTGGGAAATCAAGGTTCAGAGCACCAAAAAGGGCTGTTTTAGTAGTTCAGTGGGCATTTCTATACAATGTCAAATCGTTTGGAATTCCTATCCAGAACTTAAACAAGGACGAGCAAGACCACAGCACATGGCAGAATGCTGCAGGGGCCTGGTTGCATTTTTCACATGATGGGTCGAGGTTTTACATAATCTCGGTCTGTCTAACCCCAACATTTCTTTGGTACACCTGGAGGCTCCAACGAAAATTGAATCTAAGGCTTTCACACCTGGTTTGTTTGGGAGAGTTGTTTCAACACGTTTCTATATTTGGCAAGATTTATGTAAATATACAGTAGTTAAGAACTTATAATACCACCATGTTATAACAAAAAAAAATGTAAATATTTTGGAAATCTGTCAATAGCTTGTTTATAACAGAACATGTTATTTGTTCATTGATATAATTTTGAATAGGAGTAAGGAGTTTCAAACTGGATTTACTGTTTAATGCCCCAATTGAGCCGGTTTATTGGACTTCTCTGAAACATCAAGTTAATCAAGCATGATATTTAATCACTAAAACTTATCATAAATGTGAGTATTTTACTGTAAGTTGGCGTCTTTTTTCTGTTCTTCTGAGCTACACACTGTTGCTTTAAACATCAGAAAATTTTGAATGATTTTGGTGAGAACTTAATTATGTTTTGGCTAGCTGTAGCATGAACCTTACATTGGGTGGCTGTCTAATGAATTTGTCAATCACTTTATATGAAACTGCAATCAACCTACATGTTATTCAAGTTGTCCTAATGGTGGAATACCAGTTGTTTTGCTTTGTAAGAACTTTGTGTGCCGAAAAGACACAAGTTATTTCAAAATTCAAAACACAATCCTTATTGGCCAATCTCACTAATAGATGATCAGTTATCAGTATCTGCAACAAAAAGGAAATCGGGGCATCCCTAGTGTTAACTAATAATTGATATTATAAATTGATTGATAGGTAAAATTTACTTGGACTGCTGACTGCAGCCCAGTTCTCAAAAAAAGAACAACAGATTGGAAACGAAAGGATAGAATAATGTAAAATTATAAAGGCAGATTTGGGAGAAAAGAAAAGAATCGGCTAAATTGCTAAAATCATTTGTAATAGTTCAAATCAGAGGCCAGCAGGCCACGTGTCCCTTGTACAGAGGCTATTTTCATTGGTGTGGACTTTCCCAACTCCCCTTCCCCAATTTTCAACTCTATCTGTGGTCTTATTTAAGGTAGGACACTTTAACTCAACTTTAACTTCATACATATAAATATATTGTTAAAGGGCTAAGTCACTCAGCCATTCAAAGGTCTAACTGTTCCTGAGAGAGGGCCTGATATATAATCTTGTTTTCTCAGAGTTGTTTTCAGTGATGAGCTGGATTCAAACAATTCAGAATCTCAAACTCCTGCTAATTAAACATATCCTCTTTTTCTTTTAAATGTATATTTTTGGGCATTTTGTACCTTTATTGATAGGAGAGAGACAGTGGATAGGCTTGTGAAAGGGGGAGAGAGAGTGGGGGAAGACACTCTGCAAAGTGGTCACAGGTGGGATTCGAACCTGGACCGGCAGAAGCATGTACATGGGGGTGATAACCACTACGCCAAACCAGCACCCCCATATCCTCTTTTTCACCGTATCTCCTTGCACTACTACCCATAAAACCCAACATATCATCTTCCATCCTGCCCCTGCCTTGTCCTCTCTAGTTCTTCCTTACTCCTTATCTTCATGTCTCTTTAAGCCAGGAGTGTGTGTCCTGCCTGTCTCCTGGCTCCCTAGGGCAGCATTTCCAGGCTTCATTTGTTTGAGGGCTTTCTAATCTGGGGACTGGGACAACCTCAGTCCAGCATGCCCTCGTCAATCATCCCAGCAGAGGAGCAGAGAGGAGGTGAAGAAGGACTAGTGAGGAGGAAGAAGACTGGAGCTGATGGTGTGATTAGTTATCTGTCCTCGCTCTCGCCCACCCGCCCCATCGCCAGCTACTACCACTCCTTCCATCTATCCCATCTCTCTCTCTCTCTCTCTTTCCCCCTTGCTGTCTCTCCATCTATCTTACCTTCTTATCTCTCTTCCCCTCCTCTATCCTGAGCGCCAGCCATCCCTGTGTCCGTCTGTCTATTTATCTGTCTGTCTGATTGTCTGACCTCAACCCCGGTGGTGGTCCCTTTTGTGTCTGCGGACAAATGAGGATGACCTTTTATTGTAAAACAGACACCTACGGAGCGGGATGAAACGGCCAGTGTTTAAATTAACAACAGAGAGAAGAGAAGGGAGAGGGAGGCCGCTTCAAACTGAGACAGGAAGATGGAGAGAGTGAAAAGTTTTTGAAGTTCTAATAATTATAGAACAGTGCTTGCGTCAAACTAGCATGGACACTGTTCAATAATAAAGTCCCCTACCTGGCCGCCGGCTATTGATGAACAGTGGTGGAGCAGTGAAGAGCAGACCTCTTGAACGCACCCTGGACCCATCAGTATGGGTGCATGAATTATAAATGGCATTGACTGTGGAGGCCGTAAGAGTAGACAGAGTATTATTGCACATGAAGGTCCATTCTGATTTTGATTATTTTTATTCCAGGGGGCTCACAAAAGGCCGTTGGTGAATATTCTAAAAGGGCACGGGGCCGAGATGGGCTTGATGGCAGGCTTTGATTTCTGGCTAATAGCCACTTCAAACAGGCTTGGACGGCCCGGAGACAGGAGAGGAAGGTGACACCGGGGCTAAAGGACAGAGGGACACAGGACACAAAACTAAGCACACACTCATACTGAAGCATGTTTCACCTGTTAGCTCAAGCATTTAGCTTAATTCAAGTAAACCCAACACAACATGGGCATTGTAAAGACATACTTCAAACGTACAAATGCTATTAAAGACCACAAAATGAGGAGTTACAACTTTGATGTTGGTTTGAATTTAAAAAGTTTAGAGCTAAATTGTACTCTGAATGGAGTCAAAACACTGACAATTTACTCTTAGTAGAGCAGGAGTATGGGTTTTAAATTGATGAAGTTATAATGTGAATGTGGAGCTGTCTTTAATTCTGAACTTTTAACTCTGAATCAGTTCATGACACTGTGTCATCTCAGCCCAAACTCCGTATCGAACACCAACAGATGATACTAGCCCCATCAAGAAAACTACAACCTACACTATGACTTTTGAATTTAACCTTTCATTATCAGGTGAAAGTGTTTGTTTCTTATCAGTTTTGCAAAGCATCTCTTCTTGTGTGTGGTGCTTCTCAATGATTAGCCAGTGTAAGCTAATGTAAGCTATTAGCTTAAACTTTAACCAGTACCTTACACTGATATCTTTGTAGTTTACTTATTTTATTCAGGTTTGTCCAACTTGAAGGTAAAGATTGTAACCATGATAAATGTAAAAAAGGTGTCCTAGTAATCATTTAATGCACTAAGTTTACTGGGTTGACATTAGGTTAATAACACAGTGTTTCATTAAACTGTTGATGTGCAGAAATGCTAGCCATGTGTCATGTGGTCATGTGGTTGAGGTAAACTGTAGTGCTGCATAATATTACATTTTTGAAGGACTTCCACAATTTTCTATTAAACCACACAAGCAAACACACACAGAGTTTTTTTTATTGTTAATATAAAATTAGCATTTAAATAATTCATAAAAAAAATCTTTGCTTAAGTTTCTACCACTAAATAGAGGTGTTAACTAGAGTAACAATGGTTCGGGCTCCAAAGTCAGTGATCATGATCTTAATTTAAGTCAGAAAGAAAGTCCTCTTGAACACCTATGAACATCCTTTTTGGCACCACATCTAAAAGATGCAAATTTACACCTGGTTGTCTGTTATGAAACTGTATGAATTTGTAGCACAAGAAGTTAACCTGATGGTCAAAAATCTTTGTTCCTTGGCTTTTCATTACAAAAATGCTGTCTTCAGATCCATACAGCAAAGAAGAGAAGAAGAAAAGTAGCTCCACATTAATGGCTAAAAGAACCCTGTGGCTGTGAATGTTAATTAATTCAGACACAATCCATCTTTACTAAAACATAATAAGGTTTTAACACCATAGAAGATGATCAACAGATTCTTTTTTTTTTCATTGTTTAACGATAAAAATGTTGTTCTCCCTCTGCAGGAACTGTCTAATGATGTATTCAACAATTATGTTTTTTGACAATGAAAAAAGTTTTGTTTTTTCAAATGGAGATTTTTTTTATTTAATTTGTTTTTGTTCCACATGATGAGGATGATTCTCAGATGTTCATGATTTCAAGCTGATGTTTGTGGGGACAAGGAGCACAAGGCCTGAAAACAGGGTGGTTCCGGCCTATTGGGGACATCTGGTCATCTGTATAAATTGCACATGCAACCCAATGAAATCTGTCATTCTTCATATGCTTTATATACTCACTGTATAACTCTAATTATGTCTAATGTAGTTTCAATTGTCTGATTTACGTCCCTTTAAATGAACTAATAGACCTTCACAGTAAGAGGAATAGTTTATCCTGAAGAGATTTTTTAATTTGCAAGTAAAAATGATGTGTATACAGTAAACCAATAAGGGCATTTGAAAGTTGCAAAATTAAGTCTAGAACTACCTGCATGTTGACTATAGGGAAACTTTGAATGATTTGTATCTCAACTTTTCCCCAATTGCACAAACTCACATTTCCAAACATAAAATCATGCATAACATCCTGTTACCTCCTTTGTCTGCCTTGAGCTCTGTGACGTAGAGGCTTCTGGGTAAGTCTGCATTATGGACTGAATTTAATATAGCAAAATTAATCCACGCCTCTGCTACACACTCTGACCACCACACACATACACAACCCAACACAGCACAGGATAAATCTTCCTTAAGGTCTGGCTCCACCCCCTCTTCATCATAACTGCCTCTCATTCATTAGCTCAACTGAAACACACCGATAGTTACACCTACACACTCAAAAACATGTCCACACTTGCACATAAACACCCATGGGGACTACTACACAACTGAAATAGCCCCCACACCACAGTCCCCCTCTCTCTCTTTTAATTACAAAGAATGGGCCTGGGTAGGTCACACTAAAGAAATCAATACCTCTAAAAGAAATATTCAAATGTGACCTAGAAAATAGAGCATGCGCCCCCATTTTATCATTGATTTTTGACGCAAGGCGATTTAGTGTTTCTTTGTTTTTTTCCCTCCGCTGCGTGCCAAACATCACATAAATATTAGCTCCAAAGATAAAGCACAAGTACGAGGGAGAATGAATATTGAATTTGGAGGTAAGCATGTGTGTATGATCCAATATCCATCCAAAGAGAGGCTGCACATTGTCTCAGTCAGAAAGGCAATATGAATATAAGCATATTTGTTAGAGGCAGGGTCAATATCATAAGGTGGATATGCTCTGCGCCTCTGAGGCTGCTTAGAGAGATAGTTTGAAATCAATGGTGTGTCTGGCACCCAGCTCATTGTCTGATTACTGTTTTGTTTCTTACAGCTAGTAGATTATTTTTGCAGATTCAATCAGGGTGGAAAACCGCATCTCTCTTTTAGCTTACATTGTCTCATTTAGAACAGTCACAAACCATAAATAGAATATTTTTATTAGCAGCTCTATCCCCCTTTAAACAACAGGAGTCTGTTTAAAGGAGGGACTGCTGGAAGTGTGTGCCTTTTCCTCTCCAAAGTATGCTGCCGAGTTCTTGTCCCAGGCCTTTAAAAAACCTGATGTTCTGCCACAATTCATTAAAATGTGCTCCTCAAAAAACGTTTGGAAACATTGTTTTGGTCAATTATTTCCTCTTTAATAAATCCAGTTGGTATTGCATTTTGTATTTTTGAAAGTCTGATTGGTCTCAATAATGGATTGTGTCATTCTGGAGTGAGCAACATGGCTAAAAACATGGGCCAAAATGCTCTCTTACCTGGAGAAAAACCCACAGTGCTTTGAAGCAAGGGTGAAGAATATATATATATACGATACCTATTGGTATAAATTAGGGGCTAAATAAACAACCAAAACTTTTGGAGGAGTTTAATGTTTTAACTGACCTAAAAATACAGAGGTATTTCTAGGTCAGTTAACCAACGTTTCTGAAAAAAGATAAAGAGGTTAAGATAACACTGCAAGAACCAAAACCATTTAATTAAACGTTTTATTTAAAGCAACTTTTAGACAAGTTTAAATGTATTCACCTACTTTGCATAGAATTGTCAAGGTCAAAGCTAACTTTTAAATCTGATCTCTATTATTTTCTGCCTTTTTAATTACAATGGACTGACTTTTATAGGAACTGAAGAATAGGTCTAAGTTGTTTTGAGATGTCAGTCATTCTCAAAATGTTTACTGATCAGGGCCTTTTTTAAAGTCTTTCTGTTTTATTATATTTTGACATGTTTTAGTCTTTTTTTACTATTATATTGGATGTTTTGGTTGTAGCCCATAGCTCTTTTGCTACCTTGTTTCATTGTAATCATTTTAGATGGTTCATTTTATTCCTTTTAATGGTGGTCAGAGCTTTGTTTGTTCCTCCATCCATCTCATTTTGCTTGTCTCTTTGGTAAAACAGCAGTTTAGTCAACATGAGTCAACTTTTAAAATAGACTTTCTAAATACATTTGGACTTGACTTGACTTTAATAGAGATTGTGCAGAAATCATCCTGTTTAAATGAACCAAATGCGCATTTTTTATATTCCAGTAACAATATTCCTAGTGAAGAGAACACTCAGATTACTTTTTATGCCTGTTTGAAATTGCAACTTCAGCTCTTTACAATGGGCTTTATTCTTAACTGGTTTGCGTCGGCCCCTCTGCTCAGGTGTCCTGGGCTTATTTGTGTGTGTAGTGTCCAGCTTGGGTGTGTATATGTCTGGATCTTTTTTTGTGAGTTGGGAGGAAGAAGAGGATATAAGCCTGGATTAAGTTCAGAGGATGATTTTTATCCTTGTAGGGGGTCTCTAAACGCTAAGAGATGGATGCAAGGTGACCCTATCTTGACACACACACACACCTACACAGCTCATACGCAGCTGGACTCGCGCAATCACCACAATGGAAGCACACGAATGCATAAACACATAGGAAGACAGACCCACAAGGACAAGGACACACAGTAAGAAAGACTTGAGAAAAAAACCAACAATCATTGCAAACACACACATCCAGGTGATCCACAAACAGGGATTATATAGTGCTGATGTTAGAAGTAAAAGAAAGAGACGACTGCTCTGCCAAAGCTTCCTCTTCGTTGTCACGCCGATAACACTAACAGTATTGACAGTTTTTAGAATCACACCTTCAATAGCTTCTCCTTCTTTTTCATCCATCTTTTTTTCCGCCTTTTCTATTTGCACCGTTGACTTTTATGTATCTATGTAAGTTGTGATGGTTGTGTGTGCGAAAGACGGACTGTGTACTGACAATAAACACATGGAAGCTCAATTAATTGACAGCTTTCTCCCTTCTTATGTTCACAGAAAGAGTGCAATCAAATAGTTCCTGATCGAACATCAGGCTGCCGTCATGGCATTAAAGAGCAAAAGGAGCAGGTGAGCAACAGAAATGAAAGAATAAAAGAGACACAGAACAGGATGGGGTGCCCTCTGTCATTTCATCTTTTCATTTTTCCACACAAGTGACGGCAGCTTTTGATGGAGGAACCGCTTATTGTTGGATTCCTCTTTGTTCTCGGCCATTAGAGCCAGAGATAAGCGGTGGACAAGCAAATGGAGTTTTTTTCATTTAAATTCCCCTCCTATGCCGCCTTCTTCTCTGCATCTCTCACCTTTCTTCTCTTCTTTCTTCCTGCTTCTTCTGCCTTCTTCCCTTGTCGTTTTCTATAGTGGCTGACAAGGGCAAACATTCTGCGACAAGCAAAAGATTTCACAAGGAGAGACAAGCTATGATTTCAGAGACATGTTCAAGTTCAAAAACATACAATGCCTTCTTGTACGACAACAAAAAAATGTGCTGCGATAGGTTTGCAATGGAAACCAAATGCACAACAAGCAAATATTCAAACACATAAAACCTTGAAGAATTGAAAAACTACAAATCAAATCAAATCTGGAAAAATGTTTCCTCAAAAAAAGTTTTTTTTTCTCTCTATTTTAGTAAGGCCAATTTATGTTTTGTATATTGAATGAGGTACGCTGAAGTGTCATGCATCCACAGTTCCCAGGCCCTGAGTAGTAGCATTTTTGGTCTCAACCCTGATACTTTTTCATGCCCTGTACCGCTTATATCTGGGTCTGACTGGGAAATTGGAAATGAAATCAAGTCCTCTAACCAGAAGTCAGACAGCAATTTCACATTAATAAAACTTACAAAATGAAATACCAACTCTTCCTGTAACGTTGGTGCTAAAACACGTTGACCATAGAGCTTAAACTAGTGCGATTTAAACATAAACAACACACTACAAGACAATTTCATACAAAAGTTAACGTCACAATATGTCTACATGTAGATGTTTGACAATACTATTGCTGTGATTGGTGAAGCTATGTTACGTGTTTGTTGAATTGCATGTTGATTGGTCTGTCTGAGTAACGGGAGCGCGCATGAGACATGCAAGAGAGTCTTATGTTGTGATTACTCTGTTTTTCTGGATGTTGTATGGTGCTGCAGCTCACTGCATGTACAGGCTAGATTGCTGTTCTGTGCTCGAGCTGGAGGCCACAAACTGGCATTAAACCATCCATACAGCTTTATGTACACGACTATATGCTCTGTACTTACCAAGTGAAGTTCAGTAAAATTAGTGAACGGACATTCCCTGTTGTGAGAAGTATTTTCCACCCACGCACAACCTAACGAAGGAGTCAACTCAGAAAGCTCAAGCTCAAAAGTATTTAAGAATAATTAGAGAGCCTCTGTGAACTGAAATGCTTTCAATGTTTTGTTTAATTTATGCAGTGAGATGATATTTTAAACAAATTATTGTTGTTTTTTGCATTATTTTAGTTAGTAAGTGTGAAATATGACCTTTAGAAAAAAAATTGGGGCAGCCTTCGTTGAGCATTCCAATCAGATATACGTCAGACCTTATGCTAGTCTGATTTGCTAAGTCTGCTGTTAACAGATCATTTGAGAGAAAGAATAAAAGATGAAAACATAAAAATGTTAAACTTGTGTGACCAGACATCCTGTCCTGTTTTCAGGCCTCAATGTCTCATGACCCCTCAAAGATCCCAAAAGCCCAAACAGTTCATGATTTTGGACAGTCCTAGTCCCTAATTAGAGGTGCAGGAATAAGTCCAAAAATGCAGAAGTGAGTTAGCATTCAGCTCTTTTTGGTTCCCAACCCTCCAGAGGATTTAGAACATTGATTTCAGGTAAGTGCCAAAATAAGGCTCATGCCCATGAGATTTTTAATATTTAATGGAAGATAATATATTGCATCTGATGTTGTCTGCTTTAGAATCTTAAACTGTGTTCGAAATCGTCCACTCATTCACTCACTCACTATCCCTTATGTAGTGTAAATGATATAGTGGACTATATAGGGAATGAACAAACGACATTTCGGACACTACAATGAAATTTTCTAAACGTCGTAGCGTCAGCTGATGAGCCGGATATTCCTGTGACGGAAGTGGACGCGCCAAAATTCACGTAAACAAACCGGGCACTCAGGAGGATAAGTAGCAAATTTTGAAGCTGTTTACAGCCGCTAAAAGATGTTAAAGAGCTACGCTACAAACGTGTTAAAGATACGTTAACGTTTTTTTACATTTATGAATGAAAGCAGCCCCTAACGGCGTTTCTTCTCTTCTTCTTCTATGGATAAACACGACCACATTGCATTGTGGTATACCGGAGTACATTATAGGGTACATCGTATGTACACTCACTTTTGCTGTGCATTGTGGGTATTTTGTAGTGCGCTATATAGTGGATGAAATTAACTGCTGAGAATTCGAACAACACTACAAAATGGCGAACACACTATATAGTGCACTATATCCATGATATTGAGCAATTTCGAACACAGCTTTAAACTATTTGTTGTGAGGCTACAGTGATGATTGTTTACTTAGTTAAGGACTACAAAAATGGCCAGGGACCCCACAGCAGGCATTTCTGTGTTTCATTAAAAAAAAGAAAATAAAAATATTGCCACAGCCATGAGGATCAACTTGACTCCATTATTCAGATCAACTGCCATGTTGTACTTTCATAGTAGCCTACAACTAGCTTTTTACTGTTGCCTATTGTGTTTATAATAGGCCAGAACAAAAAGCTAGAAGCAAGTTCCTTTGTTTAGATTATCACAAAAAGAAGAATATCTAGGTTTAATGATTTTTTGCTTTGTACAGGTCTTATTATCAGCAGTAATCCAAATCACAGTTTAAAATCTAATAGGCTTTTAGTACTAGTTCACTTTTTATGTCATCCCCGCACTTATATCATGCTTGTTTCTCCTTTTCACTATGCCAGACTAGGATGCCTGTAAAGCATTTCTGCCCTCAGTACAAGTCATTTAGTTCCTTCATTGCCCCACAATAGCGTTCTCAAAATCCTCATTTTAGGCCATTATGAAGTGCTTGTTGAAACGCTTGGTCTCAAGGATGACCTAAAGTTACCTCGCAACGTCACAGCCCTTTGTGCTCTGATTGGTCAGGTCTATTCGGGGTTGAGCCAGCCTGTCCTTCTTCTTCTACTGTATTTTCCGGCAGGCTCAAAGGAGCAACCGCATATTGAGTCCCCCTACAGGCCAGAGCTGGTAATGTGGGTGAGTGAGTGAGGGAGGTTTATACCCCTGCTGCTGGATGTGTTCCTCGGTGAGGGTTTGGGGCTAACGGACATCACAGAGGAGGAAGTGTTTTATCAGATTACTCCAATAAAAAGAAAGGTACGTCGTGATGTCACGACGTGTGAAATCTCGCAGACATCTCGCAATGACCTATTTTCAGAGGCATCAAATCTCGTTAGGATATCAGAAAAAATACAATATCTCATTATTTGAAAATTAAGGGGGTGTAAGGTCTTGTTTTTAAATTTATTATATGATATGTAGGCTAAGTATTAAATCATGCATCAGCATGATATGTCTCCTTTAATCAACTGAAAGAAAAAAATGCTAAAAATGTTATCATGCAAGCAACACTTACTGTATATGTGTCTGAAGACCCCAGTCAATATTGTTTCCAAATGTTTGCCGATTTAACCAATAGAGTCTTCAAGAATACGCTGCACGTTAATGGTCACTCCTGATTGGTCTGTTTATGTGTCAATCAATCTGAGTGCAGCTGCAGTTTGCCCAGCTTATCACGCTACAACGTCAGGTAGAGAAAGCGCCCCAGAAAAGATTTCAGCAGTTTCTACAGAGCTTCAGGTGAGGCAAAACTCGCTCTAAACACTATAAATTGATTTGTTATGTGTCGCATTCACGGCAAGAGACAATTTTAACCCCCCGCAGAGCAAATGACAAAACATGCGCCATATTCAAACAATAAACACGAGGTGCAGGCTGTCATAATGAAGCAAATGACGCAGACTACTTATGTGTCCGACTGTAAGATTGTAAAGTAGATGTTTGCATCTGTTTATGTACATGGAAATTACTCGTGACATTTGTCATAAGAAACAAATTTATAGAAAAAAAGGCACTGAGTAAAAAACTCCAGACCAAACTTTAGGATTAACAAAAACATGTGCAGTCAAAATGCTCAGTTTTGTCTTTCATAAGTGGATCCAAATCAATATGTGCTATGTGAAGGGCAAAGAAAGGTGACCGATTGAATATCATTATGCCAAGACATAAAGATTAGTGAGTTAAAGTTTAGTAGACCAAATATGAAATAAAACGCTACTTTAAAAATTGCACACAGTATTAAATATTAACATGTTTTAATACTGTGTAAAATAATAAAAAAGGGTGAATTATGAATATAAAGTCATTGATAGCAGACAAGTGTCTCTGGGTTTGGCATTGGAGATTTTTAACGTACTTGTATTATTGTTAAAACAATATTAATGACAACAATTTTAATAATTTGTTAGACTTTTCTTTTTAAATAAACAGTATTAAAATGCTGTTTTTGTTGATTTGAATGTCTGTTTTTTTCAGCTTTATACAGTGTTAAAAGGTGCTCTGAAGAAAATACATGAGCTCATTCATGTTGGTAAATAGATAAATTAAGTGTTCCTTTTTTTGAGATCTGAAAATCTGGTTATTCCACATGAAACACATTCAGTAGATTAAGTGACAAATACAGGGGGGACTTAAAAAAATATTCAGTCTGTGAGTACACACTTTTTTATGATACCATCTGGTGCAGAGTAAATCTGATTATGAAAAATAATTTGATTAGAAGTGTTTCATCTCATGAGGTATGTCCAACTATGTAGGACTTTTTTTTACAGCACTGATAGCTGGGTTTATGAAACTAAGTATAACAAAATTGTCTGATCTGGTGGCTTGTTTTTGTTGTTGTTTATTGTGGCTGTAGAATGACTTCAGATGCTTTTATTATACATCTAACATCCAAAGCATATTATGGTTGAAGAAACTGTGCATGCAAAGTCTTTCTGCTTGTCTGTCCCCTTCCTCACCTCAAACAATCATCTGTCAGAGATCTGATTGGCCGGTGGGCAGAGTGGTGTCAGGCTGGTTGATTACTTATGTCAAATACCCTCTGAAGAGCGGGTCAGGATGAGCATTTCAGTCTTCAAGGGTTGTGACCACTTCACGCTCGAGTTTGATACAGGCCACATCTTGAGGAGTGATGTTAGCGTCAGACTACACAATTAAAGTCGGTCAGAGGGTTTCAGCATCAGTCGGCCACTAAAATTGGTCATTTTGTCTTGTGAACTTTGACACAGTGACCACAGTAAAGACCTGTCTTGAAAGTCTCATGACACCTCAAAGCAAGTATGCTCCATGAAATGTTGCTGTCTTACATTAGCATAACGGGAAAGACTCATATGAGCAAGACTTGAATATATGGAGGGATGCATAATATTTGATTTTTGCAGATATCCAATATACTTATTTTTCTGAACCAAATACCGACATTTTGTGGTTGGAAGTGCATGTTCTTTAACAAAACTGACCCCTTCCTATCACTTTGATGGTTTATTGGTGTCCTAATTAGATGTGATTAAAAAATAAAATCATCAAATAATAGTAGTCATTTTATAGATGTTGATATTTACTGATAATAAAGCATAATGTTAGTTGTACATTCAGTCAATATCAGCCAGTATGTGGGTTGTAAATAATCTGTCTGTGGCCCAAACTTCATATCTACAATAATGCAACTTTTATGGAACAGGAATAATGCCCTTCACAATAATATTTGGCCATTAGTTAATAAATACTGTATTGTTCTGATTACAAATAATTTTTGGTACTTTAGTTCTGTTTAAAGATCATAAAACCCACTCACCAACATAACGTGATCAACATGTTTATGTAAAAAAAAAAATCTGGAAAACAGAGATGGAGTGACAAAATTGACAATATTTTTCCTGTAATTCATTCAAATTTTTCATATCTGCAGATGCCAATATTTAACTTTTCTTTCTGTTATCTGCTGATTCCCATACTGATGATAAATGATGTGATGTGGTGTGGATCCTGCCTATTAGGTTAAAGTATGTGATTTTTTTTACTAGGGCTGAACAATTACTTGCAAATTAGATTAAATTGCAATATGGCTTGTTGCAATTTTCAAATCGCAGACAGTGCAATATTTTTAACCCAAAATGTGTTTAACATTTTGACATTGTGATGTAGTTTCTTGCAATTTCATGCCTATTTTAACCTTTTTTAACCCATTTTTGCCCCATTCATCTTTTTTTTTTTTGGCCACTGTCAGACCATGTTTGGAATTTTTACATGCTTTTTAAAATGTAATCTCAATTTTGCTGCTATAATCAATTTTCCTTAGTCACTTTTCCTTAGTCAATTTTTTTTGCCTTTTTTTTTGCAATTTCATACCTATTGTGCACCTATTAACTTTTTTTTCCGCTTTCGTACCATTTTTTTTTACCCAGTTTTTACAGTTTCATACCTATTTTGCCTCTGTTCTTCACTTCTCCACTTTTTCTCAAATCTTTTATCCTTAGATTGATTTAATGTCATATTGGTTATACTATAAAACGATCTACTGCTTGTGTTTGTTTAAGAATACATAAGATGAGGGACATTAAAACAATTGCAGCGTAAATTGCAATTGCAATATTGGGTTAAATATCGCAATTAGATTATTTTCTCAAATCGTTCAGCCCTTTTTTTTACCCCCCCCCCCCCCCCAAACCCATATCATGAGTAGAATTCTTGAATTGTCACAAGCATTCATTCATTTTGGGGATTTTGAATAGAAAAACCTCATTCATTGTCTATCTTATTTTTCTATTTAGCTGAAAACATGAAGACATTTTGGTCCATATCGCCCAGCCCTATCGAACCCAAGCTTCAGGCATCTGAGAACATGGCATCCTTCACAGTCAAAGCCAAGGTAAGACCAACTCTGCTGTTTCAGAAACACTATGACTCTGGATCTATTGATGAGCCTCCCTGAGAAACAATTACACTGTTTTTATTTGCTTTTTGGAAAAGCTTTTACACCCTCTCTGGCTTTGCATCCGTTTTCTCTTTACACTGCTCGCCTTAGGTCACCGTAGTTTCCCATCTCTACATCCAACTTTGGGGCACTGATCAGATTTAGCCTTGGAAATGAAATTTCAAGGGACTCAGTTCATCACACAGTGCTGAGCATGACCTTTGCTTTTTATCTGCCGGTCTCTCTCTCTCTCTCTCTTGTCCTTCTATCTGTCTTGCAACATTTCTCCAGGTTCAAGCTCGATCTGCACGCTCCCACACACACGCACAGATTACCTCTCATTGAAGTGCATTTGGTTCTAGCTTTCTGCACACTTTATTAAGAGCAGAAACAATGTGGGAACAGAACAATAAAAGAGACAGAGATGACAGAGTGTGGATAAAACAGGCAGCAGAGTGTAAACTGGGTGTTTGCTCTTGCAAGGCTGGGGCCTTTGGGTCTTGACTCGGTCTTTGAGGTGGAAGTGTGGGTGTTAGGTCTGATCTAAAGAGCAGGTAGAGACTCTGATTCCCTAACATGCTTACACTTATTGTTAAATAACGTGCTCCAAGGGAAGAACTTTTGAAATGATAAACTCGGCTCAGTGTAGGGCAGCAGGAGGGGAAAAGTTGCTAATAATTTCACTCGTTGCCTTCCTTCTTGCCTCAAATTCAAAAACTCTTTAACTTTCTTTCTTCTTTTTGATTCCCTTTCCTTTCTGTCTATTTCCATCTTCAGCTGCTCTTATAAAATATAAAGACTCCTGTTTCCTACCTCCTCTCTGCTGCTTCACCTTGAAGAACACTTCCCCCCTCCTACTCCCCTGCCTCCATGGGATCATTCCAAACAACTATTTCATTCAGGGATAGTAATCAGACAGGCAGTCACACACACATGGTAATGGCAGTAAGTGATTAGGTGCACAGATGAGGGATCATTTTTGTCCAATTTCTGGGAAACAGTGATTGCTCACAGCATTCATTAGCAAATCGCAGAGGTCAAATGATTCAGAAGGCAGCAGTCGCTCTTTTAAAACCACCTTGCTCAGTCAGAGAGAGGGATAAAATGAGAGCACAAATTAAAAGACATTCCACTAAACTAGCCCTCCAAACGGAAAGGACACAGTGTTATTATGTCCTTGATGTCTTGGGGAAGTTTACTTAGCACCCAAAACGGACTTCTACATGAACATGATCATACATTTTCAACAAAAAAAAAAGACGCCTTTTGAAAGAATCCATTTTTTGGTGCTGTTGTGGCAGGGAATATACAGCACAAGAGCCGATTTGAATGGCGCCGTGTGCGAATGTATCATTGAAATGTGTAATCCCCGAGCAGCTGGGGAGCCGTGTGTGATGGAGAGAGCCGGGCTTCATCATAGCCTCCACGGGAGACGATATGAGTCCAGAGCGAGGAAGACAGACAGAGACAGAGAGACTGAGAGGGAGAGGAGGAGGGAGGAGAGACACCATACTGACAGTATGAATGATACATCATATGATTGTCTTGGACAGAGCGGTTCTCTCTGACTGCATATACCACACTCTCCAACTGTCCTCCATTTCACAAGCCCTGGTGGACTGATTTAGTACACTCAACAAAACTGCTAGAGACTATGTTCAGTGTTGTTACTTGCAAGTTCTGGAACTTTTCCTGAGGAGAATGTTTATATTTAAGGGTATTTTTATGGGTTTACTTTTTCAGTTTCTCCTTTATTCTTAAAGGAGACATGTCATGCTGATGCATGATTTAATACTTACATATAATATAATAAATTTGAAAACAAGACCTTACACCCCCTTAATTTTCAAAAAATAAGATATTGTATTTTTTCTGATATCCTAGAACGAGATTTGATGCCTCTGAAAATAGGTCATTGCGAGATGTCCGCGAGATTTCAAACGTCGTGACATCATGAGGTACCTTTCTTTTTATTGGAGTAATCTGATGAAACACTTCCTCCTCTGTGATGTCCGTTAGCCCCAAACCCTCACCGAGGAACACATCCGTCCAGCAGGGGTTTATAGATCCCTAGCTCACATTCACTCATTACCAGCTCTGGCCTGTAGAGGGACTCGATACGCGGTCGCTGCTTTGAGCCTGCCGGAAAATACAGTAGAAGAA
This sequence comes from Scarus forsteni, assembly GCA_036419115.1. NCBI lineage: Eukaryota > Metazoa > Chordata > Actinopteri > Labriformes > Labridae > Scarus > Scarus forsteni. The sequence continues at coordinate 4,114,359 of JAZDUH010000049.1, forward strand.
GAAGGACAGGCTGGCTCAACCCCCAATAGAACTGACCAATCAGAGCACAAAGGGCTGTGACGTTGCGAGGTAACTTTAGGTCATCCTCAGATCTGAGCATTTCAACAAGACCTTGTTAATGGCCTAAAATGAGGATTTTGAGAACGCTATTGTGGGGCAATGAAGGAACTAAATGACTTGTACTGAGGGCAGAAATGCTTTACAGGCATCCTAGTCTGGCATAGTGAAAAGGAGAAACAAGCATGATATGTCCTCTTTAAATAATCTTGCTGTTTGTTAAAGGTAGTTATGCAAACAAGGAGACAAGCTTTTTGAATGATAGCAGGAACGAACAGGTCATGCACTTTTGATGCATCCAAGATGCAAGTCTGCATTTGCAGTGTCAGGACTGCTATTGCAGCATCACTTGTTCTGTGTGCTCAATAAACAACTGGTGTGTACTAGGGACATAACGATATGAAAATTTTGAATCACGGTTATTGTAACCAAAATTATGATGGTTATCATTATTATCGATGTATTGTTGCAGTGTGCTCAAAATGTTAAAAAAGTACTTTTACACAGTCTTGAAATCATAATAACTCCTTTAATATAATAATCCTAACACTTCTTTTTTTGTCTTTTTTGTCAAGAAATGCCCTTTGAGTACATTTTTTACCCTTCTTTCATGAGAAAAAAAAGTAAACAAGTCTAGCAAGTATTTGTCATTATGTTATAAATGCTTAAACTGTGTGTAATTATAAGAAAAGAAAAAACAGATAAGAACTTCAAACAGGATTCTCTTCGTAAACAATTAAAAATGAACATGTTCAAAGTTTTGAGACAGCCAAAATTAGATGTAACATATTTTTTACACTCACACATTTTAGTTTGCCTGCAGCATTAGTGTCCATGTTACAGCTTGTTATATTAGACCATGTCCAGGTCTTTTTTTATTTATTTTATTTTTTGTTTTACTGATGGTAGTCCCTGAAGCAGTTAGCCCCCTTCATGACTGTCCTCTGGTCTCCCCCTTTCCATGGCAGATGTCCTCTGCATCTCCTTCTTTTATATTTGCAAATTACGTTTGATTAAATCCATAAAACACAAACTTTGGCGGAAAAAAGACGATCTATTATGACAAGATACAGCAAAATACATAGTTCAGGCTTTTCCAATCATAGAGCAGCATCACCGAGCATTACTGACGCAGTGTGGTGATCAAGCATGGTATATTTTAATCGGACATGGTAATGATAACCACGGGAAATTTTACCCCAGTTTACCATTTTACTGGTAACCATTACATCCCGAGTGTGTACAGTCAGAATGAGATGATCTGTACTAATTCTGATTCCTGACCAGTTAAAAAAGGCCCTGATCTAATACTTTCACAAATATGCTTACCATCCTGGCACATCCCTAATCTCAGCGTATCCCAGTTTGTGCACAGCATTGCACTGGTGTCTTAGGTTGAATCACATTGGGTGGATTTTGCCTTGTTTTCTTCACATTAACAATGAGTTCATGTTTTGAAGTGCCTGGCAGCATTTGGTGAGGAGGGCCCTGGTCAATCCTAACAACAGCCTACCTGCTGTGCCACTATGTCACCCCAGCATATGAATGAACAGTAAACATTCCCCATAAAAGTCTTAAGACCAGTTGAAAAGTTGTAAGAATTTCCATTGTTGGATACAAAGAAGGTTCTAAGTAAATCTTCAAAGTGCAAAAGAAGAAATGAGAGCGAGATACAAAATATGTTACTGAAAACTGCATTTAAACTGAAACACATTTTTGTCAGCTGATCAAAAGTTCAACATCACGGTTTTTAAAAGCCCCAATCTGCACAAAAATATGGATTCCATATCATTTTCTGTCAGGTCTTGACATCCTGGTGGCAAAGGCAAAAAGTTTTCTGTCTTTGAACATGGTTGGATTGTTGAGCTGCATTAGCAAGGCCTCTCGCAGTATACTATCGCTGCTGAGGTTGGATGCAGTAAGACAAGTCATTTTGAATTTCTTAAGAAATCCTGAGGGTTATGGAACAAAAAAGTGAAGTTGTAGACCAAAAAAAGTCACTGGTGCTGACCCGGAGGATCCGACTGGCTGTCCGTCAAGACATGGGGTGATCCTTGACCCAAATTAAGGCCATTACGGGTTCCGACTGCAGTGCTTAAAAAGCAAAAAAAGTCTTCAAAGTCCACATCTCCTTCGATTCCACAAAACTGCCTGTGTGGACTTAGCCAAGTAGCTCCAAACATGGCACACTGAAAGGTGGAAGAACATTTTATTCTCTGAACAGAAAAATTTCACCTTGATGGTCCTGATGCCTTTTGAAGTTACTAGCATGACAAGGAGATTCCACTTGATCTGTGGAGATGTTGCTACATCCCTCATGACTGAAGGCCCTCGTCTGTGTGTGGACGACTGGGTTTTTCAGATATAGTTCACAACGCCACACAATGTCACTCTTTTGGACCATCCTGCTTGTCCATGTGATCTATATCCAATTAAGAACATTTGGGAATGGATGGCCCCTTTAGTACTAGCTGAGCATTGTTTACATACCACAACCTCCCTGAGTGCTGTTGCTGACCACAGTCAACTCATCTGATGGCCACTTCCAGCAGGATAATGACCATCACAAAAATCTAATATTCTTAACCCTCTGATGTACAGCTTGGATTTAAAAAAAGACCTGACTGAGTTTTTATGGTCAGGATCTTTGCAATAGATTTAATATATGATTCAGAAATCCAGGTATTCTTCAATTAGCTTATTTTGATCACCATGCACCCTTATTTTTTTCCTTTCTTACTTTATTGTAAAAATATTTGTATCATTACCCATGTAATGCAGAACATGCCCTATGTGTGTAAACTTGATCCAGGAATTCAACAAATAATTTTGTTCATAAAGGAAGGAAAACTCGAAATAATGATCTGTTCCAATTAAAAACAAGATGTTTAAAGGATAGTTGGATTTTGTTATAATAAAACAAACTGATTCCAAAAGATAAAGCAAAGAAAAAATCAGCCAACATGAAATAACATAGGAGATGAATGTGGGTCATTTTTGCACATGCTGTGCACCAGAGGAGGTGTGCAGAAGTTGTACATGGAAGGGTCAAACTGGTTTTATGGACATCGCATTGGCTTCACTGTGCCTCAATGGCCTCCACAGCTACTAGACTCCCATCTAGTACAGCACATTATGGATGTAAAGCACATTTTGTATGTGTGAAGCCAAAAATCAGCAGCATCTGTGTGATACTGTCATGTCAGTATGGACCATGTGTTCACAGCACCTTTGTTTAATCTGTGCAATACAGTACGTAATACAGTGCGCCTATGTAAGACAAAATATCTATGGCATCTGTTCTCCTCACTCTTCTCCTGTTTACAGCACTTGCAGCTGCATTAAACAGCTTATTCCCTCTTGCCTCCTGAATACCCCGGCAGTCATCAATATTGAATATTCTGAATGGCAAAATATGACCTCTTTAAGGCAAATCAAAAGACATAGAGAGGCCCAAGCTGGTATGATCATGCGGACGAGTTGAGTGTAGATTGTAGAATAAAATCTAACATCAGAAACAGAATCAAAATCTAGTTTGCTTTTTCACTCATAAATGCTCATTTGGGACGGTAAAAAGAGTTAATGATTTTTTTGCTCAAGTGCTTTTGAGGACAAATTTCTTCCATTCCAATCAGTAAAAATAAATGTTCACATTCAAGCGCTGTAGAGGGCTATGAGAGACTATTTTCGTATGACATATAAAAAATCTATCAAAGAGAGGTGGCACATCAAAACATGTTTAAGTGGTTTTATTGAAAACTCACTTGGTTTTTATCTCCTATCAACTTGTCAATAACAATCAATGATCTCTGAAGTATGAAGCCTTTCTCCTTCTCTCTCTCCCTCCACCCAACAAGCCATGGGCCGGAATAAACACATGTCATCAGTTGGATAACAAGAATGGTGTGTTTGTGGGATGTAGGTTACATTTCAAAGGTTTGAAAGGCCAGAGAAGGCTGCCGTCTGTAAATTATTGAAGAGGTAAGGGATAGGATGGAGAAATATGAGTGAGTAGCATTTAGAGTTCAGAAGAGTGAGAGACAGTGCAGTGTCTGTGTGCGTGACTACGATGGGAAATCTATATACGCTAACCTTTCTTTGTCTGTAGTTTTATTGAAATTGACTGGTCAGGGGGACGGTATTTCACCAGGAAAGTATGGAGTTGATTCAGTCTCTGCTGATTCCAGACCTCCTCCATTCCCTGACTTACAAACTGTGTTTGCACTCAATGCGGATGATGCAATCGTGTACTACATGAGATACTATTTCCCTATTCTGTCTTGAACTCATATCTAGCTCTTCTTTTACTTTTAATGCTTGATAGAAACTCTCCCTCCTGATAATAACTGTGTGTGTGTGCAAGTGTTCTACTCAGAGTCCAGCCGGGTTGTTCAGTTTTTAGAAAGTAAAGCACTTTTCTGATGGTGTATGTAAACTCCTCACAATCAAATTATTCAAATATCACTCAGTTTAGTTGCATGTTGTTGCAGCACTTATGGGATTATGTTTGTTTGGGATGAAAAAGATATTTTTCTCAGGCATTTTGCACCTATTTTCTAAATTTGCCATTTTACAGACAATCATCAGAAATGACAACATATGGAATTGCAAAGAGGATTAGGCGTAAACATCGCCCATATCTCCACCAGCCACCCCGTTGAGGGAGGGCAGGTCGGCAAATAGGCTTTTCACATTTCAGACACCACAATGTCACTCCATCTCATTGCGGCATCCATTACGCGCTACCTTGGGAATGAGGAGAGGTCCATGCTGAGAATCAGGGCAGAAAATGGCCGCCCGCCAGGAGGGGTAAAATGGCCAGCGTTATTATTCTGGCTCCCCCCCAGGGGGAATTGGCCTGAATATAGATATGCAACATTATAAAACCAGGTTATTATCTGGGTGCGGGGTAACGGCCTCTTGGCTCTGCCTCCCCTATCACACACATACACACACACATAAATACACACTGATAAACACAGATACATGTGCGTGTGGAGTCCACACGTTATAAAATCTCAGAGCAGGATCTGGATAGTGTAGTGCACTGTGATGATTGTTGCCTTCCGTTGATTGAGAGATGTTTACCGTATCTTTTGTTGCTGTTCCTCATCATTTGTCATGATTTCTCTTCTCTTTTATTTCAAGAAATTTAACATCCAGCTTAGTTCAGTTGTGTGTCTCTGCCTCTACTCTCCCAGTACACATAATGTCATTTTATAGTGCAATGATATTCTGACTTCAGTAATGTAGACTGGGCTTCATATCAGTAGATATTATTCATTTATGGGCTGCTTGCTTTAAAACATATTATTACTTTGGTCATAAACTTTGTTGTTTGAGTCGATATCTCCCTCTTGTTTGTGCGTATATGTATGTAGAGGAATTAAATGGAGGTTTTACAGATTAAACCTGGTATGTTGTGTATATCTACTTCTACAGTGATCTGGCTCTTTTCACAAAATGCACAAATGGACATTTTGTGCTATCTCTTCATGCAGGACAGGATTGACACAAGCCATTTAAATTAGGAGTAAAGCCACTAGCAATCCCACTTTTTATGTATCCTCCTTTTTATTTATGTTTTTTTATCTTTCTTTCTGTATCTTCCTCTTTCCGTCATATCTTCCTCTTTCCTTACTTCCTCTCTTCTTCTTAATTCTCCTTTTTTTCCGTTGGTGATTCCACCCTAAGATTTCCCTCGTCCTCTCTTCCTTCTGATGCTTTTCATTCAATTTAATAGCTCCCTCTCTTCTGCCACCTTTCTCTATCTGTCTATCTGACTTCTCCAGGTCTGCACTAATTCCCTCCCTTATTCATGAACCTAACCCTGCTGGGCTGCTCGGCTTGGTGTGTGTTTGTGTGCGAGCGTGCATGTGTTTGTAGCTTTTGTGCATGTATTTGTGTATGTGTGCCTGAGAGGAGAGGCAGACAGTAAATAGGAATATGAATCTTTAAGGGCCTGCTGCTACTGTGGCTGAAATGACTTTTCAGAGCTGCAGTGATTTTCCGAGAAGGATGTTGATGAGGGCTGGATTGCAGGAGATGTGTGTGTATAAGTGTGTGCATGAGTGTGTGTATCAGTGTGTTTGCTTGCAGCATGTCTGGTTTGTTTCTTTGTGAATACATATATAAAATATGTGATTTCAGTCATCTTGTCTCCAAATTGATTTTGTAAATTCAAAATCCTTTTAAGTGTGTTGTCTCTCTCTCTCACACACACACACACATATATATAAATAGACATGTACATTTCATCTCATTGTTTCACTTCATATAAGACACAAAGGGCTTCTATTTTATTGCAATTTCACTCCAAAAATGTCCCTTTTCTCCTTAAAAAAATCAAGATTCAAATATTTAAACTTCAAAACTCCCCCCACGCTTTGGTATTCACTTAAATCCTGATCCCACAAGCACTTAAACCCCCTTGGGTGCACTGGACATAGTGCAGGACCCAAATGACCATTTGAGCACCGCAGCCATGTGTCCCGAGTCCTAAAGTGTCAGGTTGATTACTGACCGCTGACCATGATGAGTCAGCAATAATTCATTAGCGGACCCGGGAGCGCAGCCGGGATAGCAGCTGGAAGGGTCAGGATTGGGGTCAGAGGGCATCGTGGGAGGCGTCGCGCACTGAATTAAAATAAGTGGCTGTGGCCTTGAAATGCATGCTATCAAAATGGTTGACATTTGGCGGAATTCAGCCGGGACGTGAAATGGCAAATGTCAAAGAAATGGAAAACATGTATTTGAAGAAATGCAGATGAGAGGTTGAATCTAAAACAATTCATTTTAATCTTTGTTTAAAACTGTGACAGTTGTTTATCTCGACATCATGTGATCTGCTGAAGCAAACTAAACATTAGAACATTAGAAACATTAGAAGATGCTCTGATTATTTCTATATGAATGTTTTTATTTTCTGAGGTTGCTGCCATAGGATATCAGTGTGTCCAAAACAAGATTCTTTAGGAGTGAGGCATGTGACTGTTAAGGAGTTATTTTGGGTTTTTAGAAGTGAACTTACCTACTACATATGGCACTAATTAATGTGATTTCTATGAAAACATTCAGCCAGTTTTGTCCCCAAAGGGGGGAGAAAGCCAGGTACGAAATATAAAGCAGTCAAAAGCCTCATAATTAACCCACAATTTGGTAAAAAAAATCCACAAAACAGTTTTGGCTTGACTGGACAATATCGACACATTTAGTGTTTCACTTTTCCTCAACAAAGCACCTGTGTTTGTAACTATTTTGTGGTGCAACATATGTCCATTGAGTTGATACCCTTTCATCATATAAATTTAACTCTCCTGAATATTACAAAGATTACAAAGATACAAAGATAGACTGTGCCTGTATTTAACTAAACAACAAAAGAAATGGTCAAAATAATAAGTCATTGCGTTCTGCTGTGTGATGTGGGCCTTCACCAACTCCAGCTTGTATGAATTATGGATATCAGGACTCTTTGACATCAGAGAGATCCGCTAATATCCCACTCCAAACAGCAATAGGCCTCCAGGTTTGTGGACAGGGATCTGCTCTACCAGGTTACTTGTAATCCATCCTGCTCCTAAGTTTTCACAACACCTTCTTTCTACCTGTGACACCATCTGCCCAAGCTATTTCTACAATTATTTTCTTTCAGTTTTAGTAAAGGTTTGTTGCTTCCTCTAAAGACAGACAACATGAACAGCAGATGAGAGGAAATAAGCAAACTGATGGTGGAAGGATACAAAACCATTATGTCGAAACACAAATGTTTGTTGTTGGGGAAAAAAACTGTACAGAATCTTACAGCACAGTGTAGTTGAGCCAGTTTTTTGCGTAGTTTTAACCAAAAAGTGGGTAATTATGAAGCTTACAGTGACACTATTGACTGCTTAATCATTCAGAATCAATGCTTGATACTTGATCATGTATGTAGTTAGTCCTGTCACGAGAACAAATTTTGCTGGACGATAATTGTCCAAATAATGATTGCAGATAAACAGTATTATTGTCAATATTGTTTTGAAACATCATTTTTTCATTAATGTACTTATAATATATGTCATAATAAAGTGAGTACAACATATCAAAAGCAATTAACTTTAATTTCTTAAGAATATTTAACTGTAATTGGAAGGTCAAGAGCTTTTTATTAAAGGGACTGTGAGGAGTTTCTAAGTAATTACAAAAAAGTCTCAGTTTTGGTTTTGATATATGCCTGATCGAAATACACACTTTAAGATGAGTTTTATAGCATCAAAATAGGTTATCTATAAATGCTATTCCTTAGCCTTCCGGTCGGGTCGGACAGTGCTGGACTGGCCTGGATACTCAACTTCGGGAACAAAACAATTAAAACTAGAGCAAATTTATATTATTCAGACACGTCTTAGAGCACCCAGCTGTAAGCAGCGATATATAGCCAGCTACAAAACTATGATACTAAGTTTTCCAAAAACTGCTTGTTGTCACACATCAAAAACTACCGCTACGTAGCTAGAAAGAGATACATTACCTCGTCGCTTTGCATCCTGTAAGTTGTTGAAAAAAGAAGTTGTAAAGCAATGCAGATTTCTGAGGAAGGTCCGAGCTGCATTCATTATAGCATCACAACACACACAAGCTTTGGCCTGTGGTGTGTTCCAGTTGTAGTCAGAAGTCGGAATTTCCGAGTTCCGAGTAGGAAACTACAACTGGAACGCCCCCCGAGGTCGGAATTTCCTACTGGAAACTCTGTGAAACCTAGTCACCCCTGAGTTGACAATCGAAGATGGATGCCCCCAGTGTGAACAGTCATTTAGCTCCTGTAATAATTTATTTGCACTTCTGACTGGAGTGTGTCACTCTAGATCAGCTGTATACATAGTATTGTTGGACTTACATTTACAAAAATGCTGCCATAGTGCTAATCACATTCTTCATACAACAACACAAGGCGTGCTAACAACAGCTAACAATAGCCTGGTAGATCGGCTTCAACTGGAACGCCAATAAGTCGGAGATGATGTCACTCCCAGTTCCGAGGTTACTGGAACGCAGCGTAACAGCAGTCGCTGCGTGTGCTCATGAGTAGCAGAGTCTTAATGTTGCTGGAAACAGATTCTCCTCACAGTCCCTTTAACATAAATAAAACAAACAATATAATACATTTAACATAAGAAAGAGAAAAAAAAACAATGAAAATGAAATGGACTCTCTTTTGAGAAAATTTGCATGTAAATAAAAATCACTATACTTATCCAAAAAAAATAGACCCTGTCTTTGTAAGGAAAAAAAAAACAATAAAAACACACACACATTAATAAAAACAATAAATAAAATAGAGTTTATACAGTTCCGGAATTGTTTGTGACGTGTACGTTCTCCCAGTCAATTCGTACTGTCAATCAAACATTTGTAACATTGCTGGCTTTTCAACTGCATTGAAGGGTTGCATTTCTTTTGTTATGCGGTGAACGTCACTGTCTGTGAGCGTGCACTATTTTCCGCTGCCTTATTTGTATTTACTTTGCCGACCAAATGCCTCAGTAAGCGCTGACTATCCTTGGGATGTTCACTTCAGCTCTGTGTGTGTGTGTACACGCCAGCGGCTCCCCCACAAAAATTGAATGAACGACAAATGCTCACTCCGCTATAAATCCGCTTTAACCAACGCACCCAGGTGTTGAGAAAGTTGCACAGAGTGACCCATCTTCTCATCCCGTCTGTTTGATAGAAATTGAGGAGGAAAACAAACACGCATGCACGTGTCAACTTATAGAGGCAGGCAAACTTACCGAGGACGTTTTTATTTATCGTGCGGTTAATTGACTTATTGATTATCGTGGCAGGCCTATATGTAGTGCTGTGTGTTTTCTTTAATATATAGTTCCCTGTACCTGTGTTATTTAAAGTACTTGCTTGGGTGGCACAGCAAATACTTAAAGATGGCACAGACTAAAAACATGCGATTGAATGGTTGTCTATCTCCTCATTTGTCCCTGTGATTGTCTGGAGAGCAGTTTAGGGTGTACCTTGCCTCTTGCCTTATGTTAGCGGGGATAGACTCAAGTCCCCTGCTACCCAAAAGGTATAAGAAGTATAGTTAATGGATGGATGGCTGGATTATCCTCCCTGCACAATAAATTTTCTCTTCTATTAAGAAAAAAGGTGTAAATTATTTTGCCTGACTGATTTTTGTAAGACATCTCTTTGTGATATCATAAGAAAACATGACTCTGACATGAAATTAACACTTTTAATGACCCTTACTGATAAGATATAGTGAAGATTTTAGTCTCACTTTACCCACTAAGGTTTATTTGACCTTTTTCCCCTTTAAACTGTAACATTTCACCCCCAAAATTCTCATCAGGACTCATGGGCTACAACTGTTTTTACATTAGATTAGATTTAGGTCTTGATGGAAAGCCTAGAAAGGTCAGTGGGTGAGATACTCCTGTTTCATAAACTAATCAAACCTGACAACCCCATCAAAAAGGTCCAAGCTACTGCTGACAGATTCTAAAAAAAAAAATCTTTTTTGGACTGTGTTTGTGGGTACTGTGTGTGTGTATGGTGTGTTTGTCCATGTGCAGAGTTGTAGTCGCTCGAGTCTTGCCTGCCACTCTGGGGCGTCTCCATCACATTACCATACAGCCATGACATCTCTGGCAGCCTTTCTGAAGCCTCAAATCTGATAAAAACAGAGATAAATCTGATCTCTGATCTTCCTGATGAATATGATAAGACCTGCTCCGGGTTAATGGACCTTGACACCTATCAGGGCTCCAGCTAGCGCTGATCCTGGATCAGAGGTGGAAGAGACTGAGGAGGTGGAGTAAGAGGGAGTAAGACCCAGAGGGGGTTAGCAGAAGCTGCCCTAGAGAGGTTGCTCGCAGGCTGGGCTTGGATGACAGCCATTGCAATGTGACGGTCCAAAGCTGCATGTAAAGCCCTCCGTCTGTTGTCTGTGGGAGAGAAGCACACACTCACACACACTCGCACACACTCGCACAAACACAGCTCTCTGTCTCTCTTTTCCTGTTTTTAATTCTCCCATCCTATCTCCCGGCCTCTCACATATTCCTGTAGCCTCTCACTCCTTTTCTATTTCTGTTTTCACCCCTCACACACACTCTCCCACTCCGACACGCACACACACTGGGATCTGGGGGATATATAGGGGTGTGGTAGAGCTCGTGATGGGGCTCTGCTTTGATGCCCGGTGGGAGATTACAGGGCCAAGAAGCAGAGATAAAAGTACAACTGAAAAACACAGGTATCTGCTCTTGCTTATGCCTTACAAACACATTCGCACATACTCTTGCACACATCCATAACACATGTTCCAAGTAGGCCTGGGATGCACACACGCAGACACACACCTACATACACACTAACATGTAATGGCTAGTCAGTGACACAGGGGTCTTAGCCCCTGTCTGCCAGTCCTCATTTGTTTCCCAGCCCCTCCTATGTGTGTGTAGCAGTAGCACTTGCTACCGGGTGTCTTGTTACTCCTCAGAAGGTCTATTGATTTAACTCTTGCCACAATCTATAACACTATTGTCTTGCCTTAAGTGTCTCATCTGTACAATTCACTGGCAGGAGTCTATACATCAAAAACCCCACCTGCTTAAGGATATTGGTATTCTGCAACATGCTGGGAATTCTTTTTTTTTTCCTCTCTGTGAATTTCACATTTCTTGCACACTCAACCATACTTTTTTAAGACGAGGATGCTCGCAGCGAGGCATAACACAGGCTGGTTTATTTTTACTGCCGTTGTGTTTATGAAGTCAATATTTTATTTCACCGTATCATATAGCGGAGGTGCAGAGCGGGAGGTATATTTTAAGTTTCCGAGAGTGGGGCACAGATGAGATAGTCAGGCTTGTTGTGGGATTTTGACATATTGAAAAAATGACAAATATTGAACAGACTGCAGGTTGAGGAAATAAAACAACAAAGGCGTGGGCCTCAAAAGGCCTCGGGGTTTGTTGCCAGATCTGGTTCTTTTCAGTCTTGTAAATACACTTTACATTCAATGGCTTTTCAAGGGGAAAAAAAGGGTAATTCTCTGTAATGACTGCACGTAATTGAGTATTAGGAAATTCTTGACTCTGCATTTAGAAAACATTATTGATTATATATCATTTGGAATCAACACAGCTGTAACTGCTGCATTGATTAGAGTTTAGGTCATGTGTTGGGTGTAAGGTGGAGTCAGGAACAGGGTTAGGGTTAAGGAAAGGATACGGGATAAAGCTAAGCGTAGGATGTATCAGATTTTGTATTGTGAAGGAAGATGTAAATCTTACATCCAAAAATGCTGTTAATCTACCAAGAACTAATTCAAACTGAGTTTATCTAAAGTTTAATTTAAAAAATCATAGTTTTAAAAATTTTAAAATGATTAAAAACATTACTGAAAAGCTTATCAATTATAAATACAGTACACTTTCTATTAAACACCATTTGAAAATAAGATTATAAAGCTTAAAATGCTGCATAATCACATTTGTAGGCTCTTATGTTAATTTCTAGTTGTCATAATCGTAATTATGTTTATTTGAGAGATCTCAGTTTTAGACTTGATGTAGCCATTACACCTAAAAGCTTTGATTTAGTAAAACTAGATTTGCATGTTTGTATGGAGCTTAAGATTTTAGGCGTTTGAACACCAGGTGTATTTTTTTAATCTTTTACTTACCTAAAGCAAAGTTCCTCCCAAGAAATATCCTTTTGCCAAACCAAATTGCAAATTGCTTTTATATTTTTTTGACAGTAGTCAGTTTTTCTTAAGTATTGCCTCTTTATCATTTATTTTCACATCAACCATGTATGATGAACGGTAGAAAAATTATAAAGGTAATGCATTTCTGAATCTAAAGATGAGATCAGTTGGTCCTGAAGAGGCTGCAATTCAGTTTCACCTCCTAAATCAAACAGTGGGTCTCTTCTCCTTTCCAAATGGCATGCATCCATTTAGTTTCTGTTTAATTAAAGAGCCAAATCATTGAAAATTGATTTTGAGACCATTATGACTGCTACGCTGTGACTTAGAAATGTTACTGCAAGAAAATCATTGATAACTGTTTCAATGACATTGCTGTTATGCATAACATGCTGTAAATGATTTGCTAAATATATGCAAATGCTGTCTAATAGCCCCAATAAAAAACATACATAAAGCATTATCAAGGGTGCTATTAAATTATTTGTTTGGACTCCAGAAAACGGAGACTTTGTCACAATAAAATACAAGATCTTGAACTTAACTCTTGATTAATTAACTGTCTATCCAGAATCTAGTTGTCCAATCTCTAAATGTACAATGAGATTGGAGAGCTTCTCCCTTTCAGTGCAATTGTGAAGAAAAAAGGTAATACAAAAAATAATACAAAAATAGTATAAGTAAAAAAGGTTGTAAGAAGACTTTCAATGTACAAGATGTATACAAGATGAAATAAAATCCTACTGGACAATGCAATTGGAGCTCTGTGAACAATATGAGGTAGATGATAAGTATTAAGGTTCATCAATCTATCTGTTGACCAACATCTTAATTATTGCTTTATAAATAAACAACTAAGTGAATCACTTTCATGAGAGAGAGGACCATCCAACATTTCTGTGCAAAGTGGAATGTTAAACATTGAAATTGTAATCTGCAATGAACCTAATTGCATGGCAGAAAGCTGCATTAAGAGGTTTTTAGCGACGCAGCTGAAGCATGTCTACACAAAATAAACAGTGAACTTACAATGACTTTTAGAGTCGTCTGGATCAGGGTCTTTCTAGGGGGCAGGAGAAGGTGGATTTATTCTGAAGAATAGCTGAACTTTTGATAAAGTTAACCCAAAGGTCCATTCACACATTAATTGGTATTTGGTGACAAGACTAACATGGAGAAATCATCATATTGTCGGTAAAAGTATGTAGATTTTGCTGTGTTGAACAAAAGCTTCAGTAGAAGCTGTGCACTATCAGCATTACAGAATTGTGTCATTGGTACAAAGATAGATTCAACATTTTAAAACATCTGACACATGGTCAGTTGTGTAAAGAGTAAATGAAAAAGGCCTTTGGACAGAGCCTTGTTGAACTCCAGATGCTTGCACCAAGTTCTAATTTCTTTTTACATGTTGCTGTCCATAACATTTTATAGAAGATGTGATCAGGACTCACTTAGTGGTTAACTTAATGCCATTAAAATAATAATGTGTTCATAGGTTTATTTCAAACAAGTCTAGATTATTTTTTAGCACATCAAATCCACCCAATAGCAAAAAAATAAACTTAAAAAAGGCAAACTTCTTAAACAAATGTGAAAAATGCATCCCTGTAAACAGCAAACAGCTTTCTGGCCTTCACACAAAACATTACACTCCAATATTCTTCCTATAATTATATTCCCTTTATTGACATGGCATATTTACCTTTCTAAAGCAACAGCAATGTTGGTCATAAAGAAAATAAAGACTCATATAGTTATTCATTTGATGTTTTGGCAATGTTTTATGAGTATTTACCCTCAGTGCATCAATCTCAAGGTCACCTCTCAGAAACTGGCAAGCTCATTCCATTGATTACCTTCAAGTGGCACCTCAGTACAATCAGTAACAAGGGACTTTGGCCCTATGTGAGCAGTATTAATTGATCTGTTATGAATGTATAGAAAAACAAGGCTGGGTGGCCGGTAGGTGAATAGTGCTGAAGCTGAAAAGAATCATTGTTAAACGATGCAGTTTCTTTACCCTTTCAAGATGCAGGCATGTTTTGAGATCTATACTTCTGTGACGAGCGTTACAGTTTAAAAAGTATGCTTTGTTGTGAGAGCCCATTATGTTTCTGCTACATGCTGTATGGCCTGCAGAGATGTAAGCAGCCAGCTGGTGATACAGTAAGGCACTCGGCGGTCGTTTCTTGGCCTTGTGGGCACAAAAAACCTCCCCTGGAAAAGGGAAACAAAGGACACTTTGATGCACTTTAACAGCTTTGTGTTTTTCTGATTTTTATACTAGTATCAGATCTCTTGCTGAAGTAGCTACAGTATAGTTATTTGTACAGAGATATGTAAAAACTGACTTGTTTGCTATACAGGGCATGATGTTTACTTGCTAACTGAAACCAACTTTTTAAACAAAGAGAAAAAAAGAAAGATGACCCGTAAGGCAGTTGTATGGACGACCGCATATTTCCTACTAAGCTCAAGTCTTAATTTGAGGATTTACAGTACTGATCATCAACTATTGACCCCTGGGCTACATCGAACCCCTCAAAACTATTTATCTGCCTGTGAAAGTTATCATAATCAGAAAATATCTTGTAATTTTTTCAAGGGAATCTTTTTGTGTTTTTCCCAGTCTGCCAAAGCAGCCCAATATACAGCTAACATTGAAACAAGTTAATCAGGTATTGCTTCATGTTTAATCTATTTTACACAATTAAACCCTGTAGCTATTAATAGAGATTTTTTTAAATCACCTTTAGTGTCAAATCCAGCAAAATTATGGTCCAAGAAGCAAGAAGCGATAATATCTCAGCTTGCCCTATGTGAGTGGCAGCAGTATGAGTGAAAGGGGTTGACAACACATATTGAAAGAAAAATAAATACAAAAAAATATAATAGGGAATGAAACTGACACTTAAGATCTTCTGATGATCAGTTTTTAAGTTTTTAAATATTAGATTAACCATAGATATGTATTTTCATAGTTGTTTTGGGGGCCTGTTTTTTGAAGAAAAGAAAGACAAAAGAGGAGAAGAAAAACACCGATGTAGCACAGCTTTAATCAAATATTTCTTAAACCTCTCACAATTTCTAAAGATTATTTTAACTGTTGTATTGTGCTTTCTAATATGACACCATATGCTAAGGGTACTGTTGAAATCACAGAGCAAAAAAAAAAAGAAAATATATACATTTTAATCAGTACAGAATTTTTTTAAATGACTGTAAAATAGCTTATGTTTAGTTTTTCATTTTGGCATCATCAAGTGTATTTGTTACATGAATATACTTTTTGATTTTACAGTCTTTCTTTTTTGTTGTTACAGTTTTACAGTACTTTTCACAGGGTTTTCAGTGTACAGACAGAGCGGAGCATCTGACAACATTAATCCGCTAGAAGCCCTTTTCTGGGTTTTTCTCTGATATGAGGCTATGTATGAGTATATTCTGGCTTTCTTTCCTCAATAATTAGCTAAAAAAATATTTTTTATTCAACAATGAGAAAAAAGACAAAACTTAGTGAAGAAACAGACAGTTTGTAACCAATACTTCTCTGGAGCATAAAAACAGAAGAAGGTGTTCCATGTCTGCCACACAATACAAATGGTTAGTGTGTACAAGTACATTAGAGCCAAAAATACATTTCTGAACCCTTTAAGAACAACATATTTTCTTTTTCTTGGTTTTTCCTCAGCATTTAAGTTGTTCTTAATTCCTCTGATCCCCTCCTGCCACTCCTCCTACTCCGAACATGCTTGTGACCTAACCTGGTCGAGGGTCTGGTTGTCACAGTAAGGACCTCTGTCACAGTGGAGGCATCAGCGTTGTAATCTGTGGGAGGTACATGTACATCAGCCTAGTTACCGTCGTCAGACTCAGCAGGAAGTGACACGGGCCCAGCGGGAAGAGGTAGTGATTAGAACAGGAAGATGTTACGGAGATGCCATTGCTTTCAAAGGGAGCAGCAGGCACATGACAGCTGTTTTTGAGCATCTATCTATCTGTCTATCTATCTATCTATCTATCTATCTATCTATCTATCTATCTATCTATCTATCTATCTATCTATCTATCTATCTATCTATCTATCTATCTATCTATCTAATGCTCACTTTTCCACAGATAATTCATTCCATCTCTGTATTGCTGCAGAATATTTACACTGGAAATCAAATTCTGTTGTTGTTTGTGGTGCAGGCATGAATAAAAACATGAGGGTGATTTTCCAAGGCAGAATAATGTGCCATTGGCGCCTTTTCCTCTGGAGTTCCATTGCCCTAAAATGAGGCCGGTCAGACAGGGAGCGATGGTGTTCCATGATGGTATTATGCGATTTCTACCAACCCGCTTGCGTCCGTCACCCCTTCGCTGCGCTCCCTCTCTCATCCACCGTGTCCCTCCTGCCTCATTTTCACCTCACCCTGGTGTCCAAATACTAAAAACCAGCCATTTTGGATCCACATGGCAGACATTTCATTATGATAGGGAGCATGCATGCGTGCAAGCAAAGATCACAAATATGTATGGATAAATGCACACATGGCCTCACAGTGACATTGTTCACGATGGTAAAAATCTCCTGTGAAAAATATTCAACAGTGTCAGACTGTTTGTGGAAAGACATTTAACAATCATTGTAAAGCTTTATTTTGAACACAAAATACAGGTATGGAATCAAAAATGATCAAATACAAGATATATATATTAATTAACGATAGACAATATGGACAATTTGGGGCAGAGTTCTTTAACTTTTAATAATTTTAAACCATTTGTTGCGATGGACAGAGTGACAACCACTTGAGAGAGTGGGAGAATGAGGCTAACAGTGTTTCAAGGTGTTTTTTTAATTATGTTTTTGAATGGTGGAGGATTGACGCCTGTAAAACAAATGAAGCTGAATTCTGACTGTGATCTTAGAATTTTTACTTTTTCTTAAAATTTGAATTTTTTTCACAGACAGACCAAAAAAGCAACCTTTTCAATATTGTTTCCAGTGGTCCTTATCTGTATCAGTAGTTTTTCATGTGACATTCATGCTAACAGTCAATGCATAGGCAACTCAGGCCAACTTGAAGCTGTACCAGTAAAGCAGTGTAAATGTATCTAAAATTTAGTAATCCACTAAGACCTCTCAGCCCTATCTGTAGCAATGTACAGCCTAAATTTATGTCTGCCATCTCTCACTGTGGCTAATGCATGGACCATTGACACAACCCCATATCAAAAATACTGAACTATTCCTTTAAAATGTACTGCTGGCTAGCAGCAGTCCGGGTTATACACCTGCTTTTCCTCTATTGACAGTAGGAATGTGATGAAATATTGTTTGGCGAAATATCGCAATACAGAACGTGGCGGGACGCATTGAGTTTGAAAAAAAATGGATTGCGAAATAAAGACGTCACGTCCGGTAACAGCGCATGTGACCAGAAGTGGCAACAACAAACATAAGCACCAACTACCTTACCTCCAAAAAGCCCAACGATGGAGCTGAATGAGGTCGAAAGGACGCTCCGCCTGGATACAAGTCATCTGTCTGGCACTATTTTGGCTTTCTCATTAAAAATGACGAAGACGACAAAAGAGTAACTGACAAGACTAAGACTTTGTGTAAACTTTGCTATGCTGTCATTCAGTACACCGCCTCCAACACAACAAACATGAACCACCACCTTCAGCATCACCATAAAAATGTGACGACGACCCCGGTGAAAACTAGCCTACCGCTCGTTAGCATACACTCTCTCTAACCTCTTTAGGCCTTGTGTTTTCCTGTGTGCAACTCAAATAAAAATAAATAAGTTGTAATACACAGTAATATTTTTTCTGTTTTTTTTTTTTTTTTTTTTTTTTTTTTTTTTTTTTCAGCGTATCATGAGTTTAAGTGTATCGTCCCATCCCTAGTTGACAGATGGGAAAAACAACACCAACAAGATTCTTTTTTTTGTTTTCTCAAGCCTGAATTTGATAGTCTGGTTGATAACGTGATGGGTAACATTTAATTGTTCAACTTCATGAGTTTGTTGTTGTTGTTGTGTTGTTTTTGCATAAGAAAGGCAGATGTCATGCAATGAATGCAACTTTGCACAAATGCAGGTCCTATAGGGGCATAGCAAGCTAAATATACCCTCTCTCAAGACTTTACCTTAGATTAAAGCAGGTTAACCAGTTTTATACCTTAGGTTATATCCAGGGGTAATGCAGTTTATTCCACTGGGTATTAAACACACTAGGTTAATTCATACTCCCTTTGGCCACATTAAATCCCCTTAAGCCAGTCATATGAGGTTTGTGTTTTGAGTTCAGTTGTCTCTAACTCAGTCTAAAGTAAAACTCATGCTCAGATGTAGTTTTTGATTTTAATTCTCATACTGAAGATGTATTCTTATAACCTTATAACTAAGCAAACCCTTGAGTGTGCATTTTAAGGGTTTTACAACTATTCCAATTTTTGTTATGTCCTCTGAAATCATTATTTTTTCTTTTTTTCTTCTGTGTTTAATTGTATAAATTAAGACCAAAAAGGTTGAAGACTGGATAAGATTGGTACAGTATGGTTCAGCCCACGGTATACATTTAAAGATTAAACCTGATCAACAACTTCAACACAAGAATCTCTTCTGCTGTGGATTTTACACACCAGAAGGATTTTGTTTTAATTTATTGGTCATATTTGCTCTTGGGGGGTTTTGCTCATGTCAGCAGCAAAATGCATTATTGGGGATATTCAGGTTTCTGTCCAGGAGAACCTGAATTTGCTCTAATAGATACATGAATGCAATGCTAAATGACTTTGTGTGGCAGTAAAAATGTTGTCAGTTGCCATGATTACAAAATTGTGAAAAAGCTTTATGTTGTATTCTTATTAATTTCCACTGGATTTGGTTGCACATCTGTTTTTTGTGGTAAAGGTACTGCTTAACCATTTCATTTGTTTAAGAAACCTGTGTCAACCATTTCACTAACAATTAGGGCCCGACTGATACATCGGCCGATTATAGCCCTTTTCAAAGTATTCAACATTGACCAGAGTTTTGCTGATGTAACGCCGATATATTCTTCATTTCTCATGAAAAAGTAAACGTTGTTCGGTGTCCAAGCCACGCAGAATGATGACGTTGTGGAACATGGCGACGGGCATTGTTGAGCTCTCTGCTGATGCTGTGTGTGTGGATGACTCACCTACACTCACACGGAGTTGTTCTTTTAAGCCTGAATGTCTGACATGATGAGCAACTTTCAGCGGTGTACAATGTCTCCCTGCTGCTGGACACAGAGAGACCACCAGGCTCTCTGCTCAGCTACAGATCAGCCTCACAGACAAACCGGGCACCGCCGAACAGTTTCCTGATGGTCACCACCTCTGTCGTTGTCAATACTGATGAATTGGATCTTCTAGTGGCAGGGGATCAGTTTATCCGTGGTTGTTCTATTGTGATTATGACGGAAATCTGTCTTTATCCGCATGTTCCCGACACAGCAGCAAAGCTAACTAGCTAGCGAGCTAACTATGCGAGCATTTGCATAGCTCCTCGGAGCCCTACCACGTCATCAGCAGACTCATCCAGGGGAGACTTCAGCGTAGCTGGGGACATCAACACGCCAGTTTAAATTAGTTTGTGAAATATGTAACGTCCCACAAAATATTTTGATTTCCTCACGCACATTACCTCATGTTTAAAATAAAAAAGTGGTTCTACCTGAACTAAAACCTGATTCTGATGAACTAATGATGTGACAGAGTTCATAAATAATCTATATATTTACATTTTTTAAAAGTTTTTTGTTTTATTTTGCAGGAATTTGCACACCATTTTATTTTGTGCTTGAAAGCTGCAAAGAAAAAGAAAAATGCCAATGAAAAGAATGTTACCTTAGTGTTTTTGTTGCTTTCCTCTCACAGTTATCGGTTTACAACCATTTTAAAAGTTGTTCTACCTTTACTATAACCTACCTTTGGTTTTCATCAACAAGAAGTACAACATACAGAGTGACTCTTTTTTAAGGTTATATAATTCATGTCCCAGAAGTTTAATGCTTATTTTTCTGCATGTAATTATACTTTAAATGTATGTGTCATGTGTCATGCACTTCAGACAATCTCTCCAGGTGCATATCTGTAGCTTATTACTGCAAGAGCCACCATTAGAGGCCTAATATACTAATATATTTCTAAATCACAGGGCAAGACCAAAGAAACCATTCATGCTTCAAAAAACCCTCTAATTTGAACATACACCTGATAGTACTGGATTCTCAGTTTGTCTGAGACGCTCTGTTTGAGCTCCTTCCCAATCGTTAGAATTGATTCCATTGCATGTATATAACAATAAAATAAACCAGACTCAGTAAATATTTGTTTTCTGTGTCAGTACATGATTGTCTCATATTTTATGTGGGGGAAATCATGAAAAAACAAATTATCACCTGTGAGACTGCTTTTAGGCCATTAATGGACGGTAATTTAGCGACGCCCAAATCAACTCAATTATTGGACTGGGGATGGAAACACATAGCTTTATTTGCACAACTCAAAGAAACATGATTATTTATATATTTATTGCTTTTTGGATGGTACCAATAGTTGATGGGATCCAGAATTCATCCCAGTAGGTAGCAGTGATAAGATTTAGAAGACATTTACCAGCTACCAGAAAACCAGGTCGAGCCAGGTGTTGCACTAAATAGCAGCCATTTGGCAGCCATACTACATCCTACCAAATACAGTAAGCAGGGTTAGGGTTTTGTATGTAGTATGTGGTAGGGCTGGGTATTTCCAGCAACTTCACAATACGATACGTATCCCGATACTAAGGCCACGATACGATACGTATCCCGATACACGTAAATTGTGAACATTGACTATGCTTTAAGGAAAATTCTTGACAAGTTTAGTTTTTTCTTATAAGCAGGAAAAAGAACAAGGATGAGTTTAAGTGGTTCTACAACTTGAGAGACATAAATTCAGATCCTCAAAGATGGTAGACCTAAGTTCAAATTTGAATATATGCTTCATTATGTAGCTCGTCTTCTACCTTGAACTGTGCCACTGTTAACATTACCCAAAGTGTATTTACAACAACTGTCAGAATATTAAGGCCATATTGATTCTGTAGAATCCGTATCGATACACGTATCCCAAAGGAGTGCGATACGATATTTTGCCGTATTGATATTTTGAGCACAGGCCTAGTATGTGGTAGGCAGTTTCAGAAACAGACACTAACTGGTGTAACATGACAATGGCTGTGTTGAGGAGAGGTTTTCTAGTACTGACTAGTTAGTGAACCAGCCAGAAAGCCATCTAATATATCATTTGTCATTGAGTGGGATTAATGCTGAGATAAAAACTAATGTGTAAGAAAAAAACCTTGAAACATTCCTATGCTTTTATCCTCTCTTGGGACAGTGGGGGTCCTCAGTCATTGGTACTGCTGCTTCAGAGGGTCATGGGCTAAAAGTTTGTGAGCCCCTGGCCTAGTAGACAAAGATGTTAGTGAGTAATGTGTTTGGCTTTTTAGCAACTTTTCATGTCAGGACAGAACGGGAACCATAATGGAAATGGTAATCTGTAATTTCACTTGTCTATTAATGTAGAGGTCCAATTGTGTGACTGCTGCTAGTAAAGGAAATCCATATGGTGGCATTATAAATACACCCCAGACTACTGGCACCATATGTGATAAATACATAATTTAAGTCATCCTCGCTATCCAAATGATGTGATGCACGCTCCCCTTTGCATACTGTCTCACTGGTCTTGTCGTCCTTGAAACGTGTCAGAATGTCTTTTATTAGTATTTAAGCCATCAATACATCTTACGGAACATTCGACATTCCTCCGTTCCTCGACTCTGGCCATTATGGTGCTTCTAATTCTTATTCTGTCTTTGAATAGGCAGTACATCTGAGGCAGACTGTTCATTTATCCAGGCTGAAGGCTGCTATTGAATGTAACAACGGGCCCACGCAAAGTAATGTTCAACGCAGGAACTTGATCCTTGGATGATGGCTGTGTTAAGATGGCAGATAGGAAAAAGAAAATCCTCCCCAGCGGTGTCTTCATCTTTGATATACAGGCCCTCCTCACATGCGGCTCCCTCTATGAATATTTCACACGTTTGTTTATATATATTTATACACACATTTTTATTACAGGGAATTATGTCTCGGAAATGTCAAGGTTAATTTCCTGGTGAGGAGCGCAAGTGAGACACGGGGGCAAGGCCTGCAACGAGGAGAGGAATGTGGAGGATTTGAATGTGTGTGTGTTTGTGCATGAGTCACTTTGTGGGTGCACGTCTGTGTTAAACAACCACACGAAGGAATAGGACAGTAGCCCAATGTAGGGAGGATAGAAATACTTTTATTTTTCACATTTTTGTGCCATAGCTTGCGGTTTTTCAGATTGAGGAGAAGATAGCTGGAGGAAAAAGGAGAGTAAAAGATCAAGAAATGAAAAGAGTCTGTGGCAGGAGAGAACACAGTAAATATTTTCATCCATTTCAGAGCAGGCTACTGGAAAAATAAGAGAGAGAAGGAATGAAAAGTGAAAGCTTTAAACACATGTTTAGCAGTCTAATCTTTGCGTGTTTGTACTATCCTTTTGGTCAAATTGGTACAACAAGGCAAGGAGCAGAGAAGAGCTGTTGTTGTGACTCAGTGTATGGAATAAGATTAAGATCAGAAATGAAGGTGTTCATTTTTTAAAACCCCCCAAACTGTGGGCTTTTTCAGTGTTCAGGTAAAACAAAACTGAGCCAGGAGCAGAACACAATCTGGGCTCCACTTAATTTGGGGTCTTTTTCTTTACATGGATCCTAATTAAGAACACCACAGTGCATTTAAACATCTCATTTCAGGGCGAAATCTCCATCAAAACTTAAGACAATTTAGCAGCAATCTGCCCCTTACTTCTGTTTTCTTTCGCTCATTTCTTTAACTTAAAGATCCATAGCAAGATATTTTTGGCTGTAGTCAAGCTATACCTATCAGAAGTTCATTATCTTTATAATAAAAACATTTTTGTTCTAACAGAAAAGTCTTATTAACTTGACCGTCTTATGTGGCGGTGAAAACACATGAGCTTAAACAAAGTGAATCGTATCAGACTGTCACAAGTGCCCAAGAGTGATGCAGCAAAATGTGGCACGTTGTTTTGAAATATCCTGTCAAATACTGTCAAAGAAATCAGATATTCTGCATTCTGTTATGTTATTTCACTTTTTGAACTTTCAACTGCTATTTTAAGTTCGATAAGTCTTCATGCGTTGCTTAAGATTTAAATTCAGAAATTTGGGGCCATGAAACAGGTTTTTTCTTGCCGCCATGATAGATTCATGTTGGGTTTTGGATATATGTATGTGTACGTATACACATATGTGTATTTTATATATGTATGTATGTATCTATGAATATATGTGTATCCATAAATTAAAGTTTGACTTCAGCCTGCTCATTGTAAGGTGCCTTGAGATAACACTTGTTATGAACCGGAGACATAAAAATAAAGACAGATTGATTAATTGACTGCTTGATTGAAAACTCTTATATGCTTATTGAATAAGACTGTATGTCCACTCCATACTTAGCTATTTAAAAGGCTCCTTATAGAGAGCACAAACTCTACTCTCTTCCTTCCCTTGGGAAAGCAATGTGCCTTGATATTAAACTTGTAAAATTATAGTAGGAAAATAATCCTGCTTTATCAAATCAGCATTTTTACAAATAATAAAGAAGTAGGTATCACACTTATGTAGGTTTCTGTGTTTTATATTACAAATTAAACCCTGTTTGCATTTGTCAGTGTGTCAGAGCCTTGGTCTAAAGCAGGGGTGAACAACTGGTGGCCTGGGAGGCACACGCAGCCCTCCTTTTCACCCAGTACAACCCCAAAGTCATTATTAAATGTGGAAAAAAATACACAAATACAAAAACACCATGTGTAATCTGCCATATGTTAGATGATCTGGCATACCAATACACTTTGCACAAACCAAAATATAAAAAAATGAAATCTTTTAAGTCTTTACTGGTAGTTCTTGTTTTGTTTTTCTCAAGATGTTAGTGTTCCTAAATGGGAATAATTATTGCTCAACACACTTTAACATTTGTAAATATGTTTGAGAAAATTAATGTTAACAAAACATACTTCATTGGGAGTTTTTGTTTCAAAACAACAGAATAATATGAACATTAATGCCACATTTACTTTTGAAAGACTATTTATCATCGTTTTGATTTTGAATAAAAGTCAGAATGATATAAATAAACGTTCAAAGAGTTTAAATCTTGTTGGAAAAATTTCAGCCAGTGCAGATTTAATTTTACTCTGGCTGGAGTAGAAACCCTGAAAGTTTAATCTCTGCTGAGAAAGAGCTGGTGTCAAAAACAAGTGTAAAAAGAATGTGTTGATATCTGCAGGTGTCACTGTGGGGTTTGTGTAAAAGGAAGTGACACTCGCAGAGTCAGTTATTCCGCCTGTCCCCCATTACTTGACAAGCACCAGCAGATGGCAAAAGCCCATGTCATTAAGCCTGCCATGTGAATGTTTAGAACATGAAAGTCACAAAAATGCAGATTAGAGGTTTGAGCCTCTCTCTGATGTGTCTTTATCAGCTCGTTTTCTCATTAATGTAGAGTAATTCAGCAATGTTTACATTTTGCAGTGTCAATAAAGTTACCACTGAAGTCACACTGTAAAGTGTAGCAAAGTTTACAATTTATCTCCAAAATGAGTCGGCTTGATTAAAGTTTTGAGTCAATAAGTACCAACAAGTGTGACAAGAACACTTTTTGGTGTGGACCCAAGTTTTGATATTTACTCTGTTGTATTAATTTGTCTTCTGTGTACCTTGACGTGCACAAACAAGTAGTAAAGCAGAAGTCACTGTTTCATGCCCCTGCCTTCTCTCCTCCCTTCCATCCAATTTACCCTCTCTCTTCATGTCTGCTGAGACGTTTTCCCCTTTGCTACAAAGCCAACGTCATGTTCAGAGCTTTTCTACATAACTGTTTCATGTCCCTCCTTTTCCTCCTAAAACACACTCCTCTATTCTGTGTGTTCTTGCTCTTATATTTGGGTTTGAGAGTGGATAGGTAACATTAAAGAGCTATCACTTCCTCTCCCTGTCATTCCCCTCCTTCATACGCCATTGATCTAAAGCAGGATATGACTTTTAGATGTGGATACGGACACAAACACACACACACTCAAGCAGTACCTGCATACAAACACGTGCACAACAGCAAACACTTTGCACACACTCTGCGTGAGTGACACTTTAACAGTTTGAGGGGATACACGCACGCTCAAACATGAGCGAAAACACACCTTTATCTTGCAGGCTTTCTGTTTTTATGTGTGTATTTTCTCCTAGCCAAACATCAGAAGTGGAATAGCATCTCACATCACACAGACAAACAAGAATATTACAAACCTCGGCGCTCAACGATGCCATTTCCAAATGCCCCACCCCTGACAACTTGTGGAATGGATTCAAACAAACAGACATGAAAACATAACAAATACCACCTACAGCCAATAAAATATGCATGGCAGAGGACGAGCACCTGTAAAGTGACTACTGTCAGAATTAATAACATGCACATAAAAACAGGTGTCTGTCTGCATCTTCATTTTTTTTATTCCAAACATGTTTATTTCTTTTTACTTACATGTTGCACTAAGTTTAAAACAGTAATGTAAACCTAAATAACCAAATACTTTGGAATTTCTATCATGGAGTCTCATTTGGCTGCTGATCTCACAGTCAGACTCTACTAAAGAAATTATTCGATCAAGGGCTGAAACAATTCCTCAGGTAATCTGGTCAATTCAATTACAAAAAAATCTTTGGAGCAGTTTTGTGCCTCAAGGATTCGTTTAAATCTGGACCACTATACAGCGCACACTGTTTGACGTGGACGGTCATTTCTGTAGCACAACCCATAAACTGCTTCCGCTGCTCCTCGGCTGAAATGTAGACGTGCAACGCGGATTGTAAGGTCATGCAGGAAGAGAAAAGAGAGGGGCAGAAAGAAGCGAGTCCACAGACGAAGTGGCAGAATGTATACCAAGTGTGGGATCACTACACATTGAGGTGAAAAGAGTACACAGTGCAGTGTGTCTGTTGTAAGCGGAGTTAGCTTAGCACAGTAGCACGTCATCAGTGCTACAGCTCTTCAGCAGTTCTGGGTGGTGCATCAAATCCGCAAACCGGACAGAACATGATAACACTCACGATACATTAGCCGAAGCAGTTAATGTGATCAATAATTGAGACTAAGTCTGGAAAATGACATACTTTGATTGTGGTGCTGTGTAAAGGCTGGTTCAGATCATAAATGAATGGCTACTTGCCTTGTATAATGTGTATTTTGTTCACATACTTTTCACATCCAGTAATTTTCCCTTTAGTTTGACTGTAGAACAGGAAACACTGACGGTGAGTAGAGGGAGCAGGTGTAGGGCATCCTTTATAAATTAAAAAAAAATGCATTAACTGGAATTATCTTAGTATATAAGTTTGATATTATTTGGACCTAGTAATAAAATGAGATCAACAAGATCCTCAATAAGATAATTAACATCATTACACCAGTAAAGATAATAGTGTAGCAGAAAGAGAAAGGCATGAATTAAAACAAATAAAATAAGTAAACAAACTAAAAAAGTGCTAACAAAGCAAGATATTACCCAGAGAAAAACTGTCTTATATGTCATCTTTATTTTATCCTCTTAATATTTTTTCCCCTTAGGTTTCCAACTTGAATTCCTGCATTTTGTCTCAGAATTCTGACTTAAACTCGTATTTTAGACTTCAATTTTAGGATTCAGACTTCTGACTCTAATCTCATCATTCTGACTTTATTCTCAGGGTCTAACTTTGATCTCACATTTCTGGTTTCCGATTTGAAGTCACGTTGTATATTACACGACTTGCAGCCTACATTTGACCAAAACTTGTGACACTTAAGCGTTTAAGACGTAAATAAGAGATAAAACATTTTAAAGTGTAGAATGTCTTGCTCATATTTAAAATAATGAGGTGATGGGATGTCAGTTGGACAACGGGCTGGACAATGTGGCTTAAAAACATCCCCAGATCCCCACTGTATCTGTATATGTATTTAATCTCTTGAAACAAAGTTACAAATTAATCAAATTAAACAATGTGTTGCTCAGCCCTAGTTATGCCTAATCAATCCTGAAGTCTGCTGGACTCTCCAGATCCATAAAAGTCATGGATAAGTAAAATAGATCTATTTGAAATATCAGGAAGATCCACCAGTACATCACAATATACATGTTGATGACCTCTGTTAAACCTAATCAATTACACAGGCAGCTGAGGCTGTTGCTTCAATCTAGGGTCAATGCTATGATTAAAATTCAATTAATAATTCAGTTTCCTCTTCTTCATTCAAAATATTACCCTAAAAGAGACTGTGTCTTAGAGTAAAGCTGCTTTGAATCATTTCATAAATCATTCTTAACTACCAGAAATTATTATTAGATACAGTCAAGCTCTCACAGTGTTCAAGAATCAAATGTCCCAAAGTCAAATTTAATGCACTAAGGCTTTAACAGCACGGCTGTCAGAAAAACCTTGATATGTTAGGGATCCTAATAACTCATCTTTTTCTTCCCCTCCTGCCTTTGTTCACTTTCTTTCTGATCTGTAATTGAAAAAGCATTCCATTTTTATTTTTCGCCGCTATCCAAAGGCTAAATCCAAAAACACCAGCCAAGAGGTTAGCCTGGTCACCTGGCACCCACAGGCTCTCTCTCTCTCTCTCTCTCTCTCTCTCTCTCTCTCTCTCTCTATTTCATACGTGCACATGTATGCGCGCACACACACACACACACACACACACACACACACACCTGGCTGCTGTGCTTCAATAAACTGTAAATTCCTCCTCTGCGCCCACCGTACCCAAGCTAACCCTTTAAAAGTCACCCGCCTCCACCTTGTAATGCATGAACACACACAAACACACACACGTACATACTTACCCACAGTCGCACACAACAGACAAGCCCAAACACACAAAAAAACAATGTGGCTTAGTGGATGGTATCAAATTTAGTGGCCACGGGGATCTGGCTGGGGTCGTAAATCTATATCTAACATGTGAGAAAATCTCTACATGAATATCAGCAGATACACAGGGAGAGAGAGAGCGAGCGAGTGAGACCGTGAGAGAGGGAGGAAGGAAAAGAAAGTGTGAGTGTTATAGACAGGAGAGCCTAAAAAAAAATGCATCCGTAGGAGACAGAAGGTTGAGGAGGTATAGAAAACAAACAAATGCAAGACAGGGGAAAAAATAAAGAAGTGAGTGAGAAGGTGGGCGACAAAGCACGGCAGAGGAAGAGGAGGAAAAAGAGAGATAAAGATAAACCGGCAGAGGGAGAAAGAGAAAGATAGACGGAGCAAGAGAGCCACAAACAGAGAGAAGGGATATGACAGGGAGAGATATTTGGGCGGAGAGAAGGAGGGCTGACAGACAGACAGACAGACAGACAGACAGACAGACAGAGCGAGGGAGATACATGACCCCTCTCTCTCTAACAATGGCTCTTCATGTGGTGCCCAGCTTAGCAGGCGAGCCGCTGGAATCAGGAATGTGGAATGTGGGATTTCAGGCTTGGAAGTGATAGCTACTGTCTGTGTGTAATATTTAGGGCCGACACAGGGAGCCTCTGGCACGCCATGAAACACATGGACGCCACGGCTTCTTCTGCTGCGAATCTGTTTGGGTCTGCCGTACGAATCTGTGTGCGCGACTCGGAAACAAACCAATACTAACGCGCCATGTATGTGGACAAGCATTTAAAAATATGTACGGTTTAGATGTTGCCACTGAGAATTTATTTTTCTTTTAACCTTTTTTGCGTGCCAAGTGGTAAAAGATACAGTGAATTCTTCCTCTTCCTTGTGCTGGATCTGAAGAATTCAAACCTAAAGTGTGATCATAACTTCTTTTATTCTTGTCTTATATGTTAGATGGATGCCAGTAACGGCTTTTATTTATGACAGTATTTCAACACAGAGAACAGTTACTGAGAAAAGTTGCTTAGCTTGGCCGGTTTGAGGATTTAAAATCATGTTTAACTTAATGTAATTTCATATTGAATATGATCATTTCCTATTTCTAAACCCCAGCTTTATGAGCTATCAGTATTATCATATGTAGGAGAATTTTTTTAGCAACAAAAACAAACATAGTAATATGAGATTTATGCTTCAACAGGGTTTTTTTCACAAAAATGTTAGATTCATTTTATCTTCTGTATTTATTTTACATCCATCAGATCTGTACTTTAGTTTATTTGATAGCTTTTAGATTCTTTATTGCCTCTATATCATTATTTTTATTTCCTTCTCTTTACTTCGTTTATTCCTCTTTTGCTTTTTTATAGTTAGTTATATTTTAAAACATTTTACATCTGATGTGCTCTGATGTTTGATGTCGTATAGCTGTTCGACTCATTTTGAGGTCTCTCTGTTACTCAGGGTTTTTTGTTACTTGGGTTTTCCAGGTTGCAGTTTGAATTTTTGGTGTCCTTGTCCTGTTTCCTTTGTGCCTGAATTCTTTGTAAATCTTTGTTTCGAAAGTGCTCTTTGAATTAATCATTATCATTATAATAAGTAGACTAATAATTTGTAATGAGTGCTTTCATTATCAAACCATCATCAGAACACTGTTGTAATTTTTTTCAGCATAACATGATATTTTATACATATGTATCATATTTAAATAAAGTCTCGTTACGCTCAATCCCTACATTTTCCACCTTAATCCTGTCGTCCTAAGCAGTGGCTCTCAACTGGTCTGACCTCAGGATCCACCACATCCTTAGTGAAAAACAAAAGTAATAGAAAATTGGAGCCATGTGAATTTATTTTACAAAAATGGAGCAGTCTCTTTTTTTCCGTTTCTGTCTTCCTTTTTGTTTTAACACACTTTGTCTCATCTAACGTTCAGATCTCTCAAAAAAAATACATTGAAAACAAAGCACTTACAGTATGCATTAAATTTATGTGATGCTATTTCTGCTACACAACATGCATATACTGCATGTTTCTGGAGATTTTGAAGAATGAACTTTGTCATAGAGGAACAGTTTATTAACCAAAATATAACAATATATCAGAAATACAATTTTAAGAAAAGTTTAAATTCTTTTTAGTCATCATTGATAAACTTAGACTTAAGTCAAGAGTAGATATTTTGGCACCTTTCCTTTCTTTAAATGGATAGTTTGGGTTTTGAAGTGGGGTTGTGTGAGGTACATGGCATGAGCCTGAATGTGTGCCACAGTGTCACAACTCAGTTCTGTCTCTTTTCAGAAAAAAAACTCTCATGCTATACATTGCTGTACATACTGCTAGCTTCTCAACAAGAAGGGACATGTAGGCTGTGCCATGTCTCAAAATAGTGTCTAATCATAAAAGTGGTACAGAAGGAATTTTGGAGGAAAGAGACAGACCTTTTTACCTCCACCAAGGAGGTTTTGTTTTCGGGAGAGTTTGTTTGTCTGTCTGTCCGTCCTTCTGTGAACAAATTAACTCAAAAAGTACTGGATGGATTTTGATGAAATTTTCAGGGAATGTTTAGCATGGGAAAGGGAAGAACTGATTCAATTTTGGTGTTGCTCCAGATCAGCGTCTGGCTGCCATGGCGAAAAATGCGATTTTCGTGAATCACTACTGAACTAAAATAGATATCATTATGAATCCAATTGCTAATGGTATGTTTTCATGGTCAAGGAATCTAAATATTTACATGAAATAAAGGTAGGACTAATATTTATGGTGAAAATCACAATATGGGTGAGGACTGTGATGCTGGCAGAGGTCTGAGTGCTTTTCTAGTTTTTAAAATGTGATGATCCCATGCTGTTTTGTTGCTTTTTTTCTTACAACAAAATTCTTCGAATTAAGCAGAGAATCTGGCAACATTAGACTGCAAGTGATTGCATAAGCATCTGTCCTGAATTTTTCTGAAAAGAGGGAGAACTGAGCTGTGACACTGTGGCACATGTTCAGGCTCATGCCACGTACCACACACATGGACACACATGACTTGTGTAAGTGGGGCACAAATAGTTTTAACACTGCAGGGCTATTTTAACAGTATATCACGCTGATTAAGAAAATGCATGTGCCCAGCTTAAATGATTACTCACAGCATGAACCACTGACAGTAATATGCTCACTGGAATGTTTTGTTTAAAAGAGAGTAATCAGATTTGATTTTATTCAAGGCTTGTTAATAATGGAATGATATGAATTCCAGCTTGTTACTATGTCAGCAAAACAGAACTTCTAAACACTGAAATATTGAATCAGATTTATTTTAATCATGAAAAGTTGCAGACAAACGTGTGCACACATTCTTTATCACACAAATACATTGGCAACATTTAGAATACAGTTTTGAAACCCTGCTATTATTTCCCATTTTTGACAATTGAAATGTAAAGCAAAGCCCAATTATGTGGTTGGGATTATTTATGATGCCTTGTGGTTTTACTGCAGAATTATCAGAGTGCATAACTAGTATTGTGACAAGCATTCATTGGAAAAATATCAGTTATTCAGGACCGCCCACAGAAATTGCTGGGCCCCACATGTCATTGACACTTGCACGTCCAAGTTGTAGCATTAGCAGCCTTATTCATCCAATCTGTTTTGGAGCTGACTGAAAGGCAGCTTGTTGCAGGTCTAAGCATGGCTGTACACATGAACTCTGCTCATCTAACGGCTGAGTTCGCAACCACATTGTCCCATTGTCCAAACCACAATATAAACATACTGGAAATAGGGGAACAAGCCTTTTTAAGAGGCGGTGCTTGACATTTTGAAATAGACAATCCTTGAAATACATTTGTTGCTTAACAGAGTAAGAAGTAGTCAGGTTAAAAACAAACAAACAAAAAAACCCTATCAAAACTATTAACTTTTAATTTAGGATGAATCACATTTTAACCTTTGTGGCCTCTTGTGTAGCTTCGGACCCCAGTTAGTATTCCCTTTTTAACCCACCTTAAGGGTACCCTTGATATTTATCAATTATCGCTGATATGGTTTTGTGCGTGGTGGCTTGCTTTGTCTTGAATTTCAATATAGTGCAACAATAAATAGTACAAGTATAACTATTGGCTACTTTAGTTAAATAAAGCTGTACTTAAAAAAAACGGTGAATTGGGCCAATTTCATGAAAAACTAACAATGTGTGCATACTCATACAATTTCATTTGAAGGACAGGATTGATTAATTGTTGCAATTCCCACTGTACTGCCAGTTGGCTGAAGAGCTAAAGGTGTATAGTTTGTCTCTTTAAATATTTTATTGAACTATTTTATGACAGTTGTATAAGAGCCCTGCTTAATTGCTTTAACTGAAGTCAAACAAATAAAAGAGATGTACAGAGGCCTGTTGGTGTCAGAACTCTGATCTGTAAATAAACAGTTAAGTAAACTTTGTTCATTGGAGCCTAATCATCCTGCATAAATATAAAGTCACAAGCAAACACACAGACACGCACACACACTTTGTGTTACTTTGTCTCTCTCACACACAGAGCTGACAAACACACACTCACAGTAGTGCTAACACAGGAGACAGTTGTTGCTGGCCGCCCCAATGCCTGTCATGGCTGTTAGGCCAAATCCCATGAATTATGGCTCTTCCAGATGTAAGAGATTTCTAAGCTGCCTCCAACGGCCTGCGGTCTGTGGTGAGAGAGAGAGAGAGAGGGAGAGAAGAGAGAGAAGAGAAAGGAAAAGAGAGGAGGAGATTTGGGTTTATACAGTGTCATCCAAAAATCCATTTCCTGTCCTCTATCTCGCATCTGTATTATCTTTCTGTAGTCTATCAGTCATTACTTTCACTTACCTTTGGACAAATTTATTTTACTTATCACACATTTGAAATTTCTCAAATCTGCAAGACAGAGTGAGCACCTGGCATGCTTGTGTTTGTGAAAAAGAAGGGTGGAAATTGGATGTTTTTCAGAGGGATATATCTCTACACTGAATATCAATGTTTGTGTGAAATAAGACAAGACATTCTGCGTTTTCCATTTTTATTTATTACCTGTCGGTGATTTGAAGAGATTCCTACGAAACACTGGGTAATATTAAACTTACAATAGAGTGACAGTCACATATTGCACTGGTTCCCAATCTGAGGGTTGAGACAAGAGAAGAGAGGACGTTTCTTATGAGTTTTCCAAAAAAGCAGATACAATTTGAAGTGATTTTAGACTGCATTTTACATACATTACTGTAAAAATGGTAAAATCAAAAATATATGATTCATGCTCAAACTGTAAGTTTGCATGTGTACACTGCTGTGCAAAACATGAAATGCTTGTATCATCTTCTAAGCCAGTGGGGCCTTCAGGAACTGGTGCAGTTAATTTGGGGTCGCATGCTTCAAAACTTACTTGATTGTCCCAGGTTACTAAACTTAATCACATGACCGACCATGTAGTTAATTTGTGGTTAGATCATATTTATGTTATCAATGGGAGAAATAGACTTTTTTTCTGCGGTTTTCTTAATAATGTTGTTCATGTTCATTTTCGGTGTTGAGCAAGTTACTTAGACATTGTATTAAATTCCTCTTCACACCTTGAACTGTGATATTACGTTAGTGATTACATTTGGTAACAAAAGTAACTCATTACTTTTATTTTTTGCTATAAAAGAGACGTTTTACAAGTTGCTGTCCTTTATTTAACAAGTAACTCAAATAGATGTACTTACTATAAACAAGTCACATATTCCTGCACAACACTGAATGTTAACTTCAACATTACTAACCAGCAATATTCTGAGGGTACTAACCTACACCAAAGCATTTTCAACATTGTTGGGCAATTTATTATCAAAAATGTCGAACACTGCCCTATCATGCAATGTCAACAAATCATTTAAAAAGTTCCCGGATCCACATTGGATTCAGTTCACCAAAAATGTAATTACGTCGCCACTGTGCCTTGACAAAAAATCCTTGATAACGTCATTAAAAACTGTGGATATCTTTTTGTATTATTCACACAAATGTGGAAAACTGCTCTACATTACGTTGTTTAATGTACTTTTAAAAAAATCTGGATCACATATTTGGATCAACTCCAAAATTAATTTTTCTTCTCTATGCCATAGTCAACAATCTTCTTAAAATTGTATTTTTACCAGTTAGGAACTTTTTGACTTATGACTCAACAAACTGGTGATGGTAAGAACAAAAGTTGGTTTAATGGTAACGTGATCAAAGAAAAACTGGTATTTTGATCAGGTTCCCAATTGTAAGAATGATACAAAGCAACTTTACTCACCTGTCAAGGTGGTTATGTTGTTGCTGCTGTTTTTTAACTCAGAAACTGACAAATGGATTGCATGAAATTTACAGGGAATATTGGTTGTGGTGCAGGAAAGAGGTGATTGGTTGTTGGGGGTTCAAATCCGGATATGGATCCAGGAATTTTTTAAAGAATTTGTTAACATTGCTAGAAGGGGAGTTTTCCACTATTTTAGCAATAACATGCTCATTGATATTGAAAATGTCTTGATAGAGACTTAAGAGCACCTCTGGTTCAACTGAATTTTCTTCCACTTGATAGGTTACACTTAATGATTTAAAGCTTTATGAATTTTTGAGATTATAAAGTAGTATTATTTCAGAGTGTCTTTTTCACCCCTTCATAACATTATGACGTAGGGTCAATATGTTGCTTTAACCATAAATGTGCATAAATTAAAATAATCTAGGCGTTGAGGGATTAAGGTTGGATGATAGTTATTCCTACTTGTATTAGTTGTGTTTCAGTGCTCAAGTATTTTATACTTTCAGTTTATAATTTTCCCAATTAACAGCATATGATGAGACAACAACAGCCTCATGAGCAGAACCCTTTGAGTGAAGCAGATTTCCCTGATTAATTTGAAAAAAAGTACTTTTAACTTATTTTAAATTCAATTGTAGAAATTTTTAAACATATTTTAACATTTCTTTAATATTTTATTTTACATTTAACTAAGCAAGGCTGATTTTCTTTTAGTTTTTTCATTTATTTTTCTTGCCTAACTTTGAAGGTGGCCTGACAGTGGAGCTTGCAACAAAAGTGCTTGGGAATAAAGGTCCGCAGTCTAAAAGTTTGAAAACTCCAGACCTGGATTGTAGCTCACAACCTCCAACTCGTGGCTACAGTCCCCAAAATATACAGCCTTGGCTTGAATCAGACCTGTGGCTCCTTTTCTGCATGTGATTTGAAGCTCTCTAAGGTTTTTACCTCTGTACACTGTCCCGTGTTTCAAAAAAAAGGGCATTAAAGAGTCTAAATAAATATATAAAAAAATGAGTCAAAGCAATCTTCTTGCATTTTAATCTTGAAATACCACAACGTTTTGAGTAGACATCAAACATTTCTCCAAAACCACCAGTTTCTGCAGGATTATCGACAAATTGATCACTTTGTCTGGCCAGTGCATTAGCTTAATTTTCCCGTACGCACGTCAACACTTAAAATTCAACCCCCATACTTCTGGTACTTCGTTTGGGTCCTGCTCTCACTCTTTCTCTCATTAGTACTTTGTAACCAGACAGTTTATTTGAAATTATGAAAGCATTACACCCTCTGATGTAGCAGTTTAAAAATCAATAGCTGAAACCCTACCCGCCTCACTTAAGCCCTCTCCTATGGCAAAGGGGATGTCTCTTTCTCCCTCTCTCTTAAATGGTAATTTCATTTGCAGTCACTAAGACCTCGCCGATAATTACCAATGCCCTGGGAGAGAAAGGCGAGTGAAAGGGAGAGAGGAGAGATGGGTAAGAGGAGAGATGGATTAAGAAAGGAGAGCGAATGCCCGTCATTAGAAAAGCTTTCCTCTCTCCCTCCTTTGATCAGAGTTAAGAACACATTGCCTTCGCTCTATCGCTCCCTGACACCAACCTCTGAAAAGAAAAGATGGAGCGCGGAAGGAGGGGGAGAAAAAGGTGAGCGCGGAGAAAAAAAAGATCCCTGAAGTCTTAAATAGCAGGCCTTAATTTTGACATTGAACCCTCTCTGTTCTTAGGTTACACCGGGGCCGTCCATTTTCAGAGAGCTCCGCCATCCATTTTCCCTCCTTCTTCATCTCTCAAATGAACTAATCAGAAAGAGGAATATGAAGTGTCCTGCAGGATCCATTTCTCTGGAAGCATATGGCAATGATTGATGGGGGACAACTTTGACTTTCCCAGGTCATCCTCCTTGCGCACATCTGGGAGCATGCAATAATTCTCTTAATTTTAGACCCCGGCTCTTCCTCTGCTGTGTCCTTTTCTATTTTTTCTTCAGTTTCACTTTTGTAGGAAAAAAAAACTCCTCTTCTCTCTCAAGGCTAACACAACCAGTCATTTTGGCTGAATTTAAGATACTGTAGTGGTTGCCAGATGTTTATAAGGACTGTCGGGGCAATCCCCTTGTTTTTTATGGCTCCCATGATTTTCCTTTTTTTCTCCTCAAAAATGGCTTTAAGAACCACTTATGTCATATTGCTTCGGTAACTGGATTTACCATATGTGTAATGTTAGTTTATATTTCATCATGACAAATACTGTAAAAGAGCCACAAGGAATATGAGTTACCTGTGTTTATTGCTTTTGGACTGGGTTCAAGCTTTGAAAGCTTCTTTTAGGAAAAGCTTCACATCTTGATATTTATGCACATCCAGGTCAGAGCAAGGAAAAAAGGGACAAAATTATGTGTGGTATCAGTTTTGTTTGGTTGTACCATCACTTTAAATCCAAATGAATTAAAGTGAAAATAAAAAGCCACATAAGAAATTATCTTACTTATCAGTCAAAGCCATTCTGAATTCTTAAGAGCTTTAACTTTCCACTGTGTTTCAAGGAGAGAGGAAGGGAACGAGAGAGAGACAAGCGTTTAAAACCTCCCCGACAGCAACTGGGCCTTGTTAGCTGTGCATTGAAATCATCTTTGACTCCAGGTTTACAATAACAGAGAGGAACTTCGACCGCTAAATGCTTTCGGGAAACCCACCCCGTCCTCCTCCTGCCATGTGATGATCCCACCTCTGAAATATTCAGCACCATTAACATTCCGATGGGTATCATCCCCTTTCAGACACAATTCGCTCTGCTCCTCAGACCTGTGGGCCGAGGCAGGGAGAGGCCTGGAGCAGATGCTATCTCCTCTTATTCCTCATAATATCCCCGAAGCTCTTCAAAAACACACACTTCTATGTGTTTCATTTGGTGTAAGGGAAACTATGTACTCACAAAACATTCTTGAAAGATCTAAATAAATCTTTAGAATCAGAAGCCTTAAATATGAAATGTGTGATTGTATTTTTATCATTTTTTTTAAATGTATTTTTTGGCATTTTGTGCCTTTATTGATAGGAGAGAGACAGTGGATAGGCTTGTGAAAGAGGGAGAGAGAGTAGGGGAAGACACTCTGCAAACTGGTCACAGGTGGGATTTGAATCTGGACCGGCAGAAGCAGGTACATGGGGTGCCTGGTTGCTAACCACTCCGCTAAACCAGCACCCCGTATTTTGATCATAGTTTAACCTTAAGCTGTGGTCGCCAAGAGGAAATCTTGGACAGCTAATTTTTCACTTACCGATCGACCAATTGACTGGTAAAGTCTGCTAAGGAGGTCACGTTTTGCTGGGGGTTTTTTTGGTTTGTTTGTTTGTGAACGGGATAATTCAAAACCCATGAATCAATTTAAATCATATTTTCCGGGAATGTTGATCATGGCACAAGCCAGAAGTGATTTTGGTGGTGATCTGAACCAGGAGGCTGATTAAGAACTATCCTAACATTGCAGGATAGGGCAGATTTCCACATTTTCACTGAAAACAAAAACATCTCCCCAGCAATTTTAGGAAATGTCGGTCGTTGCCCAAGGACATAGTAAAGAGTTTGTTGGTGATTTGAATCTGGATGTAAGTCTTGGGTTTTGTTTAAGGATGTTTTACAGTGCCAGAAAGGGCATTTTTACACTTTATTGACCAAAAAAACCCTCATCTGACAATGCTGGAAGTGCCTTGGCAGAGGTTTGTGCTCTCTGGGCACATCTAGTTTGAAAATAAAATCTAATTGTGTTGGAGTTCTACAACTTAAACTTAATCTTGAGGCTTAAACCACATTTACGCCTGATTTTAGCAGCAATAAATCACCCTAAGTTTCACAATCATTACATGTTGTCTTATTTAAATGAGTTGGTAACGTGAGCACTTAACACATTAATTTTAAATTTGGCAAATGTACTGAAGAAACACAATAAAAGAGCCTTGCAAGACTTTGGCTTACTCATTTGAATGCGTCAGACACTTCTTATTATTGTCTGCTGTTGTTTAGGCCTGCACAATATATCGTTTGAACATTGACATCGCAATGTGCGCATGCGCAATAGTCACATTGCATGCGCATGTGACTATCGCATTTCCCCCATTTATTGGGGAAATGAAAAAAAGTAACTGAAATTGAAAACTGTTCTATTTTGTACAGAGACATGGCCTCCTGGATCCCTTTTATATACAGCAATCTTCATCATTCACAGATGAACCCCCTTAGCCCGGATTAAACTGTATTATACGAATACAATGGTGTCATTGTGAGTCAACCAAATTCTTCCCAAACAGAGCTATTCAAGTCATCTGGGGAAAATTCTTCTATTTTTTATATCGCAAGATATATCGCAATATATTGCAAACCTCCAAAAAATCGCAATGTCAGTTTTTTCCAATATCGTGCAGCCCTACTGTTGTTGCTCTGCCTTTTCTGTAACTTTTTATGCAACGTTACCAAGATGAACTTGGAATATATCCCACAGACATGTGAAACAGTCTATTTGCTGTGTTTACTGTGAACGCTCTTGCTCTAGCAGGAATAAACAAGTAACAGTGCAGCCCTACTCAGACTACGTCTTAAAATGTTAACACAGAACAACCCTAGTTTAGATTATTAACTTTTAATTCAGTTGTGCTGAGGCTTAATTGGTCTTTCAGTTGATCTTGTCTCAGCTTTCTTTAATCTTTACGCTCAGATAGTGTTCTGTTATCCATGAATACTCAACCATTAAGTACTTCCATCAGTGTTATCGGACAATAAAAGCTAAAATGTGTTTGATTTTAATTGCTAACGATGGGATGATGCCGTTAAATTGTTTTGCCAATCAAATCTTATGTCTCTCCTTTACTTACAACTGCTTTCATCTTGTCTGTGTGTGTGTGCCAGTGTGTGTGTTAGGCCTCTAATCATGTGCGATCATGTGAGAGACAGAGCACCACACTTTGAGCACAATTAGCCCGGCATTTAGGCATCTTAATTGGTGACATTCGATCTCCGGCACTTGCTGATGAACCACTTAGCAGCAGACGTATGGATTAGCTCCCGGCATGGCTCGCTCTTCTCACATGTAACTAACAGGTCAGGAATTAGTGCTCTTAATGCCGCCTTACAAATGAAGACAGCTGTATTGACCAGCATGGAAAAGTACTTTCTCTTCCACTTTGCTTCAGTCTTCTCTCCCACTCTTACTCCTGTCCTCTCCCCTTATCATCCGCCGTCTTGTGTTTTCTCTTCTTATCAACTTAACCAAGCTTTTGTTTCAATTTTTTTCCACTCCCCCCGAATGATGTCAACCGCCATGTTGGCAGCGGGCCACTCAGATTTGGCCGTGACAGTATTTGGCGTTTTCTTGTCATGGCGCTGGAGCTGTCTCAGTTGTCTGGGCAACATGTGCCGGGGCTCATGGGAGCCTCATAAATGTCATGTATCGACGGAACCGCTTGGAAGAGCAGGAAGTCCTTGCCAAAAAGAAGATAGATAGAGCGCCACTGGTGTTGGGGATGCCATGTTGCATTAAATCATGTTTATGCAAGCTAATGCAGACATGCACATGCACAATAGTACAGATGTGCATGCAGCCGTGCTGCAGCTACACAGCACTACATTTGAGCTTGTAAGCATGCACTGATCACATACAAAAGAGGGAGATTCCAGATGTGTGAGCCAACTCCTCTTTCCCATTCTCTGTTCCAACCTTCTTAAAAATAACTTAGATTTAAGGAGTCTATCCAGCGGGGCCCCCACCCCTTCCTCCGTAGGTGTGTCACATTTTACGACACTTTCCCCTCCTCAGGTCACTGTCATGTGCCCGGACCGAGTGAGCGCACAGGCTTTAAAGAGGAGAGACAGCACATGTCCGTTAGATTAGCGTGTCCCTGACGTCCCGGGCCTTCGCCTGCACACGTCACCACTTGTCTGGAGGTGCCTGTCGAGGTTCATTTGAAAACGCCAGCACTCATGGAACAGGGACTTTTGTCTAAAGGTAGACAAAAAATCTACAAGATACATGAAGTCTGTTTTCACCGACTCTTTCATTGTATGATTTGTTGGATATTCTGGTATCGGTGTAAATTTAGTCACAAGTTCTTTGACAATTATGCATTTTACTAATTGTCACATTTTTAAGCCTCTTCTCAACAAAGATCCAATCTTTTTTTTATAAAATGAAAATGTGATTGCAGTGTAAGTCAAACAAAGGTATTTTTATTCTCTTAGTAAAAAATGTACCTCTCTTCAAAATGAAGTCCTTAGCCGAGTAGGAAAATGAATATTATTGTATTTTACTCATATTAATCCACTTTTAATTCCTTCATGAAACTAATGACAGTTGCAAGCCTACCTTTACAGAATAAGTTTAACTTGGCTTATTCATCTCAGCGGTTGAGGTTTTTATGTTAATTATTTCATTAATACTCCAAAACAAAAAAGTGACAATACCACAGTGACTAAGGGAAGAGGGAGCGAATTCTGGCAGCTTTTAGAACAGGCTGAAAATGACTGAGTGAGAGCAGTGATAGTTTTACACAATCAACAAACACATCTCTGCATTAACCAGTTTAATTTTGTTTGTATGTTTCATGAGTTTTTGCAAAACTGCTCCATCTGACAAAGGACAGACATTAGCACAGGAACCCTTTTTCATAAATGAGTGGGGGCTTGATTAAAGAAAAAGAACAACAAATATTTTTCGCTCTTATTAAGCATTATTGTTGATCTAATATTTTCATATTTTTTAATGGACATAATTTCTTGCCTTTGAAAGTGGGATCAGTTCCTATCCCCATATTGTTGCCAGAAAGCATTATGTTTGCAATGGACAAATTTTATGATATCTTTGATACTCTCTTCAGGTCTGTTATGTTTTCCATCATTGGGTTTGACCCCAGAGAAACTCCTGGTTGAATATTTGCTAATAATGTATGACAGGTAGATTTCTATTTAAGTTATCCCGTATGAAATTGTTTCGATCATTATTGTTTTGAGAGTGCAGTTGTATGGCTCAGTAGCAAAAAAAGGCCTGTAAAACTACAGCAGTTTTTCCATTGTTTTTTGAATGTTTTGGGTCCAGGATAGGAGGCTGTGGAGGGCCTGATGCTATGGAGGGCCACCAGTTGATAATCACTGTGTTAAAACGTAACCAATAAGAGGTTCCTCTTAATATCAAACCGTTTGATTGCGGCAGTTGCCACAGAAGTTCTAAAATTTATAAACACATTAAGGGCAGAAAATGTGTTGTTTAAGGATCAATGATTAATACTAAGGCTGAACGATATGGACACAATTTCATATCTAGATATTCATGCCAGTTATCTCAATATGGATGACTACGGGTTTGGTGAAAACCAAGCAGTGCATTCAAGGGCAATCGTAAAAATGAAATTTGTTGTGACTTTCAGAGCTGTACATGCAGCGTGGGGGAAATCTGTATCGTTTATACTGTTGCTTTTTTGCCATTACTATCTTGAATGTTCATATCTCGATATAGATACGATACCAGTATATCTTTCAGTCCTAATTGATACATTGATGTTCAACACACTTTATTAGTTACACCATGTTAACTGTTAATAACGCAAGTGATCTATTAGCCAATCGCACTACAGCAACCAAATGCATTGAGGCATGCTGACATGATGATGACGGCCTGCTGAAGTTTAAAATTAGCTTTCTTCAGAATGGGGAAGACAGATTAAAGACAGGTCGGAGTGATTGGAGATGATAGAATGGCATCAGTAAGTCACATAGCAATTTACTACTAGGAGGGTATACAGGAGAGCATTTCTGAATACCTAACACTGAATCCTGAAGCAGATGGGACGCAACAGCAGGCCATGCAAAGTGCCACCCTTGATTTCTGCTGTAATATTAGAATAAGAATTGGAAGCATGAAAGTATAGATCCACCCTGATCCTTGCCCATCATTCAGGCTGGTGGCAGTGGTAGAATGGTGTGGGAGATA
Source organism: Scarus forsteni (assembly GCA_036419115.1). Lineage (NCBI taxonomy): Eukaryota > Metazoa > Chordata > Actinopteri > Labriformes > Labridae > Scarus > Scarus forsteni. The sequence continues at coordinate 4,157,480 of JAZDUH010000049.1, forward strand.
TTTTCTTGGCCCCTCATCACCAATTTAGAGTTGCTGAAATGCCTTAGCCTGGCTGAGTATTGTTCTTGCCCATGTCCATTTCTGTTTGACACCCGTGTACCCATCTTCTGATGACCACTTTCATAAGGAAAATGGACTATGTCACAATACTCAAATTGTCTCAAACTGGTTTCTTGAACATGACAATTAGTTGGTTATGCTCAAGTAGCTCCCAAAGTAGCACAGTTGGGTTGTGGTGGAATGGTCAATTCACATCATTAGATGTGCAGATTACATGTGTTACAAGATAGACCATATATCTGAGGAATGTTTCCAGCATCTTGTTGATTTGGGGCAGTTCTGGGGGAAAAAAGCTTATGGAGCGATGAGCTCACTGGATAAGGCAGTACGACGCTCACATTATCAGAGCCTGCAGACCAAAGTCAGAGTCTTCAGGTGTCTAAACCTGACAGTCTTGCTATAGTCTTGTTGTACTCTTACAAGGCCGTGGTCATTGAGAAGTGGCCAGAGATGCTGGCTGGACTCCTTGACTATTTTCCTTCAACTCATTTTTGGTGATTGTTGGCAGGACCATGTGTCCAATACTGACGTGATCAAGAGAGCAAACAGGCAGAGGCCAGCTCCTGGATACGGCAGCTGCACCTTTATGGTCACCTGCTGCACTTTCCTAAACCTGACCTTGCTCACTGTATACTGGGTGCCCATTGTGGAGGGTCAGCTCAAAGGATACCTGAAGAGTTTTATGGCACAGGCCTGGACAAAGGGTATCAGGAGGCCTGAAGAGAACAGGGAATAGGTTGATATGCTGAACCGGCATGTGCTTCCATACCTGACCTGATCTGACCTTGGGAAAAGGGGATCCAACCTGGTACAAGCAAGGTGTAATAAACTGGCATGTAAGTGTATTTATGCAATTATCCACGCTTAATAAGGACTGAAAAGATGAGTACACAGTTGAATGTCCAAACTATTACATTTATAATGACAAAACGGTCATTGTTGTCATGTCAAGAGATGACACGGATAATATATCATGTTACTTTTATGTTGATATAATGCATAAACTTTGATATTATGTGATATCTCTACACATATTTTATGTTTGTTATACTACTTTATATCACAGTGTTCATTATTATTCTGTCTATTGTTATTTTTAAGAACAGCTCTATATATTGGGCCAGTGGTTCCCAAACCTTTAACCCCCAAGGTAAACACCAAATTTAATTATTTACATGAATAAAATCAAGATAAAACAGGCGAACACACAAAAATGTATCTCTTTACTGTTTTACTGTGTTTTTAGCCAAAATTATGTTGACAAAATTTTGACCACCTCGAAGCTGACAAAGTGTCTGACCCCTCTGAGACTGGCAAACCCACCAGGGGGGCCAGGACCCCAAGTCAGGGACAAAGTTTTTAGGCAGAGGACTGGCATTAAGATTCTGTGATGGAAGGATGAACGTAAGTAAAGAAAGTGCAATCATGCTTTAAAAAGACACACTTTCTTTGAGAGGTCTGCACAAACAAACCAAAAGCTAAAACAGGCATAGGTGCCATGGCTTCAAAGCACGTACTATTCAGCATTGTGTGGCACCATAAAATGTCCATGTCACATTTCACTCCAATTTAGCTTTATTCCACTTTTTTCAGTCCCATTTTGTCCTGTTGGTAAAACTTGACCACTAACTTTCTTAGAGTTTTTGTCTTCTTAAGAATTATTTTCAGGTAGTTTTAGTCTGCTTTTTCAGGAGAGTATTGGGACAAGACATAGTAAAGAGATTCTAATCAAGAGGATGGAAATATTTCTGTTGTATTTACACTTTGAGAAGAAAAGTCAAAATATCCCCAATAATTGAAATACAGAATATAAAAGAATCTAATATTAAAGTCATCTTAAATATCAGAGTCCTATTCAGAATAACTGTCTAAATTCTCAATAGTTTCAAAATAATTCTTGATGTTCTGACTTATTCTAACATTTCTTCTTTTTACTTTTTCAGTTTTTATCCTCAACATTTCAACCATTTCGCAACATTTTGATTTTATTCTCCAAGTGCCTTTTTAAAAAATTGTCCTCCTCTCAGTAATTGCATGACCCTCACACTCTCCTGGACCTTTTATGTCATGGATAAAAGGGAGATGCTGAACAATTTAGCCACATTCACCAAAGTCACACTTCTTGCCAACCAGTTTCACGATGACTTGTATTAAAACAGGTGACTCTTTCATCAATAAAATTCCTTTTGAATTTTTCCCCTGATCAGAAATAAGTATGCTTGACCCCACGTCATTATTATTCAACACAAAACACATATTCCAACCAACAAAGCAACTCCAGACCGAGGCGAGGGCCGGCCGGCATTTCAAACGCCCCTGAGATTCAAGATATTCTAATACCGTGGGACCTCCTCTCATATTTATTGTGGGAATCAGAATTTATGATGAGTAAATTGGGCTTCTTCATCTGTGCGCCGGGGGGGTTGCAACATGCGGCCGAGATGGCTTGACTTATTGATTACAGGGAGCAGTATGCCCCATTTCAAAGGGAAGGAGAGCCCCCGCCACGCAACTTCTGAGAATTAATTTGCCCGGCATGGGCCTTCATGAGAAACACATGTCCATACAGACACATACACACATACACACACGGAGGAGCGCAGGCACAGACACACAAAAACCAAAGCCTGCAGGTAGAAGAATCATACTCAAAAAAGAAGAAGGAGAAAAAGCAGTTGCACATGCATGCAGCCCCCTAAAATACCCCCCTCGAAAAAAAAAAAAAAAAAAAACACGCACATACATACATGAGAGCAATTTTTGTTGTGCTTCAGGTGACAAGACAAGGCCGTTCTGCTGCAGCCGAAGATTGTGATCAGACAGACTGGCACGGGCAAAAAACACAGACATTCCTGCAGTGCTAAAAAATTAAACCTGGAGTTACACTTTGTTGTTGTTTGGACGTTATCTTCCTTTAAAAGAAACAAGTTGAATTAAATCGATACATTTACTTTTTCATTTTTCATGATTTAACTTTCAGAATTTCACTCGATAAAGGAAGGCAGAAGAGACAGAAACCCCGTGGCTAAATGTATTTAAAATTCAATTTTCAATGTGTCATATTGGTTGGATGAATTTAAGCAGCAGTTTTCAATTCATTTAAGTTTCAGTCACATTTTATATCTTCCGTGGAACCTGTTGTATAATGGCCACTCAAAGTTGAAAAATAAAAATATGGCTCTGTAAGTTTTTGAGAAAAGTGTAAAATTTTAGGATTTTTAACTCCCACATTTTCAAGAAATCATATTAATATTCATTTTGTTAAAAAAAGATAACTGTATTTAAAACGTGACATTTTGAACATTTAAAGACATACAGTTAAACCTTACAAACTAGGGTTGGGCAATATGGCCAACTGATAATTATTTTTTGACCAAGACGTTCATTTCTGATTTAAATCATCTTTTTAATTTCTTGAAGAAAAGTAAATGCAAATGACACAGAAACATGTCAAAACAAAATCAGCTTAATTTTTTCTTTTTAATATTAAGATTTTTTTTTCCAGAAAACTTGAATTTAGATCTGCCTTCACTTTTCATTGCAAGTCTAGAAGTGTATCTGTCTACAGTGGTTTGTCTTATTATCATAAAAAGTTTTTTTTTTTTCATATTTCCACCTTTGAACATTGACATAAAGAACAAGTTTTTTGTTCACTCCCTGTCAGGAGGACTAAGTTGCTAGAAACTTAAATAAATCCAATTAACTTATACATATATTTACATAATCTCTTTAATGTGCATAGTTTACTTCAGCTCTTTATCAACAAACAAAACCACTTAATCCAGATCAGCTCATTGTTTTTGTGTGTTTAGTTCCAGTTTGCAACAGTGTCTCTCAGTCTTGATGCCAATAATATGAAAATTGTGGGCTTAAAGCACAAGTGTTTTCTCAACACACATTTCTTAATTAGCTTTATTTCTCCTTGTAATTGTATAACTTTTACAAAAAAAATATTTTCTGCTAAAAAAAACTGACTTTCAAACTAAAAACTCAGATTTTGTATTTGTTAATTTTTGTTTTGATCCTTTAAAAAAAATCAAGTTTGCTTCAAAAGTCAGATTTTTAATCATGTGCTATCTCCACCAAGAAGGTTATGATTTTTCTGGTGTTTGTTAGTTTGTGAAAAGGATTATTTGAAAAGTTAGGAAATTATTTTGATGGACATTTTTCGATAGCATTGGTCATAGCACAACAAAGAAGTGATACGATTTTGGTGGCTATCAGAATTCAGTTTCAGATCTTTTCTGATTATTTCTTAATTTTGCTTGATTCGACAAAAGTATCAAAATTGTGATTCGTAAACTTCTAGACATCTAAATATTTTTTTTTATTTCTTTTTATTTTTTGTGTTCCCACTTACCATAGAAGGAATACAAAATGATAATCCAAGACTTGACGTTGATGTAAAGCTAGGTGAATTTTATTTAGAATCATTACTTGGAAATTGTTTAAGCTTTAGTCCTTGCTTCAGTCAAAACTTTTTATCTCTACGTTAAACAGCCCAACTGTAAGTGCATGTAACTGCATGTAACTCGTATATAAATCACAAGTACTATAATTATTTCAAAATAAATCAATAAGGCATGATTGAAAAACACTTTACAGGGTGTTTTGTGCTGATCAAAACTCCCATAATACTTTCTTGCAATGACTCTTTTAAATCCACTATCAAAACATCATTACTTTGGAATTGTAAGGTTGGGACACTGTGTTTAGTGAAGATCAAAAATCTATCTTGCTGGAAAGATCATTTGTTTCCTCCCAGGAAAACTAAACCTTCTGTATTCAATGTCTGACAGCTGTCCCTACAGAGTTTAGACTCAAATTGACAGTTTGTTAAAAATAAAACATACATTCGATGGGTTTTTTGTTATGAAGGTTTATTTTTAGCTAACAATTGTCTCATTTTTTGTTGTGTAAAAAGGTGAATGATGAACATTTTTAGTCATATTTTTCATCCCTGATATCAATCTTGATGTAGGGTAACATGGAGTGACACTGTAACAGTACTAAAAGTAAACACGACTCCGGCGCAGTCCCAACCAAAGTGCTTTTCCAGATTGAGCCACAGCTGAACTATCAGTGGTTCATCCCTGGCATTGTCCATTGGATCACCCTGTGCACTCAGACACCAGCTCCTATTTCACCAGCAGCACCCGCGCTAATTTATCATCATGCTCATGACAGACAACACATCCGTGTGTGAACGGATCGACTGTGGAAAGAAGGGAAGGAAGTGAAGGAGGGGACGACAGCAGGAGCGGGGTGGATTGGAAGATGGAGTGGGAGGAAATATGGTAGCGAGGAGGATTCGGATCGCACAATCGGCGAGGGTTTTTAAAGGGTCATATTTTGTTTGAAGGGCCCCATCCTACCCTTCGCTCGACCTCTCTCTCTCTCACTGCCTGCCCCCTCGTAACACGCTGTCAGCTAACCCCCCTGGCAACTGGACAGCTCATTGTCTTGGGCTATCTTATATTACAGCTCATATACTGCAGGTGTGATATGGGAAAGCATTAAAGAGCTTAAGGAGTGAATCGAGAATGTGGACCTGCAGAGGTTTACGTTGTCATATAAAAATGAAGCCTCACACCTACTAAAGGGCATGACTGTGAGGCTGCAGCATCCTATTAAACACCCTTTTTAAAATGTTTATCATTTATACATTTTTATCGTCATTTGTCACTGTGTTTGCACGTATATTGACAGGATCTGAAAATGCCCCCTTTTTTTGTTTCTCCCAAATAATCCAACAACAGAGGGAGGGTCAGAAATGCAGGAAAGAATGTGGAGCAAAGGTGTTTGACATTATTACATAAGAGTGGAATTATTTAGTAAATACACATTTTTGGGCAGAACTCATGAAATATTAAAAGGACTGTTAACATTTTTGTCTATTTTGTAGAGGAAACTCTGGAACTCTGGAAACTCTTAAGCAAATATTAAGCATCTTTACAATTGTTGATCACAAGACTTGGGATGTATGATAGTTGATTTTTGCTGATATCTGTTATGTGGATATTTTCAAACTCTTTTTTTTTAGCATTTTAGCTGAAACCAAGGCACCATTTTCTTGTAAAGGAAGAGCAACAAGCCTAAATACTGAAAGTGACCGGTGCATCTCTCTGTGTTAATATTTACATTTTAGATTTTAATCAGATGTGAAACAAGAAAACAGTGCTTATATCTACTGTAGATTATGATGTTTTGTGGTTTAAACTGTACGTATTTAGTGATGAAGATTAGATAAAGTAAATCTTGTGGATTCACATTCATTATAGAGTGTCATTGTACAGTACTTTTCTACGTCCTGCCAATATAGTTATTACATTGAATATATGTGGCCAATATGAATATATGATGTATGGACTGTAAATATCTGCAGAATTTTCATATCTGCCAGTCACAGTCTGCAAGTGATTCATTGCAAGAAGCACAGACTGAGAGAAGCATGCAGTCAAATACTTAAATTAAGCATAGAAGTAGCAAGTGTTTTGTTAATATTGTTGAATAATATTCATTTAGAGCAGTGTAAATCCTCATCAGATAATACTGAAACTTTTTTAACAGTAAATAACGAAATGTCAGGTTGGGGACAGAGCTGTGTTTACAGCAACTGATATATCACTGAGTGCACTCACATTCAAGTGATGATGAATTTGAACCCTTCTTCATTCTCTCTTCTCCAGTATTTACTTTAATAAAACAAGACAGTAAATTTCAGCAAGTCATTCCAAAAATAAAGCATCAATATCTTAAATGATGAGGCCCTGAGGACAACAGATTACATTTTCCAGCTCATAACCAACATAGAAACCATAAAAGGTGGCTAGTTTGACAAAAAAAGATCTGAAAAATAGTTAAGTCAGAAAATTTTGCTGGAAATGGATGATAATTAAATGTATATAACTTACAGTTACCAAATTCCTTAGGTTATTTTTATATATTTTTCATGAACTGGAGGTTTCCAACCAGTTTAGGTGTCATACTGAAAATAAACAGGAGCTGTAATCATAAGCTCAGAGAAAGTCTGGGTACATCAGTCATTTTGAATAAACACAAAATCAAGCGGATACAGTTGCAGTCACTACAAAGCTTCATCCTGTGGCATACGCAGGTTAATGCTGAATTATGAATGTAACTTTATGGCTCCAAAAGCTTGTTTAGTATTTAAACCAAATGTAGAATGAACATAACAAATAAAATTAGGCCTCCTGGAAACACACGGACAGATGAATTAAAGTTTTTGTGTTTCTGACCATCAATACTAAGGACGAGACGTTGCCAGACACACTGTATATCCCCTCTAAAACAAGAGTCAAGTCATGTCAATTCTTTAAAAACAGACCATGACGAGACATTAGCAGCTTCTCCAGCCTGGCTAACTGTGCCTACTTGAGGGCATCACAAAAAAGCAGACTTTGTATGTAGAGAAGTGGCTATATATTTAATACCATTGTTTGTTTTAGTACAATTTTTCAAAGTCAAAAAGGAGAGTTACTCATTTTAAGAGAGGTAACTTTCCTCTTTGTCCTCCCCAAGTCCAAGCGCTAGCTGTTAGCATCAGCTTACCGCTAGCCTGTTTGAAATAACAGGAAACAGTGGGAATGAGCAGAAACTGTCTCACAGGTGTGTGGTGGATATTTTTTCTTTTTAAACTGCGTAATACAGACAAAGGCTGAAAATGTTTTTTTGACTTTCAATCTAACTTATCAGCCAATCAATATATTGGTAAACATCAATGCTTTTCACACCACTAATGCTGACTAATGTCTGCAAGGGAAAATGGACCCTGGGTTGCTAAGTTGAAGTGTAATCAGTTAGCAAATCATTAGCTTAGAATTGAAAGAATAATTAACATGCTACGCCTGTGTTGATTTTATGTTCTACAACACACACAAATGCATAATTTTCTGCATTAATGGAAGAAAAGATCTTAAGAAGTCTTTAATTTCATTTCAAAAGTAAAAACCGACACCATGTTGAGCTGCTTGTATCCTTTTATTCATTCTACTCTAATCTCCTCTGTTTGTCATTGTTGAAAACATGTTGCACTGTCCCACATGCTTACACCGAAAACAGCCAAAACCAAATATAACACAGAAGCAAAGACCAAGTTTAATCGATGCTTTCAAAGAGAAAGCCTATTGATTCAGTTAGCTCTAAGGGAGCCTGAGGTCTTTCCTTAGACTAATATTTAAGGGACCAAATGTTTAATTTTTGATCATCTGGAGAGTTTTTTTATGCAACAGTTTTGGTAAGAGGGATTACATACATTGAAAATAAAAGTGTTTGATACCTCTTGTCACATTTTACTTTGAAGCAGATTAAAGTTTTGTCACGTAATTGTCTAATGACGCCCATTTAAGACAAAGACATTGGCACATCTGACTCTTGCAGTGGCCTGTGTAAGAAAACGGGGTGATTTTATGATCTGACTTTAGGGGGCCTCAGCTCTACAGAATGACGACAATGATGACATTGAATTAGAATTACTGTTGTGTGAGTGTTCGACTCACCCAAACCAATTCGACATACATTTCACTAGTTGGGGGACTTTAACTTATAGCACTATATTAAAGTGCTGCAACATGCGTTACACTATTACAGATATTTTGTTTGTTTTCCCAAAAGTAACTAATGGGTGAAGCTGTTGCCATTATTTAATGGTGTTTAGAACATCATTTTTGCCAGTAATTTAGCATGAAAGTAGGCCAAAGTATTGTTGAGACTCCGTTTTTTCTAATTTAACATCAAGAAAAGTCTAAATACAGGATTGTCACACTCCAGCTTTACATTATATATCTTAACAGTGTAGCAAATTAAACATGTCCCCTATGCAAAAATGTTTTTTACATTTCTGTTAAGATGAGACTTATAATTTGTCACCAACAAAACAGCTTCTGTGTGTTTTCTACCATTTGTAAAGAAAGGAACTTGTTTCCTCTGCATCCTGATGTTGTATTATCAGAATTTTGCTTGCTTAAATATCAAACTAAGAGTTTTTTTATTTTTATTTTGTCATATCAACAAAACATAGTAGGGAAATTTATATTTTAGGGGCACTAGGGGAGAATTCATGGGGAACTTCAGCCTCATAAAAAGAGTCTTTCTCCAAATTTCAACTCTATTTGTTCACGATAGCTACAAGTCTCTTTTTGCTTCCTGTACCCCCACAACTAAAAATGTTTAAAAACCAGAACTAAAAAGTAACCAGTGTGCCCGAGCCTCTTATGATGAGTCTTCGAGACAGACTGATCAAAACACAGATGGACAGTGGCATGGAGTCGCACATTCACACACATGTATTTGAACTCACACTTACATATTCATACAGTATTTGAGTGCGGTCGTGCCTACACGCATGCATACATGTCAAGACAGCAGGTGTGCACACGCTCGCCCTCTCATGTGTGTGTTCAAGCAAGCATATCTGTTTACTTTTGCTTCCTCCAAAAAAACCCACTCCCATTTGAATGCAGGAGACAGGACACATCTCTCCGCTCTGTGAGCCGCTAGACAGCTCAGTCAGAATATTTTAGCACACACATACACACACACACAAATACACGCCTCCCTGGGGTACCCCATACGCGGCGCCTGGGGAGTGCAAAATGGAACTTTTTAAAAGCCAAAAACACTTCTGCCGAACAAACTAGTCTGCTTAATAATACCACACCCGTGTTTTTCCCCTCTCCTCTTTGGCGACAGGCCGTCATTATCTACAAGGGGGCGGCGGGTGTTTCGGCTGCTTTTTAGGGAAAGGTCGTGGTGGTTGTTTTGGTGTCTGAAAGCCTTGCTACATGACTGATGGCAAATAGAGTATAAACTATTTGGAATCTATGCATCAACAAAAACATTTCAGTATGGAAATGAAAAAAAAAAGGAGCAGTTCTGGGATTTAGACTAAAGATGCTTGCAAACTCTTGACACGATTGACTGAATGTCTTATTCTGGCAGGGCGTTCTGCTGAATTTCGGTGCGCGTAACGTCAAAGAATCAAGAAATCTATGATGTTTGGTTTTATTTTTTTCACATATTTGGCGCGTGAGCAGCTCGGGTCTTTTTTCTCCAGTTTGGATAAATGAACTTATGTACACACGGACACACAAAAACAAACACGAGCGCACACTCCAGGCACACAACCAGTATGTATACAGACAAACACACATGCACCTCCTGCTCTTATGAAGATAAATATGGCAGGGGTAGATTTTCACCCGCACCCACTGAACGGGACACACACATTCATCTTTCGCTGTATTTGGTGTTTTGGGGTGTGTGCGTGGATGCAGGTCTGTGACGGGGAAAGATGAGGGTGGGGTGGGGGGGGGAGGCACATATTGGGGGATACAGCGGCAAGGGTGCATGCACCTCACTGCCTCTTCAATGTATGGAAATGTATGTGCATTTTTAAAGTAGGGGGGCTAAATTTATTTCTCTTCCCCTCCCGTTATACCCTTCGCCCCTTCCTCTCTCCCTCTCTCTCTCTCTCCACACCTCATTCCCGTAGCTGATAGACCTATGGACGCATGATGGATGGAAAGAGAGGGGTGAGAGAGGGAGAGAGAGATGGAGGGGGTCCATGCATGGATGCATACATGCATGCACGGATGTATGTACACCCCGCTCCCCCTCTTGTCCGCCCAAACACACTCTATAAAGTCCCAAACACACACACACACACACATTACAAACACACACCTCTGAATGCGGGATTCATGCGCATACCAAACGTAATCCATAGTTTTACATAATGGGGAAGAGGAAAAGAGGGGAGGCGAGCCGGCTCCTGTAGCCGGGTGATAAAGATAATATGAATCATCTGACTCTTTCTCTTTCTCTCTCTGTGTATACACATTCACCTAAGGGAGATGCTGATATGCTATAGGGGAATATAATGAGATATGGAGAAGGTCCCCCCTGATCGTCAAGAACACATGTGGGTCATATGTGTGCTTTGTGCAATTTTCACTATGTAGAAGGATTATGGTTCACGGTATGCAGAGATTTAAGGAAATTGCTCCAAGTGCAACTGGCAAAGCTATTGCACTCTTTGCACGTATCGCATAAAAGCAATTGCATTGGGACGGCACAATTGAGTGCACTGTTTTGATATGCAATTGATGGATTTTTCTCCCTGCACGTTTGTTTAATAGTATGTATATACTGGGAGATAGGAGTTTGTTTGTCACTGGAATTAATTATGCAAAAAACGACACACTCTCCTTACAGACAAAAAGAGGAGTCACTGTTAATTATGCAGGGGAAGTTAATTTTTCTGAATATAATTAAAGGCATTTAACCATCAGGGACGCAGCCAGATCAAAGATGTATATTTGATGTCATGCAGATAGCATTTTTAAATTAGCAAACCCTCTTAACTTTATAATTATCTTTGGTGTGAGAACTGAGGCAGGAAGTTCTTTTGTGTTAATTCTGGGGCTGAAATAGTCTCTGAAGAATTCGATGGAAATTAATTAGAAATAATTGCAGATAGACATGCAGATTGCATTTACAATGCAAATAAATCTTAGCAGAGCAAGACTAAAGTTTTCTTTTTGGAAGTGTAATTCTGTTAAAACAGCAGAAATAGAGGAACACTGTCTACTCCATTTCTTCAACTTTTTATGATGTTTTAAAGTCATTCCTTTAATTGATGTTTTGCTTCAAACAGATTGAATTGAACAACTTATTTTTTATTTTTATCTCATTATGCTCTGTAACTGTGTTTGTCTCATTTCTGGAAAAGCAGTCGTTTTTGGATGTGTGTGTCACAGCTGCTGCTCTCCCCCCTCTCTCTTCATGTTCCTGCAGAAGCTGACACACACACAGTAATGTCCAGATATATCAAGAAAGAGAAACAGAAAAAGGGAGTGGTGTGTTTGTATCAGGGAGGGAGCCGGGGGTCGAAGGGTTGAATTCTATCTCCAAGTATCACTGGCCCCACGGAAAAATAGAATTGTTTCCTCCATATTAGGAATCAAAGCTAAGCCTGGTGTTATTGTGTCCACCATTTTGACTGCAGCCGACAGACCTTGAGGAGGCAGGTGCACCGGGATGACTGTGTAGGTGTCCCTCCATTTTATTTATTCATGTTCCGTTTTTTGATTTTGCAAGTCACAGCGCATGCATAGGTACTTTTTTCCCCTCCCGCTTTCGGATAGTTTGGCTGCCTATTTGTTGTCATATTTGTGCACATGTGGTGAATAAGTATGGAATGTGTCTATGTCGCAGCTTGAGCACAAGCATGTACGCCTGCAGGTGTCCGCACCGGCTGCATTTATAGTCCCTGAGAACTGTTGACCTCACCCGCTGCCCCCCGCACCAACACACTGTGTGTATCTAGCGGACCCTTGAACTTGACCGTGCAGGGAGAGGGGCTGACGGGAGCCGGGGCTTAAAACAAACCACTCTGATGGACAACAAAGACAAGCAGGGAGGAGGGGAAAGGGGAGGGAGGTGGGCAGGCAAGCTTGGTTTTGGCGGGGGTGCATAAAGGTTGGGATTCAAGGGGGGAGGTCCCCAGGGTGCTTGTGTGTTAGTGTTGCTGTGTCCATATGTGGTGTATCAGGTCTTGGAAATCCTTTATTAAGTCCGGCCATGGGCTCATATTTCGGCGGTTTTTGAAAACACTTCTACCGAATAGGGCAAAAAAAAAAAAAACATTAAAAAGTCGAATTAATGCTTTTGGGTAATTAATACAGCTTTTAAAATGTTTTTATTGGGGCCAGATGTGAGTGCAGTAAAACAGCATGTGTGGTTATAAAGTGTGCACTTATCAGCAACGTGTGTGCGAGCACATGCATAAATGCTGTGTGCCCATGCATAGGGGATTTATTTAAAGGCTTTGTGCATGTTTATGTCATACATCCATGCATGGTTCTCCATGTGTGTGGATGATTAAAATCAATTTTGTGATGCAGACTTAATTGAAAAATAATGCACAAAACCCTGATGTGTATTTCAATGTAAGAAATTAACACTATGGTCAAATAAGCTGCAAATGTACTGCTGAGAGTGGCAAAAGGTCCAGAACCTATTTAACAGTTTACACATACCTTGAATAAAAAAGACACTCAAGCTGGAATAAAAACATTGAAAAATTTTGCTCATATTTGAAAAAGCTGAGTTTATAGTAGGGTTAAAATATCTGGGAGAAACAATACTGCAATATTTCTTCCCTCTGCAATTTATATTGTGATTTTATTTTCAAATATATTTTGATTTCTATATGAAACAATTTAAATTTGATGTTTTATCCTGTTCTTTAAACCCACTAATTTATCAATGATGCATTTCAGCTTCTGACGTTGAGTTTACACCATTACATAAACAACCAAACAGTACAGCACACAGTAGCGTTGGGAGTATCAATATAAAGTGTCAAAATATTCTCCCCTCAGTGCCAAGACAGCACCAGTTTCTGTGTCATGTGACTGTTAAGACCAATCAAATGAATCGAACTGTACTGAGCTGCACCAGCCAGCTCACACAGACCCATAGCAGTTTTGTAGCAAGCTAAATTAGGATTGACAATAAGAAAACAAAGTTTTATGCATTGATACTCTCCACAAAATATTTGAGTCACTTTCCACATAACTTCTATTATGTTAAGTCTAAAAATATTTACAACTCAGTGCAACAAAGGGCTTATGTATTTTTTATTTTATATTATGCAATTGTTTTATTTGTATTTGTATTTATTGAAGTATTATCAATTCAGTTCAGGTAGGCATGGTGGCACAGCAGGTAGTGCACAGGCCTCACAGCAAGCAGGTTCCTGGTTCAGTTCCCGGGTCGGACAGGGGCCTTTCTTTTTTTAAATGTATATTTTTGGGCATTTTGTGCCTTTATTGATAGGAGAGAGACAGTGGATAGGCTTGTGAAAGGGGGAGAGAGAGTAGGGGAAGACACTCTGCAAACTGGTCACAGGCGGGATTCGAACCTGGACCGGCAGAAGCAAGTACATGGGGTGCTAACCACTACGCCAAACCAGCACCCCGGACAGGTGCCTTTCTGTGTGGAGTTTGCATGTTCTTCCCGTGCATGTGTGGGTTCCCTATGGCACTCCAGCTTCCTCCCACAGACCAAAAACATGCTCATTAGGCTAATTGGTGTTTCTTAATGGCCCTCAGACAAGAGTGTGAGCGTGAATGGTTGTCTGTCTCTCTATGTGGCCCTGCGATTGACAGGCAACTGGTTCAGGGTGTACCACGCCTCTTGCCCAATGACAGCTGGGATAGGCTCCAGCCCCCCCACCCAACCCTGAAAGGGATAAAGAGGTATAGAAAATGAATGAATGAATCAATTAGCAATTCAGCGAAAAGACATATAACACTGCAGTAATACTCTATATTTTGGCTATTTTCTAAATCTGCTTTTGGTCTATGAAAAATGTCAGATCATAAATATCATGTACACAGTGTAGACGATTGGTATCAAAATATGAATATATATAAAAATGACTGCAAAAGTTTCGGTAGCGTATCAATTTGACAGTCTGGTATCAGCCATCACAGGGATATGGTAACATGACACAGTTCATCAAGAATACAGCAAATATTTAAAATTTAAAGAACAAACAACTAAGTTAACTTAAACTTATACAGTTGTGACTAACATTTGTACTACTCAAAGCATTTGTTATGAACTATCTTTGACCATGTTCACCGCAGATGCATGTTTTAACTCCATAAAGCTCTCCATGTTGTGCTGCTGAGCATCTGTAGCTGATGCATTGAGTTAAAGGCTGTTTTTGAAGATGTCTTCTGACAAATGTTTCTGTTTGTCTCCGCAATCCTGTAAAATTTGTAGAATGTGTATCTGTAGGAGGACTTATTAACCTGTTTTCATTTCCATTGGTTCTTGAAACTAATGCATTCAACAATGCTCAGCATAGTCCCACCTGTTTCTCTAATAAATCAGGGTCATAAAAAGACTTGTGTGGGTGATTGTGGTCTTAAATGTTCACTTTTTTGAGTTTTCATTCACAAAAGGGCCATAAATCAGCCATTTATCAAGGTCACTCTTTGTACACGCCTGCATCATCTGCAGCTTGTATTATTTGCAGGAAAAGAACTTAAAGATGTAATCATGGCAAAAGGGGGACAGAAGTGGTCAAAACTGTGGCTTTCAAAATGGAGTTTTTCCACTACACCGTTTCAGCCTGAATGGCTATTCTTGGTTGTTACAGTTTTCCTCTAGAGATAGTGCCTTGTACCTAGAACAGCTTCTGGTCTCACCTCCAAATGTGACCTGGAGACACTTCTGACCTCTGGTTGGCCAGAGTATCTCCACAAGTCAACTGTGTAGACTCAAAGAGGTTAAACACCGCCTGTTGTAGGCTCCAAGATGCTATGCTATATTCCACAAACTTTCCTCTGCTTTTGTTGTTTTGCTGCCTGCAACTGTCTTTAAAAGAAAATCCGTCTTACTGTAACAAAAAGTTGGCAAGATCTAAACTGTGCAGTTAAGTCAAGATGGACAGACAGAAGCATTTATTTTTGATGACTGTATGGTTGCCAAGATATGCTCAGAAGAACTTATGAATGAAAAATGTGTAGTTTTGATATGCAGACTACCCATGGAAGTGATGTTTTCTCTGTTTGTATGTGTCTACCTCTTGGGGGATCCTTGCCCCATGTGGGCCTAGCCTGCTCTGATTGGTTAACAGGTCACCTTTGTGGTGATTGGTCACTTCAGCACTGCTTAAAACTATGTTGTGATCAAACTCTGCATTTACTCGAAAAGTCCACACTCCACAATGGCTGTTGCTATCAAGTAGGCTTGAATTGATTATGAAACAATGGTAGGAAGTCATACTGGTAGGTCTATTCAGGTCTACCACGGGGACAAGACATTCTAGGCAGCTGCTGGTGTGGGAAGAAAAACTGACCTAATGCAAAAGACTTTGTGTTCTTTTTGTGGAAGTGGCAAAACTATTTATGAGTTTCATGTTAATTGAGACCAAAACTTAAGAAATTTCAAATGACTCATATGTAACTTAAAGCGATAGTTCAGTATATTTGAATTGGGGCTTATGTGCATCATTCTAATATTACACACATTAGTAACAGTGACTTACGTCAGCTCTGTCACTGTAAGGAAAGAACCAGCACTGCAGACAGACCTTACATTTCTGCAGATAGGGCCAAGCACTATGAGTAATTTCATGAATTTTAGGTGGATACAAACTTCTAAAAGAGTGTTAGGGCGATTATAAACTGTACTGAACACATTTACAGTGATTAACTTTTCCCTTAACCAGCCCCTTTGTTTTGGTAGAGCTTCAGTGTGATGACCATCACCTGGAGTAAAGTAGAACCAAAACAAAGTAAGTCATTTAAATGTGTTGAGTACAGTGGACAATAACCCCTACCCTGTTATTACCCCTGCCAAAAGGGGGATATGTATGTACGTTTGTCAGATTGTAAAGAGTATAATTCAACGAGTTATGAATGGAAATGTGTGTGTGTGTTTTTTTCAAGGTCAAATCAGAAATGAGCCAGTGACCAATTTAGAAGATTTTGGTGGTGATCCCAATCTGGATGTAGAGCTAGAGAATTTTGAAGCAAAGTAGGGCACTTTTCCACATCTTGACATCTGCTTAATACTTTCTTAATGGATTTGGATAACATTTTCAGGGTATGTTTGTCATGGCACAGGGGGAAATTATGAGATTTTTTGGGTGATCTAAATTCAGATGTGGACCCAATAATTCCAAAGATTTGTTTCCAGTGCCAGACAAGGGAACATTGATTCAATTTTTGGTGACCAAGAGAGTCTGGGTGTAGATTCAAGGATTTTGAACAGAGCAAGATAGGCAAGTTTTTCACATCTTTGACAATAATTCACCGGACAATGTTGGAAATGCCCTGGCAAAGGCTTGTGCTCTCTGAGTTCTTCTAGTTTTAGACTGCTCTCAAATAAAACACATCAAATTACACAAAATGCTTGGCCCCATCTGCAGCAACATATAGTTTAGCTTCTTTGCCTCTGTCTCTTTACAGGGTCATAGCTGTTTAGAATCACTATGGCTGTGAATGAAGCTCATACAAGCCCACTTCATAATACTTAAATATCCCTTTAAACTAAACTAACCCATGTGACTAAAACTTACATATATGTCTAACTTCAGGCTTAGATTAAACCCCAAATAGCTTTTGCAAAAACATAAAGATTAACATATAAGAGGAGATGACAGGAAGCAGACAAAAACGATGTAGGAAGATGGAGAGGGGGATGTTAGAAATGAGGAGGAGGGTTGAAGGCAAAGAAAAAAAGGCATGGACTACAGAAGAGGAGGGTTAACATGGAAAGGAGGAAGAGAGGAGGGAGCATAGGAGAACAGGTGGGGGGTAGGAGGGGGGGTTTTGAAAGAGGTCAGGGTGCAGAAGCGTCTTTCTTCGAGGAAAATGAAGGTGCGTGTGTGTGCAAGCGTGTGTGCCTCCCTAATTGTGAGGAGAAGGTGAGGGGTGAGCTCTAGGCACACTTCTCGCGAAAACAGCAGATATAGATGGACAGTCAGAGGCAGCGCTGTGGTGTGTGCGTACGCGTGCACAACCGTATGCATGCAAGTCCGTGTACTTGCCGTGCACGTGTGCGAGTGTGTGCGCCTACGAGTGTGTGTTTTAATAGCCACAGTCAGAGAGCCTCTGTCAGACAGTCAGCTAATTGGCCATCTTACAAGTACAGAGGAGGCTGCTCGCAAATTGGCAAAAAGGGCAACCGGCTTCAATCTGATACCAAACTCCTTTCTGTCACGATGCTGTCCATTAGACAACAGCTTAAGTCAGGGAAATGGAACAAAAATAAAGAAAAACAGAATACAAAACAGGGGAAAATAGTGGCGTAATTGTGCTTTGGAGACTTGTGTTGTTGCGCTTGACCCGTGTGTAGCGAGACAACGGGGATCATGCCAGATTTAGCGTAAATAAAAATTTTTGAGGGGGGGGGGGGGCTCATTGGGCTGGTGTGTCTTGTATTTGTGTGTGCAGAGGCCTCATGTATTTTAATCCTTGTAAAGTCCCAACTGGGTTCCAATTAGGAACAGGTTTCCTCACGCCCTGAGGGGAAACTGATAATTATGCTGTTGACTGTGGTTGTGACTTAGAGTGTTTGTGTGTTTCCCAGAGTGAGCGTGAGCATCTAACAAAGTGTATGATATTCTTTTTTATCTCTCTGTAATGTTTACAATGCTGACGTTGTTCGCTGTATCAAATGATTCTTCATAATTAGACGCAATACACAGATTCAGATCCTCTTATCTTGGTTGTTTATCATGAGTGCTGGACTAACACGCTCTGTATCATGTTGAGCGCTTGAAGGCAGGACTGGTGACTGCAGTAAATTTTAGTTATGTCTGAACAGTTTTTGGGCCTTGTCTTTTGAACATTTATCTGATTGTGTGTTTATGGTTTGAAAGAACTGTTCAGTGGGTGGTATTCTGTTTTATCTTTTCTAATGTATACACTGCTAATGGTGTTAGCTGTTGCAAATGATTCTTCATAATTAGGCATGATGCAGACATTCAAATCCTCTTATCTTTGTTTACAATGCTTGAGGTACAAAATCTGAGCATAGAAACTGCTTTCATATTCTTAATGTGCATAAATATAGTGCTGCAAAAGCTCACAATCAGTGTATTGGAGCATTGTCTGGTCTTTTTTGCATGATAATGTTTAGACTGGAAGAAAGTTGCAATTAAGCTCAATCATTAACACGCCTGCACAAGTCTTAAGTTCTTCTGTTGAATTTTTGCTTGTTTTAAAGCTGTCAGCATTGGTCGTACATATTGTACCTAAGTATATATTTTTCTTAGTATCTGAGGCAGGTTAGTACGCTTGCCTCACTGCAATAAAATTGCTGCCTTACCCATGTCAACCAGGGTCTTTCTGTGTGGAATTTGCATGGTCTTCCTGTGCCAGTGTGGGTTTTCTCTGGATAGTCTAGCCAAAGTAAAGCTCAGTCTGCAAGGGCTTTGAATGAGGACAAGAGACTGTCCAGTTTGAGTCCAGATCGAAGCGTATCTGGAAGTTTGTTTGGTCGCTGAGGAAGGGCAAGTTGACTTCCAGGGGCACTGCCATGGGTTACGGCAGTGGTTCATGCCCCTTGCTTCCAGAGCTTTTGGGTATAGGGTTTGAACCCTTGTGTCCATGAACTTGATCGCATATAAACACTGACAAATGAAGTGGGGGTAATGTTGCTGGTGGTGCAGGTAACTTACTGGGAATGATGAATGGAGAAGTGCCAACCCAGCATGTGCTGACCTGACCTGACCAGCTTCCTCATACAGATACAAAACATGATCATGAGGTTGGTTGGTGACTAAATTGCTCTTTGGTAAGAGTGTCACTGAGTGATGGTTGTCTGTCTCTTTATGTGGCCTGCTGATCAACTGGCGGCTATTTGAGGGATTACCTCATCTTACATCTAATGTCAGCTGGGATAGGCTACTTCCTCAGGCGGTATCGATGGATGGACATTTTTGAGGCAAGAATCACTTCAAAAAGTGAAAAAGGTTTGCACACCAGAAGATGCTCCATAATTAATTTAATGAAGATAAATGAAGGTCCTAGTCTTCATCAGACACAAAAGAGTGAGACAACAAACCACCTAATACTCTGCCTTTGGGTCACCTGACTAGATATGTGATACTTTAGATAACACAATGAAAAGAACACACACTGTTCAAAAGTTACTATATACAATAAGTGTTATCATAGAAACATTTATCCTTATTCATCATTTATCTTTTTAAGGTCAAAAAGACTCCAAGCATTAAGATCAATGCTAGAAATAAATTAGGTATACCAAAATCAGTATGAGTGGTATCACTCTCGTATATTGTCGATAAAAGTAAATAGGTAGGGTTTCCTTCTTGAACAGTGGCAGCCATATTGGATTGTATTAAGGGAACCAAGGACTAAGTTCAAGTGCAAATTGCAAACAGGTCTAATGGCCAGTGCCAATAATAAACACTGAATATAGCTCAATAAATTTTCCAAGTGTATATAAAACTATGAAACATACAAACTTCTTAAGTACTAAAGACCCTAGAAAAATGTTGAAATCTTGAAGCAGATGACTGAACCATCATGTAGTGCTGAAATAATGTCATGTAGTACTTAACCTTCATCATCTGAGAGAGGTGGTAGTCAGACAAGTACAATAGGGAACATCTTGTTGGTCATACCTCCTGGTCAGCAAATTAATTCTCGTTTTCTTTTGTAGGTATCGAAATGTAAGCAACCCGACCTGAAGCAATAAATATAAGTAATTTCTGTGGCTCCCACATGATCCAGAGCAGTAATATACCAGTGTTAAAGCAAGGTACCTGAGGATTATTTGTAAATATTATTGGCTGCAGCAGGCCTGGAATTAGGGTCTTCCCAAGGGATATCAGGCCAAAAGTCTTTCTTGAAACAGTTCTTTGTGTAGCCAGCATAACTTGATTATTTACACAAAGACAGCAACTAAACAGAAACTCTTGTAAAAGTGTACATGATGTCATTTTAGAGGTTAGATTTTCAGCCCAAGCTGGCCTTTTCCCCGTTCACTATGGTCTGGCCTGCTTTTATATTTATTTTTTCTCAAGACTGAGGGGAATAAGCTAGGTGACAGTCATGACTACCATGTCTTTATCAATCAACCCCATCAAACCAAGCTTTGTGCATAACATGTTCAAGTAGTTAATCACACAGTTTACAGATTACTCAGAAAATGGAGTTTTAGGAAACAAAGATGAAACTGTTATCTGGCATTGACTTATGCTGTTAAACAACTGGGAAATTGCCCTTTAAAGCATTAATTACTAAAGCCAGGCCTTGGACCAATAATACACTTTAGGGGACAGGATGGACAGGACACAGTGTCCATGGCCTTGGGCAGGAACTTTTGAGCTGAATTCTGTGCTACTCTTGGTTAAAAAGACTTGAAAAATGACTAATTTTGCATTTATTGATGCAAATTGTAATGCAATGTCGGTACAAAATTAACATATAGGAGGTGTTTCTGTTTTCTTTTTTCAACTTAAAATAAATCTTTGCTCAATAGACATCCAAGACATAAAATACACTGTCAAACAGACGAGGATATAGGACCCTTATGAGAATTCTTTGTACCTGATCAAATTAGTGTCCATTCTATGGGTAACATCATTCTGAAGACAACTGCATTTGAAGTCCTCAGCCATTTTTTTGGACTTTCATAGCATTTTTTAGAATCCTATACTTTCGGGATGTAAAATTCACAAGAGGGGAATATTGATATGCCATATTCATGTTTACAAGGCCATGATTTCAGGCACTCATTCAAAACCCACTCAGAAATCTTACAGACTCTAAGGCAGTGGATCTGATGGTGCTGAAGAAACTCACTTTCACAAGTTTAGACTTTTTCCTATGGACTTGTTTTTAAAAGGAACAATAAAACAAATCTGAATTTGTGATTTAGTGTGAAATAAAACCCAGCCAACTAAAAATATGTAATATTTGCTATTTTAAACCTATTTTGTGATTTTTTTTCCTCTCTGTTGATGATTTTGTGCTGAAACAAAAGGTCAGGTTTATTGTCTGTACAAATATTCTGAACAGTAAAGCAAATCTGATTCCTCGGGGTGTTGGTTTGGCGTAGTGGTTAGCACCCCATGTACTTGCTTCTGCCGGTCCAGGTTCGAAACCCGCCTGTGACCAGTTTGCAGAGTGTCTTCCCCTTCTCTGTCACCCCCTTTCACAAGCCTATCCACTGTCTCTCTCCTATCAATAAAGGCACAAAATGCCCAAAAAATACATTTAAAAAAAAAAAAATCTGATTCCTCTTCTAAACATGTGTGTGATGAGTCTCGCATGTCTTCGTGCGTTTTAGTGAGCGTGTTAGGTAGCTGCCCCCTAATGCTCTTTAGCTCCCCTCCCGACCATCTAACCTTGAAAAAGAGCGAGTGACGCTGATGTAGTGGACAGCGCGCCTCTCACATCTACACCTAAATGTTGAAAAATGTCCCCTCAGATAAAATGGATGACCCAGGTGCACAACCCATCGGTATAAATACATTGTTTTGCAAGGCTGAGCTGACAAGAAAGCCAAGAAAATGTTGAATTTTCCCTGCATGGTTTTCCTTGCAGTAGTGGTGAAAAAGCTGCCCTGTTTTTATTTTCAGGACTGTGTGTTATTTTCTTGCCTGTGTGTTTTTTAGGGGTAGGGGGTGCTCGGGCTCTGTTGACTGTGTATTCATGAACTCTTATTGTGGTTGCCACTATTTCCATATCATGACAATAAAAAAGTCCCACTGTAGGGGATTGAATGTGGGATATTTACAGCGTTTTTCCTAATCCTTACAGATGGACATGCTGGGGTTTGAACATATCTCTGTAAATGGTGTAGACTCATTCATATCACACCAGATTCTGGGAGGAGGTTGAAATCCAGCTCTAATTTACAAATCTGAGATAATTTTCACACTCCCCTCTGAAGATTTTTTACATAGAAATGAAGCAAGCTGTGATTTTCGCGGGGCAAAAAGGCTCTTTTGAGACTGCAAAACAGCATAATTGTTTTGCTATCCAATCGGGTGTTATACTACACATAATATATGGTTATTTCATACAGCCTCCAGACTGCCAAGATGTTTTCAATTTGGCACAGCCCTGCGATCATGATATCACAGAGAAAAGAGAGAGAGAGCTTCCAGTCTGGGATGGCCAGAGCAGCGAGAGGGCGATCATTTCACCAAACTCAAAGGCTTTTTCCCCCCTTCTCTCTCTCTCTCCCTCTCTCTCTCTCTCCGGGACGAATAATTCCACAGTTGCTGAGGCACTGAAAAAGCAATCTGCGGAATACCCCAGGGTCATGTCTGTGGCCGGATGATTTGTGTGAAATGTCATACATTAAATATAAGTTTAACATTCAGCCCGGTGCACTGTAAAACTGCCCTGTCGTTGCCACAGTCCGCCATTTCCCTGCGTGCAAGGGAGGGTTCGGGTTCAGGAAAGCGGTCACAAAGGAGTTGGACACACTCGCAGACAGACACACACACATATGCACCAACCCCCTGTGTCTGCCCAATCTTGGAGGGGGGAGTAGGAGGGTGGGATAGGACGACGGGGGAGTTGTGAGGCCATTCGATCCACAGCTGCATTTCATTTACGAATGCGAGAGCCGAACTTTTTTCGTGAAAAATATATCTATATAATTTTTTTTTTTTTCAATTTCATCTTGTATTTTTTTTTTCGAGGGAGCTTTTGGGCCAGACTTAAAAAAAGGGAACACGCTAAAGAAAGGGGGTTGGTTAGTCGACAGACAGATGGACGGAGAGACGGACAGTTTGTCTAGAGGCAGGTGTTGAATTCGCGTCCAGGCTGAGATGAGAGAGTAAGAGAGAAGGTGAGGAAGGAAGAAAGGGTTGTAACTAATTCATAAAGTTTCAAGAAAATAGCAGCCACTGAGAGGGAAAGAGAGAGAGGAGACAGAGGAAAAAGGTGTCTCCAGGGACTTCTGTGAAGCAGTCATCCCAGAGAGAGAGGGGGGAGATTCTGTCCATTCTAGCAGATGAGAAAGAAATGACAGGGAGGGTACAAAGGATGTCATCTGCCAGATGGACAACTGATGAGTTTTCTCCCTTTTCTCTTTGTCTTTCTGCTTTTTTTTTCTTCCTCTTCTTCCTCATGGCTTGTTTGTTTGTGCTCAGTCTGTGCCTCTGGAAAGTTTCTGTCTGAATGACTACAATAAGACCGTGCGTTTGATATGTAGAGGGGGAAACATTGTGGACACTTCAGAAACGTGAAATTCATTGAAGATGGCCATCTTTGGTGCTGATCAAAGGGCAAACAGTGGGTGTTTTGAGCACAAAAAAGACCATATCAGCCCTGATTAAGCTGTGCCCGACCCTCTTGATATTGTTCATGAATGTAATTATATACCTCTGTGCCTTTTTCAAAAATATTATTATCAACTTGGCACAGTTCAATTTGGCTTTCGCCTGGTGCTGTTTGACAACATTTGCATCTACAAAAAAAAAAAAAACAGGTACTCTTTCTACAAATTCTGCTTATTATTGCCATGAAAGAGCTCCCCAGCAGATTTATCAATTTCACCTTGAAGGTGTTGTTCTCGCCGGTGCATTTGTAAGCAAGTCGGAACTCTTTGAAGACAAACACGGTATCGTACAATCTGTAGCCCCCCCCTTCCCTCTGTCCTACCCTTCTCCTCCTCTTCCCACTCCCCACTTCAAAGCAGAGAGGCTTAGATGAAGGTTTGGAAAGAAATGGAAAACAAATTGTTCATTTGTATCTGGGAGGAGACCAGACACTTGAGTAAATTCTGTCTGCGCTTTCTCTTTACACGCCGCGCTGTAAAGTTATCTTAAGGTGGAAGCCGGAGAATCAGGGAGTCAAGGCCTTATCAATTGGTGTTTTAAAGTCTCAGACAGGCAATCAAATGTGTAAATGAGAGCAAAGCTGGTCAATAATCAGCTTCAGGATAAATAGACAGAGATTTTACCTTAATACAACTCAAATAGATTTCTCTGCCCTGCTCTGTGGAGAAAAAAAACTGCTAAAATAGTGTTCATCTACACTGCAGTTAGAAGATGTGAAAGGTGAAATATAGCAATGCCTGAATATCTTTTTAAAAAGTCCAAATATAATTAGAGAAGAATAATTCAAAGCAGCTTATTGATCCACTTTTCTTTCAGGTATCAGTCTTCTTAAATAGAATTAAAACATACCCTGGTGCATACACAAAAAATGAAAACTGAATCAATGCCAAAAGAAATGTAAGCATTGATCAGTCAACAAGCTTGTTCACAACTTTTTAAACTCATACACGAGTCCCTTAAATCTTTTAGTCATGTCTTTTGTCAGAAGGCCTTGTCAGTTCTAAGTTGCTCAAATAAAGTTCACAAGAGGCCTTACATAAAGGAAGAGAAGTGCTCTCAGATAAACCTAGAATGGTGGTGCAAAAACTGGAAAATGGATATGTTGTAATGCCACTGGTTAGTCTTTTCAGTGTATTGTATGCTGGTGTTATCTTGTTTGAAACAATAATTTTCTCCATCATATTGCCCTGCTCTTAGTTGCATACTGCCTGGTAGTAAGGATGGTAGAATCAATATCAACTATCACAGTACTGACACTTTTACCAGAGCTTTTTCTAATCAATAAATCTGATTTTGTTTGTGCAGCATTTACATACAAAAAAATGTATCGCACAGTGCTGTACATCAACAGAAACAACAAGAACGTGAGAGACAGACATGAATAAAGCCAATAAGAGCAACAAACAAAAAGAAAGGATATGATGATTGTAAAAAACATTAAATGACAGTAGGAGTTTCAACTAAAGGAGTGAGGGACAAGGAAAGCCATCATGAGTTCATTATGGGATGATGCTAAAACACTAAAACTGGAGATAAAATAGAAGTGATAATAAAATGAAATGAATGATTACATAAATAGGACACTAAGAAATGTGACACTAAATTTGATTTCAGAACATAGATAGACTGGGATTAATGAGAAAAGATTGCACAACCACAGCTTAAGAATCCAATTCAATAAAAAACTAAAGGTAAAATAAAGGTATATGTAGAATCACATAAGTTAAAGCTCAGCCAAAACCAAGATAAATAAAATGGCGGTCTTAGCTTTTAGAAATACTGATATTCTGTGCCGCACATAGAACAGGGAACAGGCACAAAAAGAACTCAAAGGTTTTAGGATTAATTACTCCCCTCAAATATCAATAAATGATTACTCTAACAAAATGTTTGTCTGTGAAGATTTAGAAACTGTTTTCATTCTTTCTCTCTTTGTCCATGCCAAGGCAGTGCTACTTGCTCATGTCATGTGACTGTGACATCAGCCAGCAGCAGGACCCATAAACTCACACACAGAAACATTACACAGTTTTGTAACAAACTAAAGTAAGAATGACAGAAAGAAAACCAAATTTTAGGAACTGGTACTTTTCAAAAACACTCAGAAGTTACTTTTAAAATAACTGATTCATGAATCAGTTCATCATTATGTTGAGAAACATGTTTCATGCAGTTGTTGATTTTGTTTTTGTTATTTATGTTGTTGTAGTCAGTTCATCAAAAGGTGTCATATAAGTCTTTAATGGTGGAACATTTTCTGAACATATTTTCTGTAGACTAAGACTTATCAACAGAACACACTTTAAGATCAGATAGACTGGAGGCTAGACTAGACATGTTTTCTTTATGTGCTTTTGTTTGTGTTTTTCTTCCTGAATAAGTCACACAGTATATTCTTTACATTTATTACTTGTCAATGCAATCTTCAATCACCAGTGATAAAATTTCCAACTACAATTTTGTTTTCTCAGAAGTTTGGCATCCAGAAAACTCAAATCACTTGAACCCTTGACCTTAGATATATAGATATAGCCATAGATATCTATAATTCTATAAATCTATGACTGCTATATAGAGATATAGATATATTTTTGTGCTGTGTCTGTGTATGTATGTATATACATATTTACACACACACATATTTATGTATATATATATATTTATATATATATATATATATATATATATATATATATATATATATATATATATATATATATATATATATATTTATATATGTATCTTTGTGCTATGTCAAGTGAATAGATTGAGGATGAAAGGCAGAGAGTTTAACTGACTGATTAGTGGAACTACTTGTGAGGTTTATTGCAACAACTATTATAATTAAAATTGGGAAATGCTTTGAGCTATGCCGAGTTAACAGGACTTTTGAACGGGAACTCCTAAGGCCAGAGTTATATGGCAATGAGGGGATGAATACAGACTGAACGAGACCCACTGCCATATTTTAATTGTCTTTTTTAATTTGCTTTGTAAAGCACTTTGTTGTAGCATCTGTCTTGAAAGGTACTATATTGATAAGTAACTATTATTATAACTGTTGAAAAAAATGCTACCTTACTGCAAACCGATAGGGAGAACTACTGACATTACCTGTTAAATGAAACTCCACGTACACAGTCGGATCCTGTTTCATCCCTATTCACTCCATGTGCACTGTGAGGAAAGCTCAAAGTAGTTATAATGGTGTGCTGTGTGTGCACAGACAGACCAGATCTGCTATGAAACACATGTTGTTTAAAAAAACTGAAAGGCTGTTAAAGCTGGGTTCCTTTGTGGAAAGTTTATATTCATAAAAGTACTTGTCATTTTTATAACAGTTTTCAGTCAGAAAAGTAGTATGTTGAAAATGTATGTCTTGAACTAGTCGACTTTAATACTTTTATTATATCTTTTAAATTAATAAATGAACTATGTTCCTTCTCGGCCTTTGTAAAATTTGTGAAAATGATATTGGTTTGATATATTAATATTATCTGCCACACTCGGTTGATAGAAATGATTATATTAAGTTATTTGATAATATTGCAATGCACTGTTTATTGCTGCATCATGGTATTATAGCCCTGTGATTGGCTGGTGACCAGTCCAGGGTGTACCCCACCACTGGCCCACTATTAGCAGGGTAGGCCACACATCACGTAAACATCTGAGCAATCCTGTCATTATCAGCTTCACTATTTAACTTGGTAGTGTGAAGAAATCCCACAGTTTCCTTACAGCAGGACAGCAAGGTGTCACTGAACACCTGAAACCACCATCAGGTAAAATGTGCCCAGTTTTAGAGGTCATGGACCGCTTATTCATGTCAGCCACATTTCTGTGGAGACCATTCTTGGCTGCCACCTAGCCTACCCTTAGGTGAGGAAACTTTGATTTTGCTGTCATTCTGTACTGTCATATTCTTTGTTATTCATCATGTAAACTTAAATGCTTATGAGCATTTACTGCTTCCCATCTGGCATTTGTGAATGATAATCGTAGAGACAAAAGAAACAGTCATTTCCTGTTACTGAATATGTTGTGATAGCAGCTTATGGATAATCAAACAGGTTTTGACACATAATGTGGTCTGATCTTCATCTGGATTTTCAGTTTCTATTTCTTTGTAGTTGCCTTCAATTGGTAAATGATGAAATCAGAACAGATGTCAGAATCTCAAGGTTTTTATGACAAATGACTGAAAACATAAAGTGTAACTTAATAACAACAAAAGTGTTCTTCACATTGAGCATGATGGCACAGGATGATTGACTATGAGAGGAATACTGTCCATCTGTTTTGAAGCCAAAGAGTCTTATACAGTTATCATTTTACATTGGAATTTCTATAAAAAATGTTAACCATAGAGTCAACACATCAATAAAAAACATTGTTCAAAGTAATTGCCTATCACAAAGCATGTTTTATGCGTGCTCACAAAGAAAACCATGGCCAACTGCTAATAAAGAACGTTGATTTAGAGCATCTATCTAACCACACACAATAAATGACTAATTTACTAAGCAGAGAACAAAATCTGCCAGATCCGAATTCTACAACGACTGATCACTTGCTTATGAATCATGACCACAATACTATTTTGTCTTTGCTTAAAGCGGTCATGTTAAGTTTTTTGGAGTTTTATGTATCATACACATGAAAGAGTTCTGCTACACACAAGACAACCAAGATAACCAAGTCAACACAATTTCTCCCCCGTAACATTCTACTTTTGTTTTGTCAACAGTTTCCACTTATTCGCTTTCGACCAAAAGCCCAGTGCTCAGCACGGACCATGGATAGTGGTGCCAAGTTTTTAGTTAAGCCACTAAAAACTTGGCACTGAGCAGGGCTGATCCAGCCAGTTGCCACAGAGCAGGTCAACCAATCAGAACAGACCGGGTCCACATGAGGAAAGGAGCCATACAGTGGCAAGGACTACAACGGAGCATCTCAGATAGAGAGAGAATACAGCTGGATCAGGAGTATGTGAAAATTTTAAGTTTTTTTTCCAACACGAGTGATTGTGAACATACTCGAATAATCATAAAAGTCGAATACATTAACCAAAGTAAGGCAAAATATGGGCTTATGAATATATGGCTCATAAAAACATAAGGTCAATTCATATTAAAAATTCTGCACAATGGCTTGTTAATTTTGAGTTATATATCCAACTTACTGTACCAAATAAGCAGTCAAGGGTGGCAGGGGGAACAGGATATTTCACAATACAACTGTCATTATTTCTGTTTGTTTTGCAGGGCAGAAATAATCTAATTTTTCAAAGATCGGGTTTGAAAAAGTCTTGATTTTGTTTTATTGAAGTGTGTATCCCTGAATAACTGTCAGCAGGGTTACGCGTCAAGGGCTAAATACATGATGTTTTCAGTTTGCCAAGCAAATGTCAAATAGTGTTGTGATGCATGGCAATCAAGTAAATTGAGCAAAACAATCCTGATTTCATACATGCCGAACAATTGTGTTAGACCACCTGTCATGAAAACAAGAAAAATATTTTAGGAAACTTTAAAACTTATTTAATATTGAAAAGTTATTGTTATTTAGTGTTCAAATTTTGAACAGGAATGAGGAATTTCAAAGCTGAATTTACCTTTTTATGTCAAAATTTGAGCTGGTTCACTGAGATTTTCTGAGGCGACAAAGATTAATTAAACATAACATTTAACCACTAAAACTATTTTTTCTGTTCAGGAATTCAAGAAAATAACTATGATAACTATAGTTAACACCTTTTTAGAAGTAATATAGTGCTGTTGTATTTTTTCAGCTTTTTTCTGTTTAACAGTAACTTCGAAAATTCAGGATTAACAGTAATAATAATATTTTATAAGAATCCAAATACCATTTCAGTTAAAGATCTTCAACATACTGGTTTATTGACCATTATAGAATGAAACTGACTTTGGCAATTGGCAGTGCTGTTGAACAAACCTACTAATGAATTTGTTAAGCACTGTGTATTTGCAGTGCATGCTGAGAAAGTATATGTTTTAACCATTTACATTTTATCCTTGGACTGATATGTGGAACATAAACCAGAAATGACCCATTAAATTGCACTGAGCAAAAGTATGGGATAAAAAACTTGGCTGGAAAAAAATGTGGTTGATCACTTTTTTATTTTAAACCTACCTGTCACCTCAGCTGGTGAGTCCAAAAGTTTCAGACCCTGATTGTGACCACCAGACAGTAATTCACCTTTGAATGCACATCCCTAAACAAAACCTAACAGAAGAAATCTCAAAGATAAAGAAGAGACTGCTGCACACTTAAAGTCACCTCTGCATCAATTTACACTGTCTGTGTTTGATTGATGAGTCCAAGGACTGTTCGGTCCGACAAAATTGTTACTGCCACATCTTAGTATTACCAGCACCGGTGAGAGGTATCCTGGGACTTTTCAGCTTTATGTTTGGTGGAGATTTAAACTAGAATTGAATACCAGGTCAGTGCTGTGGGCTGTAGTTTAAAAGCTAGTATTTCTACATACAGTGCAACACAGGCTGCATTGTACGACGCTGACAATGAGGGACTCTATACAATAAGGGTATATCACAGTAATTCATAGATGTTTGGAGCTCCAGAGCCATGATAAGGAGAAATAGGTTGATGGGAGAGGGCCAGACTGCGGCTTCTTCGGCCATTATCCACAGGCAGGCAAATCAAGGCAGCAAATCAGGAACAATGGAGCCCTCAAAGAGCAGAGTGGGGATCAAAGCAGCGCTAACTGGCCATTGCAATCCAATTGAAATGTTCACTTTGCATCTCTCTAAAGGTAATGGATGTGGAGAGTGGGAGGTGAAAAGAAAGGAGCTGCCCGCTCGCATTTGTCGTAAAATTATGGAAGGTAAGAAGAAGAAAAAAGGAGAAAAAAATGCTCGTGACAGGCCTGGCCTTCTCAAGTCATCTACTGTAGAAGCTTCATAATGTCCCTTGGTTATTTTGACTTTGAATTTGCGAAGACCAATTTTTTCACTCCCCTTTTTTTCTTCCTTTGAACCTTCCAATGGTAACATTATGATGATATATGAGACACTATACGATGGCCCTTGTGCATGTGGAGTAGTATCGAGGCAGGCTATTTCTTAAAGTGTCCTCTCTCTCTCTCATCTTTCTCTGTGTCTCTCGATCCGTCTCTGCCTCTCCTCCTCGCTTTGTCCGCCCCATCACTTTCTCCCTCCATCTCTCCCATCTCTCCATTTGAATGTGTTGATCACCTGGGGAGATGCTGCATTAACGCTGACTCCCAGTAAAAAGCAGAATCTCCTCTTTATTTATCTGCACTAAAATTCCTTCCAATCTTTCCAGCACATTTCACTCAATCACGCAACTCAGGCCATTCCATTAGCCACACAGGGGCGTTTTACCTCATTGAGCACAACACGCCCCGCACTTCTATGAATATAGATTCCCCTAAATTATGTATAATGGGAGTGCTCAGATTTTAGCATTTTTACTAAGAGGGTTTTGAGGGTGTATGAGTTGTTTCTGCTGCTTTTTTGAGTGCTTCTTGAAATCCACGGCATGTGCAAGTGACTGCTGTGGGTATGTTTGCCTCTTTGGGTTTTGTAGACAGTAAATGGAGATACGTGCAGGAGTATGATCTTCTAAAGTTGGCGTAAGGTCAGAGCGGAGTTCAGTCAGGGTAATTTTGCGTATAGGAGAAGAAAGGTTTGGTATAAACACACTTTTTCACTGTATCCTAGCACTTTCTGTTAAACATGAATCTCCCTGAAGGCAATTATTCCAATGAGGGTTGTCAGCATTAGAGTGGGTAATTGATTAGATTGAGATGTAATACAAAAACTCTAAAAAGTGCATTGATTGTGGGCCATTTTGTTGTCATAGCATAGTTGAGCTCTCATAACATAACAGTAGTTGAGTACATTCATATTCGTGTCTCCCTGCTCTAACAAAGATGAAAAAAATGACACTAGCACTCGTATGAAGGTTTTCTTTCACTTTAGGAAAGTCACACACAGCTTATTGAATAAAGTCAGAAACAATCTGCAAACAACGAAAGAAGAAATTATAGTGTTAGGCCTATGTGGAGTCAGCCTTATACCTTTACAGAAGCCGTTAAAGGGATAGTTTGAGATTTTTTGAGAGAGGTTATAAGAGGTGCATGCCATTAGCCTGAACATTCACCACAATGATGGAGATCAGCTCTGATCCTGTACAGAAAGACCTGGCATTGCACCTAGGGATATATTGCTGCACATAGGACAATTGCTGCATAATTTAAAGAGTTTAAAGCAGCACAACGGAAGATCCCCGCTTGACCGCAAAGAGAACTCAACTACCCATGAGCTCTAGCGTGCGCCTACTGTCGTACGGATACAGATCTGCCGGTCGCGT
This sequence comes from Scarus forsteni, assembly GCA_036419115.1. Classification (NCBI taxonomy): domain Eukaryota; kingdom Metazoa; phylum Chordata; class Actinopteri; order Labriformes; family Labridae; genus Scarus; species Scarus forsteni. The sequence continues at coordinate 4,189,800 of JAZDUH010000049.1, forward strand.
GCATTTGTTTTGTAGGCAAATCACTTAAGCCAGGACTTCGCTCAAAAGTATTCTTATGTCTTCAGCGGCTGTTTGCAGGATGAATAGCGACGAGGTAATGTATTTATTTTTGACTAAAAGACGATGTTAAAAATCGCTAAGTTCAACTTGGTTTTATTACCGTTAAGTCGGCCCCGCCCCCGTCCTGTTGAAGCGATAAAGTGAATAAAAGTAAAGACAACGACGAGCTGGCGATATATCACAGACTTGAAATAGGTCTAAACAAAACTACATACTGGTACGTTCTGGATTTGTTGTACTGTACTTTTTTCCTGTCCTTTTTTTCCTTTTGAGGAACTTCATCATAAATTAGTCGCCCAACATACCTGATAGTAGTCGGACATCCCTCCCACGCCGAACCGATGTTTATTCTGGTCCGAGCATTCAGCTTGTTTTTCTCTCGCTTTCTTTGATTTGTATCCTCCGACAAAACTTTTCTCTTCCTTACGTTCTTTGTTGCCTCCGCCATTACAGCTCCGCGATTGGCTTTCGCCGAGACTTCCGTGTTTTAAACGAATCGGGAATCGGGGGAAGTGACGTATGCCGTAAAGCAGTCCAAATGTGTAGTTTTTTAGTGTGGCAGGGTTCCCACCATCCACCTCGAAGTTACATAGCGCCAGTGAAAGGGATACAGACCACGACAGAGGTGTCATTCAACTCATTGTAAAGTGGTGGACCATCACAATGAATATCGAAGGATATATTATGTTTGAAAAACGACATAGTGTTGGTTTAAAGAGTGAAAACAAGCTAAAACAGCATGGGATAATGGCACGTCTAACTACTTGGGTGCATTTCTGCACTGACTTTATATCTCAAATGATTTTTCATAATCCTGTCATAACAAACATTTGAGTTTTTAATACTATCATCAGGGATTTTTGATAACTTCTCAGTTCATAGCGAGTTCTCTTGTTCAGTGGTTAAAGTAATGGTGTGCTCTCTGGTAAAAGCATATTCTTCAAAGAGCAGGAAGTGAAATAAACCTTGGTTAGCTTTTTTGGGGGGTTCAGTTTATCGCGGCAGGTGTGAAAGCTCAAACAAACTCTGGTTTGAACGGAAGTGTGGTTGGCAAAAAAGCAGTGGGAATTCGGTTTGTGGTACATATGGAAGCAATCTGAACCATACAGAGCATTTTGGCTTAAATACAACAACAGCTAGCAAGTTAACGTAGCATTCGCTGACAGTACCATGCATGGAGTGGCTAAAATTAGTAATGCTAGCGCCTACAGCATAGAGTTCTCTTGACAGTTTTTTTAGGTTTAAAAGCGAAATTACCCAGAGGACCTCTACAGGCCTTTTTAGAAAATAATTTGCACACCTTTTTTTTAACAAATGATAGTCAAAGCAAGCTTGCACACCAGCAAATAACTACGCCAGGCAATTGTGGGTTTTATATTGTTTAGCATTTGAAAGCTAAACAATAAGTGCCCTGAGGCCACTACCCCCCACCAAGGCAGTTCTGACACTATTGCCCTATGTCACAAAGTAAAGTTAACACAAGCAAGTTAAACATTGAGTCAAGAGATTTACTGTGGTTCCTTTCTTTCAACACATACGTTCCTATACATTTCACTAGTCCATCTCAAGTAGTTCATATAGAAAAAAAACTTTCAAAGCATATTTGACAGGTGATTGGGTAATCGTTTTGTCAGTCACATTCATTACACGCCAATGAGTTAATGTAGCAGCTAAGCGCAACTGCAGCAGTGAAGTTATATCATGTAAGCCACTAAGTAAAACAAAATCAAGGCAAAACATGATGGAAGTGGGGTGGAAATGTCCCTTCTATTTAAAAGTTTGTATTATTTGTCTTTCTTTTATTCAGAAATTGGTCCAAATCTAATAAAACTGCTACTACTACTATTTGCATCTATGCTAATCTCAGGAGTCACTTCCTGTTGTCCTCTTGCTAGTAGTTCCCACCTCGTCTGTTTTGGGTCGCTCACAGTCAAGGATTGGAGCTTGGCCAGATGGATCTGCTTGATTACAGACACTGATTTAGGCAGATCCAGCTGCGTGGCAAGATTATCCTAGGAAGACACCTTTGGTCCCTTACATGATAATAGTATTAAAGGACAGACTGGAATGTAGTAGCCAGCGCATTGTAGACAGTGGTGTCGTTAGCCGTAGCTGCATCCAGTGTATTTGAATCAGTACTTCTTGTATTCTGAATGGAATTAACACAAGGGACTGAAAGACAAAACAATGCAGATTTCATTAGTACAGTTGTTATGTTCACAGAAGTCTAAACATGACAGAGGTGAAGGGTGTTGTAATCAGAACTTCCTGTTTTTAGTGTGGACTGGAAGGAGTGTTTTGGGAAGCAACATAAAACAGATTTTAATTTGTGACCAAAACTGTAATTGATCAAAATTAGTTATTAAAGAAATTTGATAATTCAACAGCCCTAATTCGAGCGATACAGGAGGAAACAACTGCATTTTTTACTCATCCTTTATTAACCCATAGCTGACAAGCAACTGCAAGGTCTGAGTCCAGGAAGTCCGAATTTGATCTGTTGTTGTGCTGAACATTTCCCCCTCTGAGCATGAGCTGTGTGACTAATTGGCTCGTAAGTAATTTTAATTCACATGTTGGCAGTTGGTGTCCATGTAGCTCAGCAGGAGGGAAGGCCACAGCTGAGAAATATCAACAAACAGACCAGCAATTCTATAATCAGAACAAAATCAACATCCTCATTACTGACTCCAAGCTCCAGCCGACATCAAAAAGGGCTTCAACACTCTTTCGCCCTTGTTTTCAGCCAGTGATTATGTTTAGTGTCAGACCAGACATATCAACCAGAATGCTAACAACCTAACAGGGGGGGGGAAAGTTAGAGATGTTTTAATCATATTTTGGCAGCTTGTCTTGTGTAGCTGTAATAACATTGCAACATCTTGCTGGAGTTAAAATTTTAGATTATTTTTCTGCAAATATAAACATAAACAGTGAAATATGTCGCAAATGTTTTGTGGGATGGGATGTGTTTGTATACACATAAGACCGAATTTCAAATTAACTTAGTCTGGTATTTTTTTCTTCCATATGTTCATTTCTGTATGCTTTATCAGTTCATGCAAAATGTTTTCTAAACATGTAGGAAGTCATTATATTCCATCAGCTGGTTATATATGGCAGTATGTGAACATTTTTCCAAAGATAATTATGGATGTTTTGGACATCTGAAAAAATGTTTCTCTTGACTCTTATTTTTGCGTTAAGTAATTATCAAAACAATACTTCGATATGAATAACACTAGCTGACCATAAACCTACATTGAACTCATGAGGACACAACAAAGGCATAGGAAATTAACACTTAATCAAATATAAGTGATTTTGACTCAAGTACGATGAAGATTTCTTTGACTGTGTAGAGTTAAGTTTATGAAACAAGGTATACAGAACTGGTAATTCTTTAAAACAAGATTCAGAGATTAAGAGAGGGTACAAAATTCTGTGACATCAATTGTTACAGTTCTGTTCACTCCTAGTTTGTTTGAGAGAGTTGTTATAATACAAGTAGGCATTCCCTGTCTGCCCCAGTTTGCTTGAATGTGAATGAATACAGCAATCAATCCATTTCAGCTCAAACAACTGTACCGGAAAAACTGAGTCTCACTTCCAGTGGACCTCTGAACCAGTTTGTTTGCCGTGAGGACACAACCAACCCAGCAACTGTCAAAAACAGGGTGACGAGTTTACTCATCACACTGCTGTGGTAGTGCAAGCAGCAGCAGTATTAATGATCATGACATTGTGACTACCAGGCTGATGAGTACATATTACTAAATAATATTGCTTTGTATCCTTTCTTTCTGTAAATTTTCTGTGCACACTCATAACGCCATACCATGAAAAAAGCAACAAGCTAACATTAGTCATTGTCTCTACAACAGATCACCACAGAACTTAACCACATCCACTCCTGGGGAAAAAAAAAACCCCAAAAAACATGTTAAGATTCACAGAATTTAGTCCAGTTTTTTCAAGCAGATCATGTCCTTTTTAAAGTTTTCTGCATCACTGACATTTTCTTTCTGGACAGGTCCACATTTATTCTGGTATAATATACATGCTATCTAGTGTCATCTGTGGTCCACTGTAGACATCAGCAAATTTGGAAAAGCCCTGAGTTTGTTCACATTTATGTCAAGGTGTGTTGCGCATTTATAAATGTGTATATTTTATTATTTTTCACCATTGGCCTGAACTACAAACTTCAGAAATTCATGGGCTTAGGGGCCGTTTACATGGTGTCGAAAACGGTCGAATCCAATAAGTTTTCATTGCATTTTGGCCTAGCGTCTACATGGAAACTCGTTGAAAACGGAAACTTTTGAAAACAGGCTCCAGGGTGGAAAGTTTCCAAAGCGCTCTCCATGCAGCCCCATGTAAACCCGCATCGGAGCGTTTCAGGGTGAAACGCCGGCTTTACCGCATGCGTAGTACTTTTTCAGAAGAAGGCTGCGCGGGCATACCAGGAACAACAATAGCTTCGGCCGTCTGCCGAGTAACATGTGAGCCTCTTACCGTGTGAGCCTCTTACCGTGCTCGGTTTGTTATCCAGTCAAAACTATCCAGACAGATTTGTTGTCCGAATTGATGTGTTGTCCAGAAAAGAAACTCCTGCGTCTCTGTGCGTCTATTCGCCATTGTTATTTGTGAAAAGTTTTTCTTCTTTGTACATGTATTGTAGCAGCGCTGCCTCTCTGCAGACCTACAGCGCCATCTACTGAGCCAGCATGCACACTACAGCGGATTAACTCGTCTCCGAGCGTCGTCGTCTGAACGCAGAAGAATTCTAAAACGCAAAGGAAAAATCTTTGCGCCTTTAAGTCAGGAGTATCCATGTAAACGTAGCCTTAAGGTGTCCTTATAGTCAGTATGGGACTGCGCCATTCTATTCTGAAGGGAAATCATCAACTCTGTAGGGGTTCATGTGTGGACTCTGCTATAAACTGTCTGCTAAACCATCACTAACTAGACTTACTGAACTTTTTTAACATGCTTGTACTAATACACATATTTACTCTCCAACTACAATTCCTGCATCAAACAAAACTGTCATAATACAAACACAGCCAACACTCTGGATGAATGAGACCTAGCATCATTGTTTCAAGAGCAGCTGTGTAACCTGCATAGACCTAGTTCAGACCGACTACTTGAGCTGCATTGATATTGGCTGCAAGTGAATAAATCACCTGAACAAAATCCCACCAGTTAATCAGCAATGTTAGCTGTAAGGTTTTTCAGTTTTTTACCCTCCCTGACCCATTAATATCGCCAGAACTGCTTTTTTTTTTGTTTTCAGCTGTCAACCACTAAAGCATTCACTTGTAGGCTTCAAAATGAAGGTTAAGATTCCATATCATCACTCCTTATATCATAAGGTTGTTATGCTGCTGCTAGAATAAATGCTTTGGAAAAAGACATTCATTAGAGACGGACAAAATGTGATTTTTGTAGAAACCCAATGTGCTTATATTTCTTATTTTATTATTGGTAATACTAATATTGATAGATAAATTAGCCCTTTAGGTTAAGAGCAGCTTTCCAGAATTTTCCTCACTTTGTTGTGACAGTCTATTTGGTGAAGGAAATATATATAACAAGGATCAATTACATCATATCTTTTGTTCTAATGTAGGCTAGCAGTCGAGACGATGGAACGTTATGGCACAGTTAAACATCCCAACGCTATTAACGTCGATAAATGGATGATATATATGGTCGCACTGTACGGCCAATATATTGACTGTAAATATCTCAATACTTTTGATATCTTCTAGATCTGATAATTGAAGCTCTTATGTGCCAAAACTAATATTGTTTCAATGATACTTGGCATCCCTAACATGCATGAGTAGCCAGACTGAAATGTCCAAAGGTGAAGCCCCACCAATACTTTGAGACTGCACCACTCTGGGCATCTACCTTGATTGCTAACTGCCTCATTCGAATTGAGGGGTCGTTCGAACCAAAACCGGACTCTACAGTTTAATGTGTGTTTTCTGACCAGTAAACCAGAGTTTAACTTCTATGCAGAAATTTCTCAGTTTACAGTTTTGACATTCACAAAGGATTCTGGATGAGCCTGCATGAGAACTGGGAGCCATTGCCACTTTCTTAGCACTTTCTTTCTTAATTCTGAAAAATTATTTAAGGAACTAAAACAGTAATGGTCAGTAAATACATCTGATGTATAGTAGTTTGTTCATTCTAATAAGAAAGTTGATGTTAAGGTGGGTGGATCTAAATGGTGGCACATCCAGGGAGAGTTGTAGTGGGGCTTCAACGTGGATGAAAACTAATCCAAGAAACACTTTTATAGAACACCAGAAAATGAGCTTATATTTTGTCCATACTGGGGTTGATATATTCAGTTTTGAAGACTGTTGGATTATGTTCACAATCGCTAGTTTTCATATTCTAAGTACCCACCATATTTTCAGTCTATCTAAGACAGTATGTCACAGCTCCTGCCCCTTTATTGAGGGGGCAGGAGCATTGACTATTCAACTTTGTAGTAGAGTCAGTTCAGCACTACTCCAAGCCATGTTGTCAACAACTCTTCATTCATTCTGTGGTCTATGCTCTGCAATGACCAATGATCCACAGAGGATAAGTCTTTTAGGGGCATGAGGAGCAAGTCAGGTAGGGCTGCCACGATTAGTTGACTAGTTGTGACTAAGGTGATGATCAAAATCGTCGACAACTACTTCAGTAGTTGGCGTGTTTTGTTTTTGAAGCATTGTTCTCTCTCCAAACTGCCAGTGTACCTTCCACTGTCTTGTCTGCCTTTCTGTCCTTGACACATGCGCAGTAGTGGTAATCTGGGTCTGATGTGATGTCATTGGAAGAGTTATACCCAAACAGTATAATTAAACAACACACCCCCAAACACACTTATGCATGTGGCGCATGTACAACTACGCAAGGCATCATAGTTGCCGGGTCTGTTCATTATAAGCGATTTGGGCCACCAGCTGCATGCTGGTGCAGTACGCTGCAGTTCATGCATGATGTGAGTAGTCAACTAATCGCAAAAAATAGTTGTTGACTTGTCAACTGTCAAAGTAGTCGTTTGTGGCAACTCTAAATTCAGGCAGCTATTGTGAACAGGGGAAGATGAAGAAGTCCAGGGGCTGCAGGATTTTGTCTTGTGCATAGAAGTGCTGTCCCACAGTAGAGACAGGTAAAGTCGCTAAATGGCATCTAAAAGTCATGTGCATAGTATGGGCTCTTTAACGTGGTCAGCTGCAACATCAGTCATACCTTGGGTTGGTGGAATACATTTAAAAACTAAACAACCAATTTAGACAAAATTCAAGAAATTTACAGTTATCATGTCTCTGTGGTTTCCTGTGGACAAAAATATTTTGAACGCCGCACATGTAAAGAATAAAGTCTTTAATAGAAATGGAGAACTTTAAATACTTATTTAAATGTCAGAGTCTTCTTCAAATTCTTGAGGCTTGACACAATAATCTTTTCCTTCAGAACATTTAAAAATTTGAAGCCCAATATATTTTGGAAATACATGAAAATAATGTGGAAGTCCAGCACCAATTCAAAGTATTTATGCATGAGCACTTTTTCTCCAAGTTTCCCTGCTCTGTTGCAAATGCAACCTCACCGACAGATGCATTGATTAGGCAGAGCACCGATCAGATCCAAGCAGCCAGCAGACGTAGATCAGAGCCGAACCTCATACCGCTTGGCTGCACTCACAGCATTCACTCAGCTGTCCTATCTGATCACAGCCTAATGCACTGTAATTTATTCCGTAATATCACATGACTGTGCATTTTATTTGCCTGCGGCTAATCTTGGCAGCAAGCAGCCTAAAATAAAGGCCAATAGGTTGAAGGTTTCCACGGCCCTGTGCATGTTTCATGAACATAGCACCCATGACGCCTATTGAACCCGTGCTGTGGAAATCCAAACATATGTCGAAATCTTTTAAGGGGTGGATTCTTTTTTTGGCTGCACAGGAGCCACTGAGAGGCTGTCAGAGGCTGTTTTAAGGCTGAGCAGGGGCCTCTGATGCTGCGCTGTCCTCCCATGTTGGAGCGTAATGGACGTGTCACCCCCGAGGAAAGGCTGCCGGCTGCTTGGGTCGCCATGCCCTTCAGCACACGACACACACGTCAGGGATGTGACAGAAACATGCAAAAATCACAGACAGCATCCCAACCTGATCCCTGTTTGTGTGCCCGGCTGTGCTTGTATTGATCCAACGTGTTTTCGAAACTGTATTATTGACCTAAATGTTGTTTCCAACGTCTAATCTGTTCGAGGCGAGATGTAATTTTATAAAGAATTTCGAAACACTTGTTAGTCTCACTTAAGAAACTGTCGGCTGATGGAAATTTATTGCAGCGATTTAGATGGATTGCTTTCATAAAAACCTGATGTTGCATTGAAGGGAGCCAAATATAGTAAGTGTTCCAGTAACCGTACGATGCCTCAGCACACACATGTGCACCCACACCCACCCACCACACCACACACACCGGCACACACATAAACATACGACAAACACTTTCACATATACAGACGCACACGCACTAACACTTGTTATCGATCTGCAGCTTAGCTCATGCCAGCAGGTAGTCCAACTCACCGGTTATTCTGAGGAATTGCTTTCAGTAGCTCTATCCACACACACACACACGCACAAATGCACAGACACTACATGATTGTTTCCAGTGGTTAAATCTACACAATTTGTGCACAAGCAACTCTTAAGACACCATCACCTCCTCCTCCCACATCAAGGGCTGAGCTTGTCGATACCACGCACACACACAAGCACGCGCAGACACACTCGCAGCCTCATAGCTGAACAATGTTTAACAGTGGGAGAAGTTGAATTGTGTTGCATAGTTAGGACATGAGCTGTTATTGTGTCCTCACATTCCTACCTTTGCTTCTACAAATATTTGGCTTTCTATTTGTGTCAAAGGCTTCTCATTGTTTTCTTACAGCAGTTTAGAGTAGGATTAGTTAAAGCATTGTGTGTATTTTTAATGAATATAGATTCAAATGGGATATATGGCCCGTAAAGTGTATTCTCGTAGTTACTTCCGCCAAGGAGGTTATGTTTTCGGGAGGGTTTGTCTGTCTGTCTGTCTGTCCGTCTGTGAACAAAGTAACTCAAAAAGTAATTGATGGATTTGGATGAAATTTTCAGGAAATGTTCAGCATGGGAAAAGGAAGAACTGATTCGATTTTGGTGTTGATCCGGATCAGCGTCTGGCTGCCATGGCGAAAAATGTGATTTCTGTGAATAACTACTGAACTAAAATAGATATCATTATGAATCCAATTGCTAATGGTATGTTTTCATGTTCAGTGAATCTAAATTATGGTTAAAATCACAATATGGCTGAGGACTGTGGCGCTGGTGGTGGTCTGCGCTCTCCGAGTGCTTTTCTAGTTTATTTAGTGTTATAATATTTTTCTAGATTTCTTCTAGGAGTTTTTGGTATTGTCTTCTCTTATTCACTTCATGAAAAGATCCACATTGAAATAATGTTTTGATGAAACACCATGCATTTTCTCTCTGAATTGTGAGAGTATATGTGAAGGGCTCTGAAAGGGATTAGCAGTGTAGATTATAGTTGGTTGAATGGATGTATGTATGTATAAACCAAGTCTCAGACTTTTACCTTTGATTGCGTCGATTTCAATACAGAAGCAAGTGAAGTTTTGGAACTGCTTGTTCACTTGTCTAAAGGTCGATGGGATTCTTTTCTCAAGTTTTTCAGGTGGATGCCTAATCTAAGGGCCATGGTAAACACAGACAAAATAGATTTTGACATTATGTTCTAAGAATATAAATCATTTCTCTCAAATGTTGCTAAGCAAGGCAGCATTCAAAAAGCAATTTAGAAATTAAATTATATAATTTGAAATTATCTTTAAAACACTTAACTGTCATCAGATGATGACAATTTTTTCTAGTTGTTGTAACAGTGTTGATAATGTGTTCAGATCTGCTTTTGTGGCATTAAAGTTGGTCTGCATGTTGTCGTACTGCAATATCCCTACATTATCTTTCTGCTCTTGTCGGTTACATTTATGCTCCAAAGATTGTGGAAGTACAATTAATTTATTAATCATTATCTGAAATACATGATCAATTTTAATAACACAAGTAGGGATGTAACGGTTACTGGTAAAATGGTAAACCGCAGTAAAATTTCCCACGGTAATCATTACAGAGTCCTATTAAAATTACCGTTATACCGTGTTTGATCACCACACTGTGTCAATAACTCACAGTGATGCTGCTCATGGACACTAATGCTGCAGGCAAACAAAAATGTGTGAGTGTATGTAGAATAGGTAAAATTTATTTTTGGCTGTCTCAAAACTTTGAACATGTTCATTTACAATTGTTTATAAAGAGAATCCTGTTTAAAGTTCAAATCCGTCTTTTTCTTTTCTTGTAATAACACACAGTTTAAGCATTTATAACCAGAATTGTTAACTTTTATTTATAATGAAAAAAGTTTCAACAAATTTATTTATAGGACATTCTTGACACAATTATTGACAAAAAAGACAAAAGAGCTGTTAAAATTATAACATTAAAGGGGTTAAATGATTTCAAGACTGTGTTAAAGTACTTTTTTCAACATTTTGAACACACTGCAACAATACAGCGATAGTAATGATAACCGTGATCATTTTGGTCACAATAACCGTGATACAAAATTTTCGTATCGTTACATCCCTAAACACAAGTAAGTTTGTTTTTGTTTTGTTGTTTTTGCCACAGAACCTATTAACAGCTATAAAAAGAATTGATGTAGAAAAGTCCCATTGGCTTTGTGTCAAGGTAAAGTCTTTGTGTACAGGTGATCCATGCACCACTCTGTTTGATTTTATTAATCTTGTCTCACTAATAAGAAAATGATATGTTATGAGTTCTGTTCCATATTGCTCAGCCCTAGCATGTATATGAATGTATCAGGCACAGTTGTGTGCATGTGCATGTCATGTTTGTTGTGATCCTAAATGGCCTCTGCTGCCGTGTCGCCCTCCTTTGAATCTAATTTGAAAACAAGTCAGAGGAACACAAAGTTCAGTTTGTAAAAGCAGCGTTTGGTACAATGGAATGTTTCTCATTAAAGTCAATCAGCCAGTAGACAACAAAAGAACCTTTCATTGAAGAATATGAAGTGAAAATAAAAAACAGGGCCGAGTTTTGGCTGGCACCGTTTCGCCTTGTTATATGTGTGCAGCCTCCTCCTCTCCCAAAATCGGCCTCTCTTGTTTGAAATGGATTGAATTAAGACATTCAAGGATTTTTTTTTTCTTTTTTTGGCCCCTTCCCGCTCCTCTGAAAGGTCATAAGTCTAATGTAATTATGGCACATAACTGTGGTAAGGGAAACACATGCCAGGAGATGATATGAACATACAAGCTGTAAACTGCAACTTTCTCTTTGCTAAGCAGAATGTTGCTTTTTTACGACTGAATCAATATCTTTAACTAAGGCTTGTAAAGCGGCCCAGTTAGAGACTTTATTTAGGCTTACCTCTGCCTGACCTCCTCGCACTCCGCCTTGACTTTCAAAGCATGGGAACAGCAGGAAGCCTTGCATAAGAACCAGCAGGCATTACGTACTGCATATATGAGAAAGCCTCAGTGTGGTGGATTTTCAAACAGACGATTGGGATGTTTAAACTGTTGTAAGTGTTCTCTAAACTAAATTAAATGCCATCTGATCCCCAATTTTACATTTAAAAACCACTCCAACTGTATTAGCGTGTCATTTTAAATGTCCAAACCATGTCAGGAATACAAGGTTGATTGTTTATCCAGTAATATTTGATTTCCATGTTTGAATTTGGTGGTCAAGCTTTGATTTCACATTCTTTAAGTAGGCAACTATTGAACAATTGAAAGAACTTGAAATTTTGTGGAGATGTTAATGATTAAGACTCCAATAGGACAAATTAATGAACTATGAAACTGAACCTTCACTTTAAAGTGGAATACACACATATGGATTTTCTCAATCTGAAGATATTATTTATCTGTTGGAGACCCCATACATGATGATAAAAAAAGACATTGAATAGTTTTGATTGTACTGTGTGTGGCTTGCTCCAATCTCAACACTGCACACCACACACATAACCATTCTGTACCACTGTCGACTAGGGCTGGGTATTTCTAGCAACTTCACGATACGATACGTATCCCGATTCTAAGGCCACAATACGATACGTAACCCGATACACGTAGATTGTGAACATTGACTTCGCTTTGTACAAAATTCTTGACAAGTTTAGTTTCTTCTTATAAGAAGAAAAAGAACAAGGATGAGTTTTAAGTGGTTCTACAACTTGAGAGACATAAATTCAGATCCTCAAAGATGGTAGACCTGAGTTCAAATTTAGAACATATGCTTCATTATTTAGCTCCTCTTCTACCTTGAACTGTGCCACTGTTAACATTACCCAAAGTGTATTTACAACAACTGTCAAAATATTTTGGCCGTATCGATTCTGTAGAATCCGTATCGATACACGTATCCCAAAGTAGTGTGCTACGATATTTTGCCGTATCGATATTTTGAGCACAGGCCTACTGTCGACCTAGAATTTAGTCCTCTAAGGCAGAAGTCTTGCATGATCAAACACGGAAAAAACGAAGAAGAAGAAGCATAGCAACAACCATTAACGTTGTCTATGGAAACAACCGGAAAACTTAACATGCAACATAGGAGAGGACATCCAACAAGAGGGAATGATGGTGGTCTTGGACAATATTTGGGAAGGGAAAATCCAGAACTGAATAAATGAGAAGACTGTAGAAAAATCCTGGAGACAGCCTGAACACATGAGCTGGTCCTCAACTCATGTGCTTCCTTGTTCCTCAGTCAGCTCGCTTCTTGATTGGCTATGTTCTGCTCCACGTCACACACGTTTTTTGGTCAATATTAAACAAGTTTGATATTTACAATTGTTGGCCCCAAGCCATTAAAGAGCTGACGAATCCACTCTTTACACACCTCAGACCACAGGATAATCTCATCTGCTTAAGACACATTTATTTTACAGCTGTCTAAATTCTAGTTAAGATCTTTGAACCACACTGTCTTGGGAAATGTAAGAGTTTTTTCAAGGCTCACTTTGTTAAGTTATGTTATTTCTCAGAACTGTCTTGGAGGAAAATGAGAGAGTGGGAAAAAGATGCCTTTGGGCTCGAGTGGCCTTTTCTTGTCTACCAAGAGGGAAAATTATTGATATGTTGTCCAGGATTTTACTTTGCCATAGCTTTATATCGCTGTACTTGGTATTGTTTACTAAAATAGATTGCTTTTTTCGTTAGTTCTGATGCCATGTTTCCATTCTGTTCAACATCAAGGTAATACTGGTGCCTTGTAAAACCTTGCAAAGCAGCTGGATTTGCCAGATTCCATGTATGTCATCAGGCAGATCCATCTTGCAAAGCTTCAACGTGAAACGAAAAAAGAAAAAGAGAGGCTGTTGGTATGAGCGTGGTTAGTTTTGCTGCGAAGTAAAGGTGGCTGCAAACGTCTGAGTGTCTTGCAATGATTGAAACTGACAAAATATTTATCAGTCACCTACCATTTTTTTTTTTTTTTTTTTGAATGGTTCTACACTTTGCTGTCACTTTCAATAGGATGTTCCCTCGATGGATTTTAAACACATCACCTATACGTGAAACAGTCCATTTGTTGCCTCAGGTCAGCAAACAGAAACCTGACACCAGATGGATCATTCAAAATATTTCGCTACTTCATCTGGGCAACAGCCAGTAGAAAGTGTCTGGAAATGGGCAGAAACTTTCATCAGTATATCCGGCAGGTGACCGGACAACTATCTGTCCATCACATTCATGACTAGCCAATCAGATGTTGGAGTCGGTGGGCAGAACTGCTGCTGTGTAAAGTGCATAACACAAATCACTTTGTAAAACAAAGTCGTCAAAACGTGTTGAAAGTGGAGCAAATATTACCTTACTATGAAAATGCATTCAGTGTTGTTTGATTCAGTTTAACAAAGAAACATATCCCAGATCTGATAAAACTGCTACTAAAGCATCTATGCTAAGCGGTCACTTTCAGCTGTTGTCACGCTTGTCTCTCCCACTGCATCCTAAATATTTTGATAGCCAAAATTGTCCTAAGAAAACTATGTATTTAACATAATTCTGCTTGAAGGGGTTGAGATTTTACATACATTACAACAATTCAAATCCAAGTGGACTGGAGGTAACAAAGACATGTACCGGAGCTGCAAGGTTTAAATGTCCTAGAATATGTTACAAACATGAACTCTGAATTTAAATAAATGTGTGACCTGTGATTATGTAAATATGATGGGTTTATTATCTGTTAAACACAATAAAAGTCAGACTCCATATAAAGGTGCCATGTTTTAAAAGTTTGACAACTATTTCAACTATGTCAACAGCTTTCTTACTTGTAAGTTATGGTAATTTAATGGATTATGCGATGTATAGTTGCTTTAATCCTTTAATGCACACAGACCAGTACTTTGCCCTTTTTCTTTATAGTCCAAAAAAGTGTCATGTAAGAAGTAATTTATTTAGCACCTTCGAAAGACCAAGAGCCCACAAAAGGTGGGTAGTTGCACCTTTCCTTAAGGGTGCAGCTTTCCAACCGGAGTCCGAGACTTGAGACGTGCAAAAGAGACGAACGAAAATATAGAAGAACACAAATACAGGCATTTCTGCTTAAAGTGAACCTCTGCACCTTCCTCTTAATTCACCCTGCCCTGTCTTATCCCTCGCTCCGTCACAGCTCCCCACCAGCACTTCTCTCCTTTTCTACCACCTATTCAGCTCAACAACAGCAAAAAAAAAAGTGTATTACAGGTTATGTTCTTTACAAATCCCCCCTTATCACCCCCTTGCACTGTTTCCTGTCTAACTGTGTAATTCCTCATGTTTAAATCTCAGCTGTGCTCGGCGCTGTAATTCTCTCCCCTGCAATGACCAAAATAACCTGAGCCAGAATGTTTAGAAAATGTGGAATAAAAATAAAAAAAACTTTTAATAATTGGAATAATCAGCACATTGAGTAACCAACAAAGAAACAGGTGTGTTTGAGCGTGTAGGAGGATGGAGGTGGCAGTGTGAGCATGCTCTCTCTTTGCCATTTGCTCGACTGGTAATCAGCCAAACACGCTACAAGTCTCCTGCTATGATTTGCCCCCCGGTGTGTCTCTGGTTTTGAACGCCCATGAGTAAGTTTCTTTATATCGGCTTGTGCATGTATTTATGTGACTGCTTGTGTGTGTGTGTGTGTGTGTTTGCACTCTATGTGCATTTATGTGTGTCCCAGGATTTATATTTGTTTCCTGTTCCTTCCTCCTTCCAGAGGGGTATACCCCGACTGAGGTTTACAGCCTCTGTGTGAGTGTGCGCATGTGTGCGGATGGGAATACAACTCCTTGGACATTTAATCTAGGGAGAATTTCACGCTAGTTACTGCTTGTCATCAAACGTTTCTAGCGTAAAATACAGCAGCGATCTTTTATTGG
Source organism: Scarus forsteni (assembly GCA_036419115.1). Taxonomy (NCBI): domain Eukaryota; kingdom Metazoa; phylum Chordata; class Actinopteri; order Labriformes; family Labridae; genus Scarus; species Scarus forsteni. Next base: position 4,205,405 of record JAZDUH010000049.1, read on the forward strand.
TGGACGAATTCGCCGACAGACCCCTGGGTGCCCCAGTGCCCTCTAGATAGACTCAAGTGTGTTGAGGAAGACTGAAGACACTGATCACTGACAAACTGGTGCCAAAATTTCCTTTTCTCTCAGGTGGAATGGAAAATTTTAAGAGCTATTGCAAGGTTTTGTGTTTTTTTTTCAATTCTAAGATAGTATTGCTGGATATATTAAATCTTAAGATGGGATTCCAGTTTGGGAAGATGGATCCATTATATATAAAGTCGTATGTGTTCACTTAGCAAGCCACAGCTGCTAGCACCATTACTATGATTTCCTGCATGTTCATCTCTGTCTTTCTGCCCCCTCAACACTCGCACACATCTAACGGTCCTTACCAAATGGTTTTTTAGCAGGACACATATTTTACACCTGCCTGAGTCTCTTGATGTTCAGGTGCTTTGCTATAAAATGTGACCAAGGTTGACTTCTTATATATATATCACAGCCTGAAAAAAATGACATGGCCCTCCCAGCTCTTCTTAAAAGACAAAAGGGAGATCAGTAACTTTAAACATCTAAGTAATTGCTTTTTGTGTCCACATATTAAAAAGCTATCAGCACTTAAGCAGGCCATAAAAGACAAAAGCATCATTTGCCTAATAGAATAATCCTTCCTGTGTTTAAGGTGACTCCGAAGCTTTCAAATTTGAGCCTTAATGTTTCGACAAGCTGTTCAATCAGTTGTTTTTTGAGGACATTGCGAATGGCAGGCTGTCTCTGAAATACGTTTGCTTGTTTTACCTGACCCACTTTTCCCTTCCCTGTATGTGTGTGCGCTTGTGTGTGAGTGCGCGCGCTGTCCCTCTTTGCTCAGAAGGTTGTAAATGTAATCTTAGACACATGTTACTCCGGCTGATGTTTTTCAGATTGATGTCAGTTGCGATTAGCATATCTCCTGCCAAGACACAGGAGTGCTCTTTAGAGCCCGGCCCCGCACACACAAACACACGCAAACACACATGTATGCAAACCGTTGGGTAAACACAACTCAGCTGCCATTTTGAATGATTGCACGATGATTATTTGATGCAGTGATTTATTTTGAACGCAGCCTGTAAGTAAACCGAGGCAGGAGAGAGATGAGAAATGTGACTGACAAGCTCCAAAACTAAAAAAAAAAAAAAAAAAACTCCCCCAAGACACCCCTTTTTCCCAGAAACATATTATTTCATCCTGGCCCCAAAAATGCATTTTAACACTCCCTGGCCTCCAACTTTAATGTCACCGTGTCTGTTTCTTAAAGCACCGCCATGTAAATGCAGCTGTGACCAACACACTCCAAGACGAAACTGTTTCATTTACATTCATCTTGTGCTCGGGAATGGAGAATTCCTCCTCCAATGTAAGACAGCGGGGGGAACTGTGCGAAACGAATTTCTCGCCATCTCTGGAGAGCGAACGATATAGGGATTCAGAACACACCCTTCAGACAATGGAAGAGGTGGGGGTCTTATTTTCTCCCCCCCCCCCATCTTGTCTTTCTCCACACCTCCCTGACCCTGCTTTCCCCTCAACCTGCCCAGCAGAGTGAGAGAATACGTGTAGCGCCAACAGAGGAGACAGAAAGAAAGTCAGAAAAAAAGTAGTTAAAAGAAGAAGAAGAAGAAGAAATCTGGGTGAGGAGGGGTGGAGGTGGGGGGGGGGGGGCAAAGGAATAACAGAAGAGTGACCGACCAAATACCCGGCGACAGAGCGAGAGAGGAAGACGGATGCGGAGAGACGGTGGGGAGAGAAGATGAGAATATATATGCGGTGGCCAGTGTTGTGAGACAAGGCAGGTTGCTGTCACTTTAAAAATGACTGTAATAAAAGTGACCGTCGGAAGATGGATCTGGTGATTTTGGCTTGCTAATCAGTCATCTGTGAAGAGGGCCACAGCCCAGATTCAGCGGCCGCCTGACACCTTTTGATTGATGCCTGCGCCCGATAAAAAAGGCCCATTAACTGTCCCTCCTATTAAACTGGGTGAAATGGCAAAAAAATGCTCCCCTCTGCTCTTTTTTTGTAATCCTGCTTTCATCAAATTCTTATTTCCTCGGCTTTGGCAGTATATTTAGTTCTGAAGATATCTGAATGTATTTTCAGACCATATTTACTGTATGATAGAACAGTTAACATTGATATACTTGAATATGCAGAAACAAAAATAAGCCAGATCTATTGCTTTGTAAAACAGATTGGTTACTGTTAGAACATGCAGTGAATCCCAAAGTGGGAGCTTGGCCCTTAGAGGGGGCCTGAAATAGGCAAGAGGGGACACAGAAAGTTATAATTAAAGTAATACACTGTGTTTTGACCTTAGAAAATATATTATTTATAGCTGTGATCACAACTTAAATAACAGCAAGAAAATGTGATTGGTTTTTGTTTTATAAGTTTGTGATCACACATTAGAGATGCTTGTACTATTTGGCAAAAATTAAGATTAGTTCCTTAGATATCCAATTTTTAAGTGTTGATTTGTGGCATCGGGGAAAATAAGGGAGCAGGTTTTAGAATATCTCTGCAGAAAATGATCATTCCATTTATTTTGTTGAATAGTTAAAGTCTATACTACACCATTATCTTATCGCACTACAGCAAAGTACAATTTCTAGACACATAGTACTAGGTAATCTACGCTTTCTAATTAAAAACATGTAGGGCAAAAACCTGTATGTTGTCTTAATTGCACAATTACATTGACAGAAAGCCTGAAGGAGAATGTAGTTTTAACTAAATTTTGCCAGTGTACTGATCAGGCAAGACCCTCTTTTTTGGTTCATGAGCAAAGATGTTAAGTTACTAACTCCTGCTCATACTTTGATATGCCAAAATATTTTAGCAGCATAAGGAGATATTAGTAGAACTGGCAACCAGTATCAGTTTCCACCAACTTTCCTAAATGTTGCTCATGTTTTTGAGCAATTTGGCTTTCTCTTTTGGTTTGAAATAGGGGTGTTAAAGCCATGGCCTGGGGTCCACTTGCACACTACAAGTCCAAAAAATGGTGGAAATTTGGTGAACAGAATATGAACTTTAGACGGTGTATCAGGGGCCAACTGCAGCCTGTGTTCAACTTTTAGTTGGCCTACAGCAGATCTAAAAATAATGGAAAGTTGGCTTGCACAAGAATATAAAGCTTTTGCTCAAGAAGAATGAAGAACTTATTGTTTGCCTTTGTTTTCTTCTTTCTTTTTAAGGTCTGACTTACAGAGAATATTGCATCTGTTATTGTCAAGCACTTTCTAACTCCAGGAAAGTTTGTTGGTTTTGTTTAGTTTCTACACGTTTTAAGTATTAATGTGGAGATTGGCCATCAGCATTGTCTCTGCTGCTCATTAGGGTCATTCTTACCTGATTTAAGGTTATCCAGTGGTAGCAAAGACCAACCAGAGACCCCTGGAATCTAAATGACTGTTTTAAAATCTTGCATAGTAATCGATACTTTGCCCTGTTGGGGCATTCGTGGACAGCTTTGATGAAGGCTGTTTTTAACCAACATTTTACTAGTTTTAATACATTAAAAGTAAGTATTTAAATAGTCAAGTCATTTTTACCTTTTTTGTATTACCCTTGTTAAAAAGTTCAGGTTTGAAATACTACTGAAGCTGTTAGAGCGTTGCCAACCTAGTCTAAATTGCACAAATGCAGCATGTATTTTTGGCGGCAGGGGGGTGAAGAGCTTGGGTTTCCACACACTGTTTTCAAAATGTAATGCAATTTAGACATGCAATTAAGACAGGGCCCTCTCTTTTACAAGTTGTACCAAAGTCGCGTCACCCACTGATGTAGCGTCGTATCATATATCACATAATAGGATGTATAAGCGGACATTATTCCAGCTGTGTCCTTTTCACTCACTTATCAGACGCAAAACTCTGCAGCTGATGATGCAGCAGCATCCTCTGTGAGTTTACCGTCTTGAAATGTCCTCACTGAGATTAGTTCCGCCTGGAAGGAAGTCATCCGCCCTGTAGTCCGGATGAATAACGGCACCGTCACACGTACAAACACCGCTGATTGGCTGATGCTGCACAGCCACACACGACATCGCCTGAATAGATCAACTTTTTAGCACTTTTGACGCCAGCGCATTGACTGGTGAAGGCGATGTCCGTCTTATCGCTAACACTGCATCGCCCAATGAAGCGTTAACCCGCCCGCCCATTCTTGGCTGTACAGTGTACACTTTGACTTTGCATGGAGAGTGATCGCCGAGGTAGGAAGTAGTACAGTGGTAGTCGGTGTGAAGCGCACCGTTAAAGTGAAACGCAAATTCACGAGGCTTTCTAGTTTAACTTGTTGGTGCTGTATAATCTGCTACCTGCCTATCCTATAAGTTGCAGCAAAAAAAATCTGCTTTATTGGTACATTATATTCTGAGAGTGCCATAGACCTTGTAAAGGAGTAAGCACAAGTATCGACTTCCTTCTATATAACCATCAGTAGTCCATTTGGGAAAGAGCCCATAGGAAGTGTTAGGGATTGAGAACAGACTTTTCATAACATATCTGTCAGGTGATTGGATTATCGTTCTGTCAATTGAATTTAATATAGATTTCTCGAATGGTGTTGTAGAGTACAAACATGAACCACCACATAGATCAAGCTATAGCCAACATATATTATGCAGTATGCAGAATTACAAGTAACTAAGGGGATTCTCTTAATGTTGCTAATGTATTTATACAATTAAGACAGTACTTTTTTCCAATTCTTGAAAATATGATTTTTAAGTTGAGCCAAACTTCAACACACTTTCTTAATTGCACTTATATGTTGGCAACATTGGGTAAAGTGGGTGGAGGTAGCACACAGTGAGATTCAACCCCTGGTCTGAACTGCATGAAAAGGTTAATTTGTGAGGAACTGGCGAGAAACTCTTTCATAATGTTGCAAAAGTGGTTGTGAAATCAAGACAGAGCACTTCCTGTCCTATGACAGCCATACTTGCACACTGATGTTTAGCTGAGGTTTGCCAATGTAGAGGGAAACGTTCAGCCAAGTCAGGCCACACAGGACTAAGTTTACATTAGTCTGGAAATGTTGAGTTTTATTGAAAAATTGTTCACTCTCTTAAAAATTCCCAACGCTTGATCCAAAATGCTTGTAAACCTCCAACAAGAGTTGACATCGGTTTACCTTCACTCCCTCAGTTCCAGCTACTTGCCCTCAGAACTGGACTCTTGTTGAACAACTCGAGGTGAACTTTCAGGAACAACCATCTTTTGTCTTTCAGGCATAAGACTGAGACCAGCCTCACCTGCACATGGTGAAATGGACTATATGCTCGCTTATATGCTGTTGGTTGTGTTGAATGACGTTGTAATACATTTGTACAACATTCAACGGCAGCAAGCGCCATTGGGTCAAAGTTCCCATGAGTTGAGTGTGGTTGTCGAACTCTTAAAATCAGTCTATAATTAGTCAGGGGGCTGTTGGAGGACATCGTACTCCATCAACACATTGTTTTCTTTTCCACTGTAGATCCATCAACCTGCCTTAAACACAGTAAAAATATCCCTGGAAATACTTTAGCTAAAGTTTTGATGATGTCTCATTGTTAGTGAACTTCAGCTTAGATACATTGATGTGTGAATAGGCCTTTAGTTTTTAACTGTAACAGAAGAACTCAAATTTTAGACAAAACTCTACCACTCAGTAAAAAAATGCGAACATTTGACAGCGACATTTGAAGAGTGGAAAGAAGTCAAGAGATGCTGATGTTTCAGTTGTTTTTGTGCAATATAACCAGTGCTTCCTCTCTTTTATTGAGGAATTTAACTGAGGAACAAAAGCTGTGTGTACCTTTGATACCACTTACCGGGAAAATCATAGAGATTCATCATTTTAAAGTTAAGCATGTTTTTAGGTTAATATTATTCCATGCAAATAAAAAAATATAAACGTGAACTAGTTAATGCCTGAAAACACAAATTACAGCCATTAAATTCTGTTTTAAAGCTGAAATGTTATTTCACTTTCTACTGAAATCCTAAAAACTCAAAATTTCTATAAAATTTTACATATATATATATTTTTGTATCTTGTTTGATGCATTAGGTGTTTTGGCAACTGATAATCAAGTGGGGGACATTTTTATCTTTTTTTCTGACTGTATTCAGATGTGTTTTAAGTAATTTTTTGATGCTTTTGATTAGGTAGAGGTATCATAAAAGTATGCATCAAATATGATACAAACGGGGTTAAAGGGTTCATGTTTTTTCTGCACCTTTTATTTCAGTATAACTTCTTGGACTGACTTAAAACATTTTCTTAAATACTTTTTAAACTTCAATAATCCTAATGCAAGAAAATGTTGCTAAAATGGTGCTGTGTAGACAATTTATCTCCAATGAAAATGGCCTAATATTGGGTGTCCTGGACTTCTTTTTGCCTTTATTTGCCAGTACTAATATAATTAGATTTTTATCAGAATCAGGTCAAAGGTTTAGATGCTGGTATTGTGACAACCATACAGAAACATATTTTGGGATATATCTGGTACTGCCAATGACCGAAAAAATGTCCATGCATGATTTCTGGTGCATCACACCCAGCCATTGTACTGTAAATCCTTTCACAGTCTGACTTTTTTTCCTCATCTTCCGCCTCTTACCGGAGTCTATCCATCTTGAGATATTGGGTGATATGTTAATGCTTACGGCCTGCTTGTGTTTGCATGTGTTCACCACATGTCTCGTACTGTATTTGACTCAACCCTAACACTCAAATCAATACGTCAATAAGAGCAGAAACACTCGCCGCTCCAGCCGGCACCTGCTGCACAAACTCTAGTTAGGCATGTAAATGGGCCTGCGTGATCAGTGAGGTCACAAATCACGTGGCGCCGAGCCTTCCTTTAGCCCATGACATGCGTCAAAAAAAAAAAAAATAATGACCCCGCAGCTGAATCTCATATCTCCCCATCTCTGCCTCTCTTTCTTAGACGCATACACACACAAACACACACACACAAAGATTGCCTGTAATAATAATAACCCCACAGACGACAGCTTCAGCCCCCTCCCTCCCATCCCCACCTCCACCCCCCACATACAATCAAACAAAGCCTCTCTCTTACCTTGCGCATGACCAATCCTTCCATCTCTCCCTCTTTTTTTCCACCTCCTCCTCCTCCTCCACCACCATCCTATCTATGCATGCTCTTCCTTTTCTGTAAAACCACACCTAACAGCAACACCTTGCACTCTCCCCCCGACCATCCCACAGCCTACAGCGCGGCACTCACACCCCCAATAAATACAGCCCTGGTCTGCCGTTTTCCCATCTATCCCTTTTTCTCTAGCCCCAGTCTCACTCTCCCTCTCTCACTCTCTCCCTCTCTCTCTCTCTCCCCCTTTCTCTCTCTCTCTCTCCCTCTGTCTTTCCCCTCTCCACTCGCTCCTGGCTGGTGCTGGTGAAATATCAGGGCAAACGGATTCCAGCTTTTTTCTCTGGCTCAGAGGGGTTGTTCTGTGCGATTTGGCCCTGGGGTGCATTTCAGCGCTTCTGATGTGAGAGAGGGGGCGAGAGAGAGTGAGACAGAGGGAGACAGGGAGAGGGCAATGGAGGGAAAGAGAAAGAGAGAGGGAGACACTGAGGTTTATCCGTTCTTCTTTATTATTTTTTTGAGAAAAGGAGCAGGAAGTGTTTTGTTTTTTTTCTAAATGACGGGCTTTTGACCGGTGTTGAACCAGCAACTGGAGGTGTGCATGCTCTGCAAGGCTTACTGAGGCCTTGAGGTGATCTCCATACATAATCAGGACAATCCACCTCCATGACAGGTGCGCCGCCATCTTGGAATCTCTCTCAGCCAGTGGACTTGAGCGGAGAGCCTGAGCGGTACAGAAAAGATGAACGACTGCAGCGCTGCAGCTTTATTGCTTTAAATAAACAGAAAAACGGATCAGAAAAAGCCGGATATAAATCCCTCTGTATTGTAGAGAATTTTTACAAATCACAAAAACTTCTTCGTCATTTCGATTCGGTATATTTTACCAAAGAAGATCACTCTAAGACAATTAAACATTCTTAAAAAGATTCTTAAAATAACCCAGATTGTTAAATCTGACCTCTGATATTAATTATGATCTTTTATTTAGAACATATTTCAAAGTTCCTCTGAGCAGAATAAGTTAGAATTTGCAACTTTTATTTGAATTATTCATTCAAACGTATTAACTCTACCAATAAGATATTCAAAGTGTTTTCAGGCCTGCAAATGCTTTTTCTTACAGCCATAATTTCAGCCATTTTGGAATCCCCACGGCTCTCTCCCTTCTCCTTTGTGTGTCCATGCAGGTGTGTAGTTTGCGCCCCTTCATGCATACATGTATAAATGTTTCCTTCTGTGTGTGTCCGCGTGCATGCGTGTGTGTGTTTGTTTCCTAATCTCACATCTCTCACTGTGGGCCGTTCTAAAAGGATTTGTCATTCTCAGCTCAGCTGGGCTGATTGTGAATTAAATGTATTTTTAGGCACCTTTTTTTTCCGTCCCTTTGTGAACCCGGTTAGAATTGAGGTCAGGACACACAAACAGACAGACACACACAAATACACACACATAAATGCACACACACACACACACACCATCTCAGAGAAAGACACATAGCTTTCAGAACAAATCACTGTTGAACTAGCCTGTGTGCAATGATTCTGACATTTTGTTTGGGAGAAATAGTATTTAATTGAAGGGAGGGGCGATACGGATGGCAGTTATGCAACCAAGGGAAAATGTCTACATTTCAACCCAAATTGAAAACACAACAGAGTCCGTGTTTGTGTGTGCCTTTGTGTTTATATGTATGTCTGCATAGAGAGGATGTTTGCACTGTTTGCTTGAGTGTTTGGTTTTGAATCAATTAAAGTATGAAATTCTTTCCACTTCTTATCTATCATTCAGTGTGAGGTGGTCCTTAAACTGTGAACTCAGTGTGAAGCTCCCTGATGTGAAGGTATCTATCTATCTATCTATCTATCTATCTATCTATCTATCTATCTATCTATCTATCTATCTGTCTATCTATCTATCTATCTATCTATCTATCTATCTATCTATCTATCTATCTATCTATCTATCTATCTATCTATCTATCTATCTATCTATCTATCTATCTATCTATCTATAGTATTATTGGCATGAAATCATTATCACCAGATAATAGCTTAAAAGGTGATTATAGGTATACAATGTTCGAATTTCTGTGGCCGTTATCGTTCAAAAGTGTGTCATATAGTATTGCTCATACTTCAGCCTTAGTATTGGCTGAATGCACAAATATAGCACGATGCTTCACCTTAAATCACAGCATATCTAGATTTAAAAATATACTGTATAATTTATTATGGAACTAAATATTGTTTTTCTTGACACACATTGGCTTTTAACTTAAAAAGACTGCCACAATGAGACATCACGGCAATCGGCCAAATCAAGCTTCAACAGAATAATCCTCCAAAGTACTAAAAAGAAACAACCCATGAACAAAGGCAAATTTAATCTGGCCTTAGATGCAGAATTCAAATTGGCAGAGGTCCTGAGCAGAGGAAAAGATCCTTCTCTTAGAAAAGCCATGCTGAGGCACAGGCTCAGTGAGCACAGAGGTTGTCATATAAAGAGCTGGCTCCCAGAGGAGCACAGACTCTGCCCCTACTGTGACACCCAACAGGTGGAGACAGAGCTCTTCTTCCTCACATCCTGTCTGAAATATCAGACCATGAGAGGAATAATTTCAACAAATAACACACATGGAGTTTAGATATCCTGTAGTTCCTCAGAAAATCCTAAATTTACTGGACGAAATATGACATTGTGTGATTATTGAGGCCAAATAGATCAATGAGTGTGAAGGCTTGAGAACAACAAGCCTGAACGCACAAGGACAGGTGTATGTATAATACTTACTAAAAAAGGATAAGTAGACACATACAAAACAGAGATGTTTTTCTTTTTCCAGCTTTTTAATACAAATTTGATTTGAACTTCAATCTTAATTAAATAATTTGATTACCTTTTGTATTGGCGTTTGAATAATTTAGATTTTTAATATTTGCAGTTTTTTTAATATATATTTTTTTACAAAATGCTGTCCCACTACATCCATGCCAATAAAGCTCTTATGAACTCTGTTATAGAGGAGTCTCAGTGTGTTTTACTGAAGAAAAATTTGCATTCATATCTGTATTTATATCCGCTAAAATGATACTGTAAATGTTGGCATATTGGATATCAACATAATTCAGTTTTCTGCAGTTTTTCTGTGTATTGAAATTTCAGTTGATGAATTAATATATGTGTCTATCTGAGGGGTTCCGACAGTGAATCCGGACCTCCTGTGGAGTCAACAGACGCCAAAGAGGTTTTGAGATGCCTTGCATAGAATAAAAAAGTTTTCACATAAGTCCAAAAGTGTCTTTTACCCATCTTTGTGAAACACATACACTAAATGAGCTCAACTGAACCCAAAACTGTAGCCATATGGCAAAATTTATTAATTTAAAATTATATTAAAATCCTAAAAATACTATTTCCAAAGCTTAAACCAACTCCAGGGATGACAAGGCGTCACGAGGTGCTGGCCAATTTTTCGGGGGTTGTAGGCTCAAAGGTTTGGGAACCCCTGATCTTTTTATTTATTGATCTGTCAATCTGTTTATTTTGTAATCAATTTATATCTTTCACAAGAAATACAAAGCTCTAACATGACATTTTGTGTTTTTCTTTTGTTCATATTTCATCTTTTTATCTACAATGCTAATTAATATTAAAGTGAATGAGCTGATAATGATGTCACAAGACAGTCGCAACATTTTTAGCATACAAGAACAAACAACAAGGCTCTTCTCTTAAAACAGCTTTGTCTCAGTAAAAATGGATGTTTTACCCCATATTAGGGGGATGATTGTCTTCTTCTTAAACACTGAAAGGTCAGAGATCAGCCTCAGTCACATCCCAGTCCTCAGTGGCAGGGAGGGACTCAGCGCTTTGCTCAATGACACTCCGGCACAGTCCCTACTTCCAGAAAACTGCTGCTTGAACTCTGGTCATGCGGTCTAATGATGGTCACTGGGAGAGGAGGCTGAAGAGCCCTCATAAGGACTCTTCTAATGCTGCGAGGAAGCCAACAAGCATCTTTCAGGGTCACTGCACACCTCAAAAAAATGACGCCTCTCTCTCCCTCTCCCTCTCTTTCTTTCTTCCTTTCTTCTCTCTCTCGCTTCAAGCATTGCCAATTTGTCTGAGCCGCATCCGCTAATCCGTGCGCATTTACGCATTGGTCATTGCGCCTCCGGTTGACTTGGTTGGCTTGATGGATGATGGCGTCCAGGCAGGAGATTGACTGACTGTACACGCTCACAGCTGACATCAGTGCTGGCTGGTAGATGTGGGGCTTTGTGCTGCTGCAACACAAACAAGGAGAGGGGAAAATAATGCTACTTTAAAGCTTATTTTAGACTGAAAGAATAAAAAAATAAGATAAAATAGAAATAAAGCCCTCTGATTTGGAAATTTTGGTTATGATGATTTCACAGCTTGATTGTGATGCTTGGTTTTGTGAGGAAAAGGACAAAAAATAGGTTGGGATCATAGTATGTTTTTAATTTGTTACTTTTTAGGAATACATTTTTCAATGTAGAGCCTTTGATTTTCATACAGATGATGGGGATTTAGGGGATATTTTTACTTACTTGTTTTAGTTAATTTATTGGTATTAAATGATTTAGACTAATTAATATCAACGCCTTATTTTTAGATTTTTTTTGTACAAAATGTGGACCTAAAGAGTTTCCTCAAATTTAATAGGGAATGAACTTTAAACATGATCCAGTATGAAGCATTTCTGTTTTAACTTGTCCTTTATTGCTCTCTTGTGATTTTGTTTTCCTTGAAATTTAGTCCACCTGTTTGTCTTATTTTGCAGAAAAGCACATTTCCGTCGAGGAGGATTTTCCTTAAAAATAATTCAGAAGCAACACATACAGGCCTGCTAGTCGTGAAGGAGTGCCCAGCAGCACTATCACTTTTAAATGATTACTTTTTGAGGAAAATGCCACGCTCGGGCTCTGAGACCCTCCTGACATTTTTCCCTTGATGTCAAGATGTCAATCTGTTGCCACTGAAGTGACTTCTCGGTACTGACCGGGTTATTTGCCGTGTTGGGATGGCCCACTGAGTGTCAGAGGGAGAAGAGGGTGTAAGCGTGGTTTGTGTGTGTGTGTGTGTGTGTTGGGGGTGTATGGATGGATGGATGGATGATGGGCTGGGAAGGTGGAGGGGTGACCGTCCCCTAGAGAGAGGGAGAGTGTGAGGGGGGGTCTCCTGGTGAGGACCTCTCAGACCACTAAATTGACATGTTGAAGCTCATGGGTTGTCATGAAGAAAGCACTTTAATAAGGCATGTGACAACGCTGCAGTCTTACTGTCGGGAGGCCATTAAAAGAGGGCCTGCTGCTGGATTATACTCTCAGATTCAATTCTGTTGATTTGACAAACATTTTGTTTTGGAATTAAATTTGACCTTAATTGACAATTTAATTTTTCATTATATCTGCTTGTAGGATTTCATGATAATTAAGTGATTTTGACTTTTAGGCAATTGATTTCAAAATGTTAATTTTTAATTTGATGAATATTTTTTGTTTGTTTTTAGCTTAAGTTTTTTTTAATCATGCTTGTGGTCTCAGGTCAGCATTGGAAAAACCTGAATACCCTTTGAAGACAAATTAAATTAAGAAGTTTAATTATTGTATATTTTTTTTTACCTCTGATGAAGTTATGTTTTGCCGGTGTACGTTTCTGAACAGGATACCTCAAAACAGATTTGGAATTTTTCTTCTTTGTGTCAACCATGACACAAGGAAGAAATAATGAAATTTTGGTGTTGATCTGGATGCAGATGACAATCTGTGAATTTTTAAAGGATTTGTTAACATTGTAAAACAGGTCAATTTTCTACATTCTTGCTAATAACCTTATAACTTATCGGCTTATTTTCACGACATTTCCTGGGAACGTAAGTCATGGCACAATAACTTGTGAGATTTTGGTGGGCATCTGAATCCAGATTTGTATTCTGGAATTTTTATAAGGAACTGCTTATAGTGCGAAATAGAGCAGTTTTCCACATTTTTGAAAATGACATGCCCAACAATGGAGGAAATGCCTTCAAGGTTTGTGCTTGTGGAGAACTGCTAGTTTATTTTTCAGCTGATTTTTTTGTTTATTTGTTGTCTTTAACATTTTCAGTAAAGCTGTGGTATTGGATCAGCATTGGAAATAAGAAACACTTTCTCCTTTCAGATCAAACAAAAAGTTAGAATGTTTTTTTTTTTTTTATAATTATAAATAATGTTATTATCATTATTGTTATATTATATATTAATGATAATAATAAGATGATTATTATTACAATAGTGTAGAGCTTGTTTCTTTAAATAATAGATTTTGGACGGTAAATTGTAAAACAAAGTGAAAAGTTCATCAGTATTTAATGCATTTTTTTAAAAAAAATTACCATTTTATTATGCAGATTGATAGTTAAACTTCAAACATGGTCCTAATATTTATTTTGATCCGCATTTTATGAATTGTTAACCGTGTTTTAGAGCATACAGGTGCTTTGGTTCCCATACACTGCTGCTTTACTGCTTCACAAGTGCGCGCGGATCTGAGTGATAATCGATAGTTCGGCGGTGATCGGGGCTGGAGGCGGATGGATACGTGTGTGTTTGTGCGTGTTCGGCGCATTACGCGGAGACCGTGTGAAGGGTGTGGGGGGGTTGAAAGGGGCCTTTTTATCCTTCTGTCCATATATGGAGGACACTCACTGGACGCGTGTCTATTAAAGAGGGATCAACAATGAAAAAGATCGGAGGAGCAAAGGGCCAAGTGGGAGGAGGGCAGCAGGGCGAGGTGGCGTGAATGGAAGCAGCAGCGGCGGTGCTGTTGGTGGGAGAGATGCACATGGGGAGCGTGTGTGCGAGTTTCTCAGCCCCAAATGCGAGCGACGACGCCTGCCAAGTCACCCTCTTCCTCCTCCTCCTCCTACTTCCTCATGTCTCCTCTTCTTCTTCTCCTCCTCCTCTTTTCCTGCTCGCCACAACACTTGTTCCCTCTTTCCTCGGGAGCAGTATCCCGGCAGCCCCCGCCTGCATGATGGGTAAAGACTTTACAGTCAGGGGCCATCGATTGCTCTTATCAAATAAACAGAGTGGCACCAGCGGCTGCACGGACCCCCCACCCCCCACCACACCTCCACCCATGTCTCCTAATCTTAAAGCCCACCCTCCCTCCTCCCCCTGTTCCCTAATTCCACCCCACCTCTCCTCCTGCTCGAGAGCCCCAGCAGCTGTGGTCCCATGTAAATTTTACATGATTGGCACCCATAGGAGTTTTCACCGTTAGGCAAAGGTGGGCTTTTGCCTGTGGCCTCGTGCTCCGAGGGGCCTAAAAATATATTTAACAAACTGTAGATAAGCATCTCATATGAGGCCATCAATCTGAATGAGTGAGTGTGTTTTTAGGTACTGTTCTTTCAAAAAAACTTTATTTTTTACCTTTTTTTAATGTGCAAACAATAGAGTCAACGTCAATACAACTCAATCCCATGGTTAGAATATTAAAATAAATATATTTATAACTTATGCAAGTCAGATCACCAGAGTGTGAAAACAAGAAATAAAATAAACACAAATTTGATGTGATTATGTAATTATTTTAAAGAAATTAATGAATAAAAATACAGATAAATTAGTAATGTACACAATCAATACAAAGGTGATACAAATAATAACAATACTACTACTAATGATATAACACAAAAACATATACCTTCAAATGTAAGCAAATACATCTAATTATTCATATGCACCCATACAGTATGCGTATAAACATACATACACACATATGTGCACATGTGTCAGTGCAGAACAAGAAAAATGTGTTGTTAATATCTTAATTGGTGATTTTTGAAAGGTTTATTCCAGTTAAATCAACTTGTTTCAACATTGCCGTCTCAATTGTCTGATACACACAATGTCAGGATATATAGCCTACATGAAATTCTGATCAATGACTTGACACTAAAATATTTAATTTGTGTTTTGGAAAAGAATATTATTTTTGGGAGGGAGCTCCTCACACTTGATTTCACTGATGAGTTAGTGAGATTGGACCCTCAGGTCTTGTCTGTTTTACCCACTTTTTCAAAGACAGTGTCATGAGAAATGTCTGCAGTCTTTTTAATTATTATTATTTTTGCAGTAAGATTTTGATTAGTTTCCTGATTTGATGGCACATTTTGGTGGTGACGTTTATGTTAGGTAAAAATTTGGTCAGAAAGTCCTTCTCATGCTAAAGATTGCACAAATTGTTAAGCAACATTTTTGTGAAATGTCATTATTAATTAGATGAGGGTAGAAAATATGATTTCACCCTTACAAATACTAAAAATCCCACTAACGCTCCAGACCAGTAAATTAAATTACACGTTGGTTATGACTGGACTGTTATTTCTTTCCGGTTTCAAAACACTAACAGAAACTGTCTACCTTTGTGTTCACCTCTGAAAATGTTGGGAGAATTTCATCTATTTTAAGCTCCATACTGTTCTAATTATATTAGTTCAATGTTGTTAACACATAGTTATAATCAAGTCAGTGCTCTCTTTCTGTTTTGGTTCAAATTTTGCAGCAAACGTCATGCACACTGTCTGAATTGCACAAAAATTGACAACATATCTGTGCAATTTCTTTATGTATTCATAGAATAAAGACTTCTTTTAAAGAAAATTCTAAAACTGGTTAATATAATTAGGACACTAAAATCTGCAAACGAGTTTGCAGTGGTCGTCTCATCATTTGACCTGCATTGACAAAAAAGGTCAAAGCTTTTGTGAATTAACAATGACAGGAGGATCATGTGCAACTTTAGGTACTGTTTGTTCTTACATTGTAAATAACTTGAAATAATTTAAATTACTTAAATGCTCCAAAATGGATGAAAACAAGTCAGAGTTCTTTCTCATTTTTGCTAAAACAGTGTTGGTAAGCTAATGTAAACTGTCTTTATTGCACAAATAAGTTGGCAACTCTTAATGATGGCAACTTATTTTTTTATTTTGTTGATTAAGAAAAAAATAATTTTCTTGACATAAGTGAATACTGTGAGCACACTGTGAATACTAAAACAAGTCAAACTTGAATGGACTCTTGCTTAGTGTTAGTTCATTTGTCCAAACAGTGACTAATTTGTGCAACTTTGTTGACAATATATAATTATGTCAATTTTTTTAAATAAAATCACCTCACTTCAGTGTTGTCAACCCTCAGTTTAAATAAAGTCAGTTGTCTCTGTTTTGGTTGAAATATTTCCGACACAGTCCTCTTTGCAGTCTTAATTGCACAAAAAGGTTGGCAAATATCTATGCAATTTCATTGGTTGATATATAAATAAAAGACAAGAATCATTTAATTGCCAGAGTGATTAAATACTGTCAACAAACTTGTAACATCACAAACGTACAGGGAACGGTTAAACCCTTGTATCTCACCAGTTTCATACTCTTATGCAGGCATGGACAAACATTGCCAACCTATTTGTGAAATTAAGACATTGTTAATCAAGTATTTAGGAATAAAATAGAAACTGATTTTAAATGATTTTGCTTCAATTAAATATTGCCACTCTATTGGTGGAAGCAATCCAGTGCTCTTTGTCGCTTTTGTCACTTTTTAAAAGTTTGCGGGCAGGTTCGTGCACATTGTTTAAGCAACGCAACAATATGGCAACATGTTTGAGCAATTTCAGAATTTGTCAAGTTAATTTCTTAAAATTAAATCCCGCCAACAAGTCAAATTTCAAGAAAACACTCCACTTGCCAGTTTCACACCATTGAGCAAAAATTGCCAACCTATTTGTTCAACATACACCGTGCTGTCACTCTCTTGGTGAAGAGAATAATCACAGATCATTTTCCTGCACTTTAGCTTAAAATTTTCTTTTTTCAAGTTTATTATTGCCATAAATCTGGGGAAGGGCCTCATATTCTTCTTAGCTTGGGGCCTCGAAATTATTAATGCCACCCCTGTTTGTATTTCCCTTTACTAACCCCCACCCCCCTGCCCCATTCACATCATATTGCTTATTAATGCAGTGTATGCAACAGCAGCGATCATGTCCAGGCCTTTCTTTGGGAATTTGCATAGCTGATTATATTGCCTGCAGTGCCTGATTGTTGCACGGGGACGTGTAGTTGATGCTGAAATGTGATAGTTGCTGTCGAGAGGGGGAAAGGAGGGGGTGCCGCTGAAACGGTTCTCCTTGACCCTTGAAATGCAACGTAATCCCGCGTGGCCCTGTTTGATTAGGAGGGGGGGGGCATTTTTTCCTGTCTAATTGTTGTCATCAGGACTCGCACTATCATCGCGCATCTGGAAGCACTTTGACATCTAAGTCAGTGGTTCTGCAGAAAAAAAAAAAAGTTGGCTTCAAGGGACCTGAGAGGTCCGTGAAGGCCACTGCATCCCCCACCTCCAACTCCAACCCCCACCCTCAAGGGCACAATGCATATTCTTTTTTTAATCCCACTATGATTTCATTAACTCAAAATTATTCCAATTAGAGGACATATGTAAGAACAAAGGTTCCTCTGGTATGGCCATTACGCACACTTACGCACGGCAACAATAAAGCTGTAAATCAATAATAACAGAAAAAAACGCACATTTGGAGTCTAAGGGACCAAATCCAATTAAATGGGGACCCTTGGCATAAGGTGTGTCCATTTGGGGGTCCTTGACATGAAAATATTGCAGAAGCCCCTGATCTAAGTGACTGAGGCAAAGGGCTGCATTGACAGTCTTTGTTTCTTTTTTCTCCTCCTCACCCCCCCACCCCCCCTTCTCCCTCTGTCTGTCTGTCTCTCTCTTTAAAGGGAGCGGAAGAGTGGGCTGATACCGGTCTCATGTTGCGTATGGATTTTCGTTTATATAATCGATTGAAATGTCCCAATACATTGATTTTGGGTTCAGTGTTTTACAAACAAGCGTTTATGGGTCTCGATTTTATGTTAGGGGTGATTCCAGTGTGACACCGAGGCGCAAAGAAGTCGGAGTTGCTGAAATTTGAAATAAATGACGTAAATAAAAACAAATAATTACCAATTCTTTCAGATGATAAAAAAACCACAAAGCTGATACGAAGTGGAGGAGACCAAATAAGAAAAGAAAAAAAGGGTGAAAAAGACATAATATTGGTCTGCTTCTCTCCTTAATCAAATAAAGTGGTGTAAAAAAAACACACACGCACACACACGCACAAAAGCATTTCCTTCCCTCTGAATTTCTCCTTGAATTATATGCCATCACTAGTGTGTGTGATTGCGGAATATTAAATTAAAGTGGGATAAGTCCGCACCGAGGCGGGCTGCGTCCAATCCGCAACTCATTTCCCCTGTTGTAGCACCGCATCACTGCGCTCCTCTCTTTTCAATGACAATGTGCCAAATCTGGGCATTTTGAAAACACTTTCCATATGCTATTATCGGATCGCTACTGAGCAAGAGAAAGACAAGAAAAGAAGAAAAACGGAATGTTTTATACCAAAGGTACCGAGATTCTACTTTTTGATTTCTTTTCTCTTTCAATGGCTTTTTGTACTTTTGTGCGTTTTGAGGGATTTAAAGGAGGTAAGAGGAGGTTTATTTGGAGTTTTTGTAACGATTGCATATTTATGGATCGGTGTTGGATGACTTTTGAGCTAAGTGTGAAGACGTCGGGAGAGTTTATCTTGAGCTTTTTTATTCTTTTTTTCTCAATTTGAGTCGCTTTTCTTTGAATATTGTATTGGGTGGGCATTGTTTTTCACTTTTTTGGTGGAAATTTCAGTGTGTAAACAATACTTCTTGAAGACGTATTCAGCTGAAATCATTGAAATGAAAATATTTTTTCAGTTTATTTGTAATTTGCTGATTTTGCAGCTCGGCACCGCATCCAAAGTTCATTTTAAGGATTTCTCCGTCAGGCTTTTATTTTATAATGCTTGAAATTCTACTCAAATTATAACACTTTTAGTTTATTTTGTAATTTTTTATAATTCTGACTTTTTGTGGCTTTCATGCTTTTCTCACGCCCTGAAAGAGTTACGTTTAACTTCTTATTGTCTGTATTGTTGTTTTGTTTTATGGGCCTTTGTGCTGCTTGTTTGTGCGCCTGTTTGCTGGACGAGACTTGGCCAGTGGGTCACTGTGGCAGGTTTTAGGTCAAAGCTGTGGGCTTTTTCTGCGTGTTTTATTTTTTCCCCCCTCTCGTGTGTGTTTGTGTGTGTCCTGAGGAGCCAAAGGGGTCAGCCATGCAACCCCATGAGGGCGCCGACGCATAGGACAAACAAGGTGGAAGTCCTTGCGCACATCCATAAAACACTGACCAGGTGGAGGAGATGCAAAACAATGATTTTTAAATATGGGAACAAATTACATAACTCATTTTTTTTCTCATTTGACCCAAGAGAATTTATTGATTAACTAGCAGTGTGGCTTCTTTCTGCGTGTCAAGCCTTTATGGAAATATCCGCACGATTCAAAGTTATTGATCTCCTGAAGTGGCACAAGATCAGTACGAGAGCTCAGTGCTCCCTTTCGCATTTCAAACAAAACAAAAACAGCCACTTTAGCGTTTGATAATTACTCTGGAATTAAAATAATTTAATATGGGTCACTTTCGTTCGTGTTTTCGGCGATGTCACGCGCAAATGTCTAGTTAATTTGTTTCCTTTTTACGCAAACATTTTACTGGCAATCTCGCACGCACAGACAAACACAAGCATGCACACACTCGCACACACATACAGAGACACCACCAGAGCGGGAGTTTACAGATAAAAATCTATAATTAATTGAGGATGCTGCTGATATGGAAATGGGGCGAAATATTAGTTAACGCGGTCTATTGTGGAGCGGTCCTCCGGAGAAAGAGCATCGTCTGCTGGGAGAGAGGGAGGGAGGAGACCGGGGGATTTAAAAAAGGCAGGAGGTTAAGATAAGCGGCAGTCTATATCAGCTCTTTAAATCCGCTTTGTACTTTCTCTTTTCCGTTAAAAACAAATAAAATTTAAAGCGCATCTCAGCTTAAAACGGCACCAGCGCGCGGAAGAGAAGTATATCCTCTCACAGAAATGAAGATGCTCGAGTGAAAAAAAGGCAAAACACGGTGGTTTGTGAGCGTTAAAGTCCTCCATGTGTGTGCACAAAGTCGCTAATGAGGAATAGGTCCACTCCGTGCAGCTTTGGAACCGTCGACGCACGGGTCCCCGGTGGACTTTTCGTGCGCGTCCGCTTCAGCAGCGGGTACACTCGATTCCCCAAGCCGTCTGCGAGCGACGCCTCCAAAGGCTTGACAGGCTAGAAAACCCCCTGGAGGACAGGCAGGCAGCTGCAGCAGCGGCAGCAGCAGTAGCGGCAGCAGCAGGAGCCCTGGATCCGGGTGAAAAGTGACGCCTCTGTTCCTCACCTCGACCCACCCACCCCCCCTTCTCTCTTTTTTTGTGTGTCGGAGACCTCTCTAGACCCAGAATAAACAGCCTCGGGTCGGGTCGGGCTCGGATCTCTTGGCTTCTTAAGGATCCAGTTGGTACAGGGTGCAGTCCAGTCAATGTGGCTGCAAAGTAGACCTAGTAGTTCACTTGCCAGCAGCAGCCTTATCATCACATCCCAAGCCCCGGCTCATGCAGTTCAATTCACCCCCAGCTTCGATTTTTTTCCATGAAGGCGAACAAGATCTCTTGATTTTCTCCCCGATTGAGATTGTGTAAAGTCTTCCCGTTGCCCAAAAGCCACTATTAAAGCAACCGGGGGGGAAACACACAGTAAACGGTTTGCATTGAAAGGCTATAGGGGCCAGCAGAGCGATGCACTTTGTAAGGACACTAAATGTAAACGCAAGTGAATAGAGCTTTGAATAGAGAGGGGGATTTTTACTCTGACCCTGTATTGGATTTTGCAGTTTGGCTCTATTGAACCCACGCGGGGCCTCAGCGGTCCCGAAAGGGCATTGATGACTTTCCAACATGTGCTGGATTACTGGGGATGCATCGTGCCTTTGACTCTTGAGCGCCAGTGTTTATGTGTTTTATATTTGCAACAGATCACACACAGGCTGCTTTCTGGACGGAAAAAAAGCAACGACATTATTAGAAAATAAGATAAAAAGGGACATTCTTGTGTGGTGTAAATAGGCACATGTGTCTGCGTGGCTTTTGTGCTGTTTTACATAAATGATGTTACCTCTAAAATGTTCTCTGGGCCTGCTTTTACGCACGACACGAGACGGGTCTGTGGTTTAATTCGCTGCCTTGGGTGTTCTTTTTTGTTTTAAGCACTGGTGTCAAATGTGTTTGTCATCAGGTTTTGCTCTTTGATTCATTTTTTAAAAATGTTCCATAAATCAAATTAGTTCACAGAATGATGAAGAACATTTCCCGGGACACAGACTTTTCCTCTCTGTGTATCTCACCTGTGGTGTTAAAATCAATCAAATCAATATCAAAAACATCACAAATGAGCCTCGTGCTCATGACTAAATTATTATTTTTGTTGTGTGTCTAATAAAAAGAGAGGAGTTTTACTGAATTTCGGGCGCCCGAGCAATAATCCTAATCTTCAAATGCCGTTTTAAAGATAAAAAAGAACTTCCACATTTTTATTCTTCCAAGTTTTTTAAAGTCAGTGCAGCCTGTTTGCAGTGTCCATTGTTCTACATGTGATTTGGCCCACGGAGAGGGAGCGTACAAAAGGATTTTTCTGCGCGCATGGACCTCTGCGGCCGCCAGGGCTCCGTGTGCGCGTCATTTGCAATGTGGAGACTGTTGATCAACTCACTAATTACACTTCTCTCCTCTCTCTCCCTCCCTCTCCGTCTCTCTTTTGCTCCCTCCCTCCCTCTCTCTCCCTCTCTCTCTCTCTCCCATTCGCCCTCTCTCTCTCTCTGTCTCTCTACCCATTCCCAGAGTGCATATCGGGAAATAGACACACAAAGACATGCGCACTCAACTTAATCAGCCATTTTTTTAAACAGGGCTAAAACGATAATAATTAGCAGAATAAAGACATATCGGATTTTCATTTCCTTTCCTCCGTTTCCCGACCCCCGTCCACAAGAGAAACTGCGATCAGCCCGTCGACACGTCGTTTCAGCGCCACCGGAACCAAAATAAGGGATAGCTCTCAAAGCGCTTGACATTTGTGGTTTTACCCCCTTTTCCCAATATAAAGTTGGAGGATTATTGTAATTTTCCCTGTTTTTCCACGTTTTGATTGTCCACTCACGCAAGCCGCTGGATGTGACTGTTTTAAAAGCCACGAGCAGAAAGAGAAGCGGAGGTGACGGCTTTGGAGGGGGAAGAAAGTAAGTTTTTTTTTCCTTTCCACCTCTCCCTTTAACTTTTATTGAGTAGTTTGGGGTGTGTGTTAAATTTAGGGGTCGGCTATCGATTATCTATCTCGCTGGTGGATCTTTGACATCGGGGCTGTTTGGATAACAGGTGCTGGCTTGTTTTAAGTCCAGAATAAAGGCGGATATCTAGATGTTAGTGCAACTCCGGCGCTTTGGCTCCAATAAAGCGAGCGGCTGACAGGCTCGGAGGCGTTCTTACGCATGTGTCCGTGCTATCACAGAGGGGATATCACGTCCAGAGCTGCCGTTTACAAACTTAAAGGTCTGTTACAAGAGGATATGTGCTTGGCAGATACACCGCGTAGTGCTCCACGGTCGATACAGCGACACGAGCCTAGCGTTTCGCTGCTTTTGTGGCTGTGCAGTGCGGATGTGGTGCTCCCTTTCCAGGAGTCCGATCCCTCGGACATGTCCGCTCTGAGCATGTTTCCAACCGAGGGGGTCCTGCTCGATGTTTTCACCCACTTCCTGACTACTCACATCAGCCCCGAAACGCCAAATTTTTCATTTTAAGCATATTTCGGATGCACTGCAGCGCTCTCGCTCAGCTTTTACGCCGGGTTTGATGCACCTTCCACGGCCGAAATGACACGATCTCTATCCTGGCACGATCCTCTCTTTTCTCATTCTAAGTGAAAAGCTGTTTAAAACACAACAACAACTTGCAACCTTTGTTTGGCTTTTAGTGCAAAAGTGAGGTGCGCTCCCACGATTGTAGTCCACGCGGCTTTACCTGCTGCGCTTAAAAAAGTAGTCCCACTTTACCGAGGCGTGGGTGGCTGCGTCGCCCAGGAGGGAGAGCGATCGCTGGGCTACTGATAACACGGCGAGTCCCTGTAGAGCCAACAAACTCCTGGGTCCCCTGTTTGTCTGAAGCAGCAGCAGCATTTTAAACACCAGGGTGTATCCAAAGGTCGCACTGAAACGCTTTAATTGGTTTTTAAGACATTTTAAATTCCACCTCTTGATCCTTTTCTTGCCGTGTTTAAAAGTGTATGATTTCCTTGTATAAATCGTCCCTCTGTATTCCCACCAATTCTGTTCAAAACATCCTCTTAAAGTTGCCGATAAACCACGCTGTGCGTTAATTTACAGCAGAAAGATCTCAGGAGTGGGGCTTCTCATGGCTGTTTTTTTCAGCTATAGGTGGATAGACTTGGCTCGGGTTGGGACGCGACAGTGACAGGGGGGACATCGATCGCACGGGAGGAAGAAAAAAAAACATCAGGGCCAAGGGGCCAGTCAGTCTCCAACCCGGGGATGTAGCGAGTGTGTGTGCGCAGACACGGTGTAAAGGGTTGGCGACCTTTATTACAGAACTGCCTGTGTTTATACACCGATTTGAGCCTTTTTGCGTGAAGATTTTTGGACTGTTTTATGCACGGAAATACGATGACATAAAGCAGAGATGCAAAATGTGTTACACTCAAATTTATTCAGTTTTCCGAATATGATTGGCTGTTCATACTCAACATTTTCAGACAAATTCTGACTTTTCTGTGAAACCTGTAACCTTCAGTTAAATGCGTTTTCAGGTCTTTAATAATCACTTTTACTTATATTGTTACTTATTTTTCTATTCTAGCACTTTTTGTGAGTATTTTCCAGAATATTTAAAAGAGAAAACCAAATCCAAAGAAGACATTTGATCTTTTTTTCTGAAGTTTTGAAATCTTATTTACACCAGATCAATTAAAAAACTAATAAATTCTTAAAACAAAAATATTTCCTTCTATCACACAATTTAAATGTGTCTGCTTTACACAGACAGGCCTGATGCTAAAAATCCAGAAAGTGTAATTTTGAGAGAAGATGATCCTGTCTAATTGCAGTGAATTTCATCAGTTAATGATGCTATTGTCTCACTCCATAATAACACAATCTCTGTTTTTATTTTCCTCCTCCAGTAAATGAGATCCTTTATTTTTTTTAGGAGGTGGATGTTTGCAGAAGCTCAGGCCCTTGTGTTTTTTGTTTTTCGGTTTTAGCACTATCAAAGCTTGTGTGTGAGAGTGTGTGTATATCTGCATGTTAGTTAAGCAGCTTGTAACGCTCATTTCAGCCGCAGCAGCAGCCGGAGCGAGGGATCATAAAAAAACATATAGTGTGAGAGATGGGCAGACAGCCCTGGGAGGACAATAGCTGTTGGCTTGAAAATGCTCCTTGATTATTAAAAGCTAATGCATTTTCAGCATTGCAGCCTTCATTAAGGGTGCGGATGGAGGAAGGGGAGGAGGAGGGGAAGGGGGTTGCGAGGGATGAAAGGGTACAGGGAGGAGGAGAGGATGAGGGAGAGAGAGGGAGAGAGAGAAGGAGACAGGGGGCTGAGTCTGTCCTATAACTCCTAGGCCCAAGACACATGCAGCTAGAAGATTGGCTCAGGCCTCTCCTAGGGGTCGACAATGTGTCATTTCCACCCGGCTAGATTGCCCTCTGCCTATCTGATATTAATGTGCAAATCAATATTTCAGGGATTAAATTTCCCTTCTTCATTTTTTATGGTTTCTACCTCAATAAGTCTCCCGTCTAATAGAGGAGGCTGGATGATTTAGAAGCCTTTGCTGCAGAAAAGAGAGAGGGAGCGAGAAATAGAGAGGAGCTTTGCAACAAGGCTATCGCTGCATTTTAATGTTCTTCTCCGTCTTCTTCTTCGTGGATCCCCCATAGGCTTTCAGTAAGGAGGGCTATATCTGCTGCTTTACACTGTAAAGACAGCCAATTTGGCTAAAAAGGGCTGAAAGAGAAAATATGAGTCCGGTTGAATACTTAAGATGCTGTGGTAATCCGAGTAGTAGGTATTAGCAGAAGGGAGCTCCCCTTCTCCTTTTTCAAGCTCGCACACACTCATTGAGCTACATCCAAACCTGCATTACCAGCCGTCAAGCTTGGGTGAACAGTATAGCTTACTCCATGCCGCTGTGCTATAACAATATATTTTTTTTCTTCTTCTCTTTCCCTTTTTTTTTTTTTTTTTTGCTTTGGAGCCCATCGACATGCAATGGGGAGATTTACTCTCCTGTGTAATAACATCTGGCGTACGTGTGTGATAGAAATGAATCACCCTGACACAATGACCTGTGTATGATTATTGGCGAAGGGAGGAGCATATTACCATAGTCATAATGCTGCATCTCATTGAGAGTCAACCAAATGAGCTTGGACCCTTTGACTCCCCGTAGACATTCATTAGGGGGGACACGGTGCACACAGCGGAGGCGTCTGTCTGCCAATAGGTGTGTTTATTTAATCCTTCTTCCTGTACCATCTGGTGCATGTGTGTGTACGTGCATGTCCAACAGCAGCAGCAGCAGCAGCATAGTGTGACCCCCCCCTCCCTCCTCTACTACCTCCTCCTCATTCAGTTTTTGCAGCAGAGCAGAGGAGTCTGTTTTAACATCCCCTCGATAGATAGAGTGTCAGCGAGCGAAAACACGGCAAAAAAAGAGACGAGGGGAGAAACAGACAGAGGAAGAGGCACAAAAGAGCTCTAATTGTAGCACGACCGCTTGGCTTCCTCCCTGATTCATGGCCATTACGATGTGAAAAGCACAACCGCCTGTCCTCCATTATCAAAACGGCAGGCCTACACACACTCTCACATCCGTGCACACACACTCACTGGGAGAAATCATGTAGATTTTTTGTCTCTTATCTTTGGGCTCAAATAGCTACTCTCATTCTGGTCACCAGCTTTAAGAGACATCAAGCTCTGAGCATGAGTGGCTGGATTTTGGAGTAGCATTAAATCTTTTTTTTTGGTTTCCAAGCAGCCAGAAACAAGTAAACACAACCAATCATATTTCTTTTGAGCCGTACAGACCAAGCTGTCTCTCTGTTCCACTTGTCCGAAGTGTTTTATGCAATTCGGATTATGCAACTGGAGCTTTTGATGCGTGAAGTATACCGTTTCAGATCAAGGTGTGATATTATTTTGGCTAAAGTTATGGTCAGGCTGGGTGAGGCCTGTAGGGGGAGAAGCTAAGAAGTCTGCAGCTCAGCACTATGTCCCAAGGAGAGAGAGAGGGATCTGAGGGGAGGGGGCTTCCTTTGTCAGCCCCGGGGCACCACCGCTAACACACACTTTCTCTCTATCACACACACTGAGCGAGAGGCGGAGGAGGGTTAAAGACTTGGAACGAGATCAAGCCCCTCCGTAGCTCCCGGGGAGGGTGCTTGTGAATATGCGAGTTTTAGTGTAATTAGCACTTAATTATATTAACATATGCAAATAGTCAGGCGGAGAGCTTGTACCGCCGGTGGGTATCGGCTGAGATACAAGTGACTCTATTGTACCACCACGGCAGAAAGGAGAATAATGGGTGTGTGTGAGGCAACCAGCCAGCAGCCAGCAAGGCAAAGGCAAAGGCAGCCCCCTGTGCTAGCACATAACCAGCTAGCTCATTTAAGCCCCAGCCTGGCCGCTTTGCCAAATTTCATTAGTTGCCATGACGGCCTGGCTAATTGTGCTGACTAATGTCCCCTGATCTGTCGTCAGCCAGGATGGGTGCACATCCCTCCACCCCTCTTCAAAAACATAAGAGGGGGTAGAGTCAGAAAGGAGAGAGAGGCCCGACTGTCCAGATTAAACCGGCACACAATGACTCCTATTTACACACGTTCCGCTTGTACGAGCATTTGCATATTCAAAAACACTCAGCCATGTTTCCTTGTCTGCTCAGTGTGTGTGTTTGCATGTGCACTCGTGCATCGGCAAGGCTGTGTGCATGTGGTGGCAATGTGTCTGGGGGTGTGTGTGTGTGTGTGTGGGGGGGGAGACAGCAGTTCAAGTTGTGTGCGTCACATGTGGAACACACTGTAAAATTGTGACTGGGACTTGTGTGATGGGTAGACAGCCGCGTGTAGCGACACAGCAGAATTTGTTTTTGATTATTGTACAAGAAGGAGAATCCGGCGCGGGGAGGCTCGGGCCGAAATAACAGGCGTGAGAAGTTCTGCCTTTGAAACTCGCGGCCCGTCCAAATATCTAATTACAACACATCTTCATAGTGACCCCCAACTGAGCTGCAGGACTTTCTCTTTTCAGGGGGAGGGTGGACAAACATTTAATTTTCTGTGCTTCCCTGCCAGCCAAAGGTGGATAGAGATTGGGCCTAGTTGGTGCTACTAGTACTTGCATGCTAATCCTGTTTTTTGACAGGAACGTAAACTGATATAATTGCTTTTCAGAGGCAGGAACGGCGGTTTATACAAGTGTGAAAGCACGGGAAAGGGGATTAGCATTATTTTGCATAATGCTGGGCAGGCGCTGAATGGGGCATTGAACGCTTGACTGGGTGACAGAGATGAAAGAGAGATGAAATGCTCTACCCCTCTCCTCTTGCTCTCTCCCCTCCCTCTCTCCCCTGCAGTCCCCTCTATCTGTGGCCACAGTTAGGAGTGTGTTTACTGGAGAGAGGGGACCCCCGGAAATGCTGCGCAAGCCCATGTTTTGTTTTTGTTTTTTCTTTGGAAGTTGTTTCTTCGGATACCAGCAGATTGAGTCTGTCATGTGAGTTGATATGTATGATAATAGAGTAAGTGTGCAGACTCCTTAAGCCTCCATGTATACACTAAACTACATCCCTAAAGCACTGGAGTGTGCAATTATGTAGTGGATGGATGTGGCTCAGGTAGCATTTACATGGGAGGAAGGGAGCGGCTTTCATGGATCAAATCAAACTACACTCTTCTTACATTTTTCTCTATTGAGATGTTTGCTCAGGATTTGGTTGGATATCGTCTGAGTAGAGGGAGCCGTGCTGTTCCAAGGCAGGTGCGTGGACGCCTCATGCCTGCCTGTGTATGTGTGTAGAGTGGTAGTCGAGCGTAGGTGGTGACACAGCTTAAAACTGCCACCGTGACTTCCCCATGACCCGACTCGACTTTTGTGAGTAATTTATGATCAACCGTCATCATTGCCATTGCATCTGGCGTATGGAAATGATCCAGGGAGAGGAGGGGGGTTGAGGTTCTGGTAGTGGAGAACATGAACGCCACAAAGGCCGGTGTGGCCTGTTTTTGTTGTCTCTCATTGGACAGGATCCTCTTTCTTTGACCTTTTGCACGCCTTCCCTCGCCTTTCATATGCTAATGCCGGCCCCGGACCCGAGGAGGAAACGTGCTGGAGCTGAGTGGAGGAGGACAAAGACTCCCCTCTCTCGCTCTCTCTTCATTTTTTTTTTTTTTTTGTATTTCTTATTCCACGCTATATCTCCTCTTTTCCCTGCCTCTTCCCCTCTCAACAACTTGACAGACTTTGGCATGAAAGGAAGTGAGTGCTTAGCGGATGGGAAAGGTGGGGACGGTGTTCCTCGCTGTGACCTGCACGAGGATCAAGTGTGCGTGTGCTTGGAGTGTTATTTCTGAGTGGCCCCCCCCTTGTTAGTGTGTGTTGCAGATCGGTAATCGTTTGCTACCGGTACTGATAGTTGAGGAGTGATTTGTTGCTTTTGCAGTTGTCATATTTCTCCAGGACTCTTCTTCAGCCCTGCCAGCTCTATCTCTTTACAGCCAGTGAAGTGGTGTCTCTGGCGGGGTAAAAGGATACTAATATAGTTACTACAAACCTCCCCTAACATAATACTCCTGTTGAGTGTGACGTGGTTTCGGGGCTCTTTTGGCTCTGTTATGGGAAGGGGGCATGTTATCTGTAGGAAATGTAATTTTTGTCCTCATTGAAATCGTTCATTATTGAGCGCGGTTATCTAAATGTTTTTGTTGCTGTTGGTCCAGCGCCAGTCAGGATTGCGTTACCCTCCCTCTCTCTCCTTCCCTCTCTCTCTCTATGTCCCTCATCTCGCCAGGCCCTTCATCAATCTCTTCAGGGAAAAATAGAAGAAGAGGGGGATTTTTCTCTGCATCCCGTTCTCAGGCTCTCCTGCCTATTTTGCATCAGCCGTCTCGTACAGGATATTAGCCGTGGAAAAACACGAGTCAGGGTATTACATTTAGAATAATATGTTGATTCTTTTCAAAGTGAGGAGTGGGTGTTCAAGGTAGGGGGACAAAACAATCGGGGCCGTGTGTTGGAGGGCTCTGTCTGTTTGATCTGAGGTCCAGCGGGCCCCTGGGGTGGCTGGGATTCTCGGGTTTGGGTGAAATCAAATGGGCTGTTGAAAAAATGAGGCCTCGTATTGTCTCAGTGATTTGCTTTCTCTGTTGGTGTCTCATGTTCTCTGGTGCTCTCTGTCTCGTCTTTCATTTGCATTTGTGGATGCTTTTTTTTTTTCTCGGGGGAGAGCAGTGATTGGGTCTTTAGAGAGCAAAGAGAAACTCCCTCTTTTCCCATATTTCTGAACTTTCACAGCGCCTCTGTGCATACGTTTGGAGTCGTTTGAATTCTTTAGATTCCTGCTGTTACCTGTGACATTGTGTGTCCTCTATACCCCTTGAAGCAGCCACTATGAAGGACGCCTTCCCACCCGTCAGGTGCATTTTAGGGGCCATCCACACAAACGAGTAAGGTGTTTAGGCATTTTGACAGTGTGTCAGGTGCCAGAAAACACACATTTTGAAGATAATTCCCAGAGTAGATAAATCTAAAAATATCAACCAAGCATTTCCGTGTGGACAGTGAATATGTTAGCTACAGAAACTATGACGTCACAGACCCATCTCTCGCTTAAACCACATGCGCAAACCCTGACAACAGTGGCAGAATATGGTGTCACGCTTGTGCTGTTGAAGCTACTTAGCTTGATAAAGCTTTGACACCTTTGTGAGCAAAAAAATGTACACAGAGAGCAGCATACGCCAGAGTTTGTTGACATTTCTCATGGTGTATGCATATGCTCCTTGTCTTCCTCTCTGGTTTTGGTGTCTGTTTGCAGCAGCGTTACAGCGCCACTTACTGGCCCGGCATATGTTATACAACGTTTTCAGTGTTTACTTGTGTACGGACACATTTTATACAGAAATAATGCTGTGTTAATGAGGAACGTCTTCAAAAACACTTTTCTGTTCATGTGTACAGGGCCCAAGTGCTGTGAAGTCCTCTGTAGAATTATAATATGTCAGTATGTTCGCAAAAATGTTAAAGGGAAAACAACATAATTTGTCTTAAAAAGTTTTATAATATAAGAGTAGATGCCTGACCTAATGCTCAGTGCACATATTCACAATTATACCTACTACTAAAGATGCTTATTTACCACAAATGCTTTGGTTCATTGGAGAAACATCATTCTTAGTGAAACTGGGCAAACCTTTTACCCTTGTTTAAAATATTTTCCTCCATAGCAGTGCCATTGCTCAACCTCCACATCTATTTGTGTTTTCTAAATGTTAAATCAGTGACATGTATCCAAACTAATTGACAGTTAGGTCAATTTGGTATCTATTTAAAACAATTTAAAACCACGGTTCCCAAATCATTTCAACCAGAAGAACCCACCCACCCAGTTGTACAAAAAAAAGAGTTCAGTACAATAAGGACCCACACAAACACACAAATAAACAAACATATCTAAGGATCAATTTCAGTTGTTTTCATTGATAAAATTCATTGTAATTGTAGCACACACTAGAATACCTCAACAACCAGAATAACTGAGGATTGAAAAGCTATCGCGTCATTTTGGTTTCTTGAAAATGTAATAAATGAAATGAAATGGTACTGATACATTTTGATATCTTTGCAACGGGAGTGGGTAATTTTCTGTTATATGGTCAAATTTTTTCAGGAAAACTCCTGTACAGAGGATGAACTGCAGTTCAACCCGTTTTCCTGATTTGCCAGTGTAATGTCCTGCTTTTCCTCTCTCTCTCCCTCTGTTCCTGAGTATGACTGAAGATCATTAAGTTACTCTACTTTCTGGTGCCATGTCAAATAAGAATAAAAGAGATTTGTAAATTAAACAGAAGGGGATTTTGACAGCCTTAGTTTATGTAAAAATTTCCAGTGAATTTAATCTGAAAGTTTTGATGGCTGAAAACTGAAATTTGACCAATGTTTGGTTTCTAGGACTATTTTTTTATTTATTTAATTTTTTTTTTGCAATTGATATGTTGCCACAATTATAGTGTGATTTGATTTTTTCCCCCCCAAATTATAGAAATATTTGTTATTCTGGTGTTGTGGCAACAATTTTCTGCTGTCTGGAACAAAAGCCTCATATCCATTTGTTCTAAGTTTTTTTGTTTCTTCTTCAAATCGTGCTATTAGTCACGCTCCAGTGGGGTAGTGGGTCTCACATTTTAAACAAATAAAAGTATCAGAACAAATTTCCAAATATGATAAAAATGCTTTCCTTATTTAAAATAAAAAAGTAAAAGTTTTGGAGATACAGTTTCCCCTGAATCTGCTACAATTTGTTATTTCTTTGTGGGAAAAAAATGAAATACATGTATCATGTGTTTTGTATAGCGAAGCATTAATTTTGCTCAAAATTAAAATTAAATGAAATAAAGGCCTACTTTATGAGAGGAAATGTCCTATGTATTACATACACGCATGCACACTATGTGTATCCAGATTAAAAATTAGTTTTGAAAGAATTATTTAATTATAAATTAATTTAAAAAACAAACAAAAAGAACAACAGCAAAAATAACAGAAAAAATTAGAAGGCCTCTGTGCAGGCCAGGCTAAATTCTTGAGTAATGTTGTTTAATCTCTTATACTTTTCCAGAAGCTGCCAAATAATTGGTGCAATTAAGTGTGAGTATAACTGATGAACATTATGTTTTTGCCCCTTTTCAAATGGTTAATGATTATAATATTGGAAAACACCTCCTTTCAAAACACATGATATCAAGTCAGTCACTTTAGTAAAACAGCAAAAAGGTCTAAATATTGCTTTATTATTAAAATAATCAAATTAAAGTTAACACCATTGTGACCACCTGAACATATGTATATATGTACAATAAACTGCTGATGTCACTTAGTTGGGAAAATATCAAGTTGTAAATTTTGTTATAAATCCCCCGGGCCCTATTCCGTACTCAGCAAAACATTCAGCAGGCTTTTGTTTCAGAGGTTTGTCCCTCTCATGTTTCAGAACAAAGTAACACACGGTACAAAAGGTTACATGCCACATTTATTGATCGCTCTCAGAAGTTTTTTCAGAGCTGTAGAAATTGGCAAGCAGTAAAAACATGTCTAAAAGAGAAGTAGAAAAGAGAGCCAAGAGATGGGTGAGAAAAAAAAAAAACTTGATGAATGACTAAGTATCTCCAGGTTTGTGAGAAGACGCACCACAATAGCACAGGACGTCTCATGACAAATGATGCATTTGCTTCCTCGTTGGCCAAAGACAAAGGAGGGGATTGAAAAGGCATAGGGTGCAGTCACAGGACATATGCACATTAATAGACCTGCAGGAAAAATAGAAGAAAGGAGGGAGAGTGGTATGGTATAGCAGTAGAAATAAAATCTATAAGCTAACACGATTGTGTTTAATCAGTTTTATACTTTTCTCTTCCATTTTTGTTTGCAATGATTAATTTCCCGGTGTGTATGCATGTGTATGCATGTAAATCTCACATGCAACCTGATTGGCATGGCGTATTCCTGAAGGCAATAGCATGTGGATATCAAGGCCATTGACAGGGCTCGTCAGGGAATAAGTGGCTAATTAATTATGCATGACTTGTGGGCTTAAACAAACAGTGTAATGAGAGATGAGACGAATTTACCAAAGAATTAAGTCTGAGCTGCACAGAGACCTTCTCAATTATTCCGTCATCCCTATTTTTTATTTATTTATTTTTTTTATAAAACCAAGAATCAAATGTCCCTTTAAAGTATGAACTCATACACACATTTATTTTAACTGTCCAGCTGACCACTCTTTAGATGTGATACAATAGAGAGGTGTATGAAAAGCAAGTTAGTCATTTTATCAAATAAATGACAATACACTCTGTTTTGTCTTGATATATATTGCAGAATTGAAATAGCCAGTGATTGTCACAAAACCAGAACTGTTAACTTTGATATAATTCAGATTAAAATCCGAGCATATACAGATCTGTTTGATATGACAAATATAGCAGTCAGACACCTATAAAGAAGGATAAAATTGCAGTCAAAGTATAATTCTGACTATTGTGCAAAACACTGGCAACATTTTAGCATCTTAAGGTTGTCAAAAACTTCCTTACTTGTCTTTTACAATCTCTAATATGTTTAAAATAACTAGTGGTATCAAACAGATTCAAAAACCTAATAATCTTCAGGCGTGTTTTACCAAAAGAGAAATATAACAGTATTATTATAACTGTATAATTTAACTATTTTTTTGGAGTGAAAAGACTTGATTCTGTTGTAATGAAGCACCAAATTAAATTAACAAAAGTCATAAACAGCAACACTGAATTTTACAAATTGCCACAATTCTTAGAACAGTCTTTTCTTGTCATGCTCCAAAGTAAAATTTAGAACCACAGCTCTTCATTTCAACAGAAAATTTTAGTTTTCTTAAAGGGAATGTTTCAGTCTTTTTGAAGCTGGGTTGCATCAGGTACTTTAAAATAATCAGTGAAGTTGCTGAAAGGCTCCCAGCAGCTCTGCACCGTTAAGGAGCAGATCGACAGAATTAACGCCCACAGGCGGAAGAACACATTTACTGCATTGTACGGTAGTTTCATGCACAGAAACCTTCATGGGGAAGAAAAAAAATGCTCTGAAATTCTTTGTCCAGTGAAACAAGTGACTCAACCATTGTGGCTTTTTTATATAAACCCACATTAATCCTTTAAATAAGTGTCAACAGCAGCGCACCACATCAGTAGCCTGGGCTTACTCTCCTTAAAGGTACAGCACTACTTGGAGCCCTTTTAGCCACTTCATTGGATGTTACCAATTGTCTGATAGAGTCCAATTTCAAAAATACTAAACATTCACTTCAAGATTATTGAGTGTAGAACTGGTAATAGTTCTAAGTGCATTTTATTTTCTACATTCGTTAAAACCAGCATCAAGATTATCTACACTGACATAAACCACTGCTCTCAGCTGGTTAAGCCTGTCATAAATTAAGCTAGTTCTGTTGAAATTCAAGGACAGTAAACTTCTTCAGTTTGTTTACTTAGAAATAGGTTCATCTTGACTGTAAAGGTAACAAATGTTACACCTTTTCAGCTGTCATATTTTTTAAAATTCTTAGCCAAACATCCACTCAGATACCAAACCTTAGCATATCGCCTGTGTTTTAGCCCTTCATAGAAGAGCCTATTTTGGGGTGTGCAGCGTCCAGTCCTTATGTGCACTCTGTGATAACACCCCTCTCAAATAGCAGGTGTGGCTCACTGTGCTCTGATGTTTACTGTGGCTGCACAGATATGACGAGACATGTTCCTTCAACTGGAGTAACCTGCAGGCTGAAAAAACACTGGCTCAGGTTGTTTCTCCTATTTGGAAAAGTGAGATATCCCCTGATTGCCTCATTACGGGAAATGTTTGGTGGATTGATTGAACACACTTTTTTTAAGAGGAGGAACAAGCGAAACAGGGAAGGTTGAATTTTTATAATATTGGTTAGGGGTGCATGCTTTTTTGAATAAAAAAAATACTAAAAGTGTATTTTTCAGTATAAATTACCTTGAATTGTATATAAAGACAACATAAATCTATTTTGCTATGCACAATAGATGCCCTGAGTAAACCTTTTACTTTATCTCCTTGTTTTTTAATGTCTTTGAGATGTACCTTGTTTCAAACTAATTTAAATGAAACTTGCTCTGTATCACATGGAAACAGAGTAGAATAAAATATACTATACTAGACCCTTAGCATGCATGAACCTTATGTTTCTCTCATTGCCCACATGCACAGCCATACGACCCACTTTGGGGTCTTGACCCACTAGTTGAAAACCAATGATATGAACAATAACATGTCACCCTATAACTCAAATGAAAATATGTAGAAAGATCTGAAAAAGTCAATATATGGTCCAGCCCTGGTCTCATCTAATAAAGTCAAGCTAGCATGTGTCTCCCCCGAGGAGACTCAGGCCAACACTATCCCTCTCTGTTTCTCTCTGGCCTGGCACCAGCCCTGGAATTATCTTTAATTATTTGCTTTTAAAAAGGAAAAAAATCTCCTCTTTCTCTCCCTGACAGTAGAGAAGAAGAGCAGAACAGGCGCAGGAATGTTCTTGTATATGAAATTGTAGGTATTAACAGGGGCCGGTTTTGTCAGTGGTTTCACTGATGTATCAGCTCTCTGCCCCTAGACTAAATAAAGACGGGAGTTTTTTGTGGTGTTTCGTCCTAGTCAAGATGAGCAGATACTGGAGGGCTTTGGAGGAATTGTTAAAAAAGCAAAGTATGGCTGAAGAATGCAGCACTTCTTTTGACACAATACTTAAACAAGTGTCAGAACGTGGTGATGGATGTGCCTGCTGTCTTTAACACCCTCTTCAGATGCTCCTGCTACTAATCCTTTTGTAATTTTGCTGCAGATATTTTACAAAAATGAAGCTCTAATGGCTTGTTTTGGTTGAATATTTCATCATTTTAAAACTGCATCTGTTAGCTCCCTGCAAGCACAATGTGAGTTCACGTGTGGGTTTGAGAGCGATATCGCTGACTCCGGTCTTCAGCTGCCTTGTCATTGACCTCCATGGTCCCTCGGTTGCCACATATGGAGCAAAGCAGCACATACAGAGAAAAAACAGAAGAGATGGTGGGTCACTTTAAAATAGAAAATGATGAAATGACCATAATATTTTCAAAGACATAAAAGGTTTTCAAGATTTAAGCATCTTAAAGTTTAGCAGTTGAGAGCCTGATCAAATTACAGTTTTTATGTGGACTGAGTAAGAGGGACATATTTGTGGTTTTAACCCTGATTAATCCCATTAATATTAGAGTTTGGATTTTTAGGAGACATTTTCATGAAATGGAAATATTCAGGAGAAACCACACACTAGCTTGGGAAGCACAAAACACTAGGAAGATATCTCTCAAAACTTTTGAATAGATAATTAAATTTTAAGACTTCAAAAATGGGGGGAAAAATTGAATTTTTACTCACGAAGCTCAGTTTCTAATGAACATACGATTTAGATATTATTTTGTCACTCATTTTTAGGAATGGCTCTCTTACTCTAACATAAGAAAATGTTCTTTGAACCCATGTTGATCATTTAACACTCAGTGTGTTTACATGCAGTACCTGTTACGAGTGTGTAATGTTGATGATTAAAACCATTCCAGCTCCATTTAATTACTACAGACATTTTAAGTTTTATTTGTTCAGAGAACTTATTGAAGCTCAAACTTACTTGGAGTTTGGAATCTTGCCCCTGACATCATTACCTTCTCACAGATTTACTTGCAGAATTTCCTGAGTATCTAAATTTCCCCATTGGAGCTGACAGGAAGATGTGTAAGTAGTAAAAGGTTGAAAGTGAGAGCTCAGTGCAGATGCAGGGCAGAGCTGGCAAAGCTATGGAGAAGAAGAGAGTGGAAATCTTGCAGCTTCAATAGCCTTTAAAGTAACTGGATGTTGGAAGTCAGATGTGACACCTTAAGTTGCCTGCCTGACCGAGCTTACAGCTATAGCACCATGTTTGTAATCGCTGACATAAAGTAAATGGACTTGATTTTATGAAGGGTTAATGCAACCGTGGGAACAACTTTGGGTCAAGCGCCTTCCCCAATAGTTTTCCCAAGTGCCTTCAAAAACACAACATTAATATACAGTAGATAAACACATCATTTTTTACACTTTACAGTGTTATTTGATAGAGTTACTACTTAGGTTGTTAAAAATATAATCGGGGAGGGTGCATTTCTAACATAAAACTATAAGTTTTACTCTAAAGTAACACTGTTTTCATGTTACAAAGTGTTACATTTTAACTCCATCAAGAGCTCACAATTACACTTGATGAGAGTTAAAGCACCAACTCTCCCAAAAGAGTGAAAACAACACTTAGTGGTGTGACACCATATGGACACTTGAGAAGCATTAATAGTCACTCTGATGGTGTTAATTTGCCTGAGCAGACTTTGCTGTGAGGAACAAACAATAGTGCATTTATATTTCCTCGGGCAGCTTTAAATTCAGCTTGACTAAATCATTTATGTACACACACCAAAGCTGCATTTACACTGAAAGTAAAATTGACTGTTTTTTTTGGGTTATAACTCAGATCAGATTTTGTGAGGACTGTTGAAAGAACTTCGGCGGGATGGAATCTCATGTTTCCAAATCAGATGTGGACAACTTTCATTTGCTGCTCCATTAAGTTCAAACTGGTCAAAAAATGTTAGGACAAACCGATCTAAGTACAAACTAAATTAAGTTTAAGGCTTCCAGTGTCAATACATTGTAATTGGCCTCCATGTTCCTCTGGTTGTTACGTTAGGAGCAGTGGAACATCCATGGACACACTTTTTAGAGTAAATGAAGGAAGAGGGGGCCTTAATTCCACGCTGATAATCTAACAGTGCGTACACAGTGGGGCTTAATTTATCTTGCATGTTAGATTTCAACATGTTATTGTGTCACTTGTATCTAATAGCAGTTATTTCCTGCTGCGAACGAGAAGGTAATGGGTCCATTTCATCCGGGCTCCCTCTCAGCGGGCTGGCCCTGTGAATTTGCGTGACACAGTGTTTATTTGATAAAGGAATATTGTGGTGCTAATCTAAAACCACGCTAATTACATCTGACAGTTGTTTGTTTGTAGTGAAATCCAATTAAAATGTACACTTTTCAACTCCATTGCTCACCCCACCCCCTATCCCCTCCGTCCCCCCCCCCATTCCCCCCGTCCCTGTTTCTCTTTCTTTCTTGCCTCCCACGGTAACCAGAAAAAGAGCCGATGATGGCACAAATAACAACTGTGCTTTCCTTGTGGGTTTTTTGTGAGAACAGGGCAAACTCGCAACAGCTGTCAGAAAAAGGGGGTTTGTTTAAAAAGCAAATGGCTTTGGTCTAAAGTTCATTTGGAGACCTCTCTAATTAAATAGAGAGCCAAAAGCTTAAGTTAATTAGTAATTCCCTGGGTCCAGAAATTAGACCTGTCACGAGTATTGGAGCTCTTGGAAAGCCAAAAGATATGTGTGCACTTTTGTTTTGTGTGCTTTTTACTCAATTCCCTGTACCTTCATCTGTCCTTTATCTTATCCAAGGCCCACACGTTCTTCCTGCAGAGACATTAATGGTCTTTTTGTGGCGTGTCAGAGAAGTACTCAGGAGATGTTTAAGTGAGGGGCACATAGCTTGTGGCGTCAGTCAGGATACCTGCCCTATGATTATGTTTATGAAGATAATAACAGGGCTGGGGTCCCGCCGAGTACCGTCTTTAGAAAACAGCGGGGGTTTTGAACTTTTAACTTTATTGTTACCCCTGGAAAACAACTGGATGGGTTTCGGGTTTGTCCGAGAAATGTCTGTGCAATTAGCAAGGTGTCCGTGCGCGCCTACTGCTAACTGTAAAAGCAGATGTTCTCCTCTCTGCTTCTCATGTGTTCAGTGCTGTAATTGGAGGGATAAGCACATGTTAAGCACACATAAATCAGCTGACTGTAACACAATGGGCAGACACGATGTCCCTGCCTGTCCAGACCATAATAGATACTAGTTATAAAGTAATAACTGGCATTTGGAACTCTAGAAACCACAGGCTTTGCTCAAGTGCATGGTTAATAGGTGTTGTTCTACCACGAGTCTTACTGTTGGCATGTTTGACATCTTTTGTTAAGTGTTCACAGCAGAGATGGGTGATAATTTCTGAGTCAGTATTTTTTTTTTAATTCCAAGATGTTATAAACTGTCATTTTTATGTATTTATTTCCTCGTGTTGTTTTAACTGGTACTGCAGCACTACCCACAGAAAAGTGTCTTTTGTTTGTCTGGAAGGTTTTATGGAGGGCATTTAAATAATAAAGGTGAAAAAAGCAGGAGGCTAATGCTCAGTTGTGCTATAGACTGCTGAGGAACTAATAGACTTCTCCAAGCTCAAGGAAAAAATATGTTTTACTGCTAATTTTGTGTTAATGACAAATTAAGCAGTTTTTATATTTTTTAGGATTATTTTTGGGCTTGTGCACATTATTCAGGTGCTTGAGTGTGAAAGAGGGAAGTGATTTTGAAAACTGCCATTATGTTAATTCACTCTAGTGGCTATTTTGAACTTTTTTTTGTATTTTTTTTCTTTTTAATGTTGTTTTTAATTTGTTTGTTATGACTGATCTCACAAAATGTAATGAAATAATTGTTAATTTTTTCTTATAAGTGTCATTCGTAACTGGAATGAATAGAAGTCTAATCACAAAAAAAGTAGGACAGAGAGTGGGGGCATGACACCTGGGAAAGAAACCACCGGCTGGACTCAAACCAGGGCCGCCTGAGTCAAATATGGGTGCAGGGACATTACTTCAGTATTATCACAACTCCAGTTACACAATCTGTTTAACTTTGTATTGCTCAGCATTCATGAATCATTTCTCTGGTTAACATTGGGGAAATGCAATGCTAAATGTTTTAGCTTGTAAAGGGAAATTTACATTGTATGTTAGCATCAAGCTAACCAAATTTAAAGAATATCTTTGTCTATTTCTTAGAACCTGTTTATTTTCTTCACTAAGTTGCTTGTAAGTTTAGATGTGCTTTTTCACTTTAACTACACATCACAATTAAACAATGTACTGCAACAAGGACAACTACTACAATTTGTACTTAGGGCTGCACAAAATTTGATTTATTTACTTTGGGATATCTGATACTTTAAGTCCCTTTTAGCTGATACAGGTATTAATAATGACACAAACACAAATATTTTGTAAAGCGCAGTCTTCTCTTTTACAAACCCATTCTTCGCATTGTGATGATGTTATTTTACAAACTGTTGGGAAGCAGAAAATCAGTGTTTGGTCCTATAACAAATGATACTGGATTATTTTTATAAATGTAGACATTCAGTGATATAAGCTAAAGCATTATTAGGGGTGAGTATTGGCAAGAGCCTCACGATACGATACGTATCACGATACTTTGGTCACAATACGATAATATCACAATATCACAATATTGTGATATATTGCGATATTATACAGCAAATTGGGGAAAACCCAGAGACGGTGAAAATGTAACTTTTCCATTGTAGTGTAACTGAAATAACTTGAAAACACAGAGTGCATCGACACTTAAATTAATATTGCAAAGAAATTATTCCTGTTTTCCCTTTAACAATGTATTGAAAGCATCCAAACCTACAGAGCAGCTCAAACTGTAACTGAACACATGAGGAACAAAGTGCTTTGAGTTACTGACAGCACAAAAAGGTAAAAAAAATCACATTTTTCTCTTGTTACTGTCTGAACTGAATAGACTGCATGAAACGAAACCTGTGTATGCATATTTATGCGTTGTATTTTTATTTCCAACTCTGATAAAATATGAGGTTTCATTTTTACAAAAATATCGATACTAAGATTAGAAATATCGATATTATATCGGGAGTCAAAATATCACGATATATAGCAATACCGATATTTTTTCACACCTCTAAGCATTATTACATATTTTTACTTCCGAAAGATATTGTGCCGCAGAAGGCAGATTTCTTCCGTAAACACAAATAATATTTTAGGCCATTATCACCTGATCCAGTACCAATATCAACATACAGCCCCACTGCTACTGCAGTTCACATGATAATGTTTTATTGATGGTTGCCAGAAAATTCAAGGCACCTTAAAATAAAAAACGTAAAAATGAATTCCTTCCAGGGCTTAAGAAAACAAAAGCATCGCTGTGATGCAAAAAGCTTTTTTTTGCCATTTTTTGGATTTTTAAGAGCTCAAACAGTCTTGTTGGTCATCCTCCACATCTGAGTGGGTTAAATAGATTATATTACAACTAAAAGTTTCCAACTCAGTACTCTATTATGAGAACACAGTATTTATCTAAAATAAACAGTCATTGTTTTTTGCCCTGTATGTAGTGATTTTAGAGATATAATGTTTGGCAGCAAAAGGCAGTGATTTAAAATTATTTGGAGTAAGATTCAGACACGATTGGAAATAAAAGATGAAAAGGGAATTGCTACGGTTAATAGGTTACTCCAAAAACAGCGTTTCTAGGTGTGATTTGAAAGTACAGCCAGTGTCGCACAGTATTTTCACCTCTTTTCTCAATGAATGGGGGAACTTTTTGAGCGGGTTGCTACACAACTTTGTAATGCTTAATAACAGGTTCCAAAATATCAGCAGCATTTAACTGCCCTTGCAAAACCCATGTACGAGATGGAAAAGTACTTCATGTTTTTAATTTCAGACTTTGATGATGCAAGATTTTCTTTGGCCGGGGACATAATGCTATTTTAATGTTTTCTGCATACAACCAGGCGATTCACAAGCATCGGCGTTATCTAGCTCCAAAATGGGCACAGAATGGGAGGCCCAGAGCTGATACGGGGCAAGCGGGCGCCTCTGTTTGCCAGGTGGATGTGAAATGCCTGCGTCAGAGACTGCTCTCTGTGTCTGTCTGTGAGTGTGTGCTATCCTTGACTGACGTGGACGCTGTTTGCTTAACCTCTTCTGCGCTGCACCACCACGGCCTTGTCGATTTAAGCGTGTGTGTGTGTGTGTGTGTGTGTGTGTGTCAGGGAGGGAGAGAGTCTAGCAATGGCAGCTTTCATTTTTCATGTTCCCAGCAGTATTTTTGCTAAACAAACCCGCTGAGAAGCCGGGTGAGAGAAAAGAGAGGGAGTCTGAATCAACACAAATGAGTGATGTTTGTTATTTTTTCTA
The DNA here is from genome assembly GCA_036419115.1 of Scarus forsteni. NCBI lineage: Eukaryota > Metazoa > Chordata > Actinopteri > Labriformes > Labridae > Scarus > Scarus forsteni. The sequence continues at coordinate 4,247,585 of JAZDUH010000049.1, forward strand.
CCTGGGGTGGTGCATCTACACACCCTGATAGGTATTAAGACAGGGAGCAGGAGCCAAAAATTGAATCTCAATATTTGTTAGCTAAATGACGATGGACAGTTTATATCTGTTGTTTCTGAACTAATAGCAGAATTATGAACTTTGGAATGATTCCAGTAATCAGTGATATCGACTAGGTTTGACACTATCCATGGAATCCTGGAGCCCTAATTTGATGTCATTTTTTTAAACTATTGCCAGTCCCGAACAAAGCCCTACACTCTGTCTGTTTGCAAGCAAATTGACATTATTTACGTGTGTGAAGTTACTGAGAGGTTTTTGTGATATTCCATCTTTTTTGATAAATCTACGTATTCAATTATCAGTAATGATGAAGCAACATTACTCAATGATCCTCAGGCTTATTTCTAACCTAAAAGTGGCTAATACTGTCCAAATTGCACACATAAACTGACTGGGACTGGCTGGGAGTGAGGATCCGCTACACACTATTAAATCTGGCAACTTTCCTTTAGAACAATTATCAAAATTGTCCATTTCTTCGATATTAATCTTCATTATTTTAGTTATCACTGTTGTTGAAAATAACATACTAAATGGTCTTGATTTATAATTCAAACCAAAATTGCACAAATTCTTGGAAATATTTGGCAAAGTAAGTCCAAGTGGTGTGTAGTTTCTCACATGCTTCCTGCCTCCATGGATGGATTGAATTTGCACAATTTTGACAGTTGAGTTTTCCAACAATTTTTGATCATACTTATCATACAAGTGTTATTATAATTTGAATGCCAAAAATAATATTATTCACTCAAATCAAACTAAATTATATGAAATTTTCCCATTAAGACCAGGAGTTCCTTTACTCTTCAGCCTATGACCTCCGTACAGCAGTGCCAGACGAACGACCCCCTCTGTGCACAGAGCTCAACTCTGCAGTGTCAGTTGATTTTTTTCTTTAAGATTTCTGCAATAATGGGTAAAATTTACCATTTTAAATCCTTCACAAACTTCCTTTTTTTTCTATAAGGCATTTCATGACCCCCATTGCAGTGTCTTGTGACCCCCATGGGGGGGTCTGGACCCCTGCTATGGGAACACAGATTATCTTGTGGTGAACAAGCATAGCGCTGTGGCAACGATGGTCTACTGGTCATGTCTGCTTGCCTCATGTATTGACTATGCTTTCCTTGACACGGATGAATTACAGTCTGAGCTGTGGCTTCTTTCCGGTGTGTCATTCACCACTCTCTTTCCCAGCTTTAAGAATTAATACAATGTCAAAGCCTCATTCTGTGGGTGGTTAGTATTCAAGGCAATATTTTTACATTTTCACAAAGTATCGAACATGCATTTAATCCTTTTTTGAAATAAACTTGAGCTATATTGATAAAACATACTGTTTATACATACAGTTTTTGTTGTTGCTGTCCTTTTAGAGTTCCTTAACAGCAGTACATTCATAAAGATGCTCAAATAAAATTGTGTGTGTTCCTAAACAAGTTTCGCAACATTTAGTCATACCAGCTGTGTCCGAAGGTTTGTGGAAAAGGTTAGTTTGTTAAAATGATCAGTGTCAGATTTACAGGGTTATACTAACAGCAAGAGGCTGCAAAATAATGCTGAAAAATGGTGCATGAAGTTGAACTTAACACTTTATTTGTGCAGTATTAAAGGTTGAGAGGGGAGCACACAGAGTCAGCAGGGATAGCATCATTTTATGCATATTTTTAACTTAGTATGAAAGTAAAATACCTGCCTTGTCACGCGACGAAGCAGGGATAGCATCAACATCAAATGGGTACACTTGTACAAGGTGCAACTGTGCTCTTCCCCAGACTGTTTCAGTGCTTCAGCGCCAAGATCCATGTCATGTGATTATAGAGAACTTACTGTTGTATCAAGAAGAAAGAAACACAAACTTTTGAATAGTTGTGTGCAGTTTAAAAAAAGGCTAAGTTAGTGCAATATTGGCGCAAAGTTGAATATACTTTTAAGATCTGATAGTAAAGGCTAAGAGTTTCCTTTTTAGTACTTTTGGTCACTAAAAAATGTCATTCATAAAAAGTAAGTCTCCATCTTCGGTGATGGTTTGTATCAGTATCTAAATAATTACAGCAAAATGTATCAACATCAGAATTATTAAGAAACGTCGGTATCCTCTATCACTGTATTGCTCTTTTGCACTCCTCCGAAGCTGTTTTGCCATGTGAACTGACACAAACACATCCCGCAGTATATATGTGTAAATCTTGGAGTGTATTGGTGACTTTAGTGATCCATCAGAAAGGACTTATATGTGGAAAAACTCAAACATCTTCTATAATGTTGATCTATTTCCCATCCCTAACAGAAACACACTTTTTTTAAAACCAGATTTTAGGGCTTTGTATTTAGCAGGATTATTCAATTCTCCTCTCAAATAATCCCATCCTGCCGCCCCCTTTAACTTGCTGTTATTGCACATCAGAGGTGTGCATGTGTGTGTGTGTGTGTGTGTGTGTGATTGTGTGCACAGTCTCATCGCTTTCGCCTCATTCCAAAGGATAAGGCTGTGATTTATGTAACATCTAAGCTCTTTCATATTGTGTACGTTGTACCTTACAAGAGCATGATGAGCAGGCTAGATTAATATTTATTTAGCACAGGGAAATCAAGGATTAAGCAGTCATCATTTTAGCACTAATCCGTGTCTCTGGTGAGATGCAGAGACAAAGAGAGGCAGATTACTAAACACATTACACCGAAAAAAACGCAATTAGTCGACGACTTGTGCGGAGACACAGAGGGACAAGCACGTGGTCACACGTTTTGTTGTTTTTGTGTTGTTTTTGTGGCTATTGTTTTCTGTTTGTTCGCCTCTCTCTGACTTTTTAACTTCTCCTTCTCACCCTCCCTCCCGCTTCAAAAGAGCCCCTCATTGAAATTAGCGGTGGTTTGTCTGATTCACTCATCTGACGTAAATGTGTCTCATGATCTTTTCCACTGTCCAAACTCACACACACACACGCGCAGACTGACACACATGCAAGAGTGATGAATACTTCTTTCTTAGCTCCAACCACGTGGGAGAGGGACAGTTTGCTTATACTGAGCGAGTCTTTTTCGATGTGAGTGCGTGTGCTTGGGAGTCTGTAAATAAAATTACATTCTTCACTAATTGAGTTAAACTGCTTTGCTGGAGATGTGGCGAAAAAAGATGAAAGCTCCCTGTGTGTGCGCGCGTGTTTTTTGTCTTTGCATGCTGTTTGTGTGTGCAAATTTAGTGCTAATCTAGTTAGCCGTTAGCGCTCTCAGGTGGTAGCCAATAGAAAGTTATGCATGTTGCAGTGTTCGCTAGCTCTGTCCTTGAGCTCCTGCTTATGCAAAGAGTCAAACTTAGCCTTGCAAAACAGATGATCAGGAGCTGGAATAAGAAAAAAAGGTAGGGTGTGTGTTGTCTGAAGGGGAGCACCCCTTGCATAGAGCAAGTACAAGGAACAGCAAAGGGGCCAAAAAGAGCATTAGAGAGTCTTTGCAGTGTGGTGAAGGGTGATTTTGGACGAAGGGAGGGGGTCTGAACCAGATGTGAGGGAAATAAAAGGGGAGATAAATAAAAAGAATGAGCAGACAAGTCGTGCTGCGCGAGAGAAAGACAGGGAGACGCACGGAGAAAGAAAGAGAGAGAATGCCATCCTCACTTCCCCTTTGCCCTCCTTCCTCTCTCACCCGGCCACTGAATGTTAATGGCTTTCTCTGCCTCCCCCCCCAAGCCCCTGAACGCGCACACACATATACACCCGCAGATCCCTCCCCGTGGACACTGGTGCATTGTTTGTGGCAGTGCTTCTATTCTTTCAAACTTAATTACCTTCTTGCCTTTTGTGGCGTCAGGGGCTGGAAGTTTTGCTCCGTGGCAGTGGAGGTCGTCACACATTCTTTGGCGGTGGATTCCCTTAATCTGGGAGGGTTAGGAGGGAGCGAGGGGGGGGTAAAAAGAGCAAGAGGGCGAGGGGAAGAGTCTAGAGGGAAGAGTTCCTACCAGCATGAGCCTCTAAAGGTGGTTGTACCCGCGCACACATGCACGCTCATAATAGCAGGGGCATAGGCTGCCCTTTGTTTGTGCGGTTCATTTCCAATCAACCCTAATTAAGTCGAGAGTGTTTCCAGATTGCCAGCGAAAGAAAAATCCCCATTTTTTCTCTCTCCCTCTTTTCCTTCGGTCTTTGCTGTTCGAGGTCGAGGAAGAGGGGGGAAAAAATGGAGGCATTAGCTATGTAGATTGCCTCCGCCTTTGATGCTGGAAAAATCTTTAGCAAAGGGCAGTAAGTGGTGACTGCGACCCCGGCAGTGTCTGACTGTTTATTTTCATGTTTCAGTTCCAGTTTAGTTTGAAATATCGCCTCCTCAAAGGCCCAAGACTTGTGCATATATTTAGACTGGACTGTGTAAGAGCAAAGTCCATGTGTAGCAATGTTAAATCCTGCCAAAGTTGTCTTTAATTCTCTAAACTTTGAGTGTATGAAATTGTTCAAGCAGGAGATGAATGCTGACACTGACCAGGGGAACAGTGGAAGTTTCTCATAATGAACTACTTATGTGCTAAACTTGCTAAACTGGGGGATTGCCTCAAAGCAAAGCCTGGATCCACAAGTAAGAATAAACATGCATCCCAATGTGAACGTAACATAAACATCATTAATGTAAACTTCTTGCCTCATCTCATAAGACAGTGCATCTATATAAGGATAGAAAATCTTAGAAACTGGACATGTCCCACAGCCTTACCTGGATCACTCGCTAGATAATTTCACCTCATCCCAGCTGAAGTTAGGCTCGAGGCTGCTGTAACCTGATCCTTGATCAGATTCTAGAAGCCCTCCCCAGCTTGAGTGATATGACTCTTTTGTTGCTCAAACATGGCCGCTGGCTTCACTATTTGCCCTCACCTGATCACAGAGTTTGTTTTTGCGTACGTTACCATTGTTTTCTCTGTCAGACATGTGCGTATTTATCAAACTTACCTAGATATTTTTCTCCCTAACAATGAGCTATCAGCTAAGAACCTGAGGGCAGCGAGGTATATGTTACCTGAGCAACCAATGAGGCTAATTTACCTGTCATCAACCTGAGGGATTGAAGCTGCATACCTGCTTTAGGACAGGTAAAAAAATCCCACTTCCGTCCTCTATTATCCTGGCCCCCCCCCGCCTCCTGTACTGAATATTCCTCCTCATTCTCCAGTGCCCTTCTACAATCTGAGATCATTGCTCATGTAGGCGTAATTCTCAATTTGATTCGCTAAAAGGCATTTTTGCGGCATAGGTAATTTGTCGAACAAGATTCCTGCGCTAAACGGAGTGCTGTTTGCTTTAGGTGTCTCGGCCGCGCCTTGCAATAATGATAAGGTGTCTTTTTGGTAATGAAGGCCTTTGCTGTGAAGGAAGAGGACAGGACAGAACAGTGTGTGTGGAGAGAGAGAGGAGAGGGGGGTGTAAGAGGGAGATCTGCTGCATCTAGCGTCTAATATTACACCTCCAGGCAACAAACAAGGCCTGCATGAAAATCCCTTTGTGAGGTTAAGAAGCAGTGAAGACAAAAAACACTTGGTCACGCAAAAGTGCCCCCCCATCTCTCTCTCTCTCTCTCTCTCTCTCTCTCTCTCTCATCCTTTTGCAATTTTCTCCCTCTGTCCTTTCTTTTAAGACTTTAAACAGCACGCATTAGGTCCTCTCCTGTGATTGCGTGCATGTGTGCATATGTGTTTGCGCACGCATGCGTCGCTCTTTGATGGCCGCCAAAGCTCCTCTTGCATTGTGAGGAAGGAGATAATTCCCCTTTCCCCTCCTCCTGCTCCCGCTCCTCCGTGCACTTCGTTTTTCATCCCACCGTTTCTGCATGGCAACAAATAAACAGGTCTAATTAGACCAGAGTAGGCCTATTCATGGCACTGACAGTGGGAGATGGATGCAGCGGCTTTCACAGTGCCCTTCGCCTTTGTCTTTCACTAACGCTTGGTGACATTTTGATAGAAGATTTGGTGTTGGAGCGAGGAGACACATGCCGAGAGAGGGATGACCTTCTAGAAGACCTCGAGGAGCGGACACATAGTCTCACGCTGTCTTGTGACTTTGTTGTCTGACTTTGCCAGCTTTGGAGGGTCACCTTAAGAGGAAAAAAAAATCAGCCTGGATTGAATTTCTGCACTTATCCAAACTGTTTGACAAGTGAAGGGAACACATTCAAACTTATGACCACATCTCTAAGCACACATCTGCCTAATTCTAGAGTTTACAGTATCCACAGAAGTTTTTAAAAGCTCTGTCTGTCCTTGCATTAAAATATCAGACGGTCTGTGATGAATATGAAGCTAACAGATTCAAGAGTAAACGCTGATGACAATGTGGTGACACTGCAATTACAGGTTTGGCATTTTTGTGAGCAAAAGCAGGAGGAGACGCTGACATAGACAGAAGTTCCAGGCTCTGCACTGTAAACAGATAGGAACTCCTCATGTACAGCGGCGGACAGTTACACAACGTCAGTACTTGAGTCAAAGTATAAGTACAAATTTTACTTCAGTACGAGAGAAAATTGCTCGGTGAAATTGTTTCTTAAGCCAAAGTACTAGGGTATTTGCTTTAAAAATGTTTAAGTACATGAACAACTTTTAAAAAAAACTCTAAGCTTGCTTTTTTTTTTTCAATTTTATGCAGCTACACCACTCCAGACTAGAAATCAGCTCAATGAGAAACCTGTTGTTGCGCTCTGCATTCACATGAAAGTAGCCCAAGCTTCCCTAAAAGCAGCTGTCTTTGTGGGGTTTGTGTTTTTTCCTGAAAGTGAAATTAAGGCTATAAATTGTTGCAGATGGAGCCATCTGCAGCAATGTTAAATCCTTGGAAATGAATTATTGACACTGTTTTTTGTTTGCTCTTACCTACAATTCTCTAAATTACAAGAAGCTCTTGGCCCAATCTGTAGCAATAGGTAACTTCTGTCCAAGTTTTTTCATACTGGGGCAGAGCTGATCAAAATAAAGGTGGTTGATGTGTTTACAAGTAAAATGAAATGAACCTCATGCAGTGCTGCTTTAAAAATACTGAACTACCCCTTTAAGGCACACTGAGAAACACTGCTCTTATGCATTGCAATATCATATCTTCTAAAAACAGACAATTGCACATTTCAACAACATTGGAATATAAATAGATTATTACTTTGGTTTAAGCCTAAGGAGGTAAACCTACAACTTCAGTATTCCTGAGCAGGGCTGTGTATATGTTTTTAAATTGAAGTGAAGAACACTATTTGTTACAATACTGTGCAATTCCACCCCCATAGATATATGGCATTTTTAGGAAACCTAAAGCATAGTCAAGAGTAAGTCTTTCAAACTTGATGAATGTCTTTCCAGTTATAAAAAAGAACAAATCTCTTAACTAAATGGAAAAACAATGTGTTGGCTGTAGTGGTTCAAGTGTTCACAGTAGATACATCTTCAGTATAAACAAGGAATTAAAGCCTAAATATGCTCCAAAGACAGTATGTGAGGTGTGATGTTAGTAAGATGGGCGCACATGGTTCCAGTAGCACTGTATTTGTATGTGAATGCCTTTTTGTGACGGTGGAGCATAGACAACATCAGGTTCTTTCATGCTCCTCCAATGGTGTGTTGCACTGTGGATTTACATAAATGCAACATCCTTGAAACATGTAAATATCACAAGGTGTAATTATGGCAGAGCTTTGTTGTGGTGCCATTGCTTCAAGAACTGTGAAAAGGGCTCGACATGTTGTGACAATTCATGATTTTAGGTAGTGAGGGTCCTTCCCCAGAGATAGTCAATAAAACTTTTTTAATATAAAAAAAGCCTCCAACTCAAAAGACATGCAGCAAAGTAGATAGTTCAGTATTTGTCTTTCAAGTAATATGGAACTCATTAATGTGTTTTTAATACTCGGTACCACTGATCATATCATAGGCATATTTATTACAACTGAACCTTCTAGTAACCCACCTTGACCCAAAGTAAGATTTTCTTCTATGTGGTTGCTTCCATTCAGAGTTTGTGTTTGAAGAAGAAACACTTGCATTGAACTTGTATCAAAAGTTGAAGTGCTCTAAGAAAAAAAAATGTAAATCATAGGAGGAGGCAGGCTAGCAAAAAGGTGGAGAAATCCCCTGCTTTCTCTCGGGGAGCTACTGAAAAGCAGATGGAGGGATAGCGAGGAGAGGAGAGAGGGAGAAGGAAAGGAGGAGGTGGGGGGAGAAAAACAATAGGCCTCGTAGGAGTCTCCAAGCCCCCTTTTTCTCCCCTCAGAACTCACAGTTGTCCAAAACCAGGCATTCCTGGGCTATTATTATGCCTCTTGCTGGATCTGATCTGCCACTTTAATTACCTTAGTGTATACATATGTGTTTATGTGTGTCAGCCTGTGTCAGTGTGCATGTGCGTGAAAGCAAAGGGACATGCTTAATTAAAAAAGCAGAGGTGGGAGCAGCTCTGGCCATCGCTTTTGTTCTCCAGTTTAAAAGAGGAGAGCCATTTTTTCAGTAACTGATTCATAGTTGGTTTCTGTCTTCCTCTTTCTCGCTTTCTCTAACTGTGTGTGTGTGTATGTGTACATCCCTCTCCCCAGTGGAAGCAGTGTGGTTGGGTAGCAGAGCGAAGTGAAAGACAGGGTGGGGGCATCTTGGCTGGTGGTAACATGATCCTCTTTAAAGAAGCACTGGTGGATACTGAAAGGTGCAAGACTTTGAGGAAGTATATAAACAAAAAAAAGCATATAAATATATATATAGAGAGATATGTATTAATCTGACTTTTACCCTAAAAACATCAATCAGAAAAATATTTTATTAGTTTGATAGCAAGACCAGACATCTCATTATTTCTCTCTGTCTAAGTATGCTAAATTAACACATGTTGAATGAATCAGGATGACTACAAACGCCCACACAGGCTGCTTTTGAGATTCTCTTTCATAAAAGAGGTTTAAAGGAGACTTTTTAGTGAAAATCTGGTATGGGGTCATTTGAGAGCAGAGACCAGCTTTATTTAGAGGCATCACATCGTGGTTCAAATTTATTTAATAGTGTACTTGAGGGAACAATGTTTAAGCTGCGGCAACGGTTTATTTTGTATTTCATTGGCTCCAAATAACATAATGATCTGTCAGGATCTTGTTATTTGAGCAGTCTGGAAGGGTATTAGATGTCTGCACCCCCTCTCGGCTCTGTGTTCAGCTTTCAGAGAGTCAAACAAGGGACGCATGCTGTTCGGCCAATAAGGGTTCAGATCAGAGAGGGCACTTCCATTGGCTACACTGTTAAGGTATTCTTACTTTTTGGCCAACAAGGGTGGAGGATCATTTTGGCTGCTCTGCTATGAATTTGCATGTGCACTTGTTGAAAAATGTAAACACTGGTGGGGGTACCTGACGGAGATGTTGCTATACCAGCACGCTAGCCAGTTATGATGTGATGAGAACCTCATAGATCCACTTTTCGGGACTCAGGCCCTTGGATAGAGAGGGGATCTGGTTAGCTTCAAAATCTGACTGAGATGAGAAAGTGAGGGGATGACATGTGAGTCACAGGCTGGACTAGAATCTTTTCCACCATGATGAGGACAACAGCCTTTATACATGGTGTGTTGCAAGCCTGTTTCCACATATATTTAAATATCAGTATATCAGTGATATTAAATACCCCGAAGCATTGGTAAATTTCTTGTATTAAAGCATTTATACTGCGGTGGTAGTTTTCGTGTCAGTGCTCTGTTGCTTTGACAAATAATGTGCTCAATTACACCCCTGGATAATGAAATAATGGACAGCTGTGTTATTGTTGGCAGTCAGCATACATGTAAACAGCTGCTAACCTGTTAGCAATAAGGGGCGATATGTCAGTGCCAAGTGCTTAACACATTGGCTTACCCATAAGACATAATTCCATACTTAAAGTGTTAGGAGATGCATAATTCATAAACCCACAGTGTTTTATGTCCGAGCTACAATTCAAACGGGTTGCTCTCCAATGAAATAAGCAGCAGAATGACACCACTGACAAGTAGTAAATCCTGTCGTATGTGTCGCATTAGCTCTCAAACCCACTGCTTCTGAACAGCTTTACCCTCAATCACATTTAACACACGCCGTGGTAAGAGGGGCACTGTTTGAAAAATGAAATATGTGCACATTTGAGGGCAGAAAGGAGCTAGGTGTGTTTCAGTGTGATTGGAGAATGTTATCAGAGTTTTATGGTAAATATCCAAATGAGTTGTGAAGAAGGTGTGAAAAACTTAATTTCTCCAACTTCTTCAAAATTGGTTCTTTCTTATTTTCTGTCAAACTGAGCAACTTTTTTCCAACTGCACTGATTTGATTTTGAGGTCAGACTTGTTCCATTTTTTGGATCATATTTGCCCTTTTTTTAACTCTGATAGTTCGGGCGTTAGATCTTACTGAAGCTTATTTCTGAGCAAAATATCTCATAAAAAGTGTAGCTGCATCCAAGTGTGTGTTCAGCAAGGTTTAGCCATCTGCATCTAACCTTTTCCACACCTGTCCTGCAGTTCGCTGGGCAGTCTCTAGCATTTATTCTTGTGTGTTTGTGTCCGCCAACCTGGTAGTTGGCAGTGAATTTTTTTGACTCTGCTTGTTTGTGTACAATAACCCAGGCTGACAGACAGCGCATATAATGTCAGCGTTAAGAGTTCATAAATAATGAATCTTCTGAGGCCATTTAGTCACAGTATAGCACACAAAATAATACCTAAGAAGTACACAAAGTTCGGTGTACCAATCACAGGGCATAGTCTGCCTGTTTTGACCAGATGTAACATTTTTGGACCAATAATTTCAGGTTATGACAGTATCCCTATGCCAAAGGTTTATGCTATGCAGACCTGGAGCACAGGCTACAACGTAACTTCAACACTTCAGAATTCAAACTAGCTCTTCCTCTCTTTCTTTGGTGAAACAAAGGTGAGAAACCAGTTTTCATGTGTTGTTTTCTCTCTAGGATTCCTACCTTGTGGTCTGTCTTTGACTTCACCAGTCCAATAGACCTTGGTCCTAAGTTTTGATATTGTGCCAGGGCTTACAGCAAATAATGCTGCTGCTCTGCGTACTGGATAACCAGCTTCCACTTGCAGGAAATATTAACCCATTTTTAAGGGATGCTACCCACACATTAAGCCTGCTCATTCCATGAATGCATTATTTTTCAATTGGCACCCTCTTGACAAATAAGTCATTCCATCTATATAAAACACAACACTAATTAGTATTAATGAAGGGGAGAAGTTATCAATGAACATAAAGTTTCCTAACTTCTTTTTTGGGAGTATAGTGTGGCAGCCTAACAAAATCATGTTTGATTTCAGATATGTCTCTATATCTATGATTTTGCCAATGTCTTCTTTAATTTTCAAGCTACAGGGAGGTGTTTCTGTCATGTTAGTGTCACAAATCTACCTGCAGCCTTTTACCACATGCTTGCAGAACAGATAAGAACTAAAAATAATCTACTGCTCCTTCAGAATTTGTCTTAATCTCATGAATAGAGATGTAGCATTGAGTGAGACACAGCGAGAGAAAACATAATTTCTCCTTTTAATCTATCACTAGTCCCCATGGAATCATCTCCGGGATATGTCAGATTAGACCTGATTATAGCGCGTGCACACTCACGCACCCCCAAATACACTCACACACGTTTGATTTCATTCCTCACGCTTTTACTGTCTCTCCCACTGGCTTTGTTTAGCCCTGGATTGTTGCGGATTAATCCCCTAATTGCTTTGTAGCTTTGTTGTGAGGGAGAGGGAGTGTAGAAAAAGAGAGGGAGAATTAAACAGCAGGTGGATTGGGTTAAAGGTTAACATGGCTCTTTAAAGCTTTCTTTTAATGCCAGCTCATTTACACGCATGCATCTGAAAAGGCGCTGGTACTGTATCAAGAGAAAAAACACTGGCACGCACAACTAGCTCTCATTTGTTGCATTTAGCCAAGCAAGAAAGCCGCCTCATCAAAGTAGTGGAGCCTCAGTTCTCGGGCTTTTTGACTTTCTCCCTTTTCTTCTGATGACTTTTACTCTGTTGTTTCTGCCTGTTCTTTTCAGGTGATAAGGCATTATCCCCGTGATTAGAGAATGCCTGTTTGAGCATTTGAAGGTTTACCCTTTTGTACACCGTGTGCCTGTGTTTGTGTGTATTTCCACATTTGTGACTTGCCGTGATAAGCTGCTATATTGAAGTAGTGAGGGGTTGAGAGATGGGCAGCCTCCCAGGATTGATAACATCTCACTGGTATTCCAAACTTCATTCCTTATGGACGGGTGTTTTCTCTCTCTCTGCTGACTCCCTCTCTTTGCTCTATATCACTCCTTCATAAAAATACTCTTGAGATGTTATGAATGTAAATCTGTTTTCCTGATTTATTCCTGTATCTGCAACCCAATTTGGAAAGTTTGCCTCAAAGTAGAGTAATACCACCCTCATATTCAAGCCACACTCCTACTACATGACAATATACTTTACTTCCCCTGTCCACAGTCTTATTCATACTTGTAGGTCATTAAGTGGTTAATACACATAGGCTAATTAGCAACTCCTGACTGGTAAGAACATGCCAAGACTGATTAATCTAATGGGTAAAGACTCCTCTACCTTCAGTCCACTTTCCAATCCAAAGGTAGAAGCTGACTTCTGCAGATAGATGTTTATTAAGCTTGACTGATGCACTTCAGCTCTTCTGTTATTTTTCTTCAGCTGCACTTTTAAGACTTGGTTTCCTCCATATTGACCTCATAGTCTTCAAAGCACCATTCATGCACATGAGGAACAGCAAATATTCGACTGTGGACAGTTTATCAAAGAGTCTATTATCTAGACAATTTAGTAATCACTTTAAACTGATCTACTGTCGGACAGTTTTGTTCTTCATTTTCACGTAATGTCCTCCTGTTTCCAATCACTGATCCTGGACAAAGAGAACTTTTTCTTTGGACTGTTTTTTCCTGTACTTCAGCCAATCACTAATTTTCTGCCAGATACAAGACCATTACGCACTTTTACCAATTGTAATTTGTCCTTTTTGATTTGTTTGTCCAAACTCAGGTCCCTGTTACGCTGGATGAGATGAGATCCCCATGCAGTGGTCATCATGGCAACTTGTGACTCTCCCCCTATGGTGTCATCACGGCAGCAAGAACATGGTGGCCAGAGGCTGGATGCTGCTGCTGAGGACAACTCCGTCATTGCCATGGAGACCAGTGTCGCAAACAGCAACAACACTAACAACAACCAGTCGTCGCCTGCCGCCATTGGAGAGCCAGAGAATGGCCTTGGAGAGCCCGCTGTGAGCCCACTTCGGTCCAGTGCTACCCCCACCACTGTCAGTGCAACCACCGACCCTGTTGCAGAACAGAGTCGGAAAGAAAGCTTTAATTCTGGTAACAAAGGGAGTGTTACTGGGACTTTACCAGGAGTAGGAGGAGGAGCAGCTTTGGGTTCGGACTGTTCTGCACCTGCCACATCTCCTGTGGCACCGGCAAAGGAGATCCCCTGCAACGAATGTTCTAGTTCCTTCTCCAGTTTACAAAAATACATGGAGCACCACTGCCCCAATGCCCGCCTGCCTACCACTGGAGGTCATGAAGAGGGTGAGGAGGTTGAAGGGATGGTAGGAGAGGAGAGTGACGATGAGGGAGAGCGTGAAGTGGGTGCTGCAGAGGTTGGGGATATGAACAGCGAGATGGAGATGGAGGACGATAGTGATGTTGAGAACCTGTGCAGCGAGATCATCTACCAGCCTGATGGCTCTGCCTTCATCCTGGAGGACTCCAAAGAGCAGCGTGGCAACCAGGGAGGGCTCTCTACAGCTCTCCAATTCAGGGGCCTGCTGTCCTCCCAGACTTTCCCCAACGCCCAGGTCGGCAGTGTCCAGAGTGGCCTGAGCCCAGGGGGGGAGCGGTCGGAGCAGCCCGCTGCACCCATGTCCTTCTATCCCCAGATCATCAACACCTTCCACATCGCCTCATCCTTGGGAAGTAAATCCCTAGCGTCTGACCACCCCTCCTTCCCAAATACCTCAGCTGGAGGGCTGGCGGGCGCTGGTCCCGTGTTGCACAGTTTCCGTGTATATGACCTCCGCCACAAGAATGACAAAGACTATCTGACGGCGGATGGTGCAGCCAAAAACTCCTGTGTGTCCAAAGATGTCCCCAACAATGTGGACTTGTCCAAGTTTGAGGGCTGTGTAGCCGATGGGCGGCGAAAGCCTGTGCTGATGTGTTTCCTGTGCAAGCTGTCTTTTGGCTACAGCCGTTCCTTTGTGACACATGCTGTCCATGACCACCGTATGACCCTGAATGATCAGGAGCAAAAGCTGCTGAGCAACAAGCATGTCTCCGCCATCATCCAGGGCATCGGCAAGGACAAAGAACCTCTTATAAGCTTTCTGGAACCAAAAACCCCCCCAAACTCTGTGCTACCCCATTTTCCCACACCTGCCAACTTCCTAGGGCCAGACACGGGGCTCCGCAGCTTGTGGAATGCTTTCCACAGTAGTGGGGAGAATGCCGATTCCCTTCAGGCAGGCTTTGCTTTCCTGAAGGGCAGTGCCAGCAGCTCCTCCAATGACCAAACCCCCAGAACCCAAACCATGCCAAAGGCTGAGACCAACCCAAACCTCGGGGGAGGGGCTGGTGCCCACAGAACCTCCAGTGGGAGTTCTGCTGCTGCTGCCACTGGTGGCAACCTGGAAGGTCAGAACTCTGATAGTGACTGCAAGGGCCACGTTAGGGACACATGCACTTTGCAACCCAATGGGCCGGACCTGAGCCAGTACCCGCCCATCAAGCGGGAGCCCGGTGCAGTGGGTGGAGAAAGTCCTGAGCTGGATGAGGACATTTACTCCAATGGTGGTGGAGTAGAAATGGAGGCAGATGAGGAGGAGGAACAGGCCATGTCCATGGTGATGACAGGTCAGCGGGCGGACAGCACCAGTAGCAAAGATTTCCCTCTCTTAAACCAAAGTATTTCCCCCCTTTCCAACAGTGTGCTAAAGTTTAACAGTGACAGTAAAGGCCCTGCATCCACCTCCTCTTCCCTGTCTATGTGTGAGAAGCTGGAGATGGAAAAGAGTCGACTGTCTGCAGCCCTGGCAGCGGCCAGAGAGCGGGAGAGCAGCAACGACTCAACCAGTGAAGCCCTAGCAGGAAGAGATGGGTCGTCGCCACCCTCCCATCCACTTGACTTGATGATGTTGCGCAGGGATGATGAAAGCCCTGGGCCTCTGCATCAACTTACAGGAAACCCTAGTACACCTGGAACTCCAGGGACACCTGGTACCCCTGGTCCAGGCGAAGGGTCCCCAGGTAGTGGGGTGGAGTGCCCCAAGTGTGACACAGTCTTGGGATCTTCGCGGTCTTTGGGAGGGCATATGACGATGATGCATTCACGAAACTCCTGCAAGACGCTGAAGTGTCCCAAGTGTAACTGGCATTACAAGTACCAGCAGACACTTGATGCCCACATGAAGGAGAAGCATCCAGAATCCGGTGGATCATGTGTGTACTGCCGAACAGGACAGCCTCATCCTCGCCTAGCCAGGGGTGAAAGCTATACCTGTGGATACAAGCCTTTCCGCTGCGAGGTCTGTTCGTCTTAATTTTAATGTCTGTGGATTTCTGTTTTCTCATTGATTTTTCTTTTCATTTTTGTTTTCAGTTATTTCTAAGTAAACTTCCACTTATAGTTTTTTCTAAGTCAACTGTTAGCATTGACCATTTAGAGCCATCAGCAATGATTTAGCCTGTTGTAAATACCTCTTAAAAATAACAGGAGTATTTGACTTTGTATTGAATGAGAAAGGTCAGGGGAGATATCTTTGTTGCTTTTAATTAAAAGCATGTATCACAGAATAAAAACAAAAGCTCTTATTTGACAACTAGAATCAATACTAATAAATGAAAATATCTTATAGCATATGGAAAACAAAATGTTGTCAAAGCGCATTGTCTGTAACTGCTTTAACTTTATTTTTTCTTCTCTTTTTAGGTGTGCAACTACTCAACCACCACCAAAGGCAACCTTAGCATCCATATGCAGTCGGATAAGCATCTAAATAACGTACAAACACTCCAGAATGGTGGCAGTGAGGCACAATACAACCACAACCATGCCAATCCTGTGCCCAGTGCCAGCCTTGGTGGAGGGTGCAGTGCACCCTCGCCGTCTAAACCCAAACAGAAGCCAACTTGGCGCTGTGAGGTAATGAAACAAACAGAGCCCCATTGTTGCTCTTGTAGTACCAACATACCCATTTTCTTGTTTCAGTGTCCACACAATGAGCCATTTCTTTTCCTTTGCGTCACCATGTCTATTATTTTTCTTAGACACATCATCTGACCCCGGGTCATTATAAAACAGATTATTTTTTAGACACTGTTGTTGTCAGCAAATCTTGCAGAAACCATAGAAAATGTATTTTTATAGCATGTTCATCAACCTACTTCCATAAAATTATATCCCTGGACAAATAATTGATTTTTTTTTTTTGATACTTCTGTTCCCACCTTGATCATTGTAGAAAATTATTAAATGGTTATTCTAGGGGTGAATAGGAGAAAACATTGTATTTAAGTAAATTCATAGTTAAATATTATCCTCTGTTAACCTTCTCAAGTTAAATTATATCGTGCTTTAAAAAATATACTTAATTTTAGGTGTAATGAGTTTTCTAATTTTTTTTTTTTTTGGTAGAAGATGAAAGAGAGAATGAAACATATCATCCATGACAGTGATACAAAAAACCAGAGAAGGGTTTTTTTTCCTTAATGGATATGAAGTGGCATTAAAATATTGTAAAAAAATGCACTTTATACACTTAGTGTGTGATCTGGCCTTAGCACATTGTATAAAAACACTGAAGTGGTCACATAATTATGACTAAAATGCATAACAGATGAGTCAAGGAAAATATTCAACTCAAAAAATATTAAATCAATAGTACAAATTTTAGGCTATATTATATTGAGAGAAATATACTTTTAATGACAATTGTTGTTTCAGTACTGGGCACCATTATTCAGAACCTGATACTGGCTTTTAAAATTATTGTTTTGTTTGTTTTAACTTTAATCTTACCTTTTTCCTGGTATCCAGTTGCTTTGACAAACGCAGTAAAATAAATAACCATCCACGAGTAGTTTTAGAATATTAAGTAATACTTTGCAGCCATATTCTTGCCTGTGCACTTCTTTGGCATTAGCAACAATTTATAAAAGACTAAATTTATTGAAGTTAAATATAATTCAGTAGAAAATTCAGTGCTTTCTTGATTTGTTTCTTACAAACAAAAGTCCTCACAAAATCAAACTACACTTAAAACTCACTTGCATTTCTATCTATCTATCAAAACAAAACATTAATTGATGTCACCTTGTTCCCCACAGGTGTGTGACTATGAGACCAATGTGGCACGGAACTTACGGATCCATATGACCAGCGAGAAACACATGCATAACATGATGCTGCTGCAGCAGAACATGAAGCAAATCCAGCACAGCCTCCATCTAGGCCTGGCCCCGGCTGAAGCAGAGCTTTACCAGTACTACCTGGCTCAGAACATGGGCCTGGCAGGTGTGAAACTGGAGAACCCTGCCAGCAGCGGCGGCCCTGACGCCCAGATGATGATTAACCCTTTCCAGCTGGATCCTGCAACAGCAGCTGCTCTCGGATCTGGTTTAGGTGAGCTATACTGGAGTTTACATGAAACCCTGGAATATCTAATCATACCAGCGTTTATGCAAAGATAGGGCAAAGAATTTTTTCTCTTAATATTTATTTTGCTCAGTTTCTTTGGTGGGCTTTATCTTCCTCGTCTCCTACCGCTGTTGCCTATGTTTTGTTCTTTTCTTGGTGTCTTTCTTTTGTTGCTTTCTATTTTTCTCCTTACCCTCTCCTCTTCTGCTCCCATCCTTTTTACCTCTCCCCTCTTGCCGCACCCTCTTCCCTTTCTCTTTCCCTCTTATCTCTCCTCTCATATTGTCCCTCTGTCATTGTCTCCTTTCTTTGACCCCTCTCACTGATTAAAAAATGATTATGAGACGCCACATGAGAATTATTCTTAATCTTTCATTTGTAATTTTCTTAAGTCAGCTTAATCCTCCCCCATACACACACTACCCCACCTTCGCTCACCCAGGAGAAAAGACACATACACACACACTCTTACACATATGAAGCACACATACACGAACACTCACACAGCAGGAAGCAGATTCCCGTAGGAGTGAGAGAGATTTAACAATGACCCTGCAGTGTTGCACACCCACTCCCTCCTCTAGTGTGGAGGTCACAGCCCAGCTAGCAGATGTACTCTCAGCGAATTACACTGATAGCACACAGCTCCCTATAGTGAGCCCAGCTGTACATAGGTTAGACGGTGTGAGCGGGATATTTATACATTTAAATAGGAGCTTGTTTAAACAGAAGTACATGTGTGGATGAGGGATGAATTTACATTGCATGTGTTTTTATACTCAATGGTGGGCATATTTTGACTTAAGCTCACATTTTGCACCCTAACAAGTGGTGGACAAAGTACATATTTTCAATACTTTATAAAAAGTATATATCGTCCTTGACAAATTCTCCTATAGAAGTAAAAGCTGATCAATCAAGAGCCCTGGAGTACCTGCTTTTGAAAATATTTAGGTGTAAGAAGTTTAAATGTATGGATTCTGCCTCGCTTGTTACATACCAGGACAAGAGAAATAATCTATTTACTTCAAACATTATTGGTATTGTATTTTGTATCAGTAGAAACCTGATTAATCCCCTTTCCATCAAGGTACAACATGTTAGAATCATGCATTTGTGAAATCAGCAACACAACTAAATGAGTGAGTAGTACCCCAAATAATGTGCCAAGTCCCCTGCAACTGGAAGCTGCTGTTCTGTAGTGTCATCATTATTTGGTGCCAGCCCTTGTACCATTTCCAAACTTAGGACTATTTCTGTGAGATGGGTGAAGTCAAAGATGGAGCGCATAGTGGGTGTTCCAGAAAGGCAGAACCCAAAAAGAGTCATTAAATGTGAAAAAAATTAGTATTGTTAAAGGGAAGAAATATTAACCAGATAACATCTGGCAGAATAATTTGGGAAAATTTACTATTGCGTTACTTTTACTTCTTCAAAATAAGCAACATTTTTAATGAAACTTTCCAGAATTGTATCTTTACTTAGTTTTTTTGCCAAATCACTTGTTCTCATGCTGCACTCTATGACAGCAACTGTAGAGCACACACATGCCCAGATAGACCTGTGTCATGTGGTAACATTACGTGTAGCAGAGGTTATTAACCATCTCTTAAAATATTCAAAGTTCCATGAGCAGCCTCTTGTTTTTAACCTCTAAAGGCTCTTGTGTAATGAAGCTGAACATCTGTGGTCATTGTAGTTAAGACTGCTTTTGAACATGGAACACGACCCAACAAATATCTCTTTGTTTATATGGTTATTCCAGAATACACAGAGTATTTAAAGGACTATTATTAAAAATGCCTTAAGAAAAAAGGAAGCTTCAAAAGTTTTCATTCATTATGATTTATAATATTTTTAATTATCCTGGTAACAGATGCTGGTAAGAACATAACCTCCTTATAATATCAGCTTATTTGAAATAATGAGCAAACATCCATAAAAATGTCTTGGAGTAAAAAGTGTGGCTTATGTCTTTAATGCAGTGGCCATTAAGAAAAAAGGTTCCCCAACATATAAACTACAGCAAGTAAAAATACTCAAAAAATTGTATGCAAGTATAGGACTCAAGTAAATTTACTTTGTTACTTTCCATCACTGATCCAAACTCTAGTAAAACTGTTGTCTTCCCCAAAACCAGAACCCACATGCAAATAGCCATTAAACCATCCACAAACTGTTGGGATTAAAGATAAACTGTTAAAAAAAATAACCAAATGATGACAAACTGTTCCTCTGTGCTCCAAACACAGGGCTCAGACATCACTCATTAAAAAGAGGACTTGATGAGCTTGAGCTTCATTCACAGAGACAACAAAAGGATCAAATGAAAGAATTAATTACAACTGCGTGAATGGCAGACTTGATTTTTTTGTTCTAGGGTGGGTGGGCATCAGAAAGAGGGAACACGTGTAGTGCATTGATCAGCTTTCAAATCTGTGTGTGCATGCGAGAAAAGCCCGGAGCCCTAGAACCGTCGTCCCCTCATTGCTGAGAGCAGTAATTAAAGCTACCTGATGAGCGAGTTAGCAAGTTGAAAAGGATGATTGTAATTGATCCTGATTCAATCCTATTAGGGTTTTTTATAGACAAGACTTTGTAAGGAGCCCTAGTCCTCTGTGAGGCTTTATTTTATCAAATCCTTCTGTGTGAGAAAGGCCTGCATAGTAGACTCACTTTTCTCTCCACACTTAATTTCATTTAAAGAGGCCTTTTCTGTTTCTTTATCCCTCCCTTTGCATACCAGACACTCATTTTCATCTGAGCTTTGTCTCTTTTCATGCCTCTTTGTTTCAATGTCCCTGTCTTGCATGTTATGCCTCAATGGTTTCATGTATGTAAATTTAGTAAAAGCCCTGAGACAGAAGCCGCCTCTCTCTTTCCTGTCTAACCGACGTTCTCACTCATCTTCTCCATAGTGAATAGCGACCTGTCAGCGGAGTTTCGTCTTGCCAGTGGTCAGCTGATGGCAGACGATTTATCCCTGGTGTCCTCTGGTGGAATGGGGGGAATGTCCTCCTCAGACCCCTCTCTTTCCTCCCTGTCGCCACCTATCAACGACCCAACGCTGCGCCTCTACCAGTGCGCCGTGTGCAACTGCTACACCACGGACAGCCTGGAGGCCTTAAACGCCCACGTCAACGCAGAGCGCTCTTTGCCCGAGGAGGAGTGGCGCTGTGTGGTGGGCGACGTCTACCAGTGCAAGCTCTGCAGCTACAACACGCAGCTTAAGGCCAACTTTCAGCTGCACTGCAAGACCGACAAGCACATGCAGAAGCACCAGCTGGTGGCCCACATCAAGGAGGGAGGCAAGGCCAACCAGTGGAGATTAAAGTGTGTGGCCATTGGCAACCCGGTGCACCTCAAGTGCAACGCCTGTGACTACTACAGCAACAGCGTGGATAAACTGAGGCTGCATGCCACTAACCAGAGACATGAGGCTGCCATCCGCCTCTACAAGGTAAAAAGGCCTCACTTACTGTGTCCTTCCAAGCTTTTTTCTCTAGAATCAGGTTTTTGACCCAGTTTAGAAAACGTATCAAAGCGGAGCTTGAGCAGCACCAATTTGATCTAATTCAAGAGTTATTTTATTCTTCATTTTGCTGGTTATCTTATATCATATGGCATTCACCACGAACATACAAAATTATTCCTCAGATAACATATCTTAGTGAAGTTGAACAGTCATCTTAAGTTCAGAGGCAGAAAAAGCACACATGTTTTTGTTTACAAAGAATGTGCCCCATCCTCTTAACCGAGTGTCACAGGGATATAAAGTTCCCATGAGAATGGAATGATAAAGATGGAAGAGGTCACCAGTGCAGTGCCCAGGATAATTCTCATCAGATATGGGTACATATCTGATGATCTGATCGGACAAACTTCTGGCACTGCTATTACTCCTAAACTCATACCAGTCACATCTTAACAGAGAGTGTAAACTGGTGTACAGTTTTGATTTTCTTAAGCTACTTCATATAATTCTGGATAAATTCAACAGTTTGTTTAGTGTCAAATAATATGAACTCATTTAATGATCCACACTTCAAACCACTACGTAGTTGTTTTATGGTAATAAGTTAGTCATTATATATTACTGTAACAAAATTATGACTTAAATGAGGAGATAATAATGTTTGATCAATTTATTATTTTACATCAGATTAATGCAAAATTAATACTTGTAGTTCCATGTGGGCTGTTATCATATATGTACTGCACAGCCAAAACTAAAATCTAAGAATGTTTATTTAGAAACAAAACCAAAGCCTGAATTGCTTGTAATAAGTAAAAAATATCTGCCAGTGAGACGGGACAAATTTTATTGGCATGATGTCTTAAAAACAAGATGTGCTATCTTAAGTTGTTATCATAATGTAAGACCCTTATAGGGTAATATTTTACTTCTTTTATTGGCTGATATTTTCTGATAAATACAAGCAATTCAATACCTTATTTTTTATTGTTTTTACTTGGAATAAGACATCCATCAGGACTTGTCAAATGAATATAAAATTGGAGGAAGTGCTGCATATACTGTATATTTGACTGGAAATAAGACTGCAGTATACCACTTGCTTTAAAGTTAAGCACAGCATGGAGGATGAGTGGAAAGAATGAGCTGTACTTTCAACAGCTTAAAGTGTTATCTTTATTTGAGTTTAACTCTAAAATATGTCAAGAATATTGATCAATTGATCTATTTTTTTTCTTAGTAGCTTTAAAAAGTAGTAAGTTGCTTAAAAGTAATTTTTGGGTAACAGATGACATTAGGTAATAGGTGGATACACCATGAAGCATTCGTCAGCCAATCACATGGCCACATGGAGAGACAGGCACCATTCACACTTTTAACTAAAGGCAATTTTAGAATGTCCAATTGACCTAATGAGCCTGATTTTGTTCTGTGGGAGGAAACCAGAGTGTAATAAGTGCATTATGGCATGCCAAACACTGTGAAGGATGATCTTGAATTGCCTCAAACATAAAAAAAAAATCCCACTCTTTATGATACGTCCTTAAATTTTAACATATATTTTTAAATAAACCTTACTACGTAAATATCAGAACTGTATTTTCTTAGAGGTAAAATCTCACTGTTTATTTACATTCTCATGTAATGTTTACATACACACAACCCTCCTGCAGGCACATACTGTTCTTAAGAGACCCACAGGTGAACTTTTGCGCCTGGGATTATTTGGTCATGACCCGTCACAGGGTTACCTCACTGGTTGCCCATCAGAGCCGTGAACCCAGACAGGAGTCACTTACTTAACTAATTAAGTTCTCGACGCTCTGAGCAGTAAACCTTTTTATGCATGACTAAGTCTAAAACTACCAAAATATTAAGACATAAAAAACTGTGGCATCTTTCTCCTCTCTGGTAAATGTGTACATGGTTTATGAGACCTCTCCTTGAGTTTAATACAAGTCTGTTACTTGACAAGGCCTTGACCTACAGGACAGGATCAAGTGCATTACATTAATGAGGATTTCTTTACTACTCTAAGCAACACTTAGTAAGGGGGAGGTGTGTGTGTGTGGAAGCGTGTGTGTATGCTGTCCCTTAAGTGTAGAGACAACAGTAGAAAGATGTATAAAAAGAGGATTCATTGATTTTCTTTAGGTAAAATACAGCTACATGTTTATTTCTATAGGCATTACACATTCTTGTTATTATAAGACCACTTTACAATACTGGCTTCTATATTTACTGTGCATTTTTCTGAAGAAATAATAATGCTAATGGCACTTGTGCAAAGTTTTGATGTACATCTAAGATACCATATAATCACATGGAACAAAAAGACATTCAAACCAAAATATATATGTATTTTTAAAGAGCTTATGTTTTTATTTCTCCTTTTACTGTGAAAGCAGTTTCTATTTTGCTTAGTAATCTTAATTGAAGCGCATTTATCTGAAAAATCTGTCTGATTCTTACTTACAGGTTAAGGCTTTAGTGGATTAAGCCTATTAGCAATCTACGGGTTGTTTAAAAGAGTCGTGGGGACTTAAACAGGATATATGTATTGACACCTGATCATCTTAGGGTCATGCAAAGGCAGTAGTTGGCTTTAATATGAAATCATATGTGAGTGAAAACAACATTTTTATAATTATTTTGGATGTGTGAACTATGAACAAAAGTTAGGTTAGGTCTGAAGTAATAGGATTAGCTTGATTAGTCCAAACTAATCAGGATCTCCATGTTCTGTGAGAGAAGAGTGTAAGGTGTCTGTGTCTTTATGTATCTTCAGTTAAGATGCTTTTGAACTGCTATTTCTAATAATTCACAAGGACATTAGCCATGTATAGGGTGCACTGAGTAATGGCAGAGGTATAATCTGGCCATTAAACCTATCAAAGTAAGTTGTGCTCAATGTACAAAACAATCATAAGATCTGGAGGCTTTTAATTGCCGTCAAAGAAAGTAAAGAATAGAAGAATCCACTTAGGCACATGCATCTATTTAGCCCATACAAGCGTGGGCCTTCCCAGTGCCCTCTCTTTGCACCCATACACCCCTCTACCTCATCTTCCCACCCACTTACCCCATAGGCCTCAACAAATCTGTTCCACAGATGACGCTTTTAATGCCTCTGGCAGAAATCCCACTATTTTACCCTTGGACATGTGGTTGTAAAGCAGAGCAAAAAGGAGAAAAAGAAAGCCTAGACAGCCGAGCAAAAGCAGAGGAAAAAAAATCATTTCTTTATTTGACCAGAAAAACACCTCTCCTTTTATGTTTTGGCAGAGGTGAAAAGCACATGGGGATGGAGGTAGCTTGGCCGAGCGCATAAAAGATTCGAGTGTTGACGACTTTACCATCTGTTTTTTTGGAAACAGAGAATATCTTTATGGCATGGGAAACCATTTGAAGATACAAACAAAAAGCATATTCAGGGGAATTTTATGGCTGCTTTGTAGCAGCAATGGAGAACTTCTGAAGAGAACTGAGAGTTTGAAAGTGTTTTTTTCCCCCCAGACTTTGAAACAGTGAGAGGGAAATGACATTAGCAGCACATGGACGTCGAGTCATCTGGTGTCCAGGGCACAGCAGGTGGCAGAGGAAGTGGGGCCTTATATGGAAAACAGGAAATCTATGCTGAGTCTCCTATGGAATTAAAGCCATCTTATCTGTCTCAATGTAAAATAGGCTAGGTGCTTCTATGAGAGCAGTGTTTTCATGTTGGCAGCCTACATTTATTTAAGCTAAGTAACTTTATGCAATTTTGCATAGATGCAGATTTTCAGGAGGCACCCTGGGTGAAATAGTACTGTGATGCTGGCAGCAACTGGAGATATGTTTTTATGTCGTCAAGCTCTGTAAACATAATATTTTACAGGCTACCATCAGAGTGTACAGTAACATTTCTATGTTAAGTGCCTGATGAAGTATTTTTGGCCGCTAGCAGCTCATGTAAGGTGAGCCTTTTTGCAAGTACTCAGCATATGTCCAGTGTTTTTCACTTTGAAGCATGTGTAAACATATTTATTTGTGTATTTTCTTATGAAAGGCTGAATATTTGTGTTTTTGTGCTAGCAACACATGTGTAATGCTAGCAGCTGAAGTAGGTGTTTTGATAGTAGTGGCCTGTGTTGTTGTCATAATTTGTGGTTGCAGTCCAAATTAAGCTTAGGTGTGCTTGAAGCTTTTTGACACAGACCGAGTCTATCAATGCTAGTAGCTTGTACAGCTATTTTTTATGCCATAGGCCTGTGGTTAGGTTATGTTTCAACACAGCTGCCTGTGTAGGTACAGAATTTTTGTGTGAGAACTTTCCAAAAATGAAATCTCTTTGTGATAGCACCTTTTTGACATGGGTAGACTAAATCTTTAGATGCTAGCCTGTGTCAAGTTATTGTTTTGTACTAGAGGCCGGTGTAAAAGTTTTGTTCCTGTCGGTTTGTCTAGGTCTGGGTGCTGCATATGCCATCCTATCCCATCAATATGGCCTATCAACATTAAACCCAGCATTATTTCCTATAAAAAGAGCTGTAATTTGCTGTATTTGTTTCTGTGAAACAATTTACAATATGTATTTAAGAGGGACAATACTTAAATCATTTACAGCTTGGTAACATGCATTTTATAACCTCAAACACGCATAAAAATTGTCTAAGCTAATCAAACTAATTGAAACTATTTTTGTTTCAATCAATATATATTAATCTTGATATAATACCTCATCTTCTTTGTCCCTCTTAATGACTTATCAGTAACTATATTTTTAAGATTGGGTGTCCTACAACTGCCACAGTGCAGCCTTCTGGCAGCACTGACAAACCAGTGTGGCCCTCATGGTAAACAGAGTTGCCCGTCCTTGGTCTAGATTTAGAGTCTTGATGCAAGCAGCCTGTGTAGACATTGGGTTTTATGCTAGCAGCCTGTGTGGATTTATTTTTTCATGCTAGCAGCCTGTGTAAAAGAAACATTTTTATGCTAGTAAGCTAGCATAAAAACTGCCTGTGTGGTAAGCTCTGCATTAAACGTAGCTGTAGCGTAGCATGTCCATTGCTGGCCAGAGCTGTGTTTGGCTCAGCGCTGAATATGATGATATATGGCTTCGTTATGATTTTTAATAACAAACACTGGCCTTAATACACATGGAGGATGAAGTAAATCTGTCATTGCCATTGAAAAGTGTGCTGCAGGGATAAGTGGGGGGCTTAGTTTGTAGTCTGCGTGTGTATTTGTGTGTCCACAGAGCTTTGAGGTTAAGATGTGGAGCTGTGCTTGCCCCTGGGTCATTAGGAGTTGAGAATGTTCATGGTCAATGTGGCATGGTCAAGGACCACACACGCACACACACACACACACACACACACTTACTGTGTGTCTCACATGTCATGGCACCTGTTTCTCAGATGGTCGTGCAAATAAATCTTAAAATGTTCTCAGCCAACACCACAACTCCACCCACTGTCTGTCTGTCTGTCCGTCCAGCTTTCCATCATAATTCAAGCGGAAATAAATGTCCGGGGTCCACTGCAAATTTCCATATCTCTGTTTTTCTTTTCATTATTTTTTTCCCTTTACATCTTCTCCCTCGTGCTCTCCTTTGAATGCAGAATCTTAAGCTCATAAAATGCTCAACTTTTTATGATAGGGATGGAGGGAGCAAGGGAGGGAGGAGAGGGCATTTGGATGAAGCGCTTTGTTAGGACGAATTAAAAAAAAGACAGAAAGTGTGTTTTTTTTCTCTCCGTCTCTTTTGACTCTGTCTCACACTCTTTCACTCCCTCTCTCACCCACTCCCTTTGCTTTGTCTTTGACTCTCTCCCCTCTTTCCTCACTCTCTCTCTTTCTATCTCTCCCCTGGGGAGCCGCAGATAGGCCATCTCATTACCCATGATCCTCCTGGCAACACCATGGCCGGGAAATGAGGGGTGGGGGGGAATTAAATGAGGGGAGTGATGGGAGGAGGGGGAGATAGAGAGAGGTAAAGAAGAAGGAAAGAAGGAAGGGGAGAGGATTTGTAGATGCATCAAAAGACGAGTCACCCCTTTTGCTCATTTTCATCATCTCCTTTATATATTTTTGTTTTTTTTTAATCTTTTCTTTGCCTTTTACCATCAATCAAATCAGTTTTATCTCTCTGCCCCCCCTCCCTTGCATTTTATTCTCCTCCATCTCCCTCAGATGGAGATGGCTGTGCTTCTGCATCTGTGATATTAAGTCTACCGCTGTGCCTTGGCTATTAGCAAGGGTCAACTCAGCCCACTCTCATTTGAAAATCAAATGGCCCTATATATATGCAGCCCAAATTATTGGACTGTCATTTGGACTTGTGTGATGGGGAAATGGACAGGAGATTGACTCCCATAGATTTGCATAAAAAGCCATTGTGCTGGTCCCCGGAATAGAAAAGAGACTAGATCTATTTCAAATGCAGCGCGCCATTTATGACACACGCACGCTCACAGGCCCACATATAAATTCACGGAGACACATGGCATTTCATAGATCCATACATACCCGCTCGCACATGTTGCAGTTTTGGTTGTCGAGTTGCTATTTTCGACTTGAGCCCGTGTCTTCTTGTTCCAGACACTGTCTCTTGATCACTGTGTCCTTGTCTCACACTCAAAGACAGACTTTAAGAGTTGCTTTTCTCTTGAAAAAGGAATGTTCTCAAGCACTTCACGCTGGATGCTACTTGACTGCAAGATATAGATTTTCATATTCTGTCATGGAGACGGATGCTACAGCCGGTTGTTGATGAGGCTTCAGATCTGTAAACTTGAACAGACGATGAGTTCACTTAAGTGCTTTTGCCTGAAAGGTAGTCTGTCTGTCTTTCGCTGCTTTTGCTGGTTGCCCTTTTTCAGTCCCCCTTTTTTTTTTTTTGTTCTACCAGTTAGCAGATTATTCAAACTGGCTCCTCTTTCACCTGCGTGGCGATTACAATGGGAATCTTTCAGAGGTCCCGGGAAGCGAGGGAGAGTAGGTGAAGCGGGAGGTTGGAGGAGGGTGGCGGCTAATTAAAGCATAAAGGCAGGTGTGTGCATGCTTGTGTTTGTATGCGGTTGCTTTGTGTGTTTGATAGAAAGGTCTGAATGGACAGACTTCCCCTGCACCCTCCCCCTCCTACCTAATAATCCTCATAGATATTAATAAGTGTTTCACCCATTCTCCCTGCAACGCCTCAACCAGATGGTCAGCAAAGCGTTTGGGTGTGTGTGAAATTGTGTGTGTGTGCACTGTCCAGCCTCGGTCTGGCTCCTTATTGACACTCGTATGTGAGTTTTAATTACCCTAGCTAGCTTCCCCCTTCTGTACTCTGGCGAAAACCCTTGAGTTCAGTCCAGTAGGTGTAAATGATGAATTTTTTGGGAGGAGTATATAAAATCTGACAGAAAGCATGGTTTCTTAACATTAAAATCCAGGTGTGATCTACTTAATAATCTCGCCAGGTCTTTTTTTTTAAACTGGGGGTCACTTGGGCCAGACCAGGCTAGCCAAGGCCAGGGCCAAGCCGTTTGTCCATGTGCAAGAGACTGTGAAGCAGATCGAGGCTGACAGGTATGGGAACGATAGCAGAAAGAGGAGGGTATGAAGAGTTTTCAAGGGGGGGAGTCAGTGTCTTCTAGACCCACCAGAAAGAAGGGAACATCGCTGGGATGCAGGAACAAAGGGCCTAGCAGGAGTTTGTCTTTTCTTTCCCCTTGAACCCTCCCACCCTTGCTATATTCCTAAAACCCACCCAAATACAAGTCCCCCCTCCTTCTCCCCCCTTAGTCTTACGCCTCCAACTCACACACTTGTCCTCCTTACCCGTCTGTTTTCATCCTCAAATCCTTTGTTTTATCTTTGGTCTTGATCATCGTGTTGGGACAAAGATAGGTGTGTTTTTTTTTTCAAGATTAAAAAAAAAGTTGAAATCAAAGCGGGCACACTGACCTTCATTCTTGCTACCTTGATTTGATCAGAGCTGCCTCAGGCACATCACATGGCAGCAAGATCACATAAATATTTTCGTGTAAGTTCATTAGCGTGACTTTTGAAATTACCTGATTGGCATAAAAGCTGTCTTAGTCCCTCCATGCGTCAAATAGGAGCAGGAAGGCATCCTCGTCCCAGAATGCTATGCCATCTGTGAGTGGTTTTTAGTTTGCACATTGGCACCATTTCCTCTTCTTCTCATGAAGCTATCAGGATATTGATATGGACAAAGTTGAACTGAAATACTCCTCAACGCCCTTCCAAATCAATAATCAATCGATTGGAGGTAATTGTGCCTCCCTTGGAACGGTCCCAAGCCTCTCTCTCATGCTTCTTCTCACACTCTCTCTGTCATTATCAGCATGTGGCCCAGTATTCGGCATTTCAGCATTCCAGCTGTAATTGATTTTAACCATTAGGTGCTCAGTGAATAGATAAGTAGTGGGAGATATTCGATTATACGGTGAAAAAGAGAGAGAGGGATGGGGATGAAAAGAGAGAGAAAGGAGGGGGGGGGGGAGAAAGGATTGAGGGATGTTGTCGGAGA
This sequence comes from Scarus forsteni, assembly GCA_036419115.1. Classification (NCBI taxonomy): domain Eukaryota; kingdom Metazoa; phylum Chordata; class Actinopteri; order Labriformes; family Labridae; genus Scarus; species Scarus forsteni. The sequence goes on from JAZDUH010000049.1 coordinate 4,277,340, forward strand.
AAGAGTAACTGACCTGTCCCGCTGTCTATCCGTCTCTACAACGGGTCTTCCATCCTTGCGGCGGCACAATACCGCTGACCTCCTGTGAGTTCAAGCAGCTTAGTTTCTGCGAGGTAATCCCTAATGCTTTGAAATAGACCTGATAGAAAGCCCACTTGCTTGTTCGGGATTAATGTGGGTTGGTGGGGGTGAGGGAGGAGGGGGGTCCTTAGTTTTCAGCACATTTAGTCAAATTAACCCATTGGAATTATCATATTGTGGTCTAATTGCGGACTTAGTTTCGGACGAGGAGTCTTTAAAAGCGTGTTGTGCTTTATAGGCAGACAGATGGGATATGTGCATTTAACATGATTGTGTAATATCCACCACTACGATTAATACACCTCCCTCCTCTTCTATTGTTTATGTTTAGATTCACTATGCTGGTGGTCAAAGTGCTATTATTCCTTTCAGTGCTCGTCCATCCCCTACGGAGGCCATTTTGAATCAGAGTGCATCTAAGCCGAGGGTGGTATTGCCTACCCGCTGTTTTCTGAAGATATAATTTTTTTTCCACTCTGTCCTCTTTTCCTCATTCTGACTGGAGTGTAGGTTAGGACGAGGGGTAGGGGCGGATGGAAAAGGGATGGGGGTGGGGGGGTGAGTTGGTGGTGGGGGAACAAAGGCAAACATTTGAGTAATCTTCAAAGAGCCCATTGGTATGTTGAGTGGACGCTGGTATGCGGACCACGGCTGAGGCTTTTTCAGGGGAAAACAATATCCTTCCTTTAGACAGCCCAGGCCTGGGCAAATACTAACAGGCAGGCGACTCTGCCCAGTGTTGCCACTGCTATCAGCTTACCCCCTCGCCCCCCTTATCTTCGGCTAATACAGAAAATGGTAGGGTCCACTCTGTTGCCGGAACAGCACAGAGCTCATCATTATGGCATTAGGGGAGCAGACAGAACATCCCAGGTTGTTGAGTGTTTGGCAAAGGGGGAAGATTATGTGACGTGTCAGCAGAGGTGATGTTACCATTTGACAAAGGCAGCAAAAGGCCAAGGGCGCCATTCATAAAGGGGCCTCAAGATTTGCATCAAATATAACTGTCTGTAATTAAATAAATTAGTTATTTTAATGTGCTATATACAGTTAAAGTTGCACACATTAGCTAGTCAAATTAGTTCCAACATGTTTTTTCACTTAGACATCATGTTGAATTTTTGATATAAAACAATATTTATCCTAATTGTTCTGCCTATTTCTTCATATATTTTTTTAATTCTATGTTCCCAGTGTACTTGTGCAGTTTAGAAAGCTCTCTCTCTTTAAGTTCAAAATGTGGCATGATATTTCAACACACTACCTAAACAGCAATATAATACATCAACATATATATATTTGCAACTCACCCTTTAATCAAAACAGTGCCAGATCATTTGTGCAGAAGGGGTAGTCTCTAAGTAGTACTAAAGAAAGTGTATATTCAGTGATAAAACATTTCTCTTAATTATATTTTATCCTTTAATTTACTGTTGCTGACAAACTTGTGCACTTGAGATTGTACTTCCTGCTTTTTGGCTCAGTTTATTGCTGGAATTTTCTGGATATAGTCTTAATTGAACAAACCGATTGGCAAATTGTCCCCTTGTCAAAACAATTAGCATTTTTTAAAATTAAGGTAGTGTCAGGAGATTATCTTGCAACCCATTGAACATTTTTAGCACTACATAATATTACATTAACTATTCAGCTGTTTTTAAATTGTAAAATTCTTGCTGCCAATTTTGCACATATAGATGGTTTAGTTAGGAGTTGGAAGGATGGTATAATTGGTCATTTTGCCACATTCCCAACTTGTAGAAGTTTTGACAGGAGCAGGTTAATCACCTGTAGTTTTAAATTTTAAATATCATGCTTTTGATCCTTTAACTTGTTGTTTTCTTATTTATATGTGCAACCAACATGGTGCTGTTCATGTTGTGGTTAGAATAGGAAAGGCTCATGACAAGTTACAGTTGCTTTTTTTAGATATTGCCAACTTTTTTGAAGCAATTCACTTTGTGATAATTTGATTTTTTTGCTAACGACTACTGAAAATTGCAATGAAACCCCTAAAACTATTTGTAAGCACAAACTTCTGAACTGTATGAATGAACTTACCTGTCCATGAGAGTTGTTCCTTACCAGTATCATCTACTTGTCCAGACATTAGCAAACATTGCCATAATATTTGCACAACAAATACAGTGCTGTATCTCTCTCTCTTAGTTTAAGATCAGATTATTATATTTAAAAAGGTGAGGGGCAGGTATACATCTGAACTTAGAATTATGTCTGATGTCATGTTTTCAGACAAAGATTACAATCAAACAAAGTTGACTTAATTTACATTTGTGGATTGGTAGATGCATTATGCATAAAACAGATGAGTAAAAATACAAAAGAGTGAGTTTTTATGATCGATCTTTATTAAATGTTTGAGTTTTTCCACAAATAACAAAGCAGAGAGAAAGAGGAATCTAAAACTGGCCATCTTTCATGATGAAAAGAAGGAGAGGGATCAAGTGTGCCATCTTGTAGGTCAACTGTGAGGCATTTGATTTCCTGTTGCAATATGCAAACGGGTGCTGCTCAAGAGGTGCTTTCATTGTGTTCCCTCTCTGGCAGAGGTACCACTCCAGCTCGCACACACTCCTGCACAGCTTGTACACACAACAAACCACATTGTTACACTCTTACCTTGGAATAAGGCCCGAACTTTGCCTTTTTGTTCTCTGAAGTGCGTTGAAATATCACTTTTAAGAGCCAGTGAAAGGATTATGTAACAGTATATTACGTGGTATTAAATGTTAAGCAGGTATAGATTAAGCTAGTCATGCATGCAGTGATGTAGCTGAACTATGGCGTGCTTATTTAATAAACAGCTTTTAGAGGAAAGAAGCAGACAGTCTGCCATTTTGTTTCAAATGAACTCTCTTTGTCCAGTAATCAGTAGCCATTTTCTCACGAGGATCCACCCCAGGGATAATTTCTCCCATTTCTCTGTCATTAGGAGGGCCTGGCATTAGGCTTGTGTTTTGTTCCCTGTACCTTTTGTTTTGTGCTAAGTGAAACCATGCGACAGGGTAGGGGCTAACTGGAAAACAATACTCCCCTTCACAGGCTCAGGAATGTGTAATTAGTGATTTGAACCCGACTACGCTCGTCTCGATTCTCCCCTATCATTCTCTCTCTCTCTTTCCATCTCTTGTTCTTTTGTTCTCTCTGTCACAGATTCTCACTCTCCTCGCCTCTCAATCTCTCGGTTTGTTTCTCTCACTGTATCTTTTTCTAGTTCCTTTTGTCTAACCCTCTCTAATAGACATTTTCAGAAAGTCTCCATTACCAACAGAGCGGAGAAAAAACTTGGCAAAAAAACTTGCTGCTCCTTTCGGCACCAAAATTATTTTCCCTTCTCTTCCCCTTTCAGTTTTAGTTAAATATAACAACATCAGCGTAGTACAAATCTCTTTGATGGTTGCAGCCAATAAGCTGGAGGCCCAGTATTTCAGCCTTTTTATTTTTGTTTTCACCCCGTCTTTCATAGAGACTGTCAATTAGACCCTGCCTTTATTTCCCAAAAGCATCTTTGCATGCTGGAAAAAATGAAAAAGGATAAACCAAACCCAAAATCATGTTTGTATTTCAGCTATATCCCTCCTCTTGTACAGCAGTGGAAAAAAATATTCCCACAGGCATGTTCAATGATCCTGATTTCAGCTTTTTATGAAGCCTGTCCCATTGTGAGTCGATGGAAAAGATAATCTTACTCGAATATGGTTTAGGGAATTGGGATGTCTGGTCAGTCTCACCTGGCGGCGATGGAGACAAGCAGGGGGCTTTTAGACCCTAATGGGCTAAGGTCAGGATGGCTAATAGGGAGTAAGTGGCTGAGCCATGCTGTCTAAATCTAATGCTAATGTAAATACTCGTCTATTTCCATGGGGGATGGAGGTGAGCTGGCTTTTTAGACACCTGGCACACATGTGCAGTCGAGAAAGTAAAATTTGTGTACTTTGTCTCTGCGATCATTTTTTCAAATATACACATAACTACTTAAATTTTCTGAATTTCTCTGGTTAGAAACATGTGTGAACTCAATCAGCCACATTTTCAGAATGACTTCACCAGGGCTTCTTTCACCAACACACTTAATATATTTTCCCCAGTTGAAACCCTGTCCTGTTCACACATGTAAAAAAAACTTGAATATTTCCTTAAAATTACTTGTGTAAGTTGCATGTGTGAATGCGAACAGCAGGCTTATTCCCTCAAAATGTATCCTAGAGTTGCTCTGCTGGCCCTTTATATTGCCCTTTCAAACTCTAAATCCATTTTCCTGTCAATTTCAATTTAATTACATGGAAAAATCCATTTATGATGGCATTTACTGAAATTTTGGAAATGTGATTGTGTAGTTGTAAACTCTTATTCCTTAGATTTCCAGCAGTTTTCCAGTCACTCAAGGGACAATGTGTTAGGGGGAAATGTGAGGAGTACTAGAATAATACAATTAGGATAAAGTCTGGGTGAAAAACTTGCAGTTTATTTTTCACACAAATTCAGGAAATTGTCAGGAGGTTTTGCATGTGTGAATGTGGTTTGTCCTTTCCCCATTGTTAGGAAACTCTAGGCTATCTCCTGGCTGTGATGGGAAATTTAGAAAGTGTGTGTGTGAAAAGAGCACAAAATACTTCAAATTTCTAAGAACTTTTAGGGTGAGCTCCATGCATTGACACAAACCCTTCAAATTTATTTTTTACCTCCGACTTATACTCACCAGCTGTTTGGGAAGATCTCAGTGCCAAGAGCACAAGAGAAAATGTGTGAGTGCAGCAGGAAAATTATCCAGGAAAATTCTCTCCGAGCATGTTGGAAAGTCATGTCGCTGTGTTTACAATCCTGGATTTCTGCAGCATCTTTAAATGTTATGTCTTGCATCTTAGGGTTCCTGTCTGAGAATTATCACAAAGAGAGTCAGTCCATAAATTTTGGGAGAATATTTTCAGAGTCAAAGTGACAGCAGCTATAAACGAAACAGCACAAACCTCTGTTAAAGCATTTCCAACATTGTTGAGTTATTACCAACAATGTGGAAAACTGTCTGATATCACCGTTTTAACAATCCTTGAAAATATACCTGGATGTACAAAAAGATTTGGATGACCGTGAAAATCTTACTGCTTCTTCCGTGTGCTTTGACCTGCTTTTCCTGAAATTTTTAGCCTAATCTACACATCAGTTTTTGAAATGTTCCATAAGTAAACAAACTAACTCACTAGCCAAATGCCTAACAACCTCCTCAGTGGGCAAAAAGGCAGCTGCCACATTAGACATAAAAACAGGATCTAAACTAGTAGAAAGGCACCACATGTAACAAAACAGTGGATTGTTTACTTCCTGTTTTCTACTTCTCTCACTGCATAACTTACATGTTAGTGTGTGCGTTGATGTGTGTGAGTCTGGGCAGAAGAGAGCAAAAGATTGAGAGTCAGATGGGATTTTTCCAAGAGAGGGGCCAGGGGTCGGGAAGCTGTGAACTTCTATTTGACCTCTGCCCTGTACGTCAGACACACTTACGTCACTGCTTACAAGTGTGTGTGTGTGTGTGAGTGACTGTCCGTGTGTGGGAGTCAGACGAATGCAAGGCAAGACCATTAACCGGACTTCAGAGTCACATTATTTATTTTCCGTGGTTCAAACTCCCCTATTTCTCTGTCTTTTATTTATTCATTTATTTTTTCATTCCTGGCTGACTAATAGCACAGAGGAAACAAAGTAAATTAATGGAAAGAGCATATTAAAGTGAAAAAGAATGGCAGAAAGCAAGTATGAAAGCCTCACTGTGATAATTCATTTATTTGCCTTGCCGGCCATTATGCAATGGATGCTTATTATTGTTGGGCGACCTAAGCTTAGCTAGCTCACAGGTCCTGCGCCTGTTATTCAGGCCCCAGAGCTGTGATCACATACGACTGCCAGCAGAGAGGGAGAAAAAGGAGCAGCAATTTAGCGCCGGGAAATATTATTCTTTGCATTTATGAGAGTAGAGAAATGGAAGACGGCCATCAGGAGAGAAAAAAGGTCAGGATGGTTAGGGGGAGATTTTTTTGTCGGATTGTTTGTGTCTCTTAGATCACACGTAGTGTCCTTGTTGAAGTGAGAGAGGGAGATGTGTATATTGGAGTAATGTGCACTCACTCAGCAGTTTTCGTATGCAGCTTGTATTTGCATATTTGTTTTTGTGCATGTGCAGCACCGGAGCTGTCTCTCTATACATTATCTCTGCTGCTGTCTTTATCTGTGACGGTGAGGTGACACATACCTGGGCTCTAGCAGCTCTTCTTTTTCTTTCTTTTTTTTCCTCCACTCTGCCGGTGAATCCATCGGCAGTGATCTTGCGTTACATCTATGTCTTGGGGGCTGAGCGGCGGTTAGCAGTAACATGTGTTGGGGAGGTGGTAGCACTGATGGAATCCTACACTTGGCAGCATTCCAGGCAGTGCTGGTATGTGTTTAAAATACTTTCAAGGAACAAAACACGCTTTTGTTATTTGCCGGGGCCAAGTGGGGCTGTTTTTGTCTCCGATGGCCCCGGGGGCCAAGGAGGAGGAGGGGATAGCACCGGAAGCGTGGAGATGTTCCGAAAAGGAAGGTGCACCCGACGACAGACTCCCTTAAAGAAAACACTGATGAAAGGAAACGGAGAGGGTCTCAGAATGTGTAGGATGCACATTTGCATGCAAGCACAAACTCTCAGCGGACATGAGAAGGAAACAGAATGTATGTAATGATTCTGTACGTATAAAACACGTACGCACATGCTCCGACACTCTCAAACTGGTTATTAAGACACAGCTGCGGCGGCGGAGGGTTCTTATTTTCAGAATGTGTTCATTAGCTGTCTGGTTCTGCACTTAATGACAGGAAATGTCATGTTTGTACTGAATACCCTAATTTTTCATTTGGTTTATGGAGGAAAACACAACTCCACTGCTTAAGGCTGCTTTCAAAAATGCTGCACACGCACACAATAAGAGGCGAAGGCGCAAAATAAAGGCACGATTGAATTATAAACAGAAAATAACACTCCTGCGAGGTTAATCAAAAAATATGCAGTCAAAAATTACTGATACATTAGAACTAAACCCACACACACATAAAGTAGGAAGAAAAGAACATGAAATAGTGAAATTATACCGACACCCGCTCACACACACACCTTCACACACTTTGACGTAGGTATACATGCGGGGAGAGATGAAAGAATTTGTGAGCTGATGTCTTTTGCTTTGGCTTATTAAGGATTCAGTTAATGAGGCAGCTTTGTCACCACAGATGGAACAAATGAATATGAGATCGCAGCACCGCCATCCGCCTTCCCCACAAACGGAGGGAGCGAGCAGAGGGGAGGTGTGTGCGTCCGTGTTTACGTGTTTGCGAGGAAAAAGGTGTTTTGTAAACATCTCATTCTGCATAATGAATGCAGTCCTCTGTCAGCCTCACATACACACACAGCAATGGCAAAACACCAACACAAGGGAGCTTCCCCAACCTGTCAAACCGACTCCCCTCCCCTCTCCTCACACAACTCTTGAGATGTGTGTTGGTGAGTGTGTGTGTCATGGACAGGGCTCACTGTGTTGTGTTTCTGACAGGTAAACAGGAAGTCCCGGGTGTCATAATTTGCATTATGTGTTTAAGTGGTGGGGGATGTGTAAGTGCACCTCCTCCACCATCCTGAGACGTCTGTGCCATGTTTAGGTCCACCCTGGGAGGCCTGTTTAGCTGATTTTGATTGGCCCATGGGGAGTGTTAGCATATTTGGTTGTTTGCCAAACACTAATCCCCAACAATTAACCACCAGGAACTCTGGAGAGGTGCCATATTGATGTGGACGGGCCTTTTTGTGCCAGTCTGCCCACACAAAACAAACATGCAAGTATGATTGTAGGACAACAATGCACATTCAAGGCATTTGACACTTAAAAGTTGCCCAGATTTTTTTTAAGTTGCAGAAACACCATAAAACCTCATCTACTACCTTTAAACAACGTCCAGGATATGCAACATTTTTTCAATTATTGTACAAAAGCAGTTTTATTTTCAAAACTTTTGCGATCACAAAGTCTGACTGGTGTTAAGTTTTCTCTTGTGGTTATGTTAGCTAAAAGGCAAATTAAGTAAATATGTCTTTGCTAGTACTTAATTTCAAGTAACCATTCTGATCAAGTTCTTTTCTTGAAAAGTTGTGGTGGTTTGATTTCAGCAAGTGCAATTTTAAGAATAACTACCTATGTCTGTACATAACCTTAGACCAGTGGTCACCAACCTTTTTCAAGCCAAGATCCCCTCTAATGCTAAAATGGAAAGATTGATCAACCAGTCCAAATTATTGAGAGACCACAACTAGTAGTTACTGTTTAATAGGTGTTGTAAATATAGAGAAGTGTGAACAAGCAATTTAGAGATTTTTTTTGGGTAACTTACTCTGAAATTAACAGGGTTGCCATTTTGAAACGTGAAATATAAGAGTAAAGTCAGGATGAAATACCGTGGTGTTTGCATTCACACTTGCAGCTTACCTATGAAATTCAGGAAATGTAAGGTTTTGTCTACATTTGTGAACTGTCTTTGACAAAGAAATTACAGGAATGCTTGTCCCACTTCTGTGAAGGACAATCGTGAACAGACATTTTCAGATGGTTTAACTGCTATGTTCTTATGGGAAGGTAAAAATAGGCAACTGGACTATCTTTTGGCGATAAGCATGTAACTGTTAGTGGGTCAATCATATCTATACTGTCAAAGTACACACTTTTATACACACAAGACATCATCGTCATCAATATATGACAGTAAAAGTTGGGATCGAAGCCCAAACTTTTCAGCTGAGACTCAGATTAACTCAGAATACTAAGTCACGGATCCAATGCTGCCTCATTTTGTCCATTTTGTCCAAAAATATATATTGATACTATGTCTAAGAAACTGGATATGTTATTCTGCCTTAGTTCATGTATGCAGTAAAATCAGCTGTGGCGCAAATGACACACACATTTCAAGCTGAGACAAACACATGTGCAAAACCCAGGAGCAGAAACAGTGTGTTGTGTGTCTGAATATGCATTACACAGCCTACGCCTGGCAGGAGTCAAAGCGCTCCTTTAAAAGTTCATAAATCATGGATGCTCTGGCCTGTGATCACCAGACCGCCTGCATTTGAGGCCTGCAGAGTGCCAGAGAGCGACAGACAGCCCTCTAGTTTAGGTCTTAAACAAACCCTCAGGAATGTGCTGATGGGGAGAGAATTAATATTAGGACTAAACCTATCTGGCAGCCTGGCCCGACCCAAAGTATATGATGCAGATATTCCCGGCCAAAGCCTCATAATCTAAAAACAAATAGAATGTAAGTTAAGACAGGGAGGGATGCAGAGTATTTTGGTCCACTGTGGATTTATATGACAACTTTGATTTTCAAATCACTGTAATTACCTTAATGGTTATACCATTAGGATAGCATTAGATTTACCAAGGAAAATTTTAATTAAATCTCCTTCCACCTTTATAAGAATCTCAATAACATACCACATGATCACATGTTAAAGGAACAAAAACACACACACACAATAATGTTTCATGAGCTTTTTCTCCCATGTCATTTTAGCTGTTATATGAAATAATGTGAGATGTTTAGTACAAAAGTAGTAGTTGCAACAGCAGAAAAAATAGTTCATAAAATGCACTCCCAGTATTTTACTGAGTAGATTTTTGTGTACTCTTTGTTTTTTTATGTTAGAGTGAGTACTGTCCTTTACTGCAGCCTTTAAAAAAATCCAAATCAAAAACTCCTTGACAGAAAGAGGTGGTCCAAGCTTTTCCATCAGCTGCATGTAACTGGACTGTTGAGAGGTCAGATTTAGTTTGGTTCTGTCAAAGCTGGTTATGGTACCACTCTGTGTTGTCTCATTGTTTAACACCCTCATCTTGGTGTACCAAGCTTACTAGATTGTTTTGTGTTTATCAAGTGGGTCCAAATGAGGCACATGCCAGTTGCCAACACATTGTCATCTCTGCTTCTGTAAGAGAACTTATATAGGCCATGCACTGGTACTATTTGACTTCTGAAAGAGGGATGTAAGGACTACACAGTGTAAAAGTAAACTAAGGAGCTTGCCAGCAGAAAAACTGGGCATCATAAAAGTGTCCTGTAAAGAGAGAACCTGCACAGAAGTTAGACTATTTATAGATGTGGCCAAGAGCTCTTCCTAAATTTATATAAGCACAGACTCAAAGAACTGTGTTACAGTGATTGTTCACTGTGCTAAACATGTTTATAGTGCTTTACTTTTAAGCTAGCAAGTCCTTTTTTATAGTCCTACTTCACTCAGAGGATGTAGTAGGCAGAATTAGTACCAAGCGAGGGACTAACTAATCAAAAAGTTAAGCATTGAGAATGTGTTTCGTACTACTGCAGTAAATTCACTGCTGTAGTTTTGGTTTGTTTTCATCTAAAATTCTGTGAATTACTCTCTGAGCTTTTGGTCACATCTAGAAAACGTATAGCTTAGCTACCATGCTAGTTGTTTGCTTAAAGCAACAGAGCTGGTCAAAATTGCTGTGGCTAATAAATCAAATATTGAAAGAAGCCCGACAAAAGTCCACTTCAGAAATGCCGGACTATCCCTTTAAGAGCAGTTAAGGATGGCCAGACGAGGTTAATGGGTGCACGTATGTAAAACTTTTTCATGGCACTTATGAAAAACAGAGTGCAAGTGCAAACAGGGAACCAAAGATGAATGAGTTGTACACTCAAGAAGCAGGTTTCAGGTCTACCCACTTGTTGAAGCTGTTGGTAGACATTCTTTTAAAGTAAAAGGATAAACCTTACACTGTTTGCATCTGTATCCAGAGTGTGCATGTGTGTGGTTTCCAGGATAAAATTCAGCAGCCCAGTTCTCCTGCATGGAGGGAGGGGAAGAAAAAAAGACGCAAAAAAGAGAGAGAGAGAGAGAAGGAGAAGGAGCAAGGGAGGCCTCTTTTCACAGAGAAACAAAGATAGCTGTAATTAATGGCCCTGAGCTCTGGACTAGGGGAGCTTTCTTCTGACAACTCCGACTTAATTAAAACTTAAGACTTCTGAAAGGGCCTCTGACTGCGAGGGGGACGTCCCACCGTCTCGTGAGAAAAAGCTCGTAAGATTTCCGACAAAAGAGAGAAAGAAGGGAGAGACAGAGAGAAAAGATGTGTTAGCGGCTGTAGCTATGTTGCTAATCCCTGTTTGTCAAAGGAGGAAGAGGGGAAAGCGGGAGGAGGGGGTTAGAACTCACACACCTGCAGCCAACTGTGCCCCCCAACTCCTCCTCCCACGGCACACTCCCACACACACTCACATTTTCTCTGCTTCCTGCTCCATATAACATCATGCAGTATCGCTCAGGAGAAAATATCACCTTGCTAACTTTTCAAGAATGAAACATGTTTCTATAGGAGCCATGAGAGACACACACACACTCATTCAGGTGTATTAATTCATGCATAGAAGCCTGCACCTGTTTCTCACATGGCTGTATGAATAAATCTTAACAAAGCATAAACTAACCTCCGTGAGCCACCTCTGTGTCTCTGTCTCTTTGCCTTTGCTCTCTTTTTTTTCTTCCCCGTCTCCCTCCCCTCCCTCCACAGAGGATCAGATAATAAAAGCTTGGCCTGCTCTTTTGTTTTTGTGCATTGTTCATTAGCCCGGCAGCAACAACAGAGGCACACTTGATATGCTTGGCTTGACTGGGTGTATGGGAGTAGGGCAAGGTGGGATGGGGGTTGGGGGGGAGAGGGTTGTGCACGGATGGACGTGCGTGGGTGAGCGTGCTTGTGTGTGCGCGCTTTAGGGCAGGCACACATCGAGGTAGGGGGTAGCTTTGCATGGCTGCAATGCCATTAAAGAGGTAACTGGAAATTAAGGGCTTGCAACTGACAGCACACGTTGAATGAGAAACCCCTGCAGCTGCTGACAATGAGGAGAGCTGGACAATGTGCACGTTAAAGGCAAAAATAGTGTTCTAAACTCATCCCCCTTTTGTGACTTTTGGGTGTTTTTTTGTCTATTTGTCAACGTACCTTATCCAGTCAATTTAAAACAGTTGTGTCTGATAAAAAAGGCAGGAATTATACGTTTAACAGTCATAATTTTAAATCCTCTTTCTGTTTTAATCCTAAACAAAATGATTGTATAATTTAAAAAATAGTGTATTGCATTGACTTACAGCAGGTATTGAACTAGTTACAAAAGTTGAAGAACATAGCTGTGCTGATGATTTGAATGTATGCAGAGTATTTGTTTTTTTTAAGAACAGGCACTTTGTTGTGTTAGTATGTGTAGTTAATGTTCAGTGGATGTTTGCAATAAGAGTGCCAAATCAAACATGGACTGAAGTCTTAATCTCATAGGAAAATGTTTTTGTGAATTAGTCATCCAAATACCTAAAAAAGCAACTTAATAAATACATTTAAACCCTAAAAAGAACTATAAAACCTACTTTTCAATTCATGTTAAAATATTAGAATTTTTAAAAAACCTCAGCAAGTAGTTTTCACCCATTTACTTCCTAACTTGACACACTAGATGGGCTGCTCAATATATTCCACAACTCAGTCTGGTAAAGAGCCAAAAGAAAGTGTTTGACAATGGGCAGAACCTTCCAAAAGCATAATCAGGTAAATGGACAATCGTTTCATCAATCACATTCATAAGGGGCCAATCAGATAATGAAGTTTGTGATTCTCACTGCTGTGGTGTAAAGTCCAAAGCACATGCCACTAGGAACCAAATCTCACTAAAACATAGTGGAAGTGGGTGAATATATAAGTTCTTTAGAGAATTGCTTTCAGTGTTGTTTGTTTTTCATTTAACATAGAAATGTGGTCCAAATTTGATTCAACTGCTACTGAAGCTGTTAGCATCTATGCTAATCTCTGTAGCCTACATGTAGTCACAACTCTTCTTGTTTTAAAGGACTCTGATTGGGCCGTCCCACTTTGGGTCGTGCAATCACTGTGGATTGGAGCTTGGCCAGAGGGATCTGTTTAATTACAGACATTGAATCAGGCTGAACCATCTGCGCCGAAATGTGTTATTTACTTCCAGATATTTTGCAAAAATTATAAAAGGGCTAGGGGTGGAATTTTTCAGAAAACGCAACTTTCTAAAAAAAAACATGTCCTAGTGTCTCAAGAACAAGCGGGTTTTATAATGATGTTAAACTATATTAATGATGTGATGGTTGAGGTCATACAGCATATACAAATGCTAAAGGCTGTGACACCTTTCCAGCATATCATTCAACTGTCTTGCCTTCATGTGGAGGCAAATAAAGCCCAAAGTTCAATCTGTTAGAAATTTAAGTGATGAGACAATTTTATGATTGTAGAAAACCTTGGCTCTAAATTGATACCAACTGACTCTCAGCAAAAGTTGCATAGGATGAGGGGCAAAATTTGGCAAAAAAAAAGTGTCTGAGTATCTCTAAAATACATAAATGATCATAAGATATTAAAACTATGTAAGGGTTGTGATGGACCAGGTTACACTACATAAACATAGGTTTAAGTTTTCCAAAGGGGGGCTGGACTAACTTTGCAGAGCAGTTGGATTAACCAGATTCCATGTCTGCCATTTTGCAGATCTGTCTCGCAAAGCTTCAACCTGAAACATTGCGCTTGGTCAGGAAATTACTGGACCTTAGTGTGTTTGTACGGGCATAGAGACAGTAGTATGGAGCTGGTTTAGTTTTGCCAAAACTGGTAACCTCAAGCCTCTGACTTGTTCAACGTAAATGTGACAGACAAAACATTCATCCAAGTGCTCTCTGTTTTTTCTTGAAAAGTCCTGCCCTTTCTAGTCACTTCTGTTGGACGTGTCCCAGATGGATGCAGATTATATCCCATGTTTATATGAAAAAAAGCCATCTGGTGTGTTAGGAAGGGCTCTAGGTTGTGCTGAATATATGGAGGCGTATGTCCTCAAAGCATGCGACTTCATCCAGTGTCCCATCCAGTAAATGCAAAAAAACTCTACAACAAACCTTAAAAATGCATTTATAAATATGGACATGATTCACGTTTATGTGTACCAACAACCACCTCTTGAAACGTCCAAAGCATTCCTGAAAAACCAAGCCCCTCTAACATCTGTACTCTCCTCTCTTCCACAGCACTTACAGAAGCAGGACAGCGCGTTCAGCCCGGAGTCGTGTGTCTACTACTGCACCCTGTGTGACTACTCCACCAAGGCCCGCCTCAACTTGGTGCAGCACGCCCGATCAGCTCGCCACCAGCAGAACGAGGGACTGAGGAAGCTTCAGCTGCACCAGCAGGGCTTGGGAGGGGACGAGGACGCGCTTAGCTTCCATGAGCTGTTCCAAGTTAAGGAGAGCCTGTCCAGCCAAGGTCTGTGAATCTTTTACATGGTTCTTACATGAGTGTTTGGTGTTTTTGTGGCTGCTTGGTGTGTCATTTGCTGTCCCGTTGCCTTGATTTTTGTTTTTAATATTCGATTTTAGTTGAACACTTATTCCAATTTTTTGGTCCATTCGTTTTCCTTTAAAGTCAGATCAATCGTGAGCCCCTCCCATTACTTTTCTCTATTTTTGCACCACTCCCTCCTCATCCTGTCAAACCTCCACCCCCCTCCTTCCACCCCTCTTCCTTCGGCCTTCATTTCCAGATCACGTCTCTCGATACAGACCCGTCCATTCCTCCTAATCTCTCCAAAATGAGCATACTGTTCCTATTAGGCTGCCGTGCTTATATCTGCTTCACACACACACACACATCAGCACACACTCTGTCCCGTGCACGGGGACATCCCATCCAGGCAAGCAGTCAGTTTATGAAATTTCACCTTGGGAGTATCTTGTAGTGAAAAGGCCTGCGCACACATATGAAGACTGTACACACATATACATCACTCTGGCACATACACACACTTAAAAACACGCGCACACGTATGCTACAGCTACACAGCCTCTCCCTGGAGTGAGCTTTCATTTCCTTTCTCATGACCAAAGCAATTTGGCTTTCATTTAAGACTCTCCGTCCTGCCAGCAGCTAATAAGTGTAACAGAACTGTAAAACATTCAGAGAGACAAAAAAAAAAAAAGATTAATCGTTTTTCTTTGAGTAGGGGGGTTGGATGGTTGGTGAGGGTTGCAGGGTGTAAGGGGAGGGGGCTGCTGCTGTAATTTAAACCAGAAGACCAAGAGTCAGGGTCCATTATTTAGTCATCCCTATGTTAATGCTGCCGGGAGAAAATGAGCGCTTAACTTGTTTTTGCTTTGCTTGACCTGAAGGAGCGGGTGGGATGGGGTGGGGTAGGGGTGGATGGTGGAGAAAAGAGGGGGGGTAGCACGTTCTGAATAGCATTCCAGCATAGCATTAGCCCATACGTCCATGTGTGTGTGTCAGCATGAATCTGCGCTCCCCAAAGTGTCCTGTTTGTACTGTACATGTACTCCCAAAACAGATGGAGGCCCAGCGCTCAGAAACACATGTGAATCCCAACACGCACACGAGCACGGGAGGAGCTCCCATTGCTAAAGCAGAGACATTTGCCGGTGTTCGTTTGGTTTTAATTACACATGGATCAAAGTTTCGGTGAGATTTGGGGGTGCAGCGGAGAAAGCATGCTTACATAAATCATTACCGTACATTTTAACACACACTCGCTCACACACACCTCCCTTTTTCCCCCCTCTCTGCTTGCCTTTTCTATCTCTCTCCTTTTTTGTCCTGCTTACTCCATCTCACACTCTCTCCCGCTCCTGTCCGATTTTTCAACCAGAACAACTTCAAGCCTTTTTTCTTCCTTCCCTCTCACTTTGCTTTCTTTCTTAACATCTTATACCAGTGAGCACAGCCGTCTTTTAAACCTGTCAAATGTAATAATCGCCCGCTGCACCTATTTCAAATGTTCCACTCTTAAAACACACCATATTTGTTGCACAGGTCCTTGTGTTTTTAATACCTCAGCTTTGATGCCACATGGTGAATTTCCATGAGGAAGCTAGTGCAAAGCTGTAGCGGACGCTGGCGGGGACTGAAATGCTAAGCCACTTTTTTGGATGCCCTCCTTTTGCCCGGTCCATATAATTTTTAGTGAACAACAGTTTTCTTTCACGGGCTACATGCTTAATGTTTCAGTGGTATTCCCTTGTAGGCCCTTACAAGGCCTGCAGGTGTTGGCAAAGGAGGATGCAACAGTGTATAGCTAAGATGAACATTGAAATCTAATGTGAGAAATGAAAGTTTCAGCTCTATTTTTGTAATCAAGATGAGCACTGCTTTCTAAACTGGGATTCTAGGGGTCAAAGGGGGGCATTAGAGAGCCAATTGTAGGCCAGAGACTGTGTGTTCTGTATAGAGGTCAGAATAGGACTGTAACATGTAGGCTTACATTTTGATAGTTTGCTTACTAAATGAGACTTTTTGTTGAGAACAAGTTTGTTTACATGCTCCCAGTAGAACAAAAATAGTTCTTATTATCACTACTCAGTATTAGTTGTTATAAATACTGTTGAGTATGGAATTCAAACATGGTTTTTGATAAGCTTTGACTAAATAAGCTCATTGACCTGACTTCTCATAGCTTATTTTTCTCGGGTTTAATCAGCGAGAGTAACAGACTGATGCTTTTTGGACTGCAGGTTTTTACGTTTTGTTATTTTGATAAAGTTCGGGTGTCTATTTTTTAGTCTATTTTTAATAGTTTGTTCTCTTTTAACCGCAGAGATATGTTTAGTCTTGTTGCCATTGTGTTATTGCTTCTGTTGCTTCTTTTTGTTAGCCAGAGGACAGAATTGGACAAGTCATTCAGAAAAGAAAGGGATCAGCCTCCTCAGCTCTAAAACTAAGTAATGGTCAAATTGTTGTTTCTTTTTTTTTAAACTGTTGGCTTTAATGTTAAGGATATGATCCTCATACCTCTGGTCATTGTTACTTGTAATCGGTGTGCAACTTACTGCTGAAAAAAGCCATGCAAAACACCCGAGTACATTGCAAAGTCCAGACTACTTCAGAATCATAATTTTGCCTTGTAAAATAAAGGCATTCAAATGTTACTCAAATCCCTCAGTGTGCTCTGGATTGCTTTCTGTTTTTGAAGTAAAGTTGCATATTTAACTTTTTGAGAAAACTCTTTTCTTTTACTCGTGCATTTTGCCTTTCAAAAGATGAATCCTTTTATGTCCTTCACAATTTTTCATTACTCAGTGCAAGTTGGTGTTTAATAAGTCTTCTGCTGTGTGACAAACTTCAAATACATATTTTACACCTCTAATACAGACTTCAGATGTTTTCTGTGTGTTTTAGCACTTTTGAAGCTGACTCCTCCATGTTTTAGATTATAACATGTGCGGATATTACACGGCAGAGTGGCTTTTGTTATAAGGAAGAAAAAGTGTATTATTGCTTCTTCGGGCTCCCATAGTGATAGATGATGTGAATGTTTTAACTGATGGAAAAGGCTCCATAGTAGGCAACATTTCCAGCCAGTGTTCAGTGAAAGGACCCCCCTCTTTTATTTGTGTGTGCGTGCATATATGCGTATGCGTCGCCGCTAGTTTTCTGGGGCTACAACTCCTGACTCGAGCACTTTCTGTTCATTAGAGACTGGTATGAAAAAGATTAATTTAAGTGCTGACCGGTATCTTTCTCTTAAAGCCTGGGACCTGGCACTGGGCCAGATAATTATAGGCCCATTTGGGAATAAGAGTTCTAATGCTCTGGACTTTATGTACATGTGAATGGCTTTCATTAAACAATTCTGATGCTGATTTTATGGCCTAATTAAGGATACAGTGCTGCAGAGACGCACCATGAGGGTAGAGGTGTTTCGAACAAAGACAAGGGTGTACAAGCAACACTTCAGCTGGAGTGCATTGTGTGCATGTCAATGCATGAGTCTGCTGATGCATGTTCAGTTGGGAAACTTTTGCTCTGTGTTATCCTGATATGCCCTGAACTTAGGCCCAGTCATCTTATCCTTTCAAGTACTTGTTTCCACTTACACATGCTTTGGAGGCAGTTCAACAGGACATTTTTTCATTGTATGGAAATCTTAAGTAAAAATTCCCAGTGTTGGACAACAAAAAGCCAATATGGAAGTACAAAAACAAAATGCAGGTCCTTTACAGTCCATTTAAGGCTGGCTGTGGAAACACCAGAGGTCACATACAGGTTAAATAGGTAAAACATTTTTTAAAAAACACATTTGTCTGAGGAGTTTATGTATTATTGTCCTCATGCTGTCAAGTTGGTGAGTTTTTTTGTAACTTTCCAATTTGTCAGAACACACTATACGTCAAAAGTCTCAACTATCCACCAGTTTTCATCCAGTTATTGAAGTTAGTTAGAGATGACTTCTTTAATATGATGGCTGCCAAGTATAGGCATGAACACTCCATCCAAAACAGCTATTCCAATCTTTGTGACATCCAGTTGATGATTGGAACTTCTCCAGGTTGTGCCTGAAGTGTGTAAAAAAACAAACAAAAAAAATAACAACTTCTTTAGTCAACATTATAGAGACTGTATGAGAAACAGCGAAAAGATTGCTGAAGTATGGTAAGCATTTCAGAGAAAGAACAGTTATGGTTGGCACCAGATGTATCAAAAAACACCTTTTATGCATTGCTGAATGCTTTTGGGAGAAGAAATGTAGAAATGTAGGTAAAATATACCTTGATAACCAGTAAATGCTCTGTCATTTGCAATAAATAGCAGCTGAAATTGGCTTGAATTCTGTGTTTTGCTCATCAAACAAGTTTAGCCACTTGAATTGGAGTTTAACTTCATAGATATTAATATAACAACTGCTTGTGATGGATTTATGTATTTCCATTTTATTAAATTTCTAATAACTGTAACTATAAAGTTAATGATATCCTACAGGCCCTCTGACAATGAGGTCAAAATAATGTGGAACTCTTGTTGACTAAGTTCCCTGTTGTATGTTATGTGTGCAGGCAAAGTTGAGTTCATCTGTTGATATGAAGAACAGTCTGATTGTCTGAACAGTCTGACATATAATTACATTTTTACATGATAAGTTAGATGCAGTGTTTACCCCAGGAAACCTATGATGATGATAACTAGAGCTTTTAATTGGATTTATCTGTGTTACATAAGGAAGAAGCTTGATGTATCAAAACAATCCACACTAACGTTATAGTGTTACCAAATTATATCTAACAGCTATATTGGGAGTAAAAGATCTTACATTTATATTTAATAGAGGAAGCCCAAACAGATCATAGGATCTACAGGATGGAGGTGAAAGGTGTTGCTTGGTGTGTGTGAAACAATGTGTGTGTCTGGTTGTCAGAGTCACCACAAGTGTGAGGTGTAAAGCTGGCAGAGAGTGTGTGTTTGCTATTTTTTTGACAGTGTAATCAAGGTGGATGGTGCATTTTAGTACTTAAACTTTAAAGTACTACTGGAGACACTGAGATAGCATCTACAACAGAGCCAGATAAGCTAACACAATGTTGCACAGAAAACATTTCTCACAAAAACATCTTTTCGATGTCATATACACAAAACATACTACTTTCTTTGTACGCCCACAAGTTTACCTATGTGCTGCCATCCAAAATTAGTCCTGAATCAATCCCAGTAGCTCCTTAAATGCATATTCCATCAGAGAAATGAAAATACAGTGGGCAAAATTAGCATCTTTCAGTGACTACCAGCATTTTTATCCATCTGTTAAGAAATGTCATTTCATGTGTTGGACACCTAATTAATACATCTACAAATACCACGTGAGATTGAGGCATCATACTAGGTCAACACAATTGTTGTATCTTTAACTAAACAGCACAGCCAAAACTTTCCTCCCTGTTTTTTTCCCCTTGCCCTTTAAAAACAAAAGGCCTTCTGTGCAACCATTAGGGAGATAAATCGCCCCTCTCTGTGTACAATTAGAAGTGTTAAAGAAAATTGAGTTTATAAAAAAATGCCAGTTTGCATCAGAAGAGCACGCATAAATGAATTGCCTCTCAACACAGAGAACTCGGAGGCCATTTTGCTTTGAGGGTCGTCCAAAAGTTGTTAGAGAAATTAGATTTTTTTGTGCCCTTCTCCACTCGGTAATGAAGTTACGCCTTGAATGGGGCTGTTTAGTGAAATCCAAGAAGAAAAAACAAAATATGACAGATTGGGAGCCATGGGTATTCCATCATCGATTTTTTAATTTGACCAATTTGCTTAGCCGGATTTTGGGAGACATTAACAGCGTCTGAAGTTTGGTTGTTCCAGTGATTTTTCTCCCTCCATCGCTGCCTCTGTGCCATCATCTTGACCATTTGTTTGGGCGTAAAGAACACTCAGAGATGGGTTTGTGTACATGTGTTTTTCTATGTCGGCACCCTTGCCCATTAGCCTTGTGCTCCATCATGTGTAAAGCTCCTCATAGGGCAGACCAAGCAGAAACACAAGGGTCTTTTCTGCATACTTTACTTTCTGTCATTTTTTTCCCTTCTTCCCTCCCCTTCCTCTATTCTGTCCCTCTCAGAAAGGGAAAAGGGAGATGGGATCTTATGGAGGTAATTATTTCTGAGAGCCCAGCCTGTCATCCATCCCTCCACCACCACACCACCCACACATCTCCATCCCTCCATAACCCCCACACACACACACACACACACTCTGCTCCGCCAACCCTACTGCCACCACCCAACATGCATTAAAGAGGGAGGGAGAGGACCCTCTTTGTCTGAGTCCCCCTTTTAAACAAAAGACCTCTTCGGACTAAGAGAGACCAACAACACTTTTATCTTGTGCATGTTTGTGAGCGTGTGTATGTGCGGGCATGAGGCTTTTGTTTTCCCTGAGTGATAAGGCTCTGGGACATTTTCGGTTTCTGGTCAAATTAGCGTAGCTGTGCTAACCATTTACATAGCTGCTGAAGGCTAAAAAACGAGCCTAATGGACATTTATTATCACTACGTGTGCTCGTGTGTGCGTACGTGTGTGTGTGTGTGAGCGTGAGTGCTGCAAGAAATAAAGTGACGGACAGAGAGCGAATGTTGCTTGTTTTAAATTGTGCCGACATTTCCTTGTTTCTAAATACAACCAAACCCAAACTGCATGAGCCGAGGCACCAAAAACCAGCGCTCAATTTTCATCATGGGAAAGGGCTGTCTCCTCAAAAAGAATCAAAGAAAGATGCGATGACATCGAGGCATCTTTCGACATTTTCGGTTATCCCTCCATCTCCACTTTCACTCCCTCGTGTTCTACTTTTTTTTTTTTTTCCTCCGGGTGGTGGAGCTGGTTTTGCCATTCCAGCGGTTTCCCCTCTTTCTCTCTTTTTTTAAAGTAAAGTCTCTCCTCAGACAGAACAGAAGTCTATTTCCAGGGTTTGTCTCAGTAATTTGTGGCCATTACATAAACAGTCACGGATGGTCGGAGGAGTGAGAGAAAGGATGCAACACACACCCAGATCTAGCTAACCGCTAGAGACAGCGCAGTGGTGGCCATTTTCTTTTTTTGAGTCAGGATGCAGTAGGTGAGGGAAGCTGGAAAAGGGCAGTTTAAACCTCTTTATAACTGCTTTATTTCTTGGCTTATATTGCAGTAATCCTGTAACTATCTGGGTTTACATTAGATGCTTAATAAGTAATGGCAGGTAATTAGAATGTACATTGATTTTCTTACAGGCAGCATCTTACCTACAGTTAACAAATAATGTTTGACCTTTTCTTTCTCATTCACTGTTAAATAGAGATGTGAATTTATAAGATTATATTGATACCAATGCCATTATTAAGTTAACTGTTTATCATCTCTTTTAGATGTCTTTAGATTATTTGTTTAGGAAAGAAGAAGGCTCTAGAGGGATTTCTTTGTTGACAGCATCAACACATCACTCAACAAATGCTACAATGCTGTTTCCATTCTTACTTCATATCCCAGAAATGGCATGTACTATTATTTTGAGCAAAGTAAGGCCACATTTCTTACAGATTTGTTGTAATTTTTCCTGTTTGCTGTGGTAACAACTTCATTCTTTTAAGAGATAAAACAGAAATACCATTCAAGAGAGATATGCTAAGGATTTCTTCGTCTTACGATTTGGTCCATCAGTAAATTATACTTTAGTACATTGGTCATATTAACTTCAACATGTTTCTGAGATCTTGAGTGGGTCCTCAGGTGTGTGGTCTCAAAGACCGACTGAATCCTTTTTTGTGTTCGCATGGAGAGAGAGCAAAAAGATCAAAATCTCTTGAAACTGTCCCGACGCTTGCGGTTCCCACTTTTTTAGAATCAGTCAAGATTTGAGAATCTTCCAGCATGAGACCAGCCTTTCTTACATAAAAGGTAAAGTCCACAGATTTTCAGACAGACGGGATCCATTCCTCGCATAATAAAAACTTGGAATGTTATTTTATGTGCCCAATATGAGAACTTTTCTGATCAGAGCGTTGTGATTTTACCCGAGAGGATTTCACTGAAGTATGTTGCTTTTTATTGCTGTACAATTAGCTGGAGACAATGTGCTGCATTTTAAATCATTTGTCAAATCAAAATAAGACACATTTATATATGTATATTATTATATTCTCAGCAAGTAGCAATTTGCCCCCAAATTTCCCTAAAACCATACTCTCTATGGCTCAGGGAGTCAAAGATGTGGTCATTTTTTGAATAATTCCATCCAAGCGAATTATAATTACTTTGTGGTCTGTGTGTGCACATAGGGAAAAAAAGGGGCAGCATGCTGACTTGTGCTTTGAAAAAAAAGAGCCTCGTTCACCATAAACTATTTTTGAAATGGTGTGTCGGGGCGGTATGGGCCCAGGCCGATTGTTTTTCTTTGAGTTGAGCAGCTCTTTGGTGTAGGGGTATTACCCGTGCTAAATTGTTCCCTCATGTTTTCCGCCAAGGTTCTGTGCCCACCGCACTGACAGTTATAATTTGCAGAAATTGCGCTGATTATCTGAATTAGCATACCTGACCAATGCCACATTAGTCTTATTTACAATACAAAGCCGTGGGGCTATGAGGACGCATACTAAATATGACTTAACCCTTTGAAGGGGGGCCTGGCGTCACAGGGCCGGGGTGCCTCACATTTTGGTGATATCACAGGGCTTAAGGCCTTGTCCATGTGGAAGTTGACGCCTCAAAAGGAAGTCTGACCATATTGAAATCAGTTATTTCATGTTTTCCTTAACTCCCTGCCTTTTTTCACCTTTCAGCTCTTCTATGCATCTTAAGTCTTTCATTTTTTTCCCCTGCTACCCCCCGCCCCCTCTTCCTTTTCACTCCGGCTCTTCTTTATTTTCCTCTCCCTCACCTCTATTCTTTTCTCTCTCTCTCCCTGATCCCCCCCTCATGCACCCTCTGTCCATTGACTCTTAACCACAGATGGACAAAACAATGGGCCATGTCACACAGCATTAAGACAAACAATCCGCTGATGGGAGGAGGGCCGTGTGGAGCTGGAGCCGCCGTAACCAGGCAATACGCTTGCTGGGTCCAAGCAGCTACTAATCTCAGAGAGCGATGATTCAATTCACAGATGGACATGTAAAGCAGCCTATATGCACTCACGTTAGGATGTTGTTTTGTCAGGTAGAATTTGTGCCATACCTCGTGGTTACAAATTCTTCCCCTTCTTTCTCACTCTGCTCTGTTTTCTTTACCTCATCCATCAGTTGGAGGTATGGAATTGATAGCAGCTATTGATTACCTATAGCCAAGGCTAATCGTCGCTAACCAGAGGAAGCTTTGCAGCTCTGGAAGCTGTCAGTGGCTTGTCGTGTACACGTGTGTCTATGTGACCCTCCAGCAGTTCAGCAGTAATAACTGCTCCTCTCCCATGTTTACCTGCAGCGCACAAATTGCCAAAAAGCATGACAGCGCATGTAAAAAAACAAATCTTGACCTTGTTTTTCCTCACAAAATCCGGGAAATAGTGTGTTTTATCTGCCCAAAGAGGCACCAAGAGGCATGCCAAGTTTCACATGCGCACCTATGTGAATACGGCCCATCTCTCTCTCCTTTTCTCCATCTCCCTAATAGGAAATTTGAGCACACTGTGTGAGATTAAAGCTGAGAATCAATGCCTTGTGAGCAATAATTTCCAGACAAATCTCTTTCATCTTTTCTCTTCCCCTTTTTTCCTTCCTCTCATTCTCTCATTCGTTTTCTCTCCCACCTCCTAATGCTAACAGGGGGTCCCATGTCATGACATCCCTTTCGCTTTTATCATGTTCTAATAACGCTCTGAAAAATAGAGAGCGAAAGAGGAATGTGACAGAGAGAGGGAGGAAGAAAAAAGGATGACGGAGAATACAAAAAAAAGAAGAAGAAATGGAGAGACTGATAAAAATCCATTGAATAAGCCGGGTCGTCTTGATTTGTGCTTTGATGTGAATGTCTTTGTGCAAATTAGACAAATATGCCCGCTGCTTTAGTCATCCTGACGCTCCTCAGAAAGATGCCTTCTCCCTTTGCTGTCTTTGATGAGGGATGGAAGGCAAGAGGGAAAAATGAGTGACAAGTTCATTTCTGGGGGCATAAAAGATACATTTTTAAAAATATGGGGCGATAAAACAGAAAGTAAAACATCTTTGTTGTCGTGTAAAAAGAGCAGTGAGATCAAGATAGCCTCCCAAATATGATTGAAAGAAGGTAGGCAGAGTTAATCAAAAATATAACAGATATGTTAATTTTGATCATCAAATCTGTTAGTTCTGCTTTTCTATCCCCAAGCTGTTAAGTCTGTTTTTCTTCATTACCTCAGTTGCAAATCTGCTATGTAGTGCAAGGGATACCCTTGATTTTCCTTGCGCCTGCATCAAAAGGCATCATGGGTGCTCATGTAAATAGATGGAATGTATTGGCAGCACAATTTGTGTGCCAGACTAGCACTTCCAACCTCTGAGTGGCAGAGAACAATGTTTTTGTCATTAATAACAGTGGTAAGAAACAGCGAAATACTTTAATTCACGTGAAAAGGGGCGTCACTTTCAGGAGGCTTGATTGTTTTTGATTATGTTTATCAGGGAAAGTGTAGATTCTAGTCTGACTCAAGTGTGCCAATGGTTTCTCTGGGCATACAGCTTTAGCATCCATCCAGCTGCAATTGCCTCATGTTAACGTGATATGTGAACTAGTTGGAAACCTTCTTTTCATGAAAAACAACACTAATAACTGGCCAAATAAAAGCCATTTTGATTTCATTATTTCATTAATTTATGATAAAGTAAGCAGAGAAAGAAGTGTGATCCATGTTCATCATTACCTAAATGCATATATGCCAAGTGATGTGATACCAGTTGCTCTAGCATGATCAAATATCAAACACAAAAAAGCTTTAAATCTTTAAGCTGAATTTAATATTTGACTGCTGATGTCCATGTGTGCTCTTCCCCACTTACCCACTGCAGATTACCACCTTTGAGTAGACCAGAAAGCTTGGCTGTTAACAATTACCTGTTGTGTTACAAGCAAAACTCAAACATGGCAACAGTTTTTCAGTACACAGAATTCAGTTTAAAAGCATTCTAACTCTTTGGAAATGGTTGTCTTTGATCCATCCATTACCTTGGTCGATAGGTAGAAAAATGAACTGTGTAAACCCAGTGTTTGAGAATATCAAGGTCTTTATCAAAGTTTTTCAAATTATTAAGACAATTATAGCCTACTTATTTGTATTTGCCACCTCAGGTATAGAAGCAGCTGCCCTTTGTAAGGACACTTGAGGCCTAAGCTTTGGTGGAAACTAACAAATTGTCATTTCTTACAATGCAGATAAGCTATGGACCCAAACCAGCCATGACACATTTAAAGCTTTCATATCATTGTATGTCAAAGCTAGATCAAGGTTAATCATGCAGGCCTTTTCTTACTTTTTTTTTTTTTAAATGTATTTTTTTTTTGGCATTTTGTGCCTTTATTGATAGGAGAGAGACAGTGGATAGGCTTGTGAAAGAGGGTGAGAGAGTAGGGGAGGACACTCTGCAAACTGGTCACAGGCGGGATTCGAACCTGGACCGGCAGAAGCAAGTACATGGGGTGCCTGGTTGCTAACCACTCCGCCAAACCAGCACCCCGCGTTTTCTTACTTAACAGCAAAAGTTAAGTATAGCAGATTAGCCCTTATGTGGAAGTTTCCATGAAAAGTTTGGCAGGAAATGTCCAAAAATTGGCTTTGTATTTACAAAAATATAAAAATTGTGAACATGCTGTTGAGGGCACAACATGGGTTAAAGATATTTTTTGTTGTCTTGGTATGTTTCATGTGTCTACCAAATTCCCAGTGATGCAGGGGCTGATTTTTCTCAAATGTTGAAAGGGGCTCATCTAAGCCTTTGGTCATGCCCACCAACAAAGGTCCCATCAATCTTTCCTGTGCTGAGTGGGCAATTTTCAACTAAATATGATTGTTTTTAAAGGATTTTTAGTTGCTGAGAACTTGCTCTGACTTCATGTTGAAAAAAAACTTGCAGTAGTAAAAGTTTTTGACGTAACGAAACAGTTTCAACACTGTTCTTGTCTACCAACTAGAAGCATTAATAGCACCAAATAATCAAATACTTCTCTGAAAGACAAGAACCATGTATTAAAAAGAACAGAAAAGAAAAATAACATGTTAAACACAAAGAAAACTAAGCTTATATGCTGATGACACTCTGGTGCTTGTGCATAGTTGGGCTCAAAAGATGCTGCACTCATGATGGCACAAGGGGCTAATGGCCAAGACAACACACACTTAGACACCCACAGACAGGAACACACTCTCAAAAACCCACACACACCTTGGCCAGGCCTTTGTTTCAAAAGCAGGTTAATGGGGAATGAGGAAGAGGAGCGTTGCAATTTTCTGCTCTTTAGGCGCCAGAGAATTCTCTCCAGTGTAAGAGAGACCAGACTCTCAGCGTAATAGGCATTTTACACCCTCATCACCCCTTGCCACACAAACACACACATGCTCACGCACACTCACAAACACGTACACACTCACCAGGAACACGTGGGAGTGTAATAGGCATTCTATGGTGTGTATTGCTGGTCCCCAGAGTGCTAGTAAGTGTTAGACATGCATAGAGTCGGCAATGAGACAATCAGCATGCTGAAATTGAAACCTTGTCTGGAGTCACACAGGAGGGGAGGAAGAGGAGCAGAGGGAGAGGAGAGGAGAGGAGAGGAGGAAGGAGAAGATTAAATAAAAAAGAGGGGAGAGTCAGGAGAAAGAGGATGAGGAAGTGGAGAGAGGAGAGATGGAGGGAGAGGAAATAGAAACTGATGTTTGTTTAATTGCCTAATAAGTGATGACACAGATAATTATGTCGCAAAAAGAGATGCTCCTCTTAGGCAGGGCCAATAAGCAGCTCCGTTATGTGCACCCGTCACTCCCTATAGCCCCATCAACTGCCATCCCCTCCAGCTGCATCAAGCATAGGGCGCCATTAAAGCATTACGGTTTGTGTCATGTCAGATCATTCAGCTTAATTAACAAAAAAAACACTCATCATTCGGAATCATTTTAATTTCTCTGCAGCATCCCAATCATTAATATCTCCGCTTCATATGCTTGGGGATGCGGAGACGAGTGTTCACCTATATTTCCTGTGTGTGCGTGTCCATGTGTGGAAGTGATGCTCCCTCGACTTCGTATCTAATTGTCTTTTTTAATGACAATATTCCGCTGTGTGCTGGCTGCATGTAATGAGTCAGGGTGTGTCAAAGTGCAGGCCCAAGCTGTCTGCTTGAGTTAAGCTCTTCCCGTCTACAGTAGGAGCCTCCAGCGTACACACACACACGCGCGCTCAAAGAGACAGTATCAATGTGGGAGTTCCTGTATCTGACACGAGATTAAGAGGGCCAAGTGGAGGAACGTCGAAGAACTGCCCTGTTGCATTTGCAAGAGGGGAGAAAGGACTGTCCTGTCACACACTTACGAGCACGCGCGCCGTACACACGTGAGCATCCTGTGCTGTAAGTGAGCAGTAGCCTCCCTTGCATTATTCACAGTGGCCGAGTGATCGAAGCCCGGTTCAATAGCACTAAAGCGGCGCACGCTGGAGAGATTTGTCTTACAAAACCTTGACACACACACACAGGCGCACATGTGCTCTCACACACATTGATTTTTGGTGGTGGGAATCTCCCAGGCTTTGGACGAAAAGGCACGGACGTGAGAGGGGCTTCCCCCGTCAGAGCAAACCCCCTGACAAACCTGCGCGCACACACATACTCGCACACTACAGCAAATAATGTAAGTACATCTTTAATTCCTTGGAAATGAGATTTGATGATGATGGGGTCTGGCGATAGCGTGAATACGAAAATGAAAGGAAAAATTGGAGATGGATCTGCCTCTTAGATCTGATGGGGGTTTCATTTACAGAAAGATGAGCTGATGGTGAAATAAAAAGAAAGAAAAAAGTCTAAGAGATCATATTTCTTTTTTTGCTGACTCCCCTTTTTTTGCATTTCACCATCAGGGGGCTTTTTGCAAAGGCAGCAGAAAAAATAAAATCACGCATTGCCTGATATGTCATATCTTCCCGCTGCAGTGTGTGCAAGTGTTCAACTTGAAGCCCTCAGTTGATTTTAATAGCATTTTTTTCCTAACACATCAGTCACTTTATTCAGTTTTCCTATTTTCTTCAGAGCCGCACAAACCACCCCCTCCAGCGTTTTTGGCGTATTAACATGTATTGACAAGCTGGCATTCACACGCCTGTAAACACTGACGTTCAAGCGCACGTGTACATACACAAACACACACCTCTGTCCCCTGAAGACATGTGATCAACCAGACCCAATCCTTTGTAATCATCTGGAACCTACACACACACAGAAGTAGAGTTCCCCTTCAATCCCGGGTAATGGTTTGGGGCAGGGGGCTGAAGCGGTGGGCTTCTTTCCCTTAGCCCCAGTGTCTTAAGCTGCCATTGATTAAATGTTAACTGATATACTCAGCCCTGGCAATCTTGTTACAGCCGGAGCAGGCAGGCAGCTAGACAGACAGTTTAGGACCCGCGCCCTCCTGATCAATAGCACAGATAAAGATTTCATCCATCAATGAGCTCCCAAAACAAAAGGTATCTGATACCTGATTAGGCCCGTGGGGACGGATACACACACAGATTTGAACATGAACACACTCGCAAATAAGACAGAAGACATTTTTTACACTTGGTTGACAAATAAATGCTGAGGAGAGGGAAAAAAATGACAGGATGTCTGAATAATAAGTAAATTCACACACATAAGCTCATATTTAATAAAAGGTTGTCAGGAACAAGAATTTAAAGATAAGTATTTTAAAAATCAAATACTCGCCACTCTAAAAAAGTTAAAGGCAGCCTAAGGCATTCAGTTATTTAGTAATTTACTTTCATGATTACAAAAAAGATCTGTATGGCACAAATTTGCTCGGTAAAGGTGAAGAAAAACAGTCAGAAGAGCTATATTTTGGACAAATTTTGGCTTTGTTTGAATTCTATCAGTCTTAAAATAGCACAACGCAGATTTTCGATTAAGTTGGTGAAAACTAAAATCTGCCCTAATGACCTCTAAATTCTGTTAGAGTTGTCTTGAAACCAGTTTTGAAATGATAAAATATTACTAGAAGTGGTCCAAGAGCATAGCCTTCTGCCCTATTTTCCAATGTCAACAAATCTTAAGAAATAAATCACCATTGAAACGTCTTGCTTGTGCCATGACCAACATTCCCTGAAACTGTCTTCAAAATCCGTTCAGAACTTTTTGAGTTATTTGTAAAAAGAAGGAATACTGCTCTGTCTCATAATGTTAACAAATAAATCCTGGATGACCACCAAAATCGAATCACACATCACTTGTGGCATGTCGTATATTAACTGAAAATGTCATCAAAACTGTTAGAGAACTTTGAGATCCTTTTTAAGAGAAATAACCTTCGAGGTGCATTGTTTGCACTTTGTCTGAACTCCACTTAAACAACAAGAAAGATTTCTGCTCTGTGTTCTTTCTAACTTTCTAGTTGCAGCTCCATGTAATAAACATGACTGTTGTTGATTTAACTGTTTACTCATTTTTAATGTGATCAGTCATTGAAGTAACAGAAACTTGTTCCAGAACAAGTTGTATTGAAAAGTATTAGAGTAAATACATTTTGACAATCCCATTCTCATGCACACAAGATGTTTTTGTTGTTACTCATCAGTGTCAGCAGAAATTGAGGAAGCAATTTTGTTATGTGTTACATATAATGTCATATTTAACTGGGGATATCCCCACAAACAGTATTTATGCTACAGTTTTTTTGACTGTGACTCACTAGAAAGCTCAAAGACCATCTTTTGTCTCTTAACACACCAGTTGAGAACCACCAACACATAGCGTCTCTAAGTTTTATTAAAGACTCCAAAGCTCTCACAGTCTAACTGACTCATTTAGTTTGGAGTTAAACCTTCACCAGCACCATCTGAAGTCAATCAGTTTCACACCTCACAGTCTAATTACAGCAAGCACACGTTCACACACGTAAATGCAGAATCAAGTTTGCAGATAAGGCAGACCTGACTTTTCCCAGATGAAGGTTAATTATGCTGTGTTAGTGTGTGTGTTTTTATTTGTGCATGCAGGTGTGTGTGTATGTGTGTGTGCATCCCCTCTCAGTATTGCGTGTGTGTGTCTTTCCGTGCATTTAGGCCCTCAGAGCATGCCAAAGGCACCGCAAAACGGCCGAATCAATGTCTGGGCGACCACCACTGTTAAAGTGTATCAATAATGTTCCCCTATCTTCTTTCCCTGGCTAACGTCACAGAGCGGTTTTGAAAGTCCAAGCCTGGCCGCAATTAAGGCTTAATTATAAATCAATAAGAGGAGTCATTTGAATATTGATTTTTCCTTTTTTCTCAAATTGTTAACATAATCCCCACCCTGTCTGCGCTCTCTTTTTTTTGTAACAACTTTACAGCGAATCAATACTTCCCTTTACAGTCAGCGGAGAGGGAGCGTTGGCATAATTGGAGCCAAAAACACAACGGGATATCTTCAGAGGTGGTCAGTGGGGTAAAAAAAAGAATGTCACAGCCTCTCAAATTCTGATGGATTTTCAGCAAAAAAAAAAAAAGTTAACGATGCTTTGTGGCCCCTGAATAACTGATCCCATTGTGGCGGATTTGGGTTGACATTTGTTGTCACAATGCCAAAAAAGCATCTCCATAATTTTCACGGCTGACATTTTCTTTGATATGACACCATATCTGAGCACTTTTAGGAAATATGAATGCAACCCCAGTAACCTGCGTTTCATTTGATTAAAATGATATCTTTGCTGTTTTTATTCCCCCCCCCCCCGCTCAACCATTTTGAGGGGCTGTGAGATTTTCAAGTGGCGTGTCAGGGGGCCAGGAGTCTAATGCATGGAAACATGGAGCTTTCTGTTTTCTGACGGCTAGCAGAGATAAGGGAGAGATATGGCTCGAGCACTGGCTCAAATCTAAAACAGATCCCGCTGTGGGGGGATGAGAGGAGGGGATGGTGGGAGTTAAGAAAGTGAAGGAAAAGGAGGGAAAAAGGAGGGAGGGGGCGGTGGAGGTAGCAAGAAAAGGGAATATTGTCAATCCTCTAAGTGTCTGGCGGTGTCTCTCTTTCTTTCCTTCTTTCTCTCCCTCTTTCTCTCCCCCCTCTCTCGCTCCGTAATCTGATTTATTTGAAGCATATGTGTGCTGCTCTGTCTTTGTCTGCTTCTATTAGGGCCAGTGGGGGCCCATATGACATTGTTTAGCCAGTAATGAAATGGACATTTTTTGCATGTTTTTGAGAACGTCCAAGGAAAGCCAACACTCTTTATTTGTCTGCGAATACCATCTCCAGGGGGAAAAGTTGCCCTGGGGTCTGTGTGTTCATGTTTGTGTGCGTGACGTGTGTGTATCACTGATGTTACAGGTTCATTGTGGTCGCTGTGAAGATGATTCAGAGCGACCTAATGAATATTTTGACTTCGGAATCTGTTTTTCCTCTCTATTTTGTGACTAATATCCTCATTGCCATCCTTTCTGACCTCTGTAAATAATAAGGGACATATTTTTGGTATGCAAAGCCCCTCTGTGGCTTTCACGCAGATGCATTATTATTATTACCGAAAGTGAATTTGTATTGCACTAATGGTAGCTGATGGTGCTTCAAATTCAAAAATAATCCCATGTGAAAATAAACTTAGCCATAAAATAATGACAGAAATTCTTTGATATGAAAGAAAACATGAGGAATGTGTGTTGTCATGTTTTGGCCCCGAGTTGAATCATGATTTAAACAATCCTTATAAAATATCATGAAATTCATTGCTATATTAAATTTTTTTCATTTTGATTTTCATACAAACAGCTGCACTTACTGGCAATGTGAGGGCTAATATGTTGCAGTAATTAAACAAAGTTATATCTTTTATTAGAATTGGTTGTACCATTTTTCATATTATGAGACCTTAATGCTTAGAAATAATGTAATGTATTGAGCTGAACACGTAAATATGTAAACATGAAGTAATGTGTATTGTAGAATTTACTTAAGCAGTTGTAGTCCAGTTTTTTTCCCACTAACTGCTTGCAAAGGTCATAACATACACCATTATAAGCCTGAAAATCCAAAAAGGTCCACTAAAGCCGTCATGGTGTGTGACCTAAAGCATTTATCAACTTCATAAACAACTGTTGGTTAGGTGGAGTGGGCAGAAATAAATAAGCACCTGCATGCTGGCTGCATAGCATGACAGCAAGGTGACCAAGAAAGTCCTGTCTTAAAACGTAAAAGGGAAAATGTATTCAAGGAAAGCAATATCCAAACATTTTAATTTGATAAATGATTATCACTGACTTATTGACCAACACAATCACTGTATTATCCACCACACTTAGCTTGTTATTCAGCATTAACACGTTAAAATTTGGGCATTTGAGGGTGTAAGAAGTGTTTCCATGACACTTTCAATGTCTTTTCAACAACCATTGTACAACCATGCTGTGCTTGCTGTCATTGGATAACATTTCTGATAATCTCAGGCATTATCTCAGTTTGAAATGGTCAACGTTCAAAGAAATGGCTCCTCACTGTTCATGTGCAGTGTCCTTGAAGTCCACCAGGGGTCGCATGAGCTCCAGATCTGGTTTGTGGCTTCTTTGTTGCATGCTATTCCCCACTCTCTCTCTCTGACTCTGTCCTTTGCCCTGTCTCTGGGCATGTGAGGTGCTGGTTAGGTGGAGCGGGTAGATACCGTGCACGTGCAAATGTTGTTGCTTTTGCAGCCTGGGTTTGATTCCTCCTTCACGTCCATTTCGTGCATGTCTTCCCCTACACACTCTCTCCTTACAAATCTACCTGTTGGCTTTCTTTTTCGATAAAGGACAGAAATGTTTTAAAATTTAGTATTCATCAAAATGAGGATCAAGTGTGTTTCAAGTTTTAAAATTTGAGTATTCACAATAAAAGTTATATTCTGACAAACGGTACAACCGCTCATGATCCCACAACTACACTTTTCCCCTTTCCTCTCTATCTCCCCGAATCTTTTCTTTGATTTCCAGCCCAGGATTACAGTCTTGTTTTTGGTGGCTCTGATAGCAGATGGTTTTATTATGCAGCTAAAAAAACGGAACAGTAGCCCAATAGGATAAAGATCTGTTTTATCATTATCCATTTGGCCACTGCCCGTCACAGGCCCTATTTTAAGCATACGCACGCAGACACACACGAAAAAGCAGCCATTCTCTTAAACCATGGCAGCCATTTTATTAGATTCCCTTCCTCGCATTAGTTCCCGGAAAATAAATAAACCTTGAATACATGGCAAGGAGTGGCAATTGGAAACTCAGTCTATCCTGCTTGTATCTTTGTTTACCATGGTAGAGATGGACAGATGGATAGGCAGATGGACGGATGGATGGATAGCAGTGTGAAAAGACATAAAAATAGACTGATAGGTGGACAGATAAATGGATGGATAGATAGACAGATGAATGCGGCAGTGAGATCTTGTTGGGCTGATAGAGTTGAGCAGGTATGCCGAGAAACAGCTGCTTTCTTCATTAGGTTCATCTATCGATCTCGGACCCTCACTGTGCAAGCGTGTGTGCGTCCGGCTATGTGTGTATGTGTGTGTTTTTGAGGGAGGGAGAGACAGCAGCGTCTGTAGATAAGTGCTGGTAATAGAACAGAATGAATTCTTATCACAGAGATGGGAAGGCCATTAACCCTCAGCTACTAGTTCTTTCTCTCCGTCTCTGTCTCCGTCTGGTCCGACTCCCCCTCTCTCTCTCCTTCCTTGCTCTGGACCTGACAGGGTCACGTTGGCGAGCGTGTGTGATATTTCCTCTATGTGTGTGACTCGAAATGTGTGTGTGTGCCTACTGCCCCATCGGCCAGATGTTTATAATCAAGGGCTGGATAAATATTGGACCAGGGAATCATAAAAGACCCGGAAAAACAAAAAAAATGAGGGAAGAGATGAGGAGAGGAGATGAAACAGAGGAGAGGAATCTTCTTTTCAAATTATTCCTAAATCCCTCTGTAAGCTTGCCGTGCCGCCTCTTCAGTTCACCTACTCAGCCTAAGGTGATTCAAAGAGCCGAAATGCAATATGGCTGTTGTGTAAGATGCAGGTGTGTGTGTGTGCACACACGTGTGGAGGTGTACCGTAGGTGCGCTCGCCTTTTGTATAAGGCCAGGTGTTGAGGCAATTTTTTTTCCAGTGCTGAGCCTTTTGAAGCCATATTTTTGTCCTGTGAAAACCTTTTGTATATGCTATTAAAGAATCATTAACAGCTACCCCCCCTCTAGTGCTTGCAGCGCTGCAAATGAAACCCCCTCTTAACACGAAACAACACTTTCTGTCTGCGCAGCAAGCAAGACATGCAAGCCTTTAATCTTAGCTATGTTTATTCATATGATTTTCTGCTTTTTTTTCCACTTCTCCTTTTCTTTTTTCAAAGGAGTAATAGGTGTTTTGTTAGCCGCCTGCAAGACAGCCGTGCGGGCAATTTGAGCGAAAGAAAATACAATGAAGCGTCTCAGGAAGTCGTAATTGACAACAACAAAGCAAATTTGGAGCTGCTGATACAAGCGTTTTTTTTTTTCCGTTTTTTTTTTTAACACAAAAGTCATTTTTTCAGCTTATTCTGTCAGTTCAACTTATTGACATTCACACCAGGAGCACATTAAATGTGACAATCCCATTGTCTGGCTTTCACAGTCAACCTGAAACAATAGATTTTTTTTGGCACTGTAATAACTTCTCCTGTTTTGAGGCTATAAGGTGGGCGGACTGGGGAGGCGTGTGGATGGAAACACGTGTGTTTGCTTGTGCTGGTGTGTGTCTGTTTACATGTTAGCATGTGGGCTGCGGGCCTCTGTGCGTGAAATACATTGAGCGCCGTGTGGGAGTCGATGTGTGTTATGCACGGAGTGATTCTCTATGTGTGTGTGAGCGAGTGCAGGTGTGTGCGTCGGTTATTCCCAGGCCCTGTGCAGGAGCTGCAGCCCCCTCTCCGCCGGGTTGATGTTTAGTATTTTAGACATGCTACATTAACAACATCTGGTTAAGATCTAAATGCTTGTTAAACGCGCTGAAATTCGGGGGGAAAGGTACAGGGAGAACCAAGGGAGAGAGGGAGAGAGGGGAGGGAAGGGTAAATAAAGATTTGAGGGTGAGAGAACAGGAGAGAGGGGGGAAGATCAGTAAGTCGGTGAGGTTATTACCCTGGCAGTATTACCACTGGCCCTTGACTGTGTGTGTGTGCGTGCTCCGGCTGTGACTGTGTGGGATGGTGTAAGGTTTCAAAGCTTTCCCCTTTAAAACCTAGAGGCCAAACTAGAGCCACGCGCGGCGCAGGAATGTGACATCACAGGGCCCCCTATTGCACGCGTACGTACACACACACACTTGTGCTCATGCACACATAGTCTCACAGGGGACATGACCAGAGTTGTAGGAAGAAATCAGCGTCAACATCAGGGCTAAGTGGGGGAGACATGGCAGTCATGGGTGTTACGCAAAACATTAAAGCTGCATTACTACCACAGCCACACCGGATACACACTGTATCTCTTATTTTTGACCATTTTAGGCCTTAAAAACTACAGGGCTGATTAAACAGATGGATTTTACACTTTAGTAGGCAGTATGGACACATTTAAGTCACAATGTGTAACCTTTACACCGTAAGTACTAAAATGGGGCTTTTCCGTTACATGGTATTGGCAACTTTCTTTATGTTTCGGTCTTCCATCAGGGATTGTACCAAGTGCCTGGCACTGTTTTTATATAACCCTCGGTAGGTTTCCAAGCTGAGCTGAGACTGAATGTAATATGGAGGCAATGCTTACCTCTGAATGGTCAGAGTATTGCCACAAGTCGCAAGGATTTACGAAGGAAAGATTTGTCGTCTACAAACGTAGTCTTTGGCATAGAAATCCTCCACTAAGTGAGACAAAAAGCCACAGAGGGGAAGGAAGCTCTATCGCCTCTCTTTCCCACTTTGTTTCTGTGAGGATGCCGCTGTGGTTTAGTGCAGGGGTCACATGTGGCTTCTCTTCAGTGCCACCCATCAGGCAAGTCAGAATATCTTTTTTAAAAAAGTATTCGTTAATGACAAAAACCTGATTAAATCTGCCAGGAAAACATTGAAAACTAGCAAAACTAATCAAATTTAGCTGTAATAGACTGTAGCTGTTTCTGTGAAACACCCTTCTGTGCATTTTCAAAATAAAAATGTGAGTTAAATGGACTTTTATGAACAGAAATTGCCCTGTTATGTGACTTAAGCTTAACTGGCTTGAGTTCTGTGTTTAGCAGGTTAGCTTAAGTGTTCCTGATAGGATCTG
Organism: Scarus forsteni; assembly: GCA_036419115.1. Lineage (NCBI taxonomy): Eukaryota > Metazoa > Chordata > Actinopteri > Labriformes > Labridae > Scarus > Scarus forsteni. The sequence continues at coordinate 4,314,248 of JAZDUH010000049.1, forward strand.
AACTTTGATATAAAAGTTTCAAAGTAGCTTCTTGTGACAGCTCTACATATTCATCCCATTTGGTGGCCTTCACTTTGTAAAAATTGGCTCTCTGGCAAAAAGGACGATTAATTGTGGCCCTTAGTAGCCAAAGTTGCCCATCCTGATGTGAACATGTTCATTTGTAGGATTATAAGGTAAAAATAAAAAAAGTACAAAACACATTTATGTCTTTTTAAAATTTGTTTAAGATTTGAAGATTGTCTTTTATGTTAGCCTGAGGCGTACACCTTTAAAGGCTAGTCTATCATGTTTTCATTTTTATTAATTATTGATATTTTGAATTAAATCACTGGCCAAAAAGATGGAGAAGAGGGGCTCACATGGCCGCTGGACTGCATGTTGCCCCCCTCCTGATCTACACAGTATTTGGCTCTTGGGCTAGAATTAAACCATTTCACATACATTTCTTCAGTAGCAATTACTGCTTTATTTGATGCTCCACTTTCACACAGCGTATGATTTAAGATAAACAATAATGTAAAAAAAAAAAAAAAAACATTTTCCTTTACTCCCTTACCCCTTTAATGAGCACCATCCGAGCCCTAAGGAAGCAAATTAGAGGCAGCTAGGCCCCAGCTAATGAATTCAACCATTTTGGAGCCTTCGCGTCCAGTTTCCTCGAGATGGCATTGCTCTATACGGCCGTGCTGCTGCCGTTGCGACTGAGTCCTCCAACGGGCACATAATGACCCGGCATGGCGGTTATGGGCCCTTAGGGGGAGACTGGGAAGGGGAGCGAGTGGTCTCAGAGCAGGTCATTATACAGCTAGAGGGCACACACACACACTCACACACAAAAACACACTCTTAGTGCACAGACACTTTCAATACACCCTCCATTGCCTCCATCTTCCATATGTCTATTTTTCCTTTTTAAATGCCTTTTTTTGTGCTTCTTTATCTTAATTCGGTACTCTTGATACTTTTGAGTTCTTTGTTTTTGCTGTGATTGTGTTTCAAGACACAACCAAATGAGTAAAATATGTTTCAATTCAAAACAGTGTGAAGTATTAGTTCCTTCAAAAGCTGAGCCGTAAATCAAGTTACTTAGACAGTATTGTTTTGTATTTTATTGGTATTATATTTTATTTTTCTTCTGACCATCAGTGAGTGCTCTACTGAATAATCCAGACTACAAACAAGAAACACACAAAGCCTCATGCACAGGGAAATATTGTCTACTGTTAAAACCACAAACAGCAATCTGCTTTTGACCAATGAATTTTTTTAAGTTATTTAATCTTAACGTGAAGTTATCTTTTTGTTTATTCCTAATACTTTATTCACTAAGTACTTTCTGCCACTTTGTTGAATTAGTAACAAATAAGATTTTTTTTGTTTCAATTGTTAAAAAAATGCTGAAAAATGTATTTGCCATTCCAGTTTGGATGCTGTTTTCTCTTTTAGTTGAGAATATGGCAAAATATCATACATTTTATTTTCTTTTTATCCAGCCAGGTTGTATTATTTGACCAAAACAGATCTTGAAAATAGTTTTACCTAAGTAAATAGAAATATCACCATTTTTTTTTTTGCACAATTTCAGTACTTTGGTGAGAAGTCAGCTATCTAGTAATTAAAACTAGAAATTATGCAATATCTAGTGTATAGAAGTCCTGCTTTTGCAACCATGAAATCAAATGGGGAATAATGTAGTTTGGTCTTTGAGTCAAATCAATAATTCGGGTGCCTGAAGTGGTTCTTGTATTAAAATGTCTGATACCTACCTAACAACAGATTTCAGTGCTTCATTGGCAAAATTTCAAGGCCAAAGATGCTGCCACTTCTGTGCCTTATACACTCAGTGAACTGTTCAGTATCACCCTCAAGTATAAGAAACAGAAATTATCTGTACCTGAAGCAGAAACAAGTGGGATTTAACAAGCGTAAATGATATTAATGTAATTTTCTGTTAAAAGTCTCGTAATATGCAAACTAAAATTTTCAAATCAACATCCACTGTCTGTCTGTCTGTAGAAAATCCCTCATATTTTCACCTGATTGTCATTTGTGGATGGAACACTTGCTCTCTGATAGGAGACACTCCTTTTGCCTGGTGCTTCTTTACCCCAAAACAAGCTCCAGGTATAGGAATATGTCCAGACATATCTGTACAGCCACAGCAAACATTTGAGCACAGTACTGTAAAGCTGGAGCCACATCCTGAGCGGGCTAACACTGAAACAGTGGGCTTTGTTGGTACACCAAAGTCCAGTATGTTAGAGAACTTTAAGGCTTAAAACTTTAAGAAGACATGGGATGTCAAGGACCAGTGGAACTTGTTGCAGACTGACGTGGGTCTTCAAGGTACTAGCTTGATAGTTGAGGCAGTGGCACTATTTAGTAGTATTGATCTAGCACCATTATCAGAAAGTAGAGCAAGGACATCCAACTTTATTCATCATGCTGCATTTGTGGCAATCATCTGCCCACAGCATTTATGTAATGTTATGCTATTTAGCTACAGATAAATATGGAATTATGACTTTTGGATGACATTTCTCCGCTCAACTTTCTTCCAACGTTATGGAAAAAGTATGCTGGTCCACGAGTCTAAGGATACATTTTTGTATAAATAAGAGGCTCATTCATCCACTGACCCTAATAGGCTCCTCTGGCATCCAATTAATAGTTGAATTTAAAAACCAGACTCATTTAGCTGGATCCCTGATCAGGACTCACTTAATTATTCTTCCTCTCTAACAGTTAAATATAGGCCGGTGTTGGTTGCAGGGTAATCGGACCCAGGGTCTGTGGTTAGCTCGAGCTCACCGGCCGGCTTTAATGTTCCGACCGACCCACATCAAAGAGAGTCCCACCAGGCTGCCAAAATCACACACCCTGCTTAGCCTGACCCACTCCCTGTGAGTGTGTGTGTTTGTGTGCGTGCGTGGAGGCAGTGGAAGGTGACTGCGAAAGTTTTTGCTCTGGTAGCGATTAAGTTGATGGTTAAGAGCCGCAGAACTCCCCCTCTCTCTTTCTCTCTCCTTCTTTCTCTGCTTCTTCCTATTTTTTTTCTTGCACATGACATCTCACATGCAAACACATGCAGTCACTGTCTCACTCACTTGATCAATGGCGCACATCCACGCTTGCACTCCCCTCAAAAACACGCGCACATTGTCACACGCACGCTCACACTGTCAGGGGTCAGTCAGAGGGCAGACACTGTGCTGATGTATCGAGAGCGTCTGGGAATGTCCTCAGCGTGGAAACACATTCCCCTCGTATGCACGCACACACACACTCGCTCGCCGCAGATCTTAGAGGAGGAAAGGAGCGAGAAAGAAAAAACACTGATGAGGCCCAGATGAGCACCCCTCCTTTTCTTTCTCTTTTTCTCCTCCTTCACCCTCATTCCTCCCTCTCTTTCCTTCTCTCTGTTCATTGTCTCTTCATTCTCTTGTGTCCTATCTTGCTACAGGTAGACTGCCCCCTAGAGTTAAGAGAGTTTAGTAGTGTCATCTTCAGATTCAACAACATCTTAGACCACTTTAAGCATTAAACCCCCCTTTTTAGATTTACCCGGTTTGTTTTTATGGCCTAATATGAGAGATTTTACACTGAAATGTCTAAATAAACAAAAAATATAATCAAAATAACCAATTATTTAAAATACTTTTAAGAAATCCTTCGTTTCTATATCTGTAGTGTGTTTTGTCTTAATAGCCACCATGACAGACATTTATGACACAATCTAATTTACATAAAAATACAAATATTCTGGAATATATGTGCAAAAACAAGCAAAAAATGCAGATGTAGAAGAGATGTCATATGATTAAAATTTTTTCATTCAGTATTTTTTTTAAAGTTCAGATCAAACTCCCTCAGGGGCTGCTATGGAGCACCAAATAGGGTTGTAAACTTTGGATAAAAAAAGGGGAAAAAGTTGCTCAAGTTTAAAAGGAAATAATCTAAAATCGCAATTATTTTTGCCAGTTTCAATTATTGTCCAACTGTGCCTACTTTAAATTGATGTGAGGAAAGATATGGAATGTTATACATTATTATTTAGAGCAGAGAGAGAGATTCTGAAAACATATTTTTTACCATTCAGCACTGTCAGGCACAACCTCACATGTCCATTTTTCATGATTTTTATTTTTTCCACTAAACAGTGCCTTCGGTCACCCTCAATGTTGCTGAATAAAACTGTTGACCAAATAAAAGCATAAATCATTTATTTGTAATCATGGCAGTTCATTATTTATTGATTCAGTGTTACAGCATTTATTCATTAGTCTCCTGAGGTAGAAGTTATAAAAGTTATAAAACTTCTTTTAAAAAACGCTATTAAAGTTCAGAGCTCATTTTCTTAAAACCACAAGTAGACAAACAGCTTTTTCTGATTTATGGCAATTATGCTTTGGTTATTTGTTCTTTGTTTGGTTGTTTAAGGAAGGTCAGCATAAAACTCAGCAATGAAAATCCACAAATGACTCTAAGAACAAAATTACCATCCAGAAGACAAATCCAAAAGGGAAGCATTTCATGATAATTGAACAAAACAGTTTAAGCTTTTTATTTTGAAAAATATACAGGAAGAGTTACTTTACATTCAGAAATGTCTGGACGGGCAGAATGCAGTAAACCCTGTCAGTGCACTTTGTTTTCCCTGTCTTTGTCTTTCCTTCCCCATCACCAACATTCCATGAAACTGTGATCAAAATCTGCTGTTAACATATTGAGTTGTTAGTGTAAATGTGGGGAAACTGCCCTATCTCACAGTGTTAACTAGTTGTTAAAAAAACACCACTGAAATCCATTCAGTTGCTTCTTGGCTCATTTCTGACCAATCCAAAAAGTGTCATCAAATTCAGTTCAGAACTCTTAGTTTTTCTGATATTATACAACAAACTAACAAAAAATGTTAGTAAAACCATAACCTTCTTGGCAAAGATAACAGGCACAGCGTGACAAGCAGCAAAAATCATTTTATATCTGTCTAAATTAGTACTTGATTAATTGCCCATCAGCTGGAAATGCCATGCAATTAAATTTTCTGAATAAAGAGACCTTCAGTTTGTTCTTACGCTGATTCTATTATGTAATAATAACAAACTGAGTGTAACTTGTTATTTAAAGACTGATCTTTTGTATTTATTAATTTGTTGGAGCTGAAAGGACAAAGAAATGGCAGACAGTGACAGTGGCGATAAGAAAAGGTGTTTTTGTCCTCCCTCTTTTTGGAGACTTCTTTTATTCTTCCTTTGAGACATTCTCCTGACCTTGCAGTACGCCAGATCCACCAGAGCTTATTTTCTTCCTCTCTGTATTTCTGTTTTGACCCCTCTCCCTCCCCTCCCCTTCTCACTCTTCTGCGAAACATGCCGTTCGATTTGTGCCATTTTGCTTTTCCTTGGCATCGAACAAAAGTCAAGTACAGAGGAAAGATAAAACAGTGAAGGCCATGAAGACACACACACACATAGAAGCGGATTTCTCCTCTTCAATCACATGCCAGCATCTGCCATGAAAATTTCATGCTGTATATAATGTCCACTTAATGTGTTGGCGCTTAAAGCAACGGCGCCAGCGCTCACTCTGTGTGTCTGTCTGTCTTTCTTTGTCTTGGCGTGCATGCACCCCGCTGAATGTGAAAGAATGTTAATCATCATGTTTCCATATGTTTCAAGGGGGGTGGGTGCACCTTGTGCTTGTGCTCATGAATACAAAGTGGTATGCAAGTGCAGTGCACCCTTTGCCTGATTTCTATGAATATGACTCTTGGTAAGTGTGTGTGTGTGTTGTGAAATATGGTTATTAAGGCGGCACAGGATTGATGAGCGCAGCTATTTTACACACACAAACACACATGCACGCAGAGCAGACGCGTTCAGGGTTTGTGGTGTAAGAGACCCCCCTCCTCCCCTGCACCCCGTTTAGAAGACATGAAATTTTTAACGCTTTTGCTCTTGTGTGTGCCTGAATGTAATACCATGTGTGTGTTTCAGTCTGATTTTTGCATTTGTGTGCGCTACCCCGAGAAGGAGGAGGGGGGACCATACATGTATATATGTTTTGTGCGTGTGTGGTGCGTGTGTGCGTGCGCATGCCTGGTTATCTGGCCTCTCTCAGACTGCTCAAAATTCATTACAAAGTGACACCAGCCCAGCCGGAGACAAATGATGGCTGGATGAAAGGGAGCGCTGGGGCTTGGCTAGGATTAGTGTTAGCTTGTGCTGGCGACACATATACACACATACGCACTTGTACACACACACAGAGACACCGAGCGCACACACACTCACACGTACACACACTTTAATCCACTGGCAGAACACTGCAGATACACAGAATTATCAAACAAGGGGCTGAACTCTCAGAGATGGGCAGGCTAATCTGCTAATATTACAGAGCTGCATGTGTGTGTGTTGCAGGGTGTGCGTGTGCATGTGTGCATAATTTGACTATAATGCAAAGACATAAGGAACATATCTACATGCTGCTCTGATTTTAATTTTTCTTCCTTAAAAAGACGAGTGACTGATGTTTGGAGATGGATAATGTTAAGACTCACCATCCGTGATTTTATTAAAGAAGGGTGGATTGTTTTTTCATTTAGATATGCTTTTTATATCAGAACATGAGAAAACAGTCTGACCAAAAGCACTGCTTAATTGTTTTTGTGAAGAGGAAAAATGTTTATTTTGAAAGAATTATGCTGACATGATAATGCCAAATTATTTTTGCAAGTTTATTTGCAGAAGTAGAACCAAAGAGATATAATCAGTTGCGCAAGGTTGCAGTCTTTGTAGGCTCTTTTGAACAACAACATGTTTTCTTCATTGTTGCCGGTCTTTTTAGAGCATTGTGGTAAACCTACCCTCTGTATCAGATTTTTTAGGATCAGTTAAATGAGTAAAATCACTAGATTTTAAAATATCAAATCTTCTGCTATAGCGGTTAAAAGGAACCATGGAAGTGCTTTAAGTACCTTTCCGTTGCACACCTACATCTTAGGCTGAGAATAGAGTTAATCAGGATGAGTTAATGTGTAAAAAGCTGCTTTACAGAAATGACCCATGGAAACCATTAGAGTAACCAAATGTAGACAGACTGTTCTACATGCAGTCATATTTCTTAGGCTTGTAAGTTTCAAATTTGATCATGTTGAAAAAGTCTATTGTGGCTTCCCGAAACAAAACATGCTTGAGGCAATTACCTCTGGTTGGCTGGCTTACAAACATTATGGTAAAAGTGACAGTTGAGGATTAGATGGATGTATAGACTCATGGCGTTTTGACTATGACCATATGATACAGCTACTTTCGAGAAACTATAAGAGTACTTTTGGTACCAGCAGAGGGGATGTGGTAATGGTTTGAATTGCTTTTCACGCTTGTATGCTTTCCAGGCCAGTGTGTTTTAAATTTGACCATGTTTAACTGGTTTTCAGGGCTTTAGAGAACAGAGCTAAAAAAGAACACTACTTGTCAGAGGGATAATCCGAACATTCAGTAACCTGTACTTTGAGTTCAGTCTGACTTTTTTGGAATTGGTTAAATGTGTAAAGTCATCAAACTTAAATCTGACTTTTATTTGGTAGTTGTTTCTGATTGAATTTAATGAAGTTTTGCATGCTTGCTTACTTACAGGCCTGTATTCTTGCAATGAGTCAGTGGTTTTGTGTGGCTTTTTTGTGAAGCCCGAGTGAGTAAAAACAATACTGTAAACTTTCAAGATGATGCCCAAAGGCGTTTTTGAAGCTTTATTCGATGGGTAAAACCATCTATTCTTAAAGTTATCCCTATATTTTACAGCTGCTGATGCCATTGGGATCACTGTCAGTTCTGCAGAGTGGGAACCGAAATATTCAAAATAGTTTTGCTTGTTCATTCTCATCCTGTATAGTTTAAAATTCACCATCAAGTAACTTTGTGTGCTTTTTCGACGAGCGCTGCTTGGGAAGTGCTTTTCTGGTCAGTTGGCATTTTAGGTAAACCTGCCCTTTGTGTAGAAAAGTTGGTTTTGAGTTCATTTTGAATTGGCCTTTACTTGATGCAGAAACCATACCCACAAAAGAGGAACTAAGTGTTCAGAATAGTTTTGCCTGCTTCAGGGCTGCATGGTTTTATAAAACCAAGATGCTTTGGCTATTGGAAGCAGTCTGGTTAAACTGCAGGTTCAGTTAAAAAGATGTGTTTTAAGGATTGGTTAAATGGGTTAAACACTTCAGTTTGAAAATGAGTTGCAGACATAAAGGTAAAACTTCAAGCATAAGACACTGGACATGATTTTTTCAAGTTTCATTCTAGACTTGCTTTAAATTCAACCTTTTTGAAGTGGCTTTTGGGCATAAAACCAGAGGCATGGGTTGTCACTCAGTGTCTTATTAAATATAATATGGTAAAGGTGCTCCTTGTGGAGAAAAGAGGGTATTTAAAGGGTGAAATATAAAAATTCAAACTTGCCCTTTATGTTGTTCTACAATATTTTGAGTAACCAAGGAAGTACTTAAAAGAAGAACCAAACTGTCTGAACTAGTTTGCTTGCTTAGACCATTTTCAGGTATGTTTGCGTTCAAATCTAGTTTGTGTATGAGATTTTATAGAGCCTTTTTTAAACAAAATGGGTTAAAAGAGTTAATTTTTGTTTGCTGGTCTATTCTAAACATTACGGCACATTTGTCTTTTTTACAAAAGTGGGAGTTCTGAGGAAGACGATGATAATTTAAAGCAACCCTCATATGATACAATAATATATCATGAACTATGGTGAAGTCCGTTTTCACTGCTTTTACCGGGCATCATGGGTAATGTAGTTGTTTTCTCTGTTCATTTCAGATGACACTACTGAGGATGGCGAAAGAACCCCTCGCCCCTCCTCCAGATCAGGACTGAACCTCACTGACCGAGACTTGACAGACAGCAGGAGAACTGACCGTAAGTCCACGCACACACATTCACACATGAATAGCACACACACACACCCCCTCAGAAATCACATATGAACCTTAAGCTTCCCCTCTTTTTTAAGTTATAGCTCATCCCTCTCTCACTCTCTCCGTCAGATAAGGTTCTAACATGTGTGTGTTGCATGTGAATGCCGCCGACTAGCCTCCATGTGACCTGCTTTAATCGTTTCCATCTGACAGAAAGAGAAAGAGGGGAAGAGAGGCAGAGGGGGGAGAGTGAAATGAAAGGGGGAGAAAAAAACAGAGAGAAAGGGAGAGGGATAAGTTGAGTGTTGTGGATATTACCAGGCAATGTCCAGGCCCCAGATTATTTTTTAATCAAATCAGTTTGCGTGCTTGTAATTTATAAGCGCCTTGCATTAATCTTTTCTCGTTCTTGTGCCCTCTCCGATGACATATTAATTTTTCATAAGCGCAGGATTAGATGGGGGGGCCTGTGTATATGTTTTTCTAATATTGCACCGCATCCCTGCAACCCTTAAATTAGTTTTTTCCCCCTCCTGCGCTCTCCCTTCATTTTTCTTTCTCCTGTTTTTTTTTTTCCTTGGCTCAATCCATCCCTTAATTGTTGTCCAATCTCTGACCCGATCACCCGGAATTACCTCACATGGGAAGAAAAAAGGGCACAAAATAGAAAGAATTGTGTGTGTGGATGACAATGTTGTAAGCTGGGAGGGGCGACACGAGAAGACTTGGTGTTTTTTGTTATTTTGGGCGAGGTAGGGAGCACATAATGCCTCGGCTGCTGCCAGGCTGTGGTCGGGATAGCCCCGGCTTTGTTAGATTTGATTTACCCAAATAAGAATTCATATGGTCCTTTTATGTATGAGATGGAAATCCATGGCTTGGGATGAATATTGCATGGGGTCTCTCTCCTCCTTTTTTTTCTCTGTCATTGCATGGGTTCTCTCTCTCTCATTCTTTCTCCCTCTACTAATGTCCCCCCCCCTCCTCTTTCTCAGACACGCATACACCTTCCAACTCCCAACCTCGATCCATCTCAAGCTCTCCCTCCCCACCTCCTCGTCCCCTAGCATGCCATACCTAGCTCCATAATGTGAGGCTCAATGAGGCAGAAGGAGAGCTGAGTGAGGCTGGGGCCTATTAGTTTAGCTAGTCATCTATCTTTCAGCTCTATCTCCCTGACAGGCCCGTCTGACAGACTGGCGGGGAACCACCATCCATGCATTTACCGCCGCATATTACCGCCGGCGTCATTTAACACCAAGGCACACATGCAAAAAAGAAAACTGTCCAGGTCCCTCCTACTTTGAGGCGTGCTTATGTACGTGTATCGCCCCGAGTGTAGTTTATCACATGTCGGAAATCTATTTAATAAAGCGCAAATGTATGCCTTTTCTTTTTTTTTTTTGTGAATAATTTGTTCTTGGAATTGCCCTGAGGTCGGCTATTTTTTGGCAAGGGAACCAGCTATATAATAGCTAGTGGGTTTTTTTATTTGCATTTGGATTGAAGGCAGTTTCAGGAAGTCAAAAATGCAAAAAAAGGGAGTCTGGTGTGTTGTTATGCTAGGGTTATCAACAAAGTCAGGGCCTTGTTTTTCTCTTTTCTCCAGCTTAAAGTAGTAAGATTTAGCATCACTATCCTCAGCCCCAAATCTCTGGCAAGCTTCAAATGTTCAGATCTGTGCATATGTGTGTGTGTTTGTGTGTGTGTGTGATCTCCAGGGAAGGGATTACAGTGTGACCAAGTGAGCAGTGTGTTTGCGCACTTCATCTCCAAGACCAAGATCCTTTAAACAAAGAGGGCCAGAGAGATAGAAGAGAGGAGAGAGGGGAAGAGAGGCTGATAGAGGGAGGTGGGGGGGGGAGGGGCAAGGAAAGACAGAAAGTGCTTTTTCCCTTGCTTCATTTACATTGTCTTTTATAATCCCATGTCACTTTAGATTAATTATAATCCATGTTACATTTTCCATGCAAATGTCCCTGATGTGGATTACTTCCAGATAGCTTTGTGTTGTGTGTGCGGATGGTGCATGTCGCCACCATGGCTCAGGGGCCCACTTCTTATAAATAACCAAGCAAACAAAGGCCCCCGCATAGAAATGAGAGCCTGTCAGGCAGTCCAAGGAAATTACACATCCCTACCTTGCTTCAAATTAGCAGGGAAATTACTCATTGTTCCTACATTCTGATGCTGTGTTTTATTTTAATCATGCAAACTCGATCAGATGTTAAATATTCCATATCAGCCTCTTCAGATTCTGATTTTTGTGTATTTGCATGCATCTTGCAAATTCATCCAACTTGAGATGGGAGCTGTTCCATCTCTCAAAGATGAGATTAAAATATATTAAATTCATTAGCATGTTTAATTACAAGCCTGCAGCCATTCTTTTGTGCATGTATGTGTGTTTTGTGTGTAATGACAGCTTGTTGAACGTCTCAGACGATTTGTCAAATGTGACAAGGCCGTGCTCATATTTATCTCTCATTAGAGCACAAGCGGAAAGAGAAAGGAGGGTTAGTCATTAAAAAACACAAACTACCAGACAGCTGTTGTTTAACAGCCTTCCTTATTCCCTGACTTTATCTCCAGCGCTCTCCCTTTCTCTCTTTCTTTCCCTCCATCCCTGCGGCTAGTTCTGGGCCTGCTGAGTGCTTCAGTGGGAGTTTGGGGTTCAGAGTGTGTTGCTGTAATGTTATCAGGTGACCGGGGGTCAGCCTAATGCGTAACCTCGGAGCAGTAGGCCAGTAAATCATGCCGGCTGGCCCTCCCTGGCCCGTTTTGGCCAGCTCTCCCTCCTAGATTTACTGCTCCGTAACCTTAGCCAGTCTGCCAGGGCTCAGGACAGCTAAATTGAATACTAAATCCAAGCTGCCGCCACCCAGCCTGCTGCCTCTTAATTGACAGCCTCTCCCCCCCTTCTCCCTGCTCTATGTTTGTGGGATTATTATTTTTTTTTACTTCATGAAATGAAATGTCAGGAGCAGAATCTAATTGTTCTGCAGCTTGTAAAAGAAGGAAAAAGGAGAAAAAAGATCGCAATAGGTATGCTGTGATTGTTTTGAAAGCCCGTTCCTAGATGTAGTTGATTTCATATAAAGTCATAGTCGGAGAGATTTAGGGATTCAATGATGTGCTTGTTTGTGTGAAAATCTCATTTGCTTGGTTCAGTTTGCACAAAGTGTCTCACCCTTTTCCGACAGAAAAGGACAGACTTTAAAATAGATCTGCAGGGAAAGCATTAGCTGTGATTGTATGTCAGTAGTGATGCTTTTTGGGAAACAATTCAGGCAAGCATTATCTTAAAATAGTTATAGCTACTGCCTCCCTGTCCCTTTATATCAGGGCTGGAAAATATATTGAGTTTTTAAGATGCGTATTTATATTTTGAGATGAGATAAAGTGTAAGAAGGTATCATAGTTTATGCTGATGTTGATCTACTAAGATGCTAGGTCCAGCTCTCGGTAATTAGATTTTATAATATAGGAAGCACTAACAGCTATATGCGTATGACCACATGATAATCTATTTAAGAAGTTCAGTTTTATTGCAGAGTTTTAAAGGTGCTCCAGCTTGTACCAAGGAAGCGTTTGCAGTTCCACCTTTGTGTCAGTACAGGCAGTCAAAGTACAATTTACAATTGAACACATAAACCACCCGAAAAACGACAAGCACTTAGCCACAGCAAACACCAATTTCCTGAAATGTACAGTTGTGTACAATGCAACAAAGACATTAAAGTCTTGTTCTATACTACACCATCCCTATTTCTCAAAATCAAGCAAACACAGGAGGACCTCACACTTATTAACCATGCAGTCTTTGTTTATCACTTACCCTTATGCTTGTATTTAATATTAAGGCTGCAGTTAACAGGGATCATTAAAAAAAGACAACAATTAACAAACTTTGTGCCATTTTAAGAGGTAAGTCTTACACTCTGCATACTGGATTGTTTATTGTTTTTCATAATTTGAAACTATACAAATGTTTAGATTGAATAGGAAGAAATATTGTGCAAATCCCAATTTCATTATACTAATGCAGCAACAATCAAAGCCTTTCAAACAATATGTAGGGTCGTTATTGATTAATAATCAAAACAACAGGCATCTCAAAATAGCACATATACATTGGCAAAAAACAAGAAACAAAGCAGTTTCCTTTCACTGACCTCTCAATATGTTGCCATGGTGTGATATATTGCAAAGTGCTTTGCTTAAAAGATATGAACAAAGATCTTGAAGTTCTGGTAATCCTTAGTGACACCAGTGATTAAAATAATGGAGACTATTAAAAAATGCACAAAATGCATGAAAGAATGTGGCATCCCTTGTGCATAAAGTCTTTCTGCAGTTTTTGATAATATAATCAGTTTGTATTGTTCAGACCAAACAGGAATGTAAGACTGCATTTATCTTATCGTATTCAGGATAAATTTGATACCATATGCCTTTAATGCACTTTCATTACCATTGTAATGAAAATAGACGTACCAAACATGGGATATTGGGTCATAAATTGTTTTGAACTATCAAAATTGTATGCAAACTAGTGGACACTCTTAAAATGAAGGAGCAAGGTGGTTGTAGTTCCCTGAATATGATGCCAAGAGTTTTTTTTGATTAAAAAACTATCTCGATGGCTTACAGGAGTTCATCTGCTGTAGTGTATCCCCCATCAAGCTAAAAAAATAAGACATTCAGATATGGTTTTACACCGTGTTTCCTAACCCTACTCTCTCTTTAAAAAAAAAAAAATCCCCTTTTTCTGTTTCTCCATCGCTCTGTGTTTTGCCTCCATTTGAGCACCCACTTGCACGTTTATAAGTGTGTATATACGTGGCTCCCTAAACGCCATTGACAGTTGCAAATAAAGATGGGTGGTGAGTCTGCCGCTTCCTCCCCCTGCGATGCAAAAGGGGTTGAGTGTCATAAATCACCTTTTGATTTATCTAATCAAGCAAGGTCCTGCCGCATGCAGACATTCGTCATTGGCGGTGGCTGTGGTTGGGGAAGGGGGGGTCAGGTTTATTCTGGCCATCCGCTTCACTGGGCTGCAGCTGGTGGAGCCTACGTAAGGATGGAGGGAAGGTTGGAAAAAAGGACAGTCATTTAGTGAGACAAAGAGACAAAGGGAGCTCTCGCCTGTGCAGATTTTTAAGCTGTTTGTGCATTTTCAGAGCTGGAATTTGACCCACTAAGCTGAGGGACATTTTGATTTCCCCAATAAATTCAGACACAGTGATTGTTTGTTGTTATAATTTGTGGTACAGGTGATTACATCCTCGGGGACACTCTGCAGTTTTGAATGCCATTCTATCCTTCAAAATAACTTTATTATGCACCAGCAGGGCTCGCCATTTAAAGCTCCTAAGTGGCCATAGAGAGAACTGCTCCCTCTACATTCAAGGTTAACCAACTGTTTTTTTTTCTCTGTGTGAGAGCCTCATAAGCGTTGATGAAAGCGCTAGGTCGAAGATGAATCTAAACCAGAAGGACAGATCTCCACGCGCACACACATGCTGCACAAACATACATTTACATTCAATATGACAGTAATCAATGGTGATATGTGGGCTCCTTTCCCCCCGCTGCATTGTGAATGTGCTCGCAGCCCCCTTGTCCGACAATCGCCTCATCTCCTTTCGCTGGGATGTAATTTAGTTGCAAATTGACTGGAAGACGGAGGCAAAAATTGAAAGTTGAAATTAGAAATGGTCATAATAAATACAGGTGGAGGGGCACTGGCTTCAGAAAGGTCAGGTGATATCATAAAGGGGGCTTCTAGGCTGCACCCATCTGACCAATGGCGAGTCAGGATGCATGTAGACATGCATGCTGAACCCTGCAGGGGCCATCAGGAGCAGTGGAAGACGAGATTACCTCGCTATTCTGAGCTGCCGAGCAATTCTCGGATGTTCTTGGAAATTCACATTGTGCCCTTGTGTTTTTTTTTTTCTCCTCCCTCTCAGTTTTCTCCCTTTCTTCCTCCCTCCCTCTCTCTCTTGTCACTTCCCTTGACAGGCCAATATTTCAGGCTCCAGATATAGGGGATTACAAATAAAATAAGTGGAACGTCTACTTAATGCAACAGAATTAAAATGCATGAACGGGCCGGAGGAATTGATATGCGCCCAATACAAACACGAGCCACAGAATAATATGAAATACAAAATGTTTTTTCTCAACCCCCCTCTCCATGTATCAGTGCTTTGATTTCCCTTTTTTTTCCATTTGTGCATCTAGCGTGAAGCGTTGATTCGCAAGAGTGAGGCTCACATATTGCCTTGAGTGACCAGACGAGGGAGGGGAGACAAGGGAGCGAGGGGAGGGTTAGGGGGGTGATGGCTTAGGGAGAGAGGGGAGGAAGAGAACCGGGGAGAGGGGAGGGAGAGTTGCCGTTGCTGTGTCTTTGTGTTGTGCCGAGTGAGTAAATTGCAGTGGCAGAGTATAGCAGGGCCTGCATGGCCTGTATCTCAGGATGAGGCTAATGAAAGATTTATCAGCGGCTGCAGCATTTACTAAATACAACCAGAGGCTGATCTCTCCACATTGAGCCCCGCTGTTAACGTCGCACACGCTTACATGCACTCGTACAAACAGGCACACACACACACACACACAAGCAGTGCTGCTACTGTACCACCAGCCGTGACCAAGCCCTGAAAATTTAGCATCTTGTGCAGACAGAGAAGTTGTTGAGGCAGCTGGGGAAATGTATATGAACTAATGAAGTGTATAATATTACCATAACATTTAATGTATGTCGTGCTGTGATAATGAGCCTGCCCGAGTTTTCTCCATTTCACATGTCCTCAGGGCAGAAACACGTCACTGGATGTGAATGTGAATAATGGTCCATGCTTGTATCCATGCTTATGTTGTCTAGGTGTCAAATCACTCTTAATGCATTACCTACTTCCTAATAAATATTAATTTGTTAGACCTGTTTAAATGATTAGCCTTTCAAAACGTGTAAACAGTCATTGGCCACAGTGTGATCCAACACAGCCACTGGATGTCAGACATTTCAATGTATGACCTTACTTGTGCCAATTTCATACACTTGATATGCTCTGGATTATTATTTCAAGTTTCTCATGTAATATGTATGTGATCTATGGGATACTATTCATCAATGTCACATCAGCCTGTGTAACCCCTCTCATCTATTATGTTTAATGTGTCAGGCTGCTTTTGGGCTAATCCGAAAGTGCCCCCTTTAGAAATTAAATGTTTTGCTCAGCCATTAATCAACTTAAATGTTGCAACTCAAGTGTGTTTAAGTCTAAATTTCTTTCTCTTTGTCTGCCCCAATCATCTTCCAGGAGCAAACGCCATATCCAAAGATATTACTGGGCCGAACGCGATGGTGAAACATTCCCTCCTGCCAGATCGACAGATTGAGAGTCCACCAAAAAGGCCAAAGTCTGCTGAGGGGAAGACCTCTGCGAATGAGCAGGTGAGGGATTTTCAGATAAGAAATAGAAGAAGTCCAAACAGAGTGCTGCTGCTGTTGACTAAAGATGTATTTCCACCAGGCAGCCAAGTTCAGTTCAGCACATTACAGTATGCAAAATGGTGTTTCCACTGGCAGGGGAATGGTACCCAATAACTGATCCATTATGTCCAACTTTTTTGGCACTCCAAACAAACCCCAGTGGGCGGAGCAGACACATCAGTCTGTTGGTTGGTCATATGAGTTGTCACTTCATGTGCAACAGCAGCAAACACAGCATACCACACCATATTTAAATCACCTGTGGATCCCAATAAGACACTTTTCTGACACTTTCTTCATGAAGAATGTGTGCATTGAACAATGGAGCTGCAGTACTGGAGCATTTAAGATGTGCCTTCCTTCCAATTGTTGGAGAGGTGCGAATAAACTCCATGACTCTGGGGCTTAGAAAGCTCCACCCTTTCCCCCCTTCCAGATGACCTTGATAGGTGAAGATCCTTGTGACTTAAAGAGGGTGTTTTTCCATCTAATCCTACAGTGTCTCATTTGCAACGGCCACTTATTAACTTCAGCTGTTTAAAAAAAGCCCCAAAAACATCTTGTGAAGCTTATACATGCTAGAGTCTTGGCCATACGTACTATTAATGAATTGTTGGCTGTAGGTGTAGGTATCTAATTGCTAATGAGGCCGGTTCTCCTTCTTGGGCACTAATGAAATCTAACCTTCATCGTCACTTTGGGATAAGCTAATGGGAGGACACTTATGAAACATAGGAAGCAGAAACGTCAAGCTAAGCATTTAGCAACTGCTGGCGCCAGCTTTCTATCAAAGGGTTAAACACGGTCCACCATTCCCTTCCTGACAGAGCTTTTTAGCATCAAGCACAGCAGAGCGGGCTTTGTGTTCTTAAGTGGAATACCTGCACCAGCCTTAGGCCCTCTCCTTGCTTCTTTCCCCCCCTTTTTGCATCTCTTTAAATTATATGTGTTTTTAAATTAGATTATGAAGTATTAGCTCGTCTACTTCTGGGCCCAGGAAGGAGGGAGGACTTAGTCATTTCAGAAATGGATTCTATTAAGACAGGTGGTGGGGAGGCAGCTATGTTCAGAGTACTCCCTGTAATGAGGGCAAAGCGTAGCTGGGGAAAGAACACACCTTTGTCATCTGTAATACCCTGATTAGAAATTCTGGCCAATCGTGTTTTCTGCTAATAAAATTGCATGAGTTGCGAGACTTAAGTGAATTACATGAAACATGGGTGATCTACATTTTTAGTGTGAAGGTGGGCATGGGGGTTGGTTGGGAGAGGTAAATGTAGAGGAAGGAGCTGAGATGGTGGCGGAGACCCAAAAGCCCTGAAAATATAAATTTGATTTTGCAGATATGAGGCAATCATCATCCTAAGCAGTGTAGGTAGCCTGTTTTTTGTTAGCCTTGAGCAAACCCTTTTATAGGTTGTAAAAAGTCATGAATGTACTGGACAGTGAGCTACTTAAATTTATCTCTTATACCTGCGAATTCGACCCAAACATGGAACTATTTGACACCAGTAAAATATGCTCACCAGTGGTTGTTAAGCTTTAGACAAAAACTGTCCAGTGAGGCCTTTTATCCATGCAAGTTTCACAAGTGCATGTGAAAGGCCACAGAAAGTGGCCAAAGAGAAAACTGTATTTTTACATTAAGGCAAATTTTAGCAGCAATCATCTTGTTAAGACTTCATTGATGAAGGAAGTTTACTCAAAAGTTGCCTCATTTTGGAGGGTCCAGTCAGCTTCAGTCATGTGTTTCATGAAATTAACTTGGGTTGTAAAGTGTTCCACCTCTAAGTATCAAATATCAAATCCATGATGTAAAATAAGCCACCCTAATTGCTGTTTTTATGCAAATTTAAAGCCTGCTTCAAAGAGGATGTAGTGGAATATCTTTGTCTTTACTTCCTCTGGACACCATCTGATAATTTCTCCACTCAAAGCAAATATTCATCCCACAATCCTGTTTTTCAGGTTCAGCAGTGTCCTTACTGCAACTACAGCAGTAAAGATGCCAACCGTATGCAGCTTCACGTGATGTCCCAGCACTCAATGCAGCCAGTGATCCGCTGCCCGCTGTGCCAGGATGTCCTGAGCAACAAGATCCACCTGCAGCTGCATCTCACCCACCTGCACAGTGTGGCTCCTGACTGCGTGGAAAAGCTGATTATGACAGTATGTGAAAATAGTAATTACAGATGAGATTTGAATATGTTGGCAAAAACTGTGCTTTGCATACTTGCAAATATTTATTTCCTGTAGTTACCTTGAATTTTGATATTTGCTGAGATAAGCAAATGTTAATACTAAAGCTATAATTGAATCGGCTTATTCTTCTTCAATTCCCTTATCAATTCTTAGTTTTCTTGTCCGAAAAGTATGCCAACATAGGTGTTTAATACTGTGCCAGGTCAAATGTTTGAACATGTTGCAGTTATGAGCAGTATCCTGGTTTGATCTAATTCAGCTTTAGGTGTTAACATGCACATGGAAAAACTTATTTATTAGTATCCCAGTGTGCATGATAAATATTTTTATCCCAGCTTTTGATGATAACATCTTATTTGTGCTTGTGCCTGCAAGGCTTATTTTTTACAACTAAAATTCAGCAATCAATGGACAGAAAACAGGATAAGGGCTTTATGTGATACAGTATCTTGGTTTCCACTCTATGCCTCCGGAGTGCAAAACCAGGAAACTGCAGTGTCCTGGTTCTTTAAATCAGGATATGACATTTACATGCACAGATACATTGAGTGGATGAACAGTAAAAATAAGGATATTAGATTACATTGTCTTGGAAGGAGGCACATAAAACTTACTCGCTCTTGCTCTGAGGAAATAGGTTGAAAAAAGCTTCAACATTTAAAAAGCCTTACATAGAAAACATAATCTTCTACAACTATTTTTTCTATAATAGTTATCAAATAATGTCCCTGTCTCCTCATAGGTTGTTGGACCTGACACAGCAACACCAAATAATACAATGCATCCCCAAACTGGACAAGACAAGGCTCTTTCTTTAATGGATTCGTCTACCTCCCTTACTGATGGGTCGGGAAAGTCTCATGGTACGTGTCGTAATTTCTTTTTCTCTTATTTATATTAGCATTAAAAATCAGAAATAAAAATAGCGAAATTGTGCATTGAATTGAAATTGCTTTTTTCTATTTCTAGGACAAATCTCAAAGGATGAACTGATGACTCAAGATAAGAATGAACTGGACCTGCACAGTGAGGAACTCAAGCCCCCAAAAGAGGCCTCAGAGGCCCCTGGCTGGAAAAGATCTAGTGGATTAGGACATGATAGCAAGTCCCCAGATACCCTGCAGGATCACCTCAGTGAGCTCCAAAGACTCCAGCAGCAACAACAGCAGCTTTCAGTATCTGACCGTCATGTCTACAAATATCGTTGCAATCATTGCAGCCTGGCCTTCAAGACGATGCAGAAGCTTCAGATACATTCCCAATACCATGCCATCAGAGCAGCCACTATGTGCAGCCTTTGCCAGCGCAGCTTTAGGACATTCCTGGCCCTCAGGAAGCACTTGGAAAATGGACACCCTGAACTCAGTGAGGCTGAAGTGCAGCAGCTCATAGGAAATTTACCCCTGAATGGAGACATTACTGAGAGTGAGGCCAGGGCCTTGGAAGAAGCTCAGGCATTTGAACATGACTTAGACAAAGATGATGAAATGGACCAAGAAGAAAAGCCCAGTCCTACAGGAAGTGACAGTAGCTCTCTGTTAGATGACATGGGTGCTGAACCAAAACGGACCCTGCCATTCAGAAAAGGGCCCAACTTTACAATGGAGAAATTTTTGGACCCATCCAGGCCTTACAAGTGCACAGTATGTAAAGAGTCCTTCACCCAGAAGAACATCTTACTCGTCCACTATAACTCAGTTTCCCATCTTCATAAGCTGAAGAAGGTTCTTCAAGAGGCATCAAGCCCAGTTCCACAAGAGACAAGCAACAGCATTGACAACAAGCCATTTAAATGCAATATTTGTAATGTTGCTTACAGCCAAAGCTCAACACTTGAAATTCACATGAGGTCAGTTCTACACCAGACCAAAGCCAGAACAGCCAAAACTGAAATGAGCAGCAGTAGCAGTAACACTGGCACTAGCTGCCCAGTGCCTGCAAAAAGCCCAGCCCCAAGCACACAAGGAAACAACAGCAGCACGGATACTGCAAGAAGTGGAACGCCCTGTACAAACAAAGAAAACACTGTGGAACCCAAAGAAACTAACAGCAGCAATGCCGCAAAACAAACAACATCCAATGACCATCTTTCATCTCAGGCAAGCAGCCACCAGTCGGCCCAGTCCTCCGCCCAGCTACAACTACAGCTTCAGCATGAACTGCAACAACAGGCTGCCTTCTTTCAGCCTCAGTTCCTCAACCCAGCTTTCTTCCCCCATTTTCCAATGACCCCAGAAGCACTGCTCCAATTTCAGCAGCCCCAGTTCCTCTTCCCATTCTACATCCCAGGTGCAGAGTTCAACCTCAGCCCAGAACTTGCCCTGCACTCTGCGGCAGCTTTTGGAATGCCTGGCCTTACTGGATCATTCCTCGAGGACCTGAAGCAACAGATGCAACAGCAGCACCAGCTGCAGCAGGCTCAGGCCCAGCAACAGGCACAGCAGCAACAGCAGCAGGCCTCTCAGTCACAGTCACAGATTCAGCAACAGAAAAACCAGCAACTGCAGAATCACAAGCCCAAAACAGAGTGCAACGCTGTGTCAGTCTCAGATATTCAAATGTCCAGAGAGGCAGAAGACCACCTGGAGAAACAAGAAAATAAAGCAAAGGTCGAAAATGGTGATGCAGGAAGTGATGGAGGGAAAGATAACCGAGACCCTAAAAAGTCCAAGTTCTCAGAGCCATTGATTCCTCCTCCGCGTATTGTGTCAGGAGCAAGAGGGAATGCAGCAAAAGCACTGCTTGAGAATTTTGGATTTGAACTTGTCATCCAGTACAATGAAAACAGACAAAAGAACCAAAAGAAGAACAAAGATGGAGTTGAGCAAGCAGAAGTAAACACTGACAAGCTTGAGTGTGGGATGTGTGGGAAACTCTTCTCCAACATGCTAATCCTGAAAAGCCACCAGGAGCATGTGCACAGCCAGTTTTTCCCATATGTTGAACTGGAGAAGTTTGCCCAGCAGTACAGAGAAGCCTATGACAAACTCTATCCAATAAACCCTGCCTCACCTGAGACTCCACCACCACCACCGCCACCACCTCCCCCTCCTCCACCGCCACCTCCTGCTACAGCTCCAGTAACAACCCCTCAGCCAACTTCAACTGCAATGGCCAAGCCCCAGACCCCAGTACCCTCACCTGTTCCTGTCTCCCACCAGGCCCCACACCAACCTTCCCACCAGGCAACGCCAACTCAGCCGCCACCTCCCCCTCCTCCACCACCTGCTGCCCCTCCTGCTCCTCCCCAAGTGCAGCTTCCCGTACCTTTGGATTTGCCACTTTTCCCACCTCTTATGATGCAGTCTGTCCAGCACCCAGGACTGCCTCCTCAGATTGCCCTCCAGCTTCCCACCATGGACTCTCTCCCCACAGACCTTACACAACTCTGCCAGCAACAGTTAGGTCTTGACCCGAACTTCCTCCGCCAGTCCCAGTTCAAGAGACCACGCACCCGTATTACGGATGATCAGCTCAAGATTCTCCGTGCAAACTTTGATATTAACAATTCCCCCAATGAAGAACAAATTCAGGAGATGTCAGAGAAGTCTGGTTTGCCTCAAAAAGTCATAAAACACTGGTTCCGTAACACTTTGTTCAAAGAGAGGCAACGGAGTAAAGACTCTCCCTATAACTTCAATATTCCCCCAATAACAACATTGGAAGATATTAGAATGGAATCCCAGCTAAGTGCACATGAATACTACAGAACTGACTCAGCCATGAACAAAAGGTCCTCCAGGACCAGATTCACTGATTATCAGTTAAGGGTGCTTCAAGATTTCTTTGACACCAATGCCTATCCAAAAGATGATGAGATTGAGCAGCTTTCCACTGTGCTCAACCTACCAACCCGTGTCATTGTGGTGTGGTTCCAGAACGCCCGCCAGAAAGCTCGCAAGAGTTATGAAAACCAGGCTGATTGTAAAGACAATGAGAAAAAAGAACTGACCAATGAGCGATACATAAGGACGAGCAACATGCAGTACCAGTGTAAAAAGTGCAACATTGTGTTCCCTCGCATCTTTGACCTTATCACGCACCAGAAAAAGCAGTGTTACAAGGATGAAGATGAAGAAGGCAATGAAGACAATAATGGAGAGGAATACATTGATTACACAGAGCAAGGTCAAGCTCGGTCAACGCCATTACCATCAGAGCTACCCAAGCAGTCCCATGGAACTGCCACCAGTTCTGGCTCAAGCTCACCTGTAATGGCCTCTCCTCGTGCGAACATTGGAAAAAGTTCCCCAAGGCCAGATGTCGAAACTGAACCCAAACAAACTGAGACCGCCCCATCCCCAGTAGTTAAGTCATTACCAGAGCCCAGACCATCAAAGGCTTGCACACCCCAGCCACCTCCACAAAAAGCTCCTCAGCCACCAATGTCAAGACCCCATTCCCAGCCACAGGCAGCTGCAGTACCCTCTAGTCCCCTCTCCCTGGCCCTCTCTTCCCTCACCAACAGCCTCCCCCATCAGATGCTGCAGTACCAGTGTGACCAGTGTAAGATTGCATTCCCCACTGTGGAGCTATGGCAGGAGCACCAGCACATGCATTTCCTGGCTGCCCAAAACCAATTCCTTCACTCTCAGTTCCTTGAAAGACCAATCGATATGCCCTACATGATATTTGACCCCAACAACCCCTTGATGGCCAGCCAGCTGTTATCAGGAGGGCTCTCCCAAATCCCCTCACAGGGTAGCTCTGGTTTGGCATCTGCTACAGGCTCAGGGGCAATGAAGAGGAAGCTAGATGATAAGGATGAAAATGGTAATGATAAAGAAGGAGGAAACAGTGGAGAGGAGCAGCATAGAGATAAACGTCTGAGAACCACCATCACACCAGAACAGCTGGAGATTCTCTATGACAAGTATCTGCTTGATTCAAACCCAACAAGGAAGATGTTGGACCACATTGCACGAGAGGTTGGCTTGAAAAAAAGGGTTGTGCAAGTTTGGTTCCAAAACACTCGTGCAAGAGAAAGAAAGGGGCAGTTTAGGGCCATAGGGCCATCACAGTCCCACAAGAAATGTCCCTTTTGCAGAGCACTGTTCAAGGCTAAATCTGCTCTAGACAGCCATATAAGATCAAGGCACTGGCATGAAGCTAAACAGGCTGGCTTTAGCTTGCCCCCAAGCCCAATGATGAATCAAGACAATGACAGAGGGGAAAGCCCTCACAAGTATAATTTCTTTGACTTCTCGCAACTGCCTACTAAGACTGAGCCAAATGAGTATGAGCTGCCTGCTGCATCCTCGACTCCAGTCAAACCAACCGAGGCGCAATTAAAAAACTTCTTAAGCCCTTCATCCTTAAAAGCTGAAAACTGTGATGAAACTGAAGGGCCTAACATGAATTCAGCAGAAACCTCATCTTATGATCTTAGTAAGATGGACTTTGATGAAACTTCATCAATTAATACAGCCATCAGTGACGCTACAACTGGAGATGAGTGTAACAACAATGAAGTTGAGAGCTTCACAGCAAATGGAGGTGACAAGATGAGTGACAGTAAGAGTTGCCTGGCATCAAATTCTGATGGTGGCAGTGAAAGGTTTCAGTTCAGCATGGTGAGCCCTGCTCTCAGCTTCACTGGAAAAGACTGTGACTCTTACTTCAGCTCCAGAGATGATGATATGGATGAAAACAATGACAGGAGTGAGTCATCAAGCCTGGCAGATCCCAGTTCCCCTAGTCCCTTTGGGCCAGGAAACCCCTTTGGCAAGTCTGGGAAAGGGAGCAACTCTGGGGACAGGCCAGGCCACAAACGCTTCAGGACCCAGATGAGTAATCTACAACTGAAAGTCCTCAAGGCCTGTTTTAGTGACTATCGCACTCCAACAATGCAAGAGTGTGAAATGCTGGGCAATGAGATTGGACTTCCCAAGCGTGTCGTCCAGGTGTGGTTCCAGAATGCCCGCGCTAAAGAGAAGAAATTCAAGATTAACATCGGAAAGCCATTCATGATTAGTCAAGGCTCACCTGAGGGACCCAGGCCTGAGTGTACTTTGTGTGGTGTAAAGTACACTGCCCGGATGTCCGTCCGAGACCACATCTTTTCCAAACAGCACATCACCAAAGTGCAAGAGACCCTGGGTAACCAGGTGGATCGTGAAAAGGACTACCTAGCACCAACCACTGTCCGTCAGCTGATGGCCCAGCAGGAGCTGGACCGGATGAAGAAAGCCGGCGAAGGACTCAGCCTGCCTGGCCAGCAGCAGCAGACTACAGTGGACAACAATAATGCACTTCATGGCCTCAGCCTGCCTTCAGGCTACCCAGGGTTAACTGGACTCCCACCAGTGCTACTTCCTGGGGTCAATGGGCCATCTTCACTTCCTGTTTTCCCACCTAACACACCTGGTGAGTTAGTATGACGAACACTGAAAGAGAAAGCTAAATAGGATAGAAGCTTTATGAACTGAGCTTTATCATGCACTATTTTTTCTTCTATACTACTTTATTCTGTATCACAGTGGTGTTTGTTTAAAAAATGTCTAATTTTTTAAAACTATTTTAAACAATGATGGTGTCAGTGCATGTATAACATCATCATCAGAGTTGAACTGCTAACTGATAATTCAGAGATTTTCTAAAACAGATGTGTCTATCATGGCTCTTGTTTGTGTTGTTTGTTTTCCCATTGTTGTAGGTTTGGTATATTTATATTGTTAATTATTGGCAGATTGCAATTATCATAGAGCGCATGTGACAGTTTTGATCCATAACAAAATCTTAACATAAGAGATTAAGACTCAGCCAGTCAAAGATTAACATCTTTAGCTTGTAGTACAAACTAATTTCCACAGTGATTTGGGGATGAATACTCAAATATTGAATATTTCCATATTTATATACCACTGTTTCAGCTTTAGCGTCTCCCGGTGCTGGCATGCTTGGGTTCCCTACACCAGCCACCCCCTCTCCTGCCATGTCTCTCAGCACTACCCCAACCAAGACTCTTCTGCAGACTCCTCCTCCTCCTCCTCCACCTCCTCCTCCTCCTCCTGTTCCCTCCACACCTTTGGCAGCAGTAAATCATACAGAGCAGCAAGGTAAAGACACAGAGAGAGACAACAGCAAGAAACAAGGAGACAAGCCACCTCAGATGAAGG